>OU015620.1:21216785-22426071 GCA_907165235.1 Zeuzera pyrina | reverse complement strand
CAAGGCTCTTATGAAGATCAAATAGCCAGAGTGTTAGCAGACGGAAATGTCAAAAGCACTCGCATACCTAGGCGAAAATGTGTGAGGAGAATGATGAGATTTGAGGAAGCGAAAGAGGTGTGTAAGGACCGCGACTCCTGGCGGTCCGTCCTCTCTGACTACCCCGTTGGGGATACAGCGTGGAGTTATGTTTGTTAATAATCAATCAACTAATGTGTCAAATGCAGTGGCTCACTGCCTGTTGTATACCTCTGTAAACCTTCTAGCAACTTCATGACTTCTTTCTATAGAAATTTTTCCAGAAAGCGAAAAACGGCAAAAAATTTCCGATCAATTTGTATACCCTGAATTAGTGATTTTTTAGACTAGATGTCGGACATTACATACATATTATATAAAATATGTATATTTGAATTTAGAACTTAGGCTTTGCAAAATGTTAAGTTTAGTTTACGTCTAACTTATTTAAGTTTAACTGAAGTTCAACTTTAGGCGATAAATTTTAGCAAATATTCAATACTTTATGCCAACCGTTCTCTGAACTTATATTTATATAGTAAAAATGTATATATGACGAATTAGATTGGCATATGGCACCTCACGAGTGAAGCTCTCTAATTATTATTTTAATTGTTTTGATAACAAAAGTGCGTGACATCATTCTTCTATATCTCAAAGTAGCTCACTCTTGAGCTCGCCTACGTTATGAACGTATGAGGTTATGAGCAGAATACACATTGCAAAGTTTCGTTTAAAGTTGCAATTACTAAAGTTTCTTCATTAATGAATTTAGTTCACCAACTACAATGCCACTGTTGTTGACAATGGAAAATTACCTTTATTTCTTTGACAACAAAAGTCTCTCCTTTTGTCATTTGCAAATTCCCATACAATGGAATTTGAACTTTAACGGAGTGTTTATAGTGTCTCTTGCAAAATATGCTGCAATGAAATGTGAACTATGTCATATAGTAACAAAGTTCTGTCTAGTTACCTTACATTCATTGCACCTTTGGGTAACGACCTCATTATGTCGTAGCATATGATATAAATCTTCCTAGAGAAGAGATTGTCTTCTTGAGAATTAAAATTTTAAATGAATTATACTTAAAAGTTTTCTTAGACTTCTGTTAGATACTATTATTCTTTGTGTACATTTTTTGCTTGTGAAATAATATATGTTTATAATTTTTTTGATATTTTTTTTTTCTATTGTACAATGTGTGTAAAGAATAAACCTAGATATTCTTTTATTATAGAAATATTGTTTAACTTACACTGCGTTATCTAAACTGTGCGGCCAACGAAATAACATAAACATAAATTACACTAATCAAATGTAGTACCTACCTAATTTTTTTTCAATCTTCTTTTCAAACAAAAGAAAGTTATGTTGTATCTTTTGTTAATATAACCTAAATAGAATGTTTTTGTTTCCAAGTAGACATCGTAGTAAAAAATTAGAATCGTCCAAAAAATCGGACATCATGGATGGATCAAACAGTTTTTATCATCATGATGATAAAAACTGTTTGATATTATTAGGATTACGTTAGGGTGCATTATATTTCTTTAATATTTGCATTTTTTTCATATATACATAATTTAACGAAAAACAGAAATGAATGCTTATCTGGTTCAGGCACATAGACAGAATGAGTGATGTAAGACTGACGAAGAAAATCTACAGAGCGAAAGTGAGTGGTAATAGAAGCCAAGGAAGACCAAGCCTGACTTACAAAGATCATATAGCCAGAGTGTTAGCTGACGGAAATGTCAAAAATACTCCCGCCCCTAGGCAAAAATGTGTGAGGAGAATGACGAGATTTGAAGAAGCAAAAGATGTAAGGACCGCGACGCTTGGCGCTCTGTCCTTTCTGACTACCCCGTTAGGAATACAGCGTGAAGATATGTATGTGTGTGGAATTATATTATAGAATTGCTTAATGTAGTTGCTACTTTCTACAATTTCAAAATAGTATTGACATTTTCATAAAAAAATTCTCTGTAAGCTCTGTTGATTTTATGTAAGTACTTACCTACATATAATCAATTACAATATTAGTAACAAATCGCCGCACACAGACGCGTTCTAACAGTGATCGAGTACAGTTATACGTTACACATAACAGCGTAGCCTACAGGATACATAAGCGGTCGGTTAATTACACGCGGGACGTAGCTGCTTCCGTTGCAGTATAATATTTATTTGTATGTAGAATATCACGAGGATTGCTTCCTCTTTTGGTGAGTAGTTACACAGTATAATAAAAGTTTTATTCAATAAAGTATAAACTTGGTATAATTATTGTTTATACATGACGTGTCCGAATGGTCATCTCTCTGCACTATGGATACTTCAGAATGTAAGCGACACCTGTAAGTGCCATAGTCTCAGTGCGACCACGTAATAGAAGATCGAGGAACAAAGTGATTCGATATTAAGAGCGAGCTCGTGGTAGATGTTGTACCTAGGTTCTGAGTTTAATCGTAGATGTATAGGGTATAATAAATAATAATAAAATTAGTATGTATGTAATGAAATGTGTGTGTAATGTGTGTATAGGTCATTCAACTAAATTAAATACTAGCGGCGCCTCGCAGTTTCACCCACGTTAAATTTTCGTCACTTTTTACCGGTATAAAAAGTAGCCTAGATAACTCTCTAAAAAGGCTTCTACTAGTTAAAGAACGTCTTGTCAAAATCAGATTAGTTATTTTGAAGATTTACCCGAACAAACAAACAGAGGGAAATTTAAGAAACACATGTTTGGGTTTTGGTAACGTACAAATAACCATATGAACCTGAGTAAAACCATTAAAATTTATATTTCTATGTTTAGAAATCGTTTAAGTAACATAAAATATCGCAGGCAGGTATAACCCAATATTTCTACAGCTATCATCCGCTCAAAGTTTAAAATTTATTGGTCGACACGTACTCCATAAGCTCCGACTCGGTCTTTTGTTTTAAATTTCATAGTAAAGGGCTCAGACGATCTGACTGTCAATCGGACTCTGAGGTCTAGAAGTCCCTGACGATGCTTCGTTGCGAAGCAAAACATGTGACCATCTTTGAAACTTTTAGCGGAAGACAGCTTAAAACATATACATAGTATTTAAATTAATTACTGAAATGGATTTCCGCAGATTAATGTACGTTCTTGAATCTACAAAATCTGATATAAATTATTCGTACATACTTGAAATCTATTAAGTAGGTACTTGCATTGGAATTTTTCCCATTATTTTTTAGTATTTAATATGGTAATCCTAATGTTTTGTTTCCTATCTGCAGTCAATGATTTATCATCTGGTTCTGTTATGAACCATTGAGATACAAACTCTACATGAACAAATAATTTCTGAACTAAAAATAGAAATGCAACAATACATACATACATACATACATTGGGGTAGTCAGAGAGGAGGGAGTACCAAGCGTCGCGGTTCTTACATACCTCTTTCGTCTCCTCAAATCTCATCATTCTACTTACACATTTCTCAAAAGATAAAACATGCATACTTTGTTATTTTCCATTCGTAGTCAGCACATCAAGACAACATAATCTCCACTTGATCCCACTTGTAGCCATATTTAAAATGGGTTTAAACATGACAAAACGAAATCGAATAGTGATAGGTATTTTATCGTCTGTATAGGTTTCTAATAGTAAGCTCTTCCTCAGCCGAGTTTCCAGATTAGCATAATTTATAACAGTAATATTTTGTTGTTACTAGCCATGCGCCAGATGGAATTTCTCATCGGCAAGATTAGAAACCTTTCGATTTTTCTCAAATGTTTCAGTTTTCTGATACACTGCTCTGTCCATGCCCTCTATGTCTCGCGGCGAGAAATAGTAACATAAATACAAACCATATTTTTAATGTCAAAAATAACGAACTTCTGTACAAACTTTCATCCCCTATGAAACCTCTAGACCTCTAGAGGATAAATTTTCGGAGTCCTTTGTTAGTGCTCACCTACGTTATAAGAAACGCCTGTGCAAAATTTTTGCAGTATGTTGTATATCAGTCAGTGTCAGAGTTTTATTAAAAGATATGTCCATGTAAAATGTACGTGCATTTGTTTTTACGTCTTCATATTATGGTTCGATCGCGGATTATCCGATAAGCGACTTATCGGATAGATAATACGAAGGTTTCACCGTCTTAGTGCCTATAATAATGTTTTTGCATCGATGCTAAGCCGCTAATGCACAAATATATTATGTACGTATGTAATGTAAGATAAGATAAGATAATCGTTTTTGCAGAATATCTTTTCATGGTTCTGTATTTCAAAGACAAACAATATCTCTATAAAATCATTCACGCTCACATCTCCATAACTCTGTCACAATCGATCTCCGAAATTATTTTTTTGAGATCAATTATCCTATAATTTTTTTTTTTTTTTTTTTTTTTATTTTTTTTTTTTTTTTTTTATTTCTCGTTCCCCTGACATGTGTAATTCAAGGACTTTATTTGTCCGGTTATTTAATTTTGATGCTCTCATTCCATTTCCATCTTCCATCTGAGCCTTCCATACTCATACGTCACACCTATCCTTCCTTCTTTCATTCTTTGCCAAAAGTGTGTTATCAGGATTTTAGTTTTCCATCTTTATTTCTTTATTAAAAATAAACAAACTCAGTTTTAAAACACTATCAATTTACAATTTCATCTTAACTATTATCTAACTATACTAACAATTAGCTTATCTTACCATCTACTTTTATCATCTATTACATATGTTCCGATCGATCATCGCTTATTTCTACTAACATCTTATACAGAAAATCCCTTCCCTATAACTAACTTATTAACAATCCTTATTTATATTTTATTCTTCTTACTTAACTACTATTTATTATACTTATATTATTTACATTCGTTCACATACTCAGGTATATATATTACTATATATCCCGTATGCTCTTAATACTATTCTTATTTATCTTTTAGTAGTACTTACATGTTTTATATTTTCTATTCCTATTTAGTACTATATGTATAAACTAATAATTTCATCTTATTGCTATACATACTATTTATTTTTATCTATTACTTTATTTGCTACAGTTTTGCAGTAGTTGAGGAATCTCCCCCTCTTGAACTTGTCTTCGACTATATCTTTGATATTTGACACCTCTATTTTTGCGTCGATCAGGAACTCGACCTCCATCCTTCTTTTCTCAAATATCGGGCACTCTGCTATTATGTGCAGAATGCTTTCATTCGTCTGTCCATCACATGGGCACGCCGGGCTCTCTTTGCGCCCAAACCGATGTAGGTACTCCAAGAACCCGCCGTGCCCAGTCAACACCTGGGTCAGGATATAATCCGGTCGCACCTTCCTTACTATCGAGTAGGCTGCTACCGCATTGGGGAAGAACACTTTGGTAACTTTCGCTACATCCTCATTCACGTATCTTTCATTCCACCTTTCAATGCTGCTTACCCTTATTTCCCTCTTCACAAATGATACCGGGCATCTTTCATATATCGGCTTTGTTTTAACTTTCAATGCTGCCTCTTTTGCTAATTCATCCGCTCTTTCGTTACCCCTCACCCCCACATGAGCCTTGACCCAGAACAGTTGGAACTCGATACCATTCATTAACATTTCGGTAATCCTGTTCCTGGTCCTGGCCACGAGCGGGTGAAGGGAACTCCCATTCACAACCGCTTCCAGAGCCGATCGAGAATCACTGAACACAGCGCATCGGGGTTCCGCGCTCTTGTGCGCCCAATCCGCCGCCTCGGCCAGCGCCAGTAGTTCCGCCTGAAAGACGGTGCAGCAACTCCCCAGTTTAAGCTTCTTGGTTCCGGTCTCCGCGTCGCCGCCCCATACGGACAGCGCCGCGCCGACCTTCCCCTCGATTTTGCTGCCATCTGTGTAGATGGCAAGCCTTTGCTTATCCCGGAGAGCGGCCGCCCCATCCTCCAGGCACTCAAACTCCAACGCCAGCCTCAGCGCCGGATGTGGCGCCTCAAGTAAGTCTACCGGTCTCTCCATCTCCCGGTCCCCTATCACCGCCCGAGAATACCCCTTCCTGACCTCATACAATAGTGCCGCTTCGCGGATCCTAAGGTCAAGAGGGACAATCCCAGACAGCAGCAGGGCCGAGTTCAGGGAGACCGTTCTGTACGCTTTTATCATCTTTTGTAGGAAACCCCTCTGCACCGCGTCCAGCTGTCTCTTCACATACTTCTTATCTACCGCATCCACCCATACACTCGCCGCATACATAATGGTTGGTTCGACTACCGCCACATACAAGGTCCTTATAATCTCCGGCTCCAGCCCCCACCGGGCCCTGGCGGCCCTCACTAACTGTTTATAGAAGCTTGTGGCCTTTCGGCACACATTGCTGACATGGGTGTTGTACGTCAGTTTGTTATCGATTGTGAGGCCCAAGATCTTAATTTCCTGAGAGAGCTCAATGCCCTCCCCGCCCATGCCCAAGACTGGTTTGTCGAACTTAAGTCTGTTGGTTATCACCATCGCTTTAGTTTTGTGCGGTGCGAACTTTAGCTTATTCTTGACTCCCCAGCCCCAGACATGCTCGAGGGTGGCATTGGCTCTTCTCTGGACCTCAGTGGTGCTGTCGCCGGAGAAAAGAAGGACCACGTCGTCAGCAAAAGCTTGGCAGTACTCTCCCCTCCCCTCAAGTTCTTTCAATAGGGGGTCCAACAACACATTCCACAGCGTCGGGCCCCCTATTGATCCTTGCACACATCCCTTAGTTGTCACTCTCTCACATTCAACTCCGGCATACCTTAATCGTACTTTCCTTTCAGCAAGGTAGCTGTCCACCAGGCGTCTCAGATTCACCGGGCATCCGCTCTCTGCCAGCCTGCATTTAATGGCTGGCCACCACGCGCCATCGAAGGCCCCCTCTATGTCCAAGGATACCATCACTATTATTTTTTTACTCGTGATGCCTTCCTTGATGTACCTCATCATGACATAGAGGGAGTCCTCGGTGCCGCGCTGCGGCGTAAACCCAAACTGGTTCCGGCTGAGCCCTGGTTGGACATGCCACCTTATCCTTGCAATCAGCATCTTCTCAAATATCTTCCCCAATATCGGCAGGAGCCCAATCGGCCTATACGACTTGGGATCCTGATAGTTTTCCCTGCCTGCCTTCCTTAGCACAATCACTATTGCCTCCTTCCACACTATCGGGAAGTGAGCCAACTCCAGACACTTATTGAACAGGGCAAGGAATAGACGGGGATCAAGGTCTATGGCAGCCCTGCAGATATCGAGTGTAAGGCCATCCCCCCCTGGTGCCTTTTTACAATTAAAGCTCGATGCGGAGCACTTAAGCTCAACCATCGTAAACGGCGGGTCGCATGGTTCACCATGCTTCCCCTCATTTATTTTCCGCGAAGCCTCTCTTATCTTTTTGTGCTCCGCATCATCCTCCTCCCTCCTGTCGTCGGGGTAAAATGTCTCGGCCAGTAGTTCAGCGGATTCCCTAGCCGTCAGGGCCCTATTGTTCTTGATTAGGGGGAGATCCTCCCCTCTATCCGCAGTCCTGCCAATGACCCTGTATATGCCATCCCACATCGATTCCCTGTCCTGCTTTTCGCAAAAGTTTTTCCAGCTAGCGATTTTCGCCTTCCTAGCTTCACTCATATATTCATTCTTCACTTCCATATATTGTTCGACCACCCACGCTCTGCGAACCGGTGCCGCATTCTTAATCCTTCTTTTCATCCTCAATACATTCTTCTTCATTCTTTCCAAACGATCGTCCCACCAGGGCAATCCCTTCTGTTTCCTATCTCCTATTTTCTTTATACTACCATCACACACCAATTTTATTGTCTCTATAAGACTCCTTGTCACTTCCTCGAGCTCCTCGCTACAATCAATTCCCTCTATTCTTTCCTTTCCTAATCCTTTATTTTCCCATTCCTGTTTGAGCTTTCCTTTGAATTGATCCCACCTAGCGTTTTTGGTGTTATAGACCCTAGTGGTCCTTTTTATATCTATTCCCTTGCTTTCCTTAATATTAATCTCAAAAAGGATTGCCCGGTGGTCCGAACATGTTATCGCCTCATCCACTCTCCAGTTAACGATTCGACAGAGCATGTCGGCCGAACACACTGTCACATCTACGCAGCTGGAAAACCTTCTGCTACCCCTAATAACATCAAAAGTCGGCTCCTCTCCCCGATTCAGTACATACATTCCTAACTCATCCAAAACTCCCTCTAAGTATCTTCCTCTTTCATTCGTTCTTCTACTTCCCCACCATATACTCCATGCGTTTACATCACCTCCCATTATCACCTTTTTCACACCAATCTCTTTCACCACTTTCTCCATCCATTCTGTCTGTAGGTCAATGGGCCCATCCCCCTCCAAGTAAATAGATACCACTCCGATCTCCCACGCCCCGGTCCCCAGTTTCGCCACTGCGAAGTTAGGGGTCGTAAGCGCGGGATACCGGGTGACATCCAACGTCTGGTCTAATACCAGTATTGCAGCCTTCACTGCCGCATCACCACCTTGCTCCTCTTGGATGATCCTTACCCCGGGATAGGCCCTGACTCTACCGACCCTTCCAATATAAGGCTCCTGCACCATGGCGAACGCCATCTTTTGCTTTTGCTATTGAGCGACATATCTAGCACTAGTTATCACTTAAAAATATCAGTATGAAAATTGAAGAGAAGGTGAATTAGAACCACGATTTCAACTCAACCATTCCCCCTGCTTTTGTCACTACTGGACCTTTTTTTGTGTCTCCATACAGATACTCGGCCCCTTAAGGGAGAGACTAGGTTATGTGGAGCTTGGCTTTTACTCACCAAAACCCCTGCAGTGATCGGGCTCCGAGATTTTCTATTGAGCACACCGAAGCTCCTCTCGCGGTGTGCCAAAGTACTTCTCGATGGAGGGGTGGGAGTTAAAACGCCCCCCCTGCACCCTCGCAGTTTCAAACACGTGCTGTCGTCCTCCTCGGTCCCCACTCCGATCGGCTACGACCCCAGAGGCCCCTTTAGTTGCCTCCTACATCAGGCGAGGGATACCGTAGCATTATTCTCTGGCCCGGGCTACAAGTGGTCACTATTGGACTCTACCAAATTTTAAAAATACTGAGAAAAGGTAAAGCATAACTTGATGTTTTCGATTTTGGATCTCATAGATCTCAGAAATTAACTTCGCAAAACCTATTAGTATTTGTCGAATTTACATTTACTAAATATTATTCCAAAGTGACAGTGAAATAAGTCAGTAAATAACAGAGAATCGAACGTTATCTTCAATTTCATGTAACGAATGCAAATATAATCTAACGAATTCCCTCCCCTCTATTTGAACCCTCATGCAAACTGTTGCATCTTAGTGCAACAACCCTCTTTAATTTTAGATCCCCTGTCGATTCGAGTTTAACAGAAATAACGTGCGCATACATTGCAAAGGGTTATAAACCCTGTCCCATTTGGACTATAGCTCGATAGCGCGACAATTTATTAGCCGTTATATTACAACGACTAAGAAAATTTATGACGTGATAACATTCGTTTTTCACATTTTATATATGATCCTATTATACAATTTTATAAACACTAGGATTGTCAGTGGATGAGCGTAAATCAGTTTTGTTCAAGGGGAGAATCACTAAAAGATAAAGGAAATGAAATCATATATTTATATAAATATAGAATAACATTATGTGATAATTTACCATAAGCTGTAACTTTACTGGCGATCATTTTTAAAGCTAATTCAAATAAGGTTTAATAATATAATAATACCCCAGACAATTATACAAATTGTATTTTTTTTTCATAAAAGAGGGGGGCAAACGAGCACGCGAGTCACCTGATGGAAAGTGATCACTACCGCCCATGGACACCCGCAGCGTCCGGGGAATCACGGTTGCCTTACTTGCCTTTAAGGAAAGGAGGGACAGAAGCGAGATGGGCTACCGACACTAACTTACCGAACGAAACACGACAGCAATAGATGCATTTCACGCCGATATTCTGTGAGAGTGTGGTATTGCACCGAGCGGGCCGGCCCAATTCGTGCTACAATGCAACATAGCTCATGGCTCATGGATACCACACACGTGACCCAAACAAACTACCAGGTTTGTACTTATCGGTACCCTTGTACCACACGAGCAACTGGGGAGCTTCCAATAATACCCAGTCTCCAAGCAAAGGTCGTTTCCTAAATTGATCTGTGCGGGGATCAAATCCGGAATCCCGGCTCGGAAGGTAGATGCTCTACCAACAAGCCAACGAGCCTGCAAATTAGATTAATCATTAGATAGATAATTATAGTTTGTTAAGTAAATCTCAAATTGATATTTTGATTAGGTTTTATAGAATTATATTTCGAATTTCATTTTCAGTTCTTTTACTTGTTTTATCTTTTTACTTATTGAATTATATTTTTTAATAATAAACTTTAAATTAAACTTAGGTATATAACAATGCGAAAAGATCTACTAATTCTGTGTTCTATTAACAAAACTTTGTAGTTAAAGTTATTTATACTCCTAATATGTACAGTGTACACACATACCTATTTCATCAGTATAAAAAGATGAGATAGCGCTAGCTAGGGTAAAAACATGGGAGGGATCAGCCCCACGTTACATAGGGCCCCGAAGGCCGGAGGGCCGTGTCGTGTGCTGGTCACGTGCAAATATGTGGAGCGTGCATCCGATGCTGCTAAAGCCACATTTTGATGTGTTTATTACAGAGTACAAGGAATATGCAGTTTTCGATTCCATTGTTTATGTTAATGTGTATGTTGTGGTTTTACGTGCATTTAATTTATTGAAATACTAGGCTACCCGTCCCCCACACCATGTAATTTTCGTAACATTTCAATTCTATTAATTTATCTATAAAATCTCTAACCAATGATTATATAAAGCTCGTAATGTTAAGAAACGTCCATTGTTAAGGAGTAATAGAAAAAAAGATGACGCAAAATATATCAATGATGATAGTACCGAGTATGAATCGTTGATTAATTTCATCACTTCATTGTTGCTCGTCGTGGAGCGTGACCTGGCTCGTTGACCGACAGTTTTGTGCAAGGCTTTTGTAAAAAAAATCTATGAAAAATATATAAATCTCACAATACAATGTGCATGCGTCTATTGTTCGCATTGTTCGAATTATGCAAGGGTGGAGACGAAACGCTCCCTGATTTTACGCCCTTTGGCTAGTCTGTATTATTATCTTAGATCATTCTCACGGCTTTTTCTACGGTGATAAACTATTATTATTCAATTTTGTTTAATTTAATCGATGGATATCATCATGCTTATTGAAGCTATTATGAAGGAAATATAACAAAGGAATGGCTACTTGTTTTATTTAGTTTCTTTTTCTTTCTCGGGGTAAATATTTCAACTCGCAATCGGTATATTATGTTCTCTTTGAACCTAATGTTTTGTAAGAGAAATATAGATACATTGCACCCTAAGCTTATTTTATAAAGTCAACAGTATTAGTTTTTTCAAACGATTAAATCCCCGAAAACACTCGCTATAATTCTATCCCATTTGTCACAGATAAAAAACAACTTTTACAACTGACATTTTACCGTCACATAATGTATTTTTATGGGGTTTTATTCCCTTATGATTAACGATGGAAGTCTGTGTATGGCATCCATAGTCCAATACGATTATCAATATTGATCTTGATAGAATAAAACATGGTCGAGATTGAGAAAAATATTATCACATTGTCATGTTGATGAGTAGTATGCAATACATAAACGCTAAATACCTAATGCAGTTTTATACAGAAATAACTATTCATTATGGGACAGAGCATTAAGACCTAATCGAATTACACCTTGTTTTCCACTTCTAGTAAGAAGAATTTTAAGAAGATGATAAACATAGTATGGCAGGGTTAGATAAGTGTTATTGTAAAAATGCAGAAATAAATTCTTATATGGTTCGGGCATATAGAAAGAAAAAATAATGAGAGATGAACGACTCACGAAGAAAATCTACAAAACGAAAGTGTGTTACCACCAAAGCAAAGAATGTGATAAATTCCTGAAATCTTTAGCTATTTTCTGCTCAAACTCCAAAAACCACCAATCGACACGTGTTTCACCTCTCAACGAAGCATCCTCAGCATATTCCAAAGATCAGACTCGGTCTGCCAACCAGCACCGATTTCAGGAATTTATCACATGAAATGGATTTCCGCAAAGTAACACCTGAGTCTATACAATATAGAAACCAAAGAAGACCAAGGCCGACTTATGAAGATCAAATAGCCTAATTGTTAGTTAGTGGGACTGTGAAAAATATAGACGTACCTAGGTGAAAATGTGTGAGGTGAAGTTTTGAAGAGGCGAAAGAAGTATGTAAAGACCACGATGCTTGGTATTGTCCCCTCTGACTATCCCGTTAGGGATACAGCATGAGGTATATGTATATCTGAACTCATGATATCACTCGCTGGAAATCAAACCTAGGACCCTTGGTTTAGTAGGTATATGTGTACTAGTCATGAAACCAAGTAATGAAATAAGTATGTATTGTTAAGTTTACAATACATACATTATTGACAACCTCGATGCGCGGTGGTATAGGCGTTGTGTCTAAGCGCGAAAAGTTCCGGATTCGGTTTCCGGCCGGGTCAATTTAGGAAACGAACTTTTCTGGATTGTCTCGGGTCTGGGTTTACTGGGAGACGCCCCTAGTAGTCGTCGTTTGGTTCTCATAGCACAGAGAATACCCTAGTTTGAGACCAGATGATTGGTGTGTATTGTCTGTCGCGTTTAATATTTATTTATTGCTAAACATTAGCTGATGCCCGCGTCTTCGTCTGCGTTTTTTAGTTTTAAAATAGCCAATGTCCTTCCTCAGGATTCAAGCTATCTCCATACCAAATTTCATCGCAATCCGATGAACGGTATGGGCGCCTATTTTTATAAATTAGATTATTATTGTTCGATACAAATTTCCAGCGAAAACAATTTTGTTCGAAGCTTCAAACGTCAAAAAAGTTTAACTATATAAGCCTTTTAGTATTTAGCCTTCATAAAATACTAAAGCGAGTTACATAACTTCAATGTTTCTGTTCCTGTTGCCGTGTGGACTCCTTAGTGATACTGTTTCATGAAACCGTGACGAAGAAATAACGTCGTACATGGGACTGGCGTCTACCGGCTTAGCTAAGGAAATCTATATCTATACTTTATAATATTATAAAGAGGTAAACTGTAGGTTTGTAACGGATAAACTCAATAACTACTCAACCGATTTCAAAAAGTCTTTCTTCTATGGAAAGCTACATTATCAGCGAGTAACATGGGCTATATATTACATATTTTATATTCAAAAAAACTTCTACCCGTGCGAAGCCGCGGCGGGCCGCTAATACTGAAATAAAATGAGGAAACATTACTAATTTCTCGAGATAGAAATTCATGCGTACAATAAGTAATTAACGAGACACAATTCGATTTATATTTAACGTAAAAACGTTACCTTTCTAAATCTATAATTTTATTAATGTACTTGTTTGGCTCTGCTACCCGTGCGAAGCCAGGGCGGGTCGCTTGTATCTATATAAGCGAAATACCACTCATTGACTGACTGACTGACTTATTATGAGTGTCCGAAACTATAGGTTCGATTGACTTGAAATTTAGTGTAGTTACTCCTTTTGTGGTGTATAGACGCTCACTAAGAACGGACTTTACTATTTGACTCTGCTACCCGTGCGAAGCCAAGGCGGGTCGCTTGAATCTATATAAGCAAAATACCACTCACTGACTGACAGACTCATCACGAGATCGCCGAAACTATAGGTCTGATTGACTTGAAACTTATGCGGGTCGCTAGTTACTATATAAAAGCACGCGTATTCAAATGTAATGTCGTGTCAACATTTCAAATCTATCGATTGACTACTTAGAATTATATATACACATATAAACATACGCACGTACAGAACAATTATATATATAATATATAAAAATAGATAGATAACATGTTTAGTTTACAGATGTAAATAAATATTGGTCTACATGTGAGGCTGGGGCAAGTCGCTACTATAAAAATATAATAATAAAAGATAATAAAAACAACTTATTAATATTGAGACACTAATATTCTAGTGTTCTTATTATTATTTAGTACAAATTCTTAGAATATGGTAGTAGTATTCGCTGCGGCATTTCCAACTTTTGGGTGACACACTCGGCTGCCCACCCTAGTGTGTCACGTCGCAAATAAGGGAACGTCCCCGAATGCCTACTTTGCCCTTCTCGCTGTTCACATTCCGTGACTGCACATGTTACGTCACCTGCTTTAATGTTCCCACGGAAGCACAAGTACAAAAATAACGCTTTTAGAGTTTGTGAGGGAGGCTTAACCTTTTAGGATTCGTAGACGGTTAACTGGCCTCATGGTTTCGGGTGTTTTCGGTTTGGCCTAAATATATACATTTTTAATTAATTTAGTTACAATAATGCTATAATTACGTACATATATATTAACTACATACGATTTGTAATTCCAAATAAGAATGCTGATAGTTAATTCTAATCTTGTTCCGATGCTCTGTCCATCCAAAATGGTAAATGGCGATAAGATACTATTTTATCATACCGCACCGTGTCCGTAACGGAATAGTCGAAGAGGACGGAATGCCAAGCATCGTGATCCTGACATACTTCTTTCGCCTCCTTAAGTGTTATCATTCTTCTTGCACGTTTTCGCAGAGGTATGCGAGTGCTTTGACATTTCCATCAGCTATTCTCTGACTTTTTGGTCTTCATAGGTCAGCCTTCATCTTCTTTGGTTTCTGCTAGCACTGACTTTCACTCTGTAGATTTTCTTCGTCAGTCATTGATCAGTATTCATCCCTCATTATTTCTATGTGCACCGAACTTAACCGAACTATCTAAGCATTTCAATAAGTCATACTGCGTATTTCTACTCTGTAGATAACATTGTATCAAGTAGATACAAACTGTATCCAATGCGCTATAATTCATTTTCAATATTTTTTTTAAATTAAACGCTAATGCAAGGTATTTTTAGAGTCAAATTAATAATAAATAATACCAGTTTGTAAATAACCTACACTGAGAGGTTATTTACATACCAAAACGAATTTTATTCCTATAAAAGTAGTGGTAAAAAAACAAGTCTACCTATTATTTATTACATATCATTTTAGAAGAAAGTTTTATAAAACGAAATATTAATTTTCTTTTAGCTTTTACTCAGTACTTTGTTCTCACGTTTATCTTCTGCTTCAAGTTCATATTAATCATTCGTCAAAGCATTAGCTGCGTCACTGCGCAAATCTGTTTGTATTGATCACGACGTAATTGACCATTCCCATGGCTTCCATTGTCTTTCCCACGAGTTACTCAGCTTATGATTTTGTTAACTATTTACTAGGTAGCATTACATTAGAGAATACATTTGTTCTTTCGAGATACGCCATCAGTTTCAAGGAAACCTTTACGAATTAGTTGTTAAAGTGTTATTTATTACTATACCCAAAATATAGTTTCGTTTTGAACTGATTACTCTTCGTAAACGTTTGAATAACAACAATAGCTTTTTAATTAAAGTAATCTAAAACTAATTTGTATGACTTTTGTACTTACAGAAGCAACATTGTTGCCTGGGCTATACACAGTGACAACTACTGCTTTTTCTGCAAAGTTGCAGCAACTAGTATCCGTGTCAGGTTTACGTGTACAATCAGTAACGCAACCCTTCTAATGGTAGTAACTACAAATTTACATACATACTTGGTCTTCGCACTGTATGCGAAAGAAACTGTCTGGAGATTACGATCGTGGAAATCATCGTGGTCCTTACAATCTTTTCTGTCTTCACGTTCTCTTTATTTATATATTTATGTCTTTACATGTTAATGAGAGCTCTCTAACATTCCCCATCAGCTAATATTCTATGTGATCTTCATAATCTAGTCTTTGCCTTCTACAATACGATGTTAGCTTCTCATTTAACTTGTTTAGTAACTGCACTGTACCGTATGTAGTAATCATCTTTAAGTGATCCTGGTGAACGCCGCCGTTGCCTTGACCTAAAATCGTGCACGATTAACCCAACATTGGTTGCTACGTGTCTGCACAAGGCATTGAAGTTCGTGGTTCATACAGGGTCGTACTTTGCACACAAATTGATTTAAAATAATTGCTACATCGTTGTCATCGACTGCAGAAGAGGATGACGGCGCAGTGCGAAGATTTTGTGTAATGGTTATAAACCCCATTTGATACATAAATTCATTGTAATTTAAAATATAAGGAAATAAACCAAATTTTATGAAAATCATAGAATTTTAGTTACCCAAATACTAGCTTGACTATATTTTAGACATAAGTGCGATCTATTCTGCATACGAAATTTAAAATTGATTGATGTAGTTGTTTCTGAGTAAAACGAAAACAAACAAATATAGGGACAACATTTGCAATATCACTAGGGATAGTAAGGATTCCGATTGCTGAATATTTGAACATAGGTAATTCACGCACAACTTTTCAAGGCAGAAGAATACTCATCAATTATATTAATGCGTAAGTTATACTTTGTCAAGGACATAATACTTTGCTATATTTGCCATGCTCCAATCTGCATCGGCCCTTTGTCTGCGCTTGCACATATTTATCACCGAGAGCAACACTCGGTATTACGCTTGACATAACAATAGCTCGTGTATTCTTCGTCTGGAATGATCCGCGCAAATCACGTAAATCACTTTTAATGGTAAGTATAGATCAGTTTTACGAGTGACTATCGTCGAGAAAAATATATAATTTCTTGTAATTTTCCATGGCAAAGTATGTATATCGATATACTAAATGAACTTTGATATGTTCATTGCTAATTTTAAAACTCGTTTCTTTAGATGAAGAATATTTTAGTGTAGCTTATTTATATAAATATGCATTTGAGAATTACAAGCTTGCCGTTATGGACGTGATTTTTTTTAAATCCCTGATCCGTACTTGCCCTTTCTAAAACTCTTTTATATAAGAATAAATAAAAGCATAGACTATAAATAACTCCAGACGCCGTGCTCGAGCAGCAACGGTGCGGCAAATCAGTTAAACTAACTCACTTGTACAGATGTCACACATTTATAATCAGATAAAGTGATCGGCCGCCATATCGTCAGAAACCCACACATCTATATTTTATTTGATTTTATTTGCCTCACTTCATGTCGTTTATGTACTCGAACAAAAATCTATGGGATACTCTGCATCTAAAATCACAAAATTTAGCAAGAAGAAAGGTCTCATAGCACAATAAAAGGGAAAAATAAAAAATATATCACACTTTTTCGCTATTACAAACTTACATTTGCCATTGCAGAGTACCGAAGAACGTGTCTTTCAACTGCAAAGTTTAGTTTGTTTTTTAATCCGACCTATATTTTTATGGTAAATATATGACACAACATTGTATGGTGTACGGTCCTCGGTGCGCGAATTCAACTCGCACTTGACCGGTTTTTTGTTCGATAAATTGAATGAAAATGTAATTTAGAGAGATCGTTTATGTTTGCAGTGGGATATAGGATAATTCACATCATTCACATCAGTTTTACTAACAATATAATTAGACATTCTTTGGCTGTGATCCTGTGAATAAATAAGAATAGTTACTTGACATCTGTTTCATATTTTTTTACATGTGAGTAATATTATGTAAATATTGTACATAAACAAAATATTTATTTATGTATAGAAATAAAAGTGAGAGTTTTGTAAAACAATAAATGGTTACGTAATATGTCTATATTATGGATTTTTTGTAAAAAAAAACACTGGAGCTTGCCGGCGTTTGTATTAAACAAAACAAATAAATCGTTTATGAATGGATTCACGTACTGCTATCGTACTAACCTTTAGCGCTATTCGCTAGTTTTATCAAAACACATTAATTTATTAGATAAAACAACTGGCTACTTGTGTCTTTGGCAAATTAATAAAAAATGCTGAGAAAAAACTTTATTTATTTCGTTTCGCTGCTAATATATCATATCACACTTACACATTGTTCAGGAAATGTACAGTCAAGTATCAAAAAAAAAGATATCACTGTGTTACTCAGTGATACCTTTTAGATTGCAGTAAGAGCTTTTTTTAGTTATACAGAAACTATGAATGCGGTTTTACCATACACATAGAATAACAGAGAGTGAAAACTATTTTAAATTTCATCCTAGACACATTTTTAAAGTAAAGATATATTGATACGAATTTATTTATTATTCAAAATGTTAGTTCAAGAATCTTTGTTTATAACTTGTCTGTTCAATATGCAGTAGGTATAAGGAAAAGCTTTTAAAGAATGCATAAATCATTTTTATAAAACAAATCGTTTATTGTAAGGCGATCAACAAGACAGATACGTACCTGTTTGAACGCTTGTACGCCTGTATGTATTTCGCAGGCAAACTAGAAAACTATTTGCCATACATTGTAGTTTATAAGTCCAACTACTGCAAAAAGGTTAATCAATATACAAAGTTAAATGCACCTTTAGGTATGCTGAAGAATGCATATCCAGAATTTTTTGTAAATCTATTGCGGTAAGTTTATAAGTACGTTAAAAAAATCAAATTTTAGTTCAATTAAAATTCTTCTTTAGTACTTAGTATCTTTATCAAGTATACTTGTTATATTTATTTTGTTATTATAAATCTATACATCTATACTTTTAATATTAATAAAATTGAAGTGTCCGTCTGTGATTTCGATTACCACGTAACCTAAACTCAAACACGCTTTTTTAAATTTATCTATCTGACTGTTTGTCCGCGCTAATCTCCAAAATGGCTAAACCGATTTTGACGGGACTTTATTTCGCAGGTAGAGCTATTTCAAAGAGCAATCTATGTAATTTTTTATACGGGAAAAATACCAAAATTGACACGGGTGAAATCGCGAGTAACTACTAGTTATAAATATATGTGTATAGTTGTATAATCTGACGTATAAATTATATGATAGATTAAAAACAAAAATATTTAAAGTAAATACGGTGAAAGACCACATCGTTGGTGAGTTGATCAACTATTTTGTTTCACTGCTGTCACTGAATTGGAGACAAAAACTACTCGGAAAATGTAGTTACGTATTAATTTCATACATTATTATATTGGTCAAGAAGCTAATATACAAGGTTATTTCTAAAGGATGGGTAAATGCGAAAGGGTGTTAAAGTACCCATGATAACGGAAAAATTGCTTTTTACAACTTCGCGCCAGAAGTCAATAATTCTCGAGTAAAACCTAAAAGTTTAAAAAAAATTAAGGGCGAGGCTACCCCTAGTATCAGCGTTTTTACATCGCTAGCAAACTTTTGGAATATTGGCCATAAGGATAGGGTTGTGCATTATTTTTCATGGATAATAACATAATTAGATCAAATACTTAAGAAATGAATTTTTTTTTTCTATTGAACGAATGTTTATTTTTTGTATGAAAAACAAAATAAAAGTATCTCTTAAGTCTCGTAAACTTATTACATCTGCAATATAACAGTCAACAGTGACACGTTGAAACACCGGTGCATTTATATCCCTTTTCACAATGTCCTTGTATATTGCATAGATATTTTATCTTCTAGCAATATACTTTCCCTACTTTAATGAATGTCCCATAACAGAAAGCTTTCAATTCTCCAAGGGACAAAGTCACTGTTATTTAAGGTGACGCAGTGACAAACAACTTAATAATTTAATAAAACAATAATTTAAAAATAGACTTTCTGCACCATACAAACGTGCGCGCACTAGCTTACGAAAAGTACGAAAAACCAGTTATTATCGTTTATATTAAAAACTATAGTTAATTTTTAAAAATCCAACTGTTATTTTGAATAGTGTGTTTAGATTAATTTACACAGAAATTTTAGAAGCACAAATCGATTCTGTTAGTCTGAGAAATGTAAATCTCTGTTTTAAAAGAGGTTTAATTGAAATTTTTTTTCTGTTACAAAAGTTAACTTTCATACGTTTTGTAATCACTTGAAAAATTGAAATCCCTGCCGAACAAAATTCCCAATTCGTCGCCTTACGGTTTTCTTCGATTTTATATCATTCCCTGTTCATAAAAGTACGTTGATTTATAAATATTTAATTTATTGTCTATCCTTTCCGGTTATTAACACAATAAATAAATTTAAAAAAAAACATTTTACCTAACTAACCAACTAGTACAAAAAATTGTTGCTGCTCAACACAGGTAGCAAAATATATACAGATATTATTTCGGTCTCTGGACGTTTTATATTTTGCCTATAACCAGAAACATTAATTATTGACTATGTTTTTATTCCTTTTAATATTATCTTTTATTCACTACCATATTTATCGACGTCTCGTAATCAAACAGCAAGAGTTGTCAATAAAATCGCAGACAGTATTTATAATATATATTGTACACGTCTAAAAAAATTTTAAATAATAAATAATATATGTTACAAAATATACATTTTTAAATTTAAGTATTGCATCAGGAAATTGATGAAATAAGTTATTTTTTCTATTTACAAAAATTATGCAAAATAAAAATGGTGTCGTGGGTTCATTCACATTGTTGTCATATTGAGGAACTAGCGGATAAATGTCCGGCTTTCAACCGGTTTTTAATCTTCTAATCAAATAATGACGTAATTATTATTATTTGTCTTCAAAGATAGATAGAAACTGTCACCCGCATAAAAGCGTTGAGAAATCGCTGGTTATGAGACATAATACTAAAACATGACTCTCACATTGCGAAATTTAACTATAATCTATGGAACGCTTTCTTAACACTTTATTTATTCTAAAAGTGGATCTTTTGTCATACATACTAGTGTAAAAAAGTCATGTATAAATATGTAACATAATGATATAGCATCGTTAATACAACAATAGCGTATAACTAGATCTGGAAAATATCGGTTAAGCGAACTCAAATTTTACGGGGATTGAAAACAAGACATTAAAATTAAAAGTATATAAATAGTGAATTAATCTACTCGCAATTGCACTATCATCCGATATGTATCGTATCATCCATCTGTAACACTTGCCTTTGGGCGATAAATCGAAACTGTTGAAAAGTATGGATAACTATGTACTAATATTGATATTTGAAATTTTAATTTAGTACAAATATCTTTATAGACATTACTTTTAAGGCAAAAAAGTTTTTGTAGACTATTTAACAAATATTTTTTTTGTTAGGTACTTTTATTTCTAAATGTAACAAATGTTTAAAAAAGCCTCTGCTTTCTAATGATATTGAATTGTTTTTTTTTTAAATGGTAACGAACATTCATTCATTCATTCATGTTACTAATCACATGTATACACGTAGCTAATGCAGAAAATTTGTTGACTGATCTTCACTTTTTTAATACGTCAAGATCTATGGCGCGCGTTGGATGTATCCTGACTGACAGATTTCCAAAGCCAGAGCGAACCTACCTAATTCGTGATTTTTATTGAAATCGTAGAACCATTATATCGAGAGATCCAGTACATACGTATATGTATACAATACATACTGACATACGTATATATGTATAAAAGAATGCTTGTTTAATACTTAGTATAAGATAGGGTATTATTTCTATTTGTCAGTTTTGTTTCATCACTTCAGTATTTCTACTGATTCTATTTGCTATGATTCTGTTCTACTGCTTCCTTATTTTTTGGTATTGTTCTAAATAAGTCATCTGTAAAACTCCTCAAGTTAAATTGGGCGTAAACTTGTTGGCTTAGCCAAAAAAACTGGGGCTGGTTCTACGAAAGCCTATAATAAAGCTCTCGTTTACGTAACCGTTCTTTTTGTTATTCAACCGAAGAGCGACGTCATCAAAACATCTTGAAAGTCAGATCGTATCGACTGGTTTCGTAATAATTGGCCGTACGATATCGTACTATCATTGGATCTAGTGTATGGTGCAAGTAACGAAATCAAAGCTTCGATTATATATTTGTATGCATTTATTTCGATTTATTAACAACACTATATTTTTACAGACTGTCAATTTAAAGTCAGTAAACTATTAAAATGAAATAAATATTTCACAAATCGTATTTATTTGTTATTATTTTACATTTTTATGGTTAATAAATAAATGGTATTAATTTATAGAAATAACTTCAATAATGTTTCGTGATTGAATGTCGATATCTTCTTACTTTTATAAAAAAACATGAAAAAAACTTAAATATATCCAACATAGGTTATAGGCAAGGTCGCCTTACGTCATACCCTTAAGCCCTTAAGGTCTCAAGTATATTACTTGAGACCACGGCCGATCCAACTCGGCCGAAACGTCAAGCGAAAATAAAAGGTAATCGCGTTAATTTTCCGTGTTTTTAGATATTTTATAAAGCAACGCGAAAACTTAAAAGCTTGCTAATGTTATATATAACATTTGCAAATCATTGAAAATTTAGAAGTTATTGGTTTTTGCATGTAGCGGAGATAAGCGAGCTACCAAACTCGATACGAGTTTAAGTCCCAATCTATTTTTTGCTTATTACATTTAACCCCTACATTTCTCAGTACAATTCAAATAATAGTTATGTTTACAATTTTTAATGGCTTTAATTTAGTTATGTAAGCATAAAACATTCCAGTTTCAAAAACAGAAATATAGACATCTAAAAACCAACTCCTTTATCGTTATTTTTTTTTTTGTTGAATTGTTATATATACACTATACTTCATAGTCTTCTAATAAATAATCTATACAAGTAATAATTAAGTCATACCGCTAATATCATGTAACTTATAATGAGGTGTGACTTTGATATCGCCGAAAATCGTGTCCTCTAAATAGTTCTTTTGTCTACGGTGACTTGCAATACGCGCTCTCGTTTACTATACGATCTGATTTATTTGTTTATGACTTTTTATTTTTGTGTAGATATATGAGGATTTGTATTGTGATTGTGTTTGCAATTTTTCTTTGCGTAATACATGACCAAATGTTACCAATTAATGAAGCCATAATTACCAAAATCAGCTTCTTGTAATTATTACGAAAATAATTATCGAAATAATAATAACACTTGCTTATTTATTTATTTACATGTTCCTATAGGTTTTATTATAATCAGTTTATTTCTCCCTCTCCCTGTATCTGAAAAAAATCTATTGTATATATTATTATTATTTACTTGCAAACATGCAACAAAATAATTTCAATCCCATTGTTACCTGCTTTTGATTAAAAAATAGCTGTGCCCGGGCCACGCTTTGCTGTGGCTCAGTAGTTAATATATTATTTTTCGTGAGTTATAGTCTTGACTAACAAAAATTTGATAGAAAAAAGGACATTCAGTTGTTCCTAAATTCGAAAATTTTCTGAGAAACTTTTCCGATTTTTCTTTCCATAAAAACTTCATTCGAACTATTACAAACATATTAAAACAAAAAATAGCCAAATCGGTCCAGCCGTTCTCAAGTAATGCGCTTACCAACGAACAGCATTTCATGTTTATTTAAATAGATTAATTAGAATTTAGATATCATATATTAATTAATAAACCATTTAAAAATAAAGAAATAAAAAATACGACATAAGGATAAAGGTTCTATAAACATGTACTACTTATGTATGTACATTGTACATACAATTTGGTACAAACGGATGCTAATACTTGATGTACTGTTCATAATCCCAATAAGGAACTGTTAAATCAATACAACTCATTTACAATTTATTTTGTTGCGTATCTCGATCGCTGTCGTATCATTCTTCTTTAGGCTATCTCTGCCTCTTGTCTTGTCAGAGCAAAGTTGGTGACTTCAAGGCAACCTGTTCGCGTTAAGGTACGCAATGCAATGTATACAATTATACGTTTATATGGTAGTTAATGCACTTACCTTCCAAGACAAGAGTCCCGGATTCGATTAATTATACGATAATGAAACTACAAAAAATCCGTTTTCGCTGTTTAAGCTTACGGAACACGAAACAGTGTAAACGTCATTCTTCTTGGCTGCATTTAACCGTATGGCGAAATGAATTAGAACTACTGCAACTTATATTAACTTCCTGGATCGTAAAACCAACGGTTTATATTTTATTTAAAGACCGAGCCTCGAATACAAATGACTAGTCATACAAATGTAAATTAGTGCGTGTATTTGTTCGGCGTTGCTTATTATTATTACAGAAAATACTTTTCTTAATTTATTACTATGTTCAAACCGCTTTACTTCGTGTATAACTTACTATATTATATACATATTTACATAATAGTAAGGAAACTACAGTAATTAATGTTGTTACAAATTTTATTTTTAGAAACGCTTTTTTTGTCTTATAAGTTATAACTTATAACGCATACGAAGCGAACATTTTTATTATATGATATGATTATGGTTCAAAATATAGAAAGGACTCTTCTTGGATTCTTATTTACTAAAACTCTCTTATGAAAAAAATATATATTTCATTTGACAAAGCTTATTCTCGAAAAAGAGCGTATAGTAAACACACTGAGGCGCTCGCAATGTGCTTCTTCATTTTGATATTTTTACGATCACTGAGGTTAAAGACGTAGAGTACGGTTATTTACTGGATAAGTGATCTATTATTATATCGAACAACTCCGTGTGATTTTAAGGGACACCATGTTAAAATTTTTTATAATGTCTAATTTTAAATCATTGGCAGTGTGTTTGAAATAAGTAGTTAATGTAATACAATGTATGTAAAAGCCTATGTGAATTAATTTTACCCTATTATAATTTATCGTAAGAACTTTTTGGCAATGTAATCGAAATGAATATAAAGAATTCATAATTAATTATCGTTTCTTATTTGTTTCAGGTAAATTAAGTTCATATGCAATTAAATATGGCCTGTGACTCATTTTTTGCACGCCTTTGAGTTATTCAACTTTGTTACTTTGACTTCGCACTTGTGCAACACAGCTGGATTCGGTGTAAGTAATATTTTTAGCGACGTAATAGTTCAAATCTTTGCATTTTTGCAACTGTGCCTACTGGATATAAATTACTGTCAAAAGAAAAGAAAATATTTTAAACGCTAAAATATTGAGGAAATACTTCCCTTTTGGTTTGTATTTAACGAATTCACGAATTAAGATTTTGGCTTTATATTTAGATTAATATATTAGTCATACGATTATGACTTCTTGATATTTTCTATTCTATGGATATCGTGGTGCAACAAAATCACATTTCGAGGCCATATTTATCTATAAGTATTCAGTCGATATTCAGCCTTGGTCTTCCTCGGCTTCGCTCTGTAGGTTTTCTTCGTCAGTCGTTCATCGCTCATTCTGTCCATGTGCCCGAATCATCTAAGCACTTCATTCTTCATTTATACAATAACACTGTCGGAATGTATTTGGGAATAATTCCGGGAAATTATATATTAGCTTCCCAGTTTTGGGAATTTTCCCTTTTATGACACGCATCTTTTAGGATCTGCAAATAAATAGTGACAATTTGCCTACACAAATTCCTTATAATAAGCCTTGTAAATTGTATTTTATTGTTTATGTATATTAAAATTGTATACCGACCTTAATATAGGTAAAAAATTTCTGGATCATTGCAAATGAAACAGCATGCATACATTATATGTATGTACAGCCCCCGCTTCGCTGAGTGTAAATGACAATTTTGTACCTAGTAGTAGTTTTTTTTTAAAAATGGTCAAGGGTCAATGGAATTCAAAATTCCATGTCGATATGTTCAGTAGTTTTCACGTGATTGAAGAACAAAAAAATCGTTTTCATTATGTATATGTATGTAGATTCTTAAAAGAGTATTTCTCCAACATTTTTGAAAACGTTAACGCTAAACACTTAACCCAAACATTTCGAACAAAGCCGGGTGCGTTTTGTAACACTTTCTGCTATTTTATGACTCATTCTGTCTCTTGTTTTATTTTTGTCCATTTGTATTCACCACCAAATCCGAAGTTTGATGAATCAAAACATAAGAATGACTGCGATGATACTGTGTGACTAAAAGAGAATTGTTATTTTTATTGGCTGGTGTAATGACGTAATTTTATAACAGACACACTATTTAATTAATTGTTTTTATCAATAACTCTTTATGGTTTTAACACATGTACCTATAATTGTTCCAAGGACAGACTAACGAATTTTTTCTACATATATTTATCCCCAACGAATATTTTTGTTCAATCAATACATGTATACGTAATTATATTACTTATAGAACTATTTTTGCTTTTATTAAGTATTTTAGCTCACAGACGCCTTTGGAACTGTAAGGTTGCTGGCCTATCCCGTATATACAACTTACATATCCTCGCTGTATCCTTAATAGGTATGGTCAGAGAGGATGAAATGCCCCATGCGCTCCTGACATACATACATTTTATTTGCCTCTCTATTCACATATCGTCTTTCTCCGCACACACTTTCGCCTAGTTACGTGAAGGATTTTAACATTTCCTTCAGATAACATGCTGGCTTTATTCTTCATAAGTGCCTTGTTCTTCCTTGGATTCTGCCACCATTCACTCTCGCTCTGTGATTTTCTTCGTCAATCACTCACAGTTGGTCCATCTTTACGGAGACGGGGAAAACCTCACGAACACTGCTAAGCCTCATTATCCAAGCAGTGTCGGACTCCTGCCGCTCGCAGACATGCCGATTAAAATCCCATCCTACTCTCTTCCCAACTGTAGCGGAACAGACCTACGGCATTGCTTCACTTGCTTGAACCATCTAAACATTTCTTTCTTCATTTTTACAGTAACACTGTCATCCAACCTTGTTATACTGCATATCTCTTCTTGCCTTACTTTATCAGCGAAAGTGATACCTTCCATATACGCCAGACAATAGAAACCAATCATCTGGTCTCAAACTAGGGCATTCCCTGTGCTATGAGAACCAGACGACGACTACTAGTGGCGTTCCCAGTACACCCAGACGCCCAGACCCGAGACAATCTAGAAAAGTTCGTTTCCTAAATTGACCCGACCGGAAATCGAACCCGGAACCTTCCGCCCTTGGGTTCAACGTCTGAATCACTGCGCCATAAAGGTCGTCATATTTCAGAGATCGCGTTTCCGCTGCACTTATCTGCATCCCTTGTTCAAGTTCATATTAAATCATATCCCTTAATCGACTTTTAGGTCTTGCGCAGGAAGATAATCAATTGACATTTTTTTATCTCCCGGACCAATATTTTATCATATTTATGAATAAAAATACTTTCATTATAATCATTATATTTTCTAAAGGAAATCTAAAAGCTCGTTCGACCGCTTAATGTTGTTGGGCCTCGTGAAAAGCCTTTTAACTTCACCTTAACTTCAATCTCATGATTTATGATATAACCACGACAGCGAAAGTGTTTTGATGCAATAATTCCAAACGTTAAGGTATTTTCAACTCGTATCCTAAATGATTAATGAAAGCCTTTCATACGTTAAGTTTCCAGCCTCTT
This sequence comes from Zeuzera pyrina, assembly GCA_907165235.1. Taxonomy (NCBI): domain Eukaryota; kingdom Metazoa; phylum Arthropoda; class Insecta; order Lepidoptera; family Cossidae; genus Zeuzera; species Zeuzera pyrina. Next base: position 22,398,573 of record OU015620.1, on the reverse strand, counting down.
ACTTTTTCTGCGACATGGGTCGACGATCTTTGATCCAATTGAATAGTTTGCGGTTGAATAGAATAACGTTTACGCGATTACAATGAATGGCTTCATGAGGTCGTCGAACTTCGCCAATTTGAGTTTTTAGCTATGCGGCTAACGGGTTTCCGTTAAAATCAATTAAATACTTTTCAAAGTATCAGCATATTTTAAATAGATTCGGAACCACAAAGCGTTAGGCTTAACAGGAATTTAACATTATTTGTATTGAGCACTTTTTAACCAAATTTGTTTAATGCAAATTCATGAAAAGGTTAATGCATTTAGCCTCACCTTCCAAGTCGGGCCCTCGAATTCGATCAACAGTCAGGTCATGATAGAAAACACACTTTTTAACGGACTTCAAAAAAAAGAAGGAGGTTCTATATTCGTCTGTATGTATGTTTTTTTAATGTAGTACATAGTTTACTGTACATATTTTGATTTTACTTTTTGCAATGCGCACTTGTGCTGAAAACAAACCTAATATTACGGCTAAGATTGGATTTATAGAGGGAGGTGACTGGTGCTTATAATACAGGATTTCCTAATTTATGCACCAGTAGTATCGATTGTTATAAATTATTGTAGTCACAGGCATTTAATGTCAATTTGTAATTTTTTCTTTAATATATTACTATGAATTTATGTATATTATAGTGTTATATTGATGTATGTTATTATGGTTACACAATTTGCGTAATTGTCTGGTGTACCTACTGACGATCTGTAATGTCCTTCTAATTTTCTTACCGCAAATTTTTACTAAATACAGAGTCGTGTTTTGTTTTTACTTTTAAATATTTTACCTGTTATACATATTCTTAAATATTCTTCTGTAACCTGACCTTAATAACTAATTACATTTCAAACACACTACACATTGTGCAACCGGTGTTACGACGAGTCAATGCACTTGACGATATTACCATTACATGACGAAGCGCTTCCTCCTAACAAGGGGCATTATTTAGCCGACACTAAACATTACACGTAAAAAACTAACGAGAATAAGAGATAAGGCAAATTAATTTGATGATTCGTGAGATAGAATATTTATCTGATTGAATTTTCTAGCACATTATTAATAATATTGATTAAGCTGACCTTCCGAATTCCGATAAAGATTTGAATGGGAAGAAGCGATGTTTGTATTTGTTATCGTGATGTAAGAAGGCCTAAATGAATAATGAATGATAGTGATCTTTATATATGTATACATACATACATATCTTCACGCTGTATCCCTAACGGGGTAGTCGAAGAGGACGGAGCGCCAATCGTTGCTATCTTTACATACTTCTTTTGCTTCCTCAAATCTCATCATTCTCCTCACACATTTTCATCTAGGCTTGCGAGTGCTAACACTCTATTTGAACTTCATAAATCACCCTTGGTCTTCCTTGGCTTTTTCTACCACTCGCTTTCGCATTGTAGATTTTCTTCGTCAGTCTTTGATCACTCATTCTTTCTATGTGCCCGAACCACCTAAGCAATTCTTTCGTCATTTTTACAATAACACTGTCGTGCAACCCTGTCATTTATACACTTATATTATACATTTATATCCTAGTAAATAACGTAAACATTTTGGTGGTAGAATATTTTTGTTGTTAATAAATTTATATAGATCTTTTGTGGCCACCTTTGGTGCAATATCGAGGGGCTCCGGGATCTCCAATCGGGTACCCTATAAATGACCCTAAGTCAACAGAATAATTCTAAATAATTTGAACAATAAGGAAGTATGATAAATTTTACTCGTAAAGATGATTGTACTTTCCTGTAAAAAGATGTATATTTATGTATAGTGTTTGTAATTGTATCATCAACAATTAACCTGTTCAACAACGTCACCTTTATGCGCAGTACGCCGGTATGCAAATGAATATAAGGTACCTTTTACGTATTTAGTCCATTTACTCTAAAGCACATACTAATTGAATGAAAGTAATCCGTATTACGAAGCAAGAGATTTTCAGTCTTTTCTTATCTCTTTTTTTTAAATAATTTTGAAGAAAAAAAATGTTTGACGAACGAGAATGGCTTTTCCCTTTTCCCCGTACACTTACATGTTATACTTAAAAATTATTACCTCCACAAGACAAAATTAATGGATCAGAAATAGATGATCCTAATTATTTACAGATAATATGAAAGGTCTCCGTCAAGCACGTTGTGAAGTGAAGACAATATAGTATTGATTGATATATCGCTATCGCTAAACTTGCAGGACGTATCGTGTATCTAAAATAGCTTCCGCTTTAGACTTGGAAGAAATTACTCATAATCCAACAGAATATAGCGAGGATCAATCAAACATAACTCAGAACTACTTAGTTAAAAAATACCCCTTAATGCAGGTAAAAATCGCTCTTATCCTTTATCAACCCGCTAATACAGGTTGATTACGTTTTATGTTTATGTTTATTTGGTTTTTTTATTTAATTTTATTGTCAATTTATTGTTACTTATTGTTTGTTTATATTTGGGTTCTGCCTGTCAATAAAAACTTATTATTATTATTATTAACACCGCTTAAATACTGATAAATACGAATTAATATTAATTGTAAATCGTTAATTACCTTTTATAAATGAGTATACACCGACATAATCCGGTTTCCAGTCTTGATATCCATGGAAAAACAGTGATAAAGACTAGAAGAAATCTATTTAAGTTGTAGACTCATAAAAACCTTTACCTATATACAAGGAAATAAGTATGTAAGGGCTGCGACGCTTGGCGCTCCGTCGTCTCAGACTATCCCATTATGGACAAAGCGCGAAATTATGCATGAATTAAAGGGAATAATGTCCGATTCCACCAACACTTCCTAAGTTATCAGCTATGTCTCAACTAGAATAAGAAAATCTCTAAACCAGTTCCTAAAAATAGTATTCGTAGGGGGTCCGCTAGCGTTTGGTAAAACTTAGAGTGTTAGGGATCCCCTGTACCTTTTTATGGGTTACCTAAATCGTAGAGATGTTCGTGATATCGAGTGTATAGACCTAATTATTGTATTTCATATTTATGTTTTAATCATATAGGTAACGCTTTCGCTTCGCCCCCGTAATGGAGTCTACTTAACTGCATTAGCATTGTGTTGTCGGTAAAATTTTCAACTTCCGCCCTGCTTTCGTTCGGCTCTGTTTGACAAGGAGTTAATTGTTCTTTGTACATCAGAACGTATAGTCATACATTTTAAATGCAACGAGGGCGCCGAATTGGTTAAGTAACACATCTTGTACTGATTACGGATTGTATTTAATTCCTTTTAATAATATGGGCTTTAAAATGTAAACATATTTGACTGAGACTAATCTTTTATCATAAGACAATTTTTCAACGTTTTATGACGTCACTGGTTTTTTTGTCTAATAAACATTAGTCTTGTAACTCATATTTCACCTGCTTTTACTAATTCAATCAATTGGAAAATTGCTTCAAAAGTTTTCATGCATACTCATTCACGTGATAATCATCGTCAAAAGCGCATCTCTAAAATACATAATATGTAACGCGTATAGAAAAGACAATATTTGTTATGTTTATTTATAAAGTAATCATAATATCAACACTTCATACAAGTACGGATCTACCAATTTATTATTCTTGTTGTTATAATTCACACACACAAGCAAATAGTGAAACATCGCCACAACGCACATGTTCAACACGTGCTTGGAATTCAGTGTTTGTGACGTAACCCTTAATTACAATGTACCTAAGTATAAAAAAACAGCCAAATATACTTGGTAAAAGTATTTCTAGATTACAAAAAGTCTTGTACACACATAATTGGGTATGTATTAACTACTTGAGTAAAGTATGTGTGTCATTGTCTATGATATCCATAGTAGAAATAGTCTAAACTAAAATTGCGCACCCCTCCATTGCATTTACGCACGCAAGACGCATGCATATATGTAAACATAAACACAATAGACATATATTGGTAATCGTCATTTGTCACTCAACAAGTCTAATTCACAGTATATACATAGCCACCACGTGCACAGAAATAAAGTAAATAAAGGAGTGTAGTTAGTTACTACCGTAGTAAACGTGGGCACTGCCATGCCCCCAGATTGGCAACTTACTTTATCTTACTCAATAAATCCAAGGGCAAGATAGAAGGATTTAAATCGGGACCAATCAGCACAAGTTTTCCTGTTCAAGTTCCTGAACATCAGGTCGGAGGTGCAAGAACACCTCCCACTTAGCCATAAGTATGTACTCATGAAAAACTCAAAAGTAAGGGACGCACAATTTAAGTGTAGCTGATCTCTACTTATACAATTCGAGAATCATACAAAACACCAAGACCAAACATCACTACTGCCTTGCTGTCATGCATTCTGTTATCATTCAAAATTGTACATAATATGTGTGTCTTCATAAGAATTTGTTTATAGAATAAGCATATTTTCCTGCGTAGATCGTAAAAACTCGGCCCAAGAGATAGGATTTATTATAAGGAGCTGGTATTGGCGATCGATTACTAATCTGCCATTGTCTGGTTTCGCTTGTTATCTGTGAGCCCAAACTCCAAACACTTCTTACTAGACACAACGTCAAAGTGTTGTTTTGTTTCACCTTACGTGGTTTTGTGCGATAAGTAGAACGTTTATGTATTATTGTTATTGATAATCTATATAAACTCAAATGCAAATTTCAAGACTGGTTGCGAACCTTAGACTATAACAAAACCAAGAATTTACTCATTGATATTTGACATAGCATAACAAGAGACTATATAAACATAGTCATCCTGAAGAAGCTCATACACCTCGAACGAGAAATCGTTGGGAAAAACGTAAAATTATGAATATAAAGATCAGATAAATATAGAAATTCGTATGTACATAAATTCATGTACAAACAAATTTCTATATCGCCTCAAGGGCAACAGGACGTAACTGGAGCATATTCCAACGTCCTTTTTATCAGTACATCGACCTTGACAAAAATAAATTTAGAAGTGCAGATATATTATTACATTACATACATACTTATTTATGTTAAACATTAGATAAATTTTTGTTAACATTTTATTATTTGAATTTATTTTTTATCAAAGGTCATTCATTCATTTGTTAAATAAGTGTTATTTTTATGTAGATACAGATAGTTAATTCGCACATACACGCCATATCCCTAACAAAGTAAACAGCGAGGACACAGGATTAAATATCGCAAATATCGCGGTCTTTACTTCTTCCTCTTTTTCAAACCTCATCATTCTTCTCACACATTATCATCGAGAAACAGTAGTGCTAACGACAATCCCGCCTGCTAGCGAACTTATTTTTTCTGTTCTTCGCCTTCGTCGTACTTCTTATTTCGTAGTAAATGGTTTATTGATTAAGCGAGGACATACATATTTTAATGTTAATATTTACAAACTTTAAACTGAACATTATCTTAAATAATAGATTTCCTCAAAATTGCCGTTTAGAAAGCTGTCATTGCTTAGGGTGCCCAGCAGACTGGCACCATTACCTCTTTGAATAGCCAAACCGATTCGTTGCTGCCAGCCCCGACGGTCTCCCGAAGCCTCGACTTGTCGCTTACAAATATCAGAAAGCAGTCTATAGGCTTCAGGGCTCCAGGCGAGGCACCTGCTGACTTGTAAATCGCCAGTACATGGGAAACGGCAAGTGTATCGACACAACTGGCATCCCATACCAGCGATCATCCAAGTTTCCAAGGAATGAGCGTCAAACCATCCGATCTCCTGCCGTCGCCTCGCGCAATACGGACAGGCTCTAAGACTGCAGGAACCCCAGCGGCGACAAGAGCCTGCCGCATGACGTAATTCAAGGTAGCATATCGTAACTTGCGGCCCGCACTGCATAAACAGGTTAAACCGTGGTGACCTAGTACATCGACGAGATCACTACAGCGGCAACGGTGAGGAAGGTTAATCCTGGCCCCCAGACTAAGGGAAATTATGAGAGAGAAAGCGCGGTATTGTCAATTAAGATTCCTTAGTTTTTTGTAAGTATTATCTGAACCAGTGTCCTGACGCATAGTTAATAATATTGATTTATTTTATTTTTTATTCTAATACAGAATAGTCAAAATGAGGGCAATTAACTTTTCGAGATTACAGTATCGAGATTACAGTCTCCTGCTGGACTATATCAGTAAGGAGAGTTTCTCTGTTCTTTCATAGTTCAACGTTCACAACCAGTCTTGCAATTTAGATTGTAGTTTATATAGGTTATGTGTTATTGAAATACATTTAACGTTCTAGGTCTTGATGAATTCGAAATCGTTCTACCAGTTCTTATCTCGCAAGATCACATAAAAGCGTAAATTACTTTAATTCTTACTGTTTTTATACTCGTAATATTTGGTATTAGTAGTTGTAAAATAATAAACAATAAGGAAATACGCAGTATGACACGGTTGGATGACAGTGTTATTGTAAAAATGAAGTCAGAAATCGGACACATGTAATGAGCGACGAAATATTGACGAAGAAAATCTACCAAGCCAACATGAGCGATAACAGCTGTCAAGGAAGACCAAGGCTGTCTTATGAAATAAAAGAGCCATAGTGTTCGTTGACGAAAATGTCAAAAGCACTCGCATATAACCTAGGAATATTTGTGTAGAGAAACTGATAAGATTTGAGGAGGTAAACGAAGTATGTGTATGTAAGGACCGCGATGCTTGGCACTCGCATCTTCTCTAACTACCTCGTTAGGGATACAGTGTGAGGATATGTATGCTTGTAATTCCTCACACTGTATCCTTAAAGAGATACTCAGAGGATGGTTGATGAAGCGCCAAGAACGCTCGTCAGTTTCCATCCGAATTTGGTTGTTGGTTCTAATGGAACCAACACCAAATAGTGGATGATTATTTTGGTATATTTACAGATCCATATTATGTTTTTACACTGCAAACTAATGTGTACAGTACATACATATATGTTTGTAGTATTTTAACAATTTAAAATAATGTAGTTTATATTCATAATTTTATTTCTGTTCAATTTTTATTTTTATTTGATTTGTCTAATTTCATCGGTTCTTTAAATAACTTGCAAAAACTAACCTCTATCAGAACTTAGTACTAATCAAAAGTAAGCGTTGAACTTTCAGTTTAAGCCAATTAAAAAACATATATTTTAAATAATATCTAATAAATTAAATATATTTCTTTTAAATTCCTTCTTGTCAAGTTATTAAATAATTTGACTCGTAAAACAAAAATGTTAACATTTTACTTTGGTAAACGTTTATTGAGTTATTTTCAATGCAATTAAAGTCTCACAGTGAATACACATCGAGATTTATCGACTCTTCATAATAAACATGTTGGATGTGATTTATAAACTAATTTAACAGAGAAAAAAATAAAGACTACGTTCTTGGTAAGTGTGAACTTCCTTAATGCGTCGAAAACTATATCTCTGTTTTGAAACATAACAAAAGCAAATTACGAGACATAGATAATGGGAATTATTTAAATAGTTTATTCATTAATAATATTGCAGGAACTATTTGTATTTCAAATACATAGTGTAATATCTATTTCTTAACAAACGTCCTAAGCAATACTGATTTGAAGGAAGTCGCACCTTGACTTTATGAAAAAAGTAGTAAAATATGTCTCTGTAGTCTTCTGTATGAAAATAGAATAATAGTGATCGCCTTTGGGAGTATGATTCTCATTTAAGAAAAACATTTGCTTTATAAAACATATATTCATGTTTATTTTGTTAAGAATGTGCTGAAGTAATTTTAATGAAGTCGCTTCAGCGATTTTTTATTATATATTTCGTAGATTACTCGGCGAGAATTTTAAAAAGTAGATATATATTCTAGGTTCTTATATCACTACTGCATGTTAGCATATTTTATTGTTAAAGTGCATCAGTAAGTGAGTAATCATAAAACAAAGAGGACGAGACTAAATCGCAGATTTTTACTGGGCACATATCATAACCCTTATTTCTATGTTAAGTTTCTCTTATTGATTCCATAATTTGTTTTTGTTTATTGTCCTGGTTTCGTTTACTACCTCGCGTTAATTATAAATACGCCTCCACTGATCTATTTTCACCCGTATTAATTACATATTAGGATTGTATTTTTATCGTCCTATTATAAAAATAGCCCTGAATGTGTATCTGTTATATGAGCAACAAGAGTTGCACGGGTTTTAAATAAACGATTGTTAGTAAGACGCGAGGGACATTTGAATTGGTTTTTGTAATGGTCGAAAGATTCTTTTAATAGCTAAGCTTGTTTTATATGTTATGTATGGTTTTGTTATTTTTAACTTGCAATTCAAGCATTCCTGCTTTCTACTGCACAGTGCACAATTGCATTAAAAAAAATGGCTGCCTAGACCGGCCCAGCTCCATTTCTTTTTCTTAAGAACGTTTTTAATATGGGCGCTGCAATATTGATAGCAATTTTTATACTAATTCTTCCAAGGTTAGCTGATGTTAGTTATACGAATGGATAATTGACACCATTTGTTTAATGACGACTTTCGAACTTGTGCCTGTTTTTATTTTGCGTTTTGGTAATGTTAGTTCTGTAAAACCTAAGAAAAAAAAACTACACATATTTAACCGAACTTCAGTCTTATTTCCTGATAATTACCCTTTTATAACCTTTTTTAATAAATCTCCGTACCAAATTTCAAAATGGATTCAGTAGTATAGCCGTGATAACGTAACAGATGAATAAACATATAACATTTTAGTATATTGGTATCGGTTGCCAAAACTTATCGATATGAAATATGGGTATTTCCCTTGAAAGTCGCCATAGAAATACATTTACAAGTCTTCAATCAATCCAGCCTTTATACTTTGTGCAGTTTGGTAGACCTTCACTCTTATAATTCAGTATTAATCTGCATTAAAAAGAAAAAGCAATGCAAATACACGTAATATGGAGTATATTATCATCATATAAGTATGAACTAGTTATATGTATGATAGGAGTCTTACACCTACACGCCTAAACTAAGTATTTATTTCTTTATTTGACTTTAAAATGTATAAACTAAAAAAGTTATTAAAATTATTTAAAAAAATTAAAATATTTTTTTTAAAAAGGTCAGAGTTTATGAAGTACATTGGAAGCTTTTTTATTAAAATGCGGAAAACTGATAAGTAATGTATTCAGATGCTATTGTATACGCAACGTCCACTTTCATTCCACTCTGATTTTAATATTAAATATTCAAAAGCAGTCTGCTGTGAAATTGTGTATGGTATTATGAAACATCATATTGTGGAATGAACATACATGCATATAAAATATGACTACGATTCGTATTTCCGTGTGACGAAACGAACTTAAAATAGTATCAAAACAACACATTTTCACATTAATAACGACAAGTTGTTAAAAAAATGAATGTTTATTTACACTCTTAGATAATTTGAAGTACTATAATGAACAAATTATATTTGTTTCAGTGCCAATTGCATTTACTGGATGGATCAAAATGTATGGTTCAAAATACAAAACTATAATATTTAATACTTCTTTATACTTCTTTATACTGCTTTAGTTAAATAGCCAGACTTTGTTTGAAAACAAATTAATTTCACAAATAACGATGCAATAGTAACACACAGCTAGATCAAGGACCATTTGGCAAAATCTATTAGTATTAGACCCACTAGTACCGATAAATTCTTTATCTAATCTACCAGTCCACACGGCACGCGTGTTGGAGTAAATGCCGTCTCTCACATACACTCGTTTGTGAGAGAATTCCAATGGCCAGCAGAACGAATATAAACAAGACAAAAACATTTATCCACATTTATACCAGCCCGTTACTGACTCGTGTATTACAAGCTAATTGCTGCATATCTGTTCGTACGCTTACATTAGTCAGTAGCACCAAACAATGAGCTCACCAATTAAACCGTGACTTCTCATATCATGTGAATCTGAATGTCTTACTCAACGGAGCCGGCGTTGGCTTACTCGTCAATTAGTACCGCGGTAAAGACTGCTCCCTGTTGCGTAATAAATAATAACGTAGTTATATAACAATTGTCCATTGGGACCAAGGAATTGGACGCTGCAGCTGTATAGAAATCTAATAATAAAATTTCAGTATTTCTTGTTGAACGTACCACTCTATACGAAAATACGCTGAGGTTTGTTTTACAACGAAATACTTTGAATGGACATATATATTTATAAGTAACATTTCAAAAATAAAGAATAAGTATAAATGCACGAAAACTGTCTGAAAACCCCTTCTAACGGAATTACGTAAGGAATAATTTGTAGTTTTATCTGGTTTTAATTGAGTATTTTTTCTGAACATGAAAGTGAATGGCTTAGGTAAATAGTAAATGCATACATTATTTAATTTACTAGTAAATAAACTAGATATTTTTAACGATGTGCTTAGAAATGAATTTATTAAAATCTGCTTTCATTTCAGTAACAAAGTTTTTTTAACCATTTTATATAATCCTGATAAATATTTAATATAAATATATCAGTATATCTCAATCATTATTAATATCAACATACAAAGCGTACAAATAAACAGTTATTGTAATTGTAGTATTGTAGTCATTCGCAGTACACTAGGCTTGTTACCCTAAGCTCATTCTGTGGAACCAACTAATATTATCCCTAAAAAAAGACATTAATTTTGGAAAGTGACAATATCTTATTTTTTGCAATTATATTGTCAAAGATTCTTTAAACGATAGTTTAATGAACTTGTGATTATGGGTTAATTGAGCAATCACAATTTGTTATTATCATCGTCTTTAAATTACGATCTTCCGACGACATCACCTGCGCCGGCGTCAGCTGTGACAGCGACACGTGCGCTATATTTTGAATGATTGGTGTAAAAGCCTTTATAAATGTTACGTAAGAAAAATAAATTTCAACTTTCTACGTACTAGTATTAAAAAAATTGAAATGTGAGTTGAATGTTTTATTTAATTTATTGTTTAAAATAATTTTTGAAAAAGCACTTAAATGAATTTAAATGAATGCTTTCAAATAAAAGTTGTTCTCATACTTGATGTAAAATATTTTCATATTCAATGAAATATTTATTTACGAAAGTTACACAAGTTATGTGACATAATATAATAATAAGACGAGAAAATTTCTGATAAACTTGCACTCTTTTTGCCGATACATACTTGTCAATAATGTTTCTATAAAAACTTCATAAAATGAAGGTAAGAAAGCCTAATATGTAGGTGTTTAGATGTCAAGAAAACTCATCGACGCAAGAAGAATGATGCATAATTGCTGCGGACGGGTTAAGAATGACATCCATCAAGGACCATCGCTTGTCTTTAAAAGGAGAAGTATCATAGTAGCCAGTCGTTGTTATGCACACCAATTCTCTAATAGAACAGGAAAAGTGTAGGACGTGTTAATCTTCCCACGAAGAATTGTAAATCGACCAAGGAATAATGCGTATTATAAGTAAGTTGTATAGACAATAGACCAGCAATCTGGGAGCGTGTCATTTTCTAGTCACACTTACCACCTGTATCCTAAATATTTGCTGGAAATAATGTTAAGGTAAGTGTAATAATGTTAAGGTAAGTGTAATTGCACCTTAATAACGTATCCCGCATCCACCACGAATGGGTAATGGTGCGAATTTAAATATGTACAATTGTACATACAATAAGCAAAGCATCCTTTTTTACATTGTATAAAGATTTTATTACAAATTCCCTTAAATTTATTTAACTGTCAATGTAAACATCGCGGTATTAATTCGCAATTTACTGCGTCTCGGCTCGCGACGCTGACTAACATCACCAAGGCCAAAGACGATCCATTATTATTTATTACCTTATACAATAATTCCCTTAGAACCGTAAAGGGAAATTAAACTTTATTAATATCCTGTTATAGCTGATATTGAGTTCGTATCGTGACTGACATCTCATTAGGTAGAGCTGGTAGACCCTCTGCGACAGTGACTCAGAAAGCAATTGACAGAATTACTGCATTTCTAAAAACAGTTTGTGAGTGCAAACTAAATGTACAATTATTGTTATTTTAATTAATACGCTTTAGTTTTATGCCTTATTTCTTATGGAAAATTATAATATATTCTCAAAGGAAACTAAATTAGAAAGTATAAAACATTTTAAAATGTAAAATCGACCTATTTAAAAATTTGAAGGTAAATATAATAATTGTAGATATTTCTGCTTATGTATGTGTAACAATGAAAATAATTCGTAAAATATTGTTACGGTATGAATCTGTAACATTTATACAGCGCGAAGATTTTTTTAGGTGCTCATTATCACAACTCAAAATCTCCAAATTCTCATTCCGATCAGTATCACCTGTAGGTACGATTATTATCTTATCCTGAGACAATTGATCGAACAATGGCAATGAAAAATAAACTAATATAAAGCATATAATAAACTACATACATAATATAAAGCATGTAATAAATAGTTCATATTAGAGAAAGTAATAAAAACGTTCAAACACTGTCGTAGGTTACCGTAAAGTAACAGATGTTTCTTCTATGTGACGATTGTTGTATACAAATAAAAACCTAGGTGACTCCATTTGTGTTGAAGTGTTCACTTCGTTGAGAAATTATTTCCATTTCAATGATCTCTGCTTCACAGTTTCTTTCATCAGCATGTGTTCTTTCAACCTCATTTACTGCCGTTTCAGGCGGTAGTGTCGGCTTCTTGTAAAGTTGTTTGTTTTAGTGTATTCTGGATTGCGTGTGTTGTTGGTGCATGTCTGTCGACACTGCAAACCTTGTTGTTCCTTCGTACCTATTAATACGTCTTTATAGGAATGGTGGTGTTAAGATACGTCTTCTTAAAAAGAGTCTTGTACTAATCCGGGACAGCAAAAAAAATAGGTTAGCAGCTCATTTTACCGTACATGTAGTAAAAGTCGACTAGGGACGATATACATAAAAAGAACTGTGAACTGGTATAGGCAATGAACTAGAAGCCTTAGAATATCTGGTTGGGCTCCAAAGTGGCGTTAAATTGTCATTTTGTACGTCTTGACTCTTTTGACACTATTGGAAGAGATATACTTATGTATATATATAGATATATTTACCTATATATACTAGCCAGTTTATACAGTATTACCTATATATAATATTACGTCGGTGGTTTTGATCATCTTTCAACATAAATCGATTAAGTTTTTAATATTGCCTTGTACTTATATAACATAACATAACTTTACGCTGTATCCCCAACGGGGTAGTCAGAGCACGGAGCGCCAGGAGTCGCGGTCCTTACACACCTCTTTCGCTTCCTCAAATCTCATCATTCTCCTCACACATTTTCGCCTAGGTATGCGAGTGCTTTTGACATTTCCGTCTGCTAACACTCTGGCTATTTGATCTTCATAAGTCAGCCTTGGTCTTCCTTGGCTTCTTTTACCACTCACTTTCGCTCTGTATATTTTCTTAGTCAGTCTGTCATCACTCATTCTTTCCATGTACCCGAACCATCTAAGCATTCCTTTTTTCATTTTTACAATAACGCTGTTGTGCAACCCTGTCATACTGCGTATCTCATCATTGCTTATCCTGTCAGCAAGCGTGACACCGCACATATTTCTGAGAGACCGCATCTCCACAGCATTTAACATACTTTCACTCGGTTTTGGGCATATCCAGGCCTCACTACCGTACAACAAAGTTGGCACCAACACCGCATTGTGGATGGCCATTTTAGCAGTGTTAGATATATTCACACTACCCACTAATGCGGACAGAGCGCCGTTCACTTTATTGCCCGCTGCTACCCGTCTCTCCACATCCAACTCACATCTTCCATCTTATATATATATATATGTTTATATATTTTATCCGCTGTTAGAAGCAATTTATTGGAAGAGTTTGTCAGCATCGAGCATTTGTAGTCTGTAAATGGAAGTAGGTAAATATAAAATATGTGTTTGTTCCCTAGACAGAATACTTGTTTGGCGTAGTGTAGACACACACTCTTGTTAGAATTCGATTTAAACGCGTCTGTTTGGTTAATTACTAAATAATGTGCAACGTGAGTCTGCTGGAAGAAGTTTATTTTATAAATAAGCTATACCTTTTGCACATCCATTCTGTATTTTCTTTTCTTATGTTTGTGTATGCAGTAAATGTTAATATATCAATAAATGTGTACAAGTCCCCATAAATGTAATAGCCAAATGGTGTAAAAGTAATTTAAAGTGACCGTTATTAGATATGTAAGAGTAAAACAGTACATATGTTTGCGAACAGTAAAATCACATTGAAAGCATACATCTGAAGTAAATAGACGTTTAGAAGAATTATGGATTTTAAACACCCATAGAGTAATTGAATGCTTTTAAAAGTACCTTCAAAGAGGGGATCTGCACATGAACATAACTAGCTACATGAAAACTCACAGTATTAAACTTTTGCGCAGTTCTGACGCCCGTCGGAACTTTGCGTCAATACCATCACAGATTATTTATTTATTACAAGTGCAGTACATTACAAAATACAATTGTTTTCACATCGTAAAGTAGTAACTTTATGAAAATTCCGAAGTCGAGTTGAGTGTTTAACATTAATGTCATGTTGATGATTAAAATTAATTTTCACATTCATTTTTCTTTAAAAAAAATATCTTCCTAACAAATTAAATTGACAAGTGTAACGAACATAAACACGTTGAAATAAAGACGTCTGCAGTGATTGTTCAAATCTTAATAAAATGTGTTTTGTTGATTTTGTGACGATGACAGGACATGTACAAAATCGTAGCAACTGTTACGTAATATTCTCTACGTCTTATGTGACGTCATACGTTACATATAAACCCAGAACGTTCCGAATTAGAATACGAGATGGCCTATTCATATAATTTTTCAATATTATTACATCATACGCACGAAGCTTTGCCAATTAGGACAACTGCTTCTTCACATAAGTAGTGTAGTCTGAACTACTACGTGCCTTTATACAATGTCTAATATTCTTTACACGAAAGAAGAACACACACATATCTTCACGCTGTATCCCCAACAGGTAGTCAGAAAGAACGGAGCGCCTAGCGTCGCGGTCCTTACATACTTCTTTCGCTTCCTCAAATCTCACCATTCTCTTCACACATTTTCGCCTAGGTATACGAGTGCTTTTGACATTTCCGTCTGCTAACACTCTGGCTATATGATCTTTGTAAGTCAGCCTTGGTCTTACTTGGCTTCTTTTACCACTCAGTTTCGCTCTGTAGATTTTCTTCGTCAGTCAATCATCACTCATTATTTCTATGTGCCCGAATCATCTTAGCATTCCACAGTCGTGCAACCCTGTCATACTGCGTATCTCCTCATTGTTTATCCTATCCGCAAGGGTGACACCGCACATTTTTCTAAGAGGTCGCATTTCTACTGCATTTATCATACTTTCACTCGATTTCGGGCATATTTGGGCCTCACTACCGTACAATAAAGTTGGAACCAACAGCGCATTGTGGATGGCCATTTTGGCAGTGTTAGATATATTCACACTGCCTACTAATGCGGACAGAGCACCGTTCACTTTATTGTCAGCTGCTACCCGTCTCTCCACTTCCAACTCACATCTTCCATGTATCGAAAACGCATCCCCAGATACACAATTTCATTCACTTGCTCTAGACATTTTCCATGTACCCAAATCTCACATTTCGTCTGTACCGCTTCCCTTTCAAACACCAGAACCTTCGTTTTGTTCACATTCATATTCAATCCTTTCACTTCACATTCTTCTTTCATGCATATGACTAGTGACGTAGACTAGAATGAAGCACATATTTATGTGATACTAGACATCGTAGCAGGATAATACTTATTCGTGGAATACGTACGTACATAATTATATATTATATCTACATTAAATTGGAATACCTATTAAAAATAATGTGCATAATAATAATTATGAAGATGTATTTGAAGTTGGTAAAAAAATGTAGGCATCAGATACGAGAAATATTATGTAAATGACCATATAAATATAATAAGTAATTCAAACTACAACTTATGTATAATTCATAGTTTACGCCTAAATTTACTATTTGTCAATTTAATCACATGGAATTAAAAATTAATGGTTTCCACAATAAATTTAATATTAACCGGTACTGCACTCTTTTAAATTTATAGTTTTGACAATAATTCTTTTTAACTTAAGTCGTACAAACCACGGGCAAGTCATTGTTAGGATGACAGCAAAAATAATTCTGATAATATTGCGTTACGTTAATATATTTTAATAGTGCAAATTATTGTTTTATATTGTTTTAATTTTTTTTATAGCTTTCAAGTTTTGTAGCATTTTTTTTCAGTTAGTGACTTTAATGAAGGGGTAAATTTTTTTGTAGTGGATTATATTTTTTATAGTTTTTAATAGTATTTTTATTGTTGTTTCTAGTAATTATAAAGTGGTTTTAAATACATCCCATTAGACATTAGCCAGCGGTGGCCACGGAATCATTTCTTTTTCCTGTTTATACTAATATCAGGTTGTAATTTATTGTTTATTACATAAATACGTGTGTTATTTCTGTATCCTTAAAGGGTTTGACAGAATGGAACGCAAAGCTTTGACTCTTATGTAAGTACCTACTTTATTTACTTCTTTCATCAGTGTTTGCTATCAAACTAAAAAGATACAAAATATTTCAAATTGTTGAAACCTTATATCGCGAAAACATATTTTCACCGTGCTCTAACATGTAAATGTTGGAATAAATAAAATGCAGCATAACCTCTCATTTCGAAGTCATGATTATTACCCTATGAACGAACATAAATTTAATCGCTAACTGGCTCCCAGCTGTGTATGTACAATGTACACGGCTGCCCTTTGATGTAAGTACTACTTGTTGTGTTTCCACTTCACCTGCTGTGCTATAGTCATGAACTATTCAACTTGTGTTGTTATTTTTTAAACGTAAATGGAAAATTTTAAAGCACTTTTGTTTTTCAAATCCAACAAAGAAGTCTTAATATATTTTCATAATTTTCAATAGTATAATATTGTATTCTTATTTAAATACAGATCAATATAAATATGGTAAATATATTTGTATTTTTTTAAACACATTTAATGTATTTTCATTGTTAAAAATTTTTTTCTTTCTAATGATATGAACAAATGAATACCTAGACCCGTAAAGCGAAGTTTGTTTTTACAACTTTTAAATTGGTTTATAAGAAAAATCTATTAAGATTACATTCGTTTACTTCAGAAGCCTATTTCATCCGAGTTTATAAATTAAAATTTTAATTAGAAGTAATTCTTATCTTCGGTTTTTTTAAATAAAACGACATTATAAAAGACGATCCGTATGCTACGTATACATGTTTATTGACATTATTACTCGTGTTTATCTAACTCTTGATACGCGGCGATAGTATATGAACAAATATTCGGATTTGTAGAGTAACGTGTACAGAACTTTAATGGAGAGGCACATGGTATGATTTGCTATCGCGTGTAGTATTTTATTTACATTGTTTTTAAGTTTATCGGTCTATAAATTTAATTATTTAGACGCCCAAGACATTCGTTGCCACTATTTAATTTATTATTGACCATTATCACTATCTGAACATGTCGTAAAGTTACCGCTTCATATCATACCACACATGGCGGTGTTTTCCTTTTTCTATATTCAGTTTAATATTAACTTCAGCATTTTATCTCGTGTGGGAGGTGGTAATTTTGTTACATCATAACTAAAATCGCTACTAAACCGAAATCCTATTAAAGTTGACAAAAACTCACTTTTAGTCTTTAGTTTTATATACCCGCAATGGTATTGAAAGCTTTGAAGTGACATGTATATTATTATTTATTTGAATTAACAACTTCTGTATTTGTGTTACGGAAAAACGAATTCCTTTACATATTTCTCTATTTTACATAATATTACGGTTATACAATAATAACCTCTGTTTAAGTTGTGCCAACTTTTTCTTACGCTGTATTAAAAATTCGTTTATTACTTTGTTTTCTTTATCCAAAAAAATTATATAATTATGTTGCTTTTGCAGTTAGTTTTTTTAACCACTAACGAAAAAGAAGGGTGTTATAAATATGACACCGTCGTCTGTCTGTTTGTCTTTATCTGTGCCTTCGTACTCGTAGTTCGTAGCTCTCGAGCGGATGAACCAAATTGCATCCAGTGTTTTTGTTTGAACGTTAGCACTTTCACAATTATTAGCTGTAACTATTTTGCGGAAATTGGTTCAGATTATAGTCGAGGATTTTTAAAATTTTTGTTACTGTTCATCACTTTCGAATGTGTCAATGTGACAGGATTACACGACAGTGTTGTACAATTGTATAAATGAAGAAAGCAATGCTTAGATGGAACGAATGAGTGATAAAAAACTGACAAAGAAAATCTACAGAGCGAATGCGAGTGGTAGCAGAAGCCAAGGAAGACCAAGGCTGACTTACGAATATCAAATAGCCAGAGACTTAACTGACGGAAATGTCAAAAGCACTCGCATACCTAGGCGAAAATGTGTGAGAGGAATGTCGAAATTTGAGGAGGCGAAAGAAGTATGTAAAGACCGCGAAGCTTGACGCTCCGTCGACCCTGACAACCCCGTTAGGGATGCAGCGTAAATATATGCATGTATGTATGTACTTTCAAGCGTCATTTTAATGGATAATAATTAATGCAGGATTTGTAGAATTAAACGTTTTAGATTTATCGAAGTGTGACAATATTATAATATAACAATATATAACAAGTAACGGCCTTCCCCCGCTAGCCCGCTAGACCTCTCTATGACGCAAATGGGACTCATCCTCTAATCTCGTTTGGGGGAGATTAACGAAGTCGGCGTACTGGCGGCACCAATGACATAAATAACTTAAATTATATTATCTTATAATTTTATGATTGGCTCAAGGTCTACAGCTAGTGTTGCCAGTTTCCTTTTTTCCAAATATCGTGACTTAAAAGAAAAAAAACCGAACCAGGACGAATAAATCGGGACGTAGAAATATGCATAACTATACTGATAACCCTTTATTTCAAAACTACTGCTCATACTATCAACGTGTTGAAATATTGTGGTCAATAAAAGTATATAATTATTTGCAAAATTTAGCTGAAATGTAAATAATTAGCGATATTAAACGTTACCTACATAAATATAAATATTTTTTTACAGAACGTATATTTTGAGCTTGATTTTACTTGAATTTATTTAATCGCTTTATTTAATCAAAGTGTCGCTTCACTTCCAGAAAGATTCTAGAGAATGTAATAGCAGCTTATCTTCCTTCGCAATGCGTAAAACTTGGCTTAGTCGTATGGCTTATTATATGGAACTTGTGTAGGTGATGAGCAGGCAACCTGTTATGATCCAGCTCCTTTTTAGCATATGTAATCTCTAAATATTTTTACTAGAAGTTAACATCAAGGTGTCATTTTTTCACTTCTCGATTCTCTGTCCACCCCGAGTGTAAAATGTCCTAAAGATATATGTCGCGAATATAGGTATGTATGTGTTGTGACGTGATGCGTATTTGAAATTAAAGATGACGTTGATAATTTATGATTATAATTATTTATTACGACAGACACGTTTACAAGACTTAAAGACAAGACGACAGACAGAAAAAGAGATAGAATAAACCAGAATGAAAGGAAACGGTATCTGATAAGACACATTAAATACATTTATATCACATGTGTGAGTGTGCAAATATATAGCGTAGACTCAGTTACTTCGCGAAAATACATCTAGTGATCAATCCGTATGTATATCTAGCATCGAGATGCTGATCCAGTCTAGGCATGCGTAACTCAGGGAAATTCCTTGCGCTAACTCAGTAACCCAGCCACATATAATTGCGCCAGCGCTTTGAGTTAACTCAAAATTACGCCATGGCCAGAGAATATGTAAAACAGAAGGTTTTACATATTCTCTTGACTGGCAATTGCCTACTCTCGGCCGGATACGTAGGGTTGTTGTGTTGGGAGTTAGATTTTATATAACAAACTTCGTTTCAATGTCATGCAAGAATCGTTTACGAGCGTTTATAACCTTATGGTTTGACAGTAAGGTCTACTTTAGATTAACACAATATTGCCGATAATACTTTACGATATTAAAAATATATACGTCAATTCGTACAATAATTTGTTTCAGTTTTATAGGAGATTGTGAATCTAGTTCTTTATTTGTAATCGAAGTGGGAGTGTGATGCGGAGAACATCTCGTTTATTTATAAATTTAGTATATAATAGGTAATTAGTAATAAAAACCTAATAAAAAAATACAAAAACAATACACACGGATAAGTTTTTTATGTTTATTAAATTTCATTTCTTGTAGTTATGTTGAAGAATGATAACTCGAATAACTACAATTATTTAGACATCTAAGGCCACTATAATGCGTTCGTTTGTGTGATTTAGACATTTTCTATTTGCAACGATGTGAAGAACGAATTAAAGACAAATGAAAGTGGTTGCATGTTCGCGTCGCGTGCGACCCCGCAATATTTATCCATATTCACACCGAATATTGCCGTAGTGTGCGTGCCACGGCGCGTGCGCAATAGTGCACACACAACAAACTGCGTATGCTAATTTTCTATGAAGACATCCTACTGTAATGCTAATACTGTACCATAGCACAGCAAAATGTTACGCGCCGATTGAATCACAAAGCGCGCGCTGACCACTTCTCCTTCCCGCTGGCTTTTAGCCCAGGCATGCCCAGGCAGTGCATTATTCGCTGAAATATGTTATGCGGCTTATACATTTAGTATGGTGAGCCGACACATCTGGCGCAATTAATTGAGTTGACGCAATTGCGCGGCGTTGCGCAGTGTTATCCATATTTAATCGAGTCTGATCTCTAGAATTTCTTGATGATACTTTGTTGAGAAGCGAAACATATGTCGATCTACGCATTTAAAGCTTCTGGACGGAAGAAGACTAAAAACCTTAAACAAAGTTTTAATTTCATATTTGGTTACTATTTCAAATATGTAGTGGTAAAATTTGCGAAGAGGAATGTTTGCGAGATAAAACACAATTTATAAATAATTACCAGTAGTAGTCCTGTCTGTTTACCCCGTTAGGAATACGGCGTGAAGATATGTAATAATAAAGTTATTACTTTATTATTAAATATTATTACTTTAAATTAACAAACACAAATGATGTTGTGTTAATATTATAAAAAATAATTTTAATGTTGCCAACAATCTGATAAAAGTTTTCACTTTCCACACATACGACGCTATACTACTTAATGCATTGATTTCAAATATTGTGCGTTATTTTATTAGATATATTAGGATTTATTACACAGAGAAATTAAATTGTATTTTCATGTACAGGTAAGTAATTACATATACCAAAAGTCAGTACCCGAGATGAGAGTTGAGAAAGTAAGAAATTAAAAAGCAATTTATTTGTTATTAGTCCTTCTGTTCATTGCTATCAAATATCTTTTAAATAAGAAATTAATGGTACATAACAATCATGAAATATTCCGCTTGTGTTAAGGCGCTCCCCCAGGCAAACAAGCAAACGTATAGAGCACCTCATACTAGAATTCGTAAAATTCTTCATGTAATCTAATAATTATTGATTTTACCTATAAAAAAAGGCTCTTTCGAAAAAATTAAAATGGTCAAGTTTTATATCATAAAATTATCTATACATTAGTATATATCGCAAGTAAATATAACTTCTATTTATGAAGTAGATGCACGTATTTCTAATTTTTAGGCTTTCTTTTGAATACAGATTTTATATATATTTTATATATACCTGAAAAATATGAGACGGCAAAAGTGTTGTTAAAATGTCGAAGATTATTATAATATTTTTATTACTTTTTATATATTTTAAAATAACGAGAAGATAACCTCTAAAACTAGCAAAAAAACAGTATTTGACTAGGGGAAGCGCCTTAAATTGAAGGATCAGAATTTAGTTTATTCATCCTTTTTATTTTTTTTTTCTGACGACCGAAAATTATATGCTTCAAAGGAGTTGTATCTGATAAAGGATGTAATTAGAAAGCTTAATTAATTGATTTAAAGTTATTTATTTGGATTATTTTACAAATTCCTCAAACCTCGTTCCATCATCATTATTATTTTAATATTTTTTTTAATTGAAATAAGGACAATTTTAATACTATATTTTGCTAAAATTAGATGCCGCCAGTGAATCACTAATTCATAATAATTAATCGTATTACTGGAATATGGAAATTTACTTTATAAAAGAGTAAATCTGGTTCGGATTGGTATCCATCCCGTTCTAGAAAAGTAAATCTATTACCAACCTATTATAAAACATTAAATATACTTACTTCTTTTTTTATTTTGGGAGCCTAAGTACATATTATATATGCAGATACATATTGGTTATATTTATATTAAGTTTTTAAATTGGGTAAAAAAATATTTACAGTAAAAATTCGGCAGACGAATGCCAAATAAACAGCACATTGGAAAACATTTTTGTTGGCAACCAACGGCCTCACAATTACTCTGTTACTATACAGTTTTTTAACTAACTAGCTTACGCATTCGGATCTA
Source organism: Zeuzera pyrina (assembly GCA_907165235.1). Lineage (NCBI taxonomy): Eukaryota > Metazoa > Arthropoda > Insecta > Lepidoptera > Cossidae > Zeuzera > Zeuzera pyrina. The sequence continues at coordinate 22,375,962 of OU015620.1, read as the reverse complement.
AAATATTCTTATCAGTTTAGTATTCCTGATTTTAAAATAGAAAATGTATTTTTCATTTTTCTGACCTACCACAACACGGTCATTCACCTCGGTTCATTTCCTCTTGACGGTCTCGTCGTCACACCCTAGCTGATGTCGCAGACTGCATTCAAGAGCCTCGTCGTTAGATAAAGAGCACAAAACCTCTCGAGGACTCACGTAAAAGCAGGCGTCCACGGTTCTATTTTTAAAAAATGGAGTTGCATTTTTCCCTTCGTTGCATTTTAAAAAGCTGTGAATAGACCGGAAAGATAAAGCTCGCCGTTTAAGGGAATTTTGTACAATTTAATGATACCTAACTCCTCACTACTTTCACTTAAGCAAGTAAATTAAATGTATTATTTAACATTAACAAAATTTACAAAACGTGTTTTAGGCTGCGTGGTATGTTTTGCTTTTGTTGAAACGTGCCGCCAAATGTTCTTACAATATACATTATAGATCAATTAACATATTATTATCAGCTATCTAAAAAATCTTTAAAACATCCCTCGAACAGATCCTACAAGTGTATATATATAAAACAATCCAACAGTATAATTAACATTGCAAAGCAGCTAACTTATGCATAGAGCTTCCGTTCTAAAAACACACATTCATTGTACCGACTAATGAATTCACCACACATTTCGAGATCCAAAGATATGCACGTCCATGCCTCAGGTGATGTAGGCGAGCATGCACCTAATGCAAAGAAAAAGCGCCTTTAAATAGCGACGGATAAATCTGAAAATGACTATAGATATCGAAGCTCTCGACTCCAGACACAATCACGTGCGTCAAATGAAAATAATCCGTAAATCACACGTTATAAAACCAATTTTATGCTGAAATCATCTGTTTATACGTAAATAACAGTTGTAGCAGGTATTTTTGTTTTCCCGGTACTCGAAATAGATCGTTTCGTATTACAGATGATATTCGAAATTTTTGTAATATAAATTATGTGTTCATGAAAATTCACAAATGTATCTTAGTAACAACGCTAATTGTGAGTTTTTTGTGTAATACCACTTAAAATACTTATTGATTAGTCAGTCAACATTAGAGTATTTTGATCCATTTCGGCTTCATTCGTCGCAAAAGCTTCGATGCATACATACATCGGTCTTTCATCATGATTGTTCAGAAAACCGGTTCTTATGTATTTGATAGAAAAATGAAAATATTATAAAAATCTAGCTCTTATTATAGTGTACGCCTGCTTTGAAATTTTGTGAATACCGAGATCCCATCTCCGGCCAAGTCAAGTAAATGAATTGCTGCTCTCTGATAGAGAAAAAAATATGCGGGGCGTCCATTTTCTGCAAAGTCACGGAAAGACAGGGGAAGTATGTGAAGCTCAAGATCAGAGAACGTCAGCAAAATCAAGGAAGTCAGCTGGAAAGTCATAAAAAAATAAGATTTTACACTATTTGCTTGATTTGCTCTGCAGACTTTCCCAGTACTTGTAACATGAGGGATATATTTCATTCTCTAGTATTACTCTTAATCCGAACTATTAAAATATTTGCGTACGTACGAAGACTATGAAACGATTCATTATTTTTTTTTATTTAAGAAAAACTTTCTCCTAATTCTTGCTCTAGTGGATTGAGTTGAATGGTAAAATGAACAGGAAACGTTAGGGGGAAAACAGAAATTTTTAGCATTTGCAGTAGACAGTAGACATCCTATTATATGATATGCCAGTTGCTCATCTTTCTGCGCAGATTGTAAAAACTGACCAAGGGGTAATTAATATAAGAAAGTAATGTAGGTGATGAGCTAACACTTGTTATTTATCTTGTTTCACTATGCCATTTGTAAACCCAAATACTTTTTATTAGAAATGGATGACGTAGAAAGTTATGAATTAGCGTATCGCAAATCTAATTACTCCCCAGATTATTGCGTGTGTGAGGAGAATGATGACATTTGAGGAAGCGAAAGAAGTATGTAAGGACCGCGTCACTTGGCGCTCCGTCCTATCTGATTACCCCGTGAGGGATACAGCGTGAAGATATATATGTATGTGTTATTGCGTGATACTGGGGTTTACAACTTAGTTCGATGGCATAAAATTAGTGTGGTCGTTTAAAAAAAAATGTCCTGATAAGACAGATAAATTATAAGTGACCTGTAGCCCAAATCTGCGAATAAGACTATATTACCGCCTGTCTTGAGAAGCGACTAACGTGACCTTCGGGGTCGCAACCAATTGGAATTAGGGCTCCGGTTGCCTATTCATGCGACCCAAAAGCTCTACATAACCCAGTCCCACCCTCAAGGAGTGGGTGCCTGTGTACAGGTTTCCCCTACGTTATCGAAGAAAATATAAATTGTTGGTTGTATGAGATTTTTTTTAAAAACCTTCCGATATTACCGTCACACAAAAAAATATATATATTGCGTGAGATATAATTTTTGTAAAATTCATGTCTATATTAACAGTCTATCCCACCCTTTTTATGATAAACACTTATAAAGAGTTAGTTTAAAGTTCAGAAAATTCGTAATTGCAAATTCCATGAAGATAACTGTGTACCTACTCTTGACAAATATGCGTCGTAAATGCGCTGCAGCAGTAATCCAGTTCCGACATGTTTAGTAAACGGCAGTAATCAATAACAAATCCTGCTTTATTTGCTGTCTACACCCAATTAATTAAACTCTAAAATCGAGTTTTGGCACTGGAACGCAAAACAGCAGTCTTTTAGTAAACAGTGTTATATTCAGTTGGATTCTCATTCTCATCCTAATTCAATGGTGTTTAAGAAAACCTAAAAAAAAGACAATTATTTTTGTACATTTTTCCTATACCTACAATATGTACAACTTATATATTTTAACTATATACTAAACAAATTAATGACATGAAAAAGTGTACGTTACAAATTCAGAAATGTTTATATCAGAATATTTATTCATTGTGTTTAAATGAACCGTTTACATTGTAAAGAAATCTCAGACCAGCAATAACCACTGTATATTATTTCTTGATACAGTCACTAACCAATATACATATTGCATGTATGTACTCGTACATAGTATTCATTTCTTTTCTACAGTAATTTTTATATAGGTAACAGGCCAGCCCGTTGATGCGAAAGTTAAAAATTGAATCCACATTTGTATTATATTGCCGATCCGATCATCACGTTCCGAATCACCGACGCAGGTCGTGATTGCTAGTGTCATCGGATGATTATGCGTATCGTCCGACCTGCAACCAAGACTCGCGTCTGCGATACGGGTGTTGTGTTCAAATCTGCAAAATGACACATAGTACCCGTCATTATATATTGATGAGCTCCATGGCGCAACGGCTAACCACGTCGGAAAGTAATCGGGGGTCGCGGGTTCGATTTCCGGCCCAAGTCTGGGTGTTTATGTATAATATGTATTTATTTACAAAAGAAAAGTATATAAGAAGTAGTATATCAGTGTCTAGTACCCATAACACAACCGCTGTGCTTCTTACTTTGGGACTAGATAGCGCTGTGTGAAATGTCTGAGTATATATTATTATTATATTATTATGATTATCTGGACCCAGCTATATATTATGATCTCAGCCAAAACAATGTAAGAAATTTACTTTTCTGAATCATTTTGGCGTATGGGTGTTAGTGTTTGGGTGGTAATGGCTGTGTTCGCTATGAGCTTATGAGGCATCCAGTGTAAGCTTACAATACTCCTCATATTCCATATCTACATTGTAATAGCGTATCGAATATCCATAGCGACAAGCTTAAAGCTTAGGTTTAGGGTTGGACATGTTTGTTAAAGTAGTGAAAATCTAAGAGGCTCGTTTTAACAGCTAATTATGACAATAGAATGTAAGTTAGGATGAAACCAAAAACATAAATAAATATCAAATTAAATCAATAAGATAAAGAAACTAAACACACTTTCGCTTTAAAACTAAAAATTCAAAAAATAAGAAAGGATTAAAAATTCATATAATTTAGAATCAACTTTTCGTGATAATCGAATACTCAGGTTACCGATTCGTTTTGTTCACATCCCTAATTTTATCATAATGATAGGGGTCAAAACAGGCCTCTTAGATTTTGAAGACTTATAAAGACATTATGTACTCTTATATGTAATGGTAGTATAGTAGAAAAGTATAATTTTATTGATATTATTTTGTGAATCATTGCTCCTTTAACAATGAGCTCATTTTCATAAAAATGCTCCAATTAGTGTGTCGTTCTGGAGTGCGGTTATGCCATTTGGCGTATATTTACTTTTCATTGTATATTACTTTAAATATATACATCCTTTCGCTGTGTAGTGAAGTATAGCAAATTGTTTTGTTTTGCAATGACATTACTTATAAAACGGTCCTGCATAACGGGTGGCACGTCCCGCCGGCTTCCGGTGGCGGCGCCGGCCCTCCGGCGATCTGACACTGACCTGTTCCCACGGCGACCACGGGAAACTTCTAGAACTGTATTTACTCATAACAAAACATCATTTGTTTATAAAACCTATTAGTTTCGTTTTTCTTAGTGCAATTTCTTTGAGATTTTATTTTTAAAATACTTATCATGTTTTTACATTAACTTTAGTTCAGTTGAATAAGAATAGGTGCATTAAATTTTAAAAGCTTACGAATGTCTATACTATGTACTTACTATATCTGTATACCGAAAGTACACGCTATGTATTTACTGATACATAATTAGAATAAGCTTTTTAAGCTCTCCAGATCTGGATTTGCTTGTTGGTATCACTGAAAACTACTGAAAGGATTTCAACGCGGATTGCGCTCTTTGAAAGACTGAAGTTCTAGTAGGTATAATTATGTTACATATTAACGCGAGAAGCCTTTGAACTCTGAAAGTGCAAAACTGATTTTAATACATTATTTATTAGTCACTTTTCATAATACACACAGGTGGAGTTGCAGCAAAATTAATATTTTATGTAGCTTTGAAACTATCACACAAGAGACGCTCAAATTGAAATATTGCAATGAAACATTGCAAGGAAATTTGTGTATCTTACGTTACGTACATTGATTTTTTGAAGTGAAAACTTCTATAGGCACGTCGGGTGATTTTTAGATGGGTAAAATCTTACGAGTTCGTGTCACCGACTGGCTATTTATATATTTATTTGATATTTGACCTCTGCTATACATGATGCAATGAATATTTCATAGTGGCTTAGGACTTATCTTACTAGCGTGATAAAACAGTTTTATATTATACATACATACATATCTTCACGCTGTATCCCTAACAAGATAGTCAGAGAGGACGGAGCGCCAAGCGTCGCGATTCTTATATACTTCTTTCGCTTCGTCAAATCTCATCGTTTTCACACATTCTCGCCTAGGTATGAATGAAAGCTTTTGACATTTCCATCATTTAACACTGACTATTTGATCTTCATAAGTCAGCCTATGTCTATAATTTTCTATTGTAGTTGTTCCATAATATTTTTGCCGCCGATTTTAAAACTGAAATTGGAAAATATGGGTTACTAGTGCAAAATTGTTATTTGTTACCTTATTATCAAAATTTTGGATAGAAAAATTTGCAAAAAAAACCTTAAGTTTTGTAATTCAGGCTTAAACATACAAATTGACTTTTACTTCAAATTTAGTGTTTATTATCATATATTATCGAAATTTCTGGTTGGAAAATACAATAAACGAGTATATATTGACATAACAAAATATTGTTTTTTCTTTTTTCATAGTTGTAAGTTTTCACTTCTGTCGGCAGTCTTCAATAACAACCTATTTTTAAAATTTATTTTCTTTGAAATATAATATTCTTTATTATACTCTTTGATTCCTGTTATTCCTCTTTTATTCAATTTTTATGTGCCACTTTTATTATTTACTTAAAAAGTAATACCTAAACACATAATAATTTGATTATGGTACAAGTTTTTCTCCTGTTACTGTCTTCGTAGTTAATAGGTACACGTGTATCACTGCGCGTGAATTTTTGTATCGTTTTTCTATTACCATAAACGAGCTTTGCCTACGCAGTTGCCTTGACGTTAATTTCTAACCAATGTATTCATTTTATTACAGGTAAATATTAGAACGCATAGAAGCAGCCGTCGAGTACTGAGCATATTTTAAATTTAAATCTGGTAAGGTTGAATTTGAAACACGAACACGAAAACAGGATATTAATTTTTCATAAAAGTAATGAAATACATTCTTAACATTTTAACAATTGTAGTGTGTACGTTGTACCTATTCGTTATTTGAAAGTAACACAAATATTGCACTCCGAACTGAATTCGTGTCCATCGGTATAAACATTGGCAGTTGCGTGCTTTTCCGAACGCGCCGCGACGTCTGCTTTGCTCCCTATATTTAACCTCTCAAGGGTTTCCTGCTCAAAATGTTTATTAATTTATATTATACATGTAACACCGTTTGTTTACAAACTCACACGTGGCGGGGGCAACGAACTCGCCTACGATATTTTTATTTTCTTTTGATTTCTCAGAATGTGTGTTTTACTGAAACAGATTCGGATATGTGAATTATATTCTCTCTTATAAATGTCAGTCACAATATCAGCGTGATATGTTTCTTTTCCTGAAACGTTACAAGCCTGTTTCAAATTTTGTATAAATTCTGTCTTGCACTAATTTCACATTATATTCCCCACTGTATTTCGTATTTCACTTTTATGCTGGTCCGTAAGAGAAAGACGACGATAGTATGTGCCAGATGCTTATCTTTCCACGGTGGTTCTATAAGCCTGGTAATGGATAGGACTTGTTTTCAGCCATTTCTGTAAACGATAGGCTAGCAAACTATCATTGATTGCGGTTTTCCACCTGTAAGCTCAATGTTTTATTTCTTGGAAGTGTCCTCAACACAGAATTAGTAAAGCCTAATACTTCTCTAATTCTATGATTCTCGAGATGTGATTTGGTTGCGCCTTGTTATTCTGTCTACATCGAATGGCGTAAAATTATGCTATTTTCAAAAATGTAATAAAATATCTTTTATTTACGTCTATGGTTATTTCGAATCCACGCACGATTGGGCTTTACTTGTAAACACTATTAGCAACACAATTTAAATCCTATCAAGGGACACGACGCGGGTCCCGTAAGTGCTACTTTCTATTTAATAGATATTTCCAACTCGTCAAACCCGCTGTCCTCTGATCCGACCTCGATATGGCCAGTTATTATTTATCTACTTCACTCGAATCATTCCTCTACAATTTGTCTCCTGTAATAAGAACGGAGATGTAAATAAACTTTCGCACGACATTTTCTGTTAAGATTTATGTACTTACAGTAGATATGTGTCAGTTCAGTTTTATGTGTCATACTCTGGTCATACTGGACAAGTCATCGGCGAAATGTAATATTGTGTATAACAGAAACTACCCTCAAACGCCTGTAGATTAGTATTGAAAATTGAAATGAATACAACAGATATCTGAATACATCTATTTCTAGTCAAAATCCCTCTAGACACAGCTTACATAGTTACTAATCAGAAAAATGCATTTTTACTTTTATATACATTTTATAATGCAAAATAGTCTATCTTACTGCTATGCTCAAAATAACAGATATTGTCTGTATTACATAAAAACAGAAAATCATACCAAAGGTATACCCATGTGCCTTTACATATTAAACAGAGCTTATCTTCGTTTATTGATTTCTGGGCTATAAATAAATGATTAAATCCTGTCACAGATGTTAATGTACTCTGTAAAGGTAAACTATAATTTGAAAATCCCGTCCCTATTTTTTATTGAGCGTCAATAATTAAATTCAATGTAACTATGACAAATTACGTAGAGTCGACAACAAGTAGTGGGATTTATCCTGTGTGGTCTGTAAAGCAACTAAAATGGCTATGTTAATGAATTTATGAAAATTAAAGTATTAGAAAAGTTGTTCTGCAGGCATTACTACTACATTACAGACTTTATAAATTACTCCAGATGCCGTATCCAAGCGGCAATGATGAAGCAAATCAGATAAGCTGATTCACCTGTACATATGACACACATGATTGTGATGATGATGATTGTATTTCGTTAAAAATATTCGATGCAGCCATTTCGTTAAAAAATAGCACCTGTGATGCTTAAGTTTAATAAAATGGAGAAGTGTGCCTCTACATTTATTCAATTTACATTATATTTTATTTGCCTCACTTCGTTCTGGAGTTATGTATTAAGTCTATGTATACCTACTACATTATGTTTATCGATGATATAATATTTAAAACGAAAAAATTACACCAAAATCAGTATCACCAATAAGTTACCTTCGATCACATGTAGTTTCCAAAAAACGGGTCATGGCATATAGGCAGACAGCAAAATTTCTCTCTAAAGATTGCTTTTTGATCTTCGAAGTATGGGAACCTAAACGATCGTTTAGTTTCAGAAGAAAATGCATATCGATGGTTCCGTAGAAGATCCCGGATCTACTCGACAACGTGCCGAGAACAACCGTCACAGGAGTTATGGTGTTTAAAAAGACCCACATAACCCGGTCTTCTCCCCTAGAAGACTGGGGAGATACTATGCAGGCATCTCCTGCGAAACATAAAAGGCATGTCGAATTATCGATATAAACAAAAGTTTCAATACGATACGTTATATTATCATATCATCGAGTGGTGGATCAGACACTACCACTACTCGCACACTTATTCATTGATATCATAAGTTATGAGCGATAGGGATAGATTAACGCAATTAACTGTAGTGGGAGAAAGACAAGTTATTGCGACTGATCAATGACGTATCCTAACCTCATTATGAGATCCCTGCGCGAATACTCGTACCCTATAATCCTTTTTAGAATACTGTAGCCAATGGTAAAAACGGAACTCATATAATTTCATTTTGTCCGTCTGTCCGTCGTCTTTCAGTCTGTATGTCACCGACATTTTATTTGTGTACTAGGGGCCACTGGCCCACTACACAGATGAAATTTTGAAGGATTCAAAGTGACTTTTATAGGTAAGTCAATAGTTGGTGAGATATGCGCTTCTAAATTCGTAAAAAGTGTGTGCCCCTATAACTTCGGATACCAGGGTGAAACATTTTGAGAAAATTTAATGCAATAAAACTTGAAAACAACGAAAATTATTTGAATATCGTGTGTTGTGTGTGTTGACATAGCGTGTAGTTTTTGAGATGTAAGATATTTTTAGTTACACGCTAGACGACCGCAGAAATAACTTTGTTTATTGCAGTACTTTTAGAAATAGGTACTCTGAAATACAAATTTATATTGCTGTTGATAAAATAAATATTGTACATGCGTTAATAATACAAGACTATAATTTTTTATTTTCGAATTTTAACCGTGAAATTTTAATCCGAATACGGAACTTATTGTTGCATGGTCAGACACGCACTTCGCCAGTTTTGTTTTTATCAATGCTAAAGCATTTCTTCTTTTTATACGCCAAACATCATTTTCCACCGAAATACATAAACTCATAACTCTCTCGTGTAGTCACACTTTTCCATTGTCATTCACCCCTCGTACAGCATTCAAATTGCTTTACTATAATTATCGTGCACTCATTCTATTACGCACTCTGTAAACGTAACAATAGAGACCAATTTAAATTGGACTTTCTTTTTCCAACGAAAAAGTAATTATGTGGCAAAATTTGGTGTAATTTATGGGAGCTGATGTGATGAAACATGTCTGTGGTGACGTCACGATTGTTTCGAAATTTCTCAATTGTTCTGTAATCGTTTGGAAATTATATGTGTTTGGTTGCTGTAACCAACAATAATACAGTTGCGTGTTGATGCAGAATGAAACGCATTGTATAATATTATTGTGATTATTTAATAACAAATTTTATCTCGAATTCTTATTTCATTTTTCTATCACCTTTTTCAGCGGTGTAGCAAGATCATTCCTAATTTTGTATTATTTCGATAAATGTGTAGAACCGTACTACTTATATTTTATTAGCAGAACCCGGCAGACATTGTCCTACCAGAGTAGTAATGTAAATGCTACAGCACCATCTGGTGGCAAGTAACAATTAAGTGGATAGTGCGGAATTTTCCATACATTTCCAAAATCTATACCAATTTTCGCGGCAATCAGTTGAACGGTTGGAAGTTGATATACTGCCAGCGTCATCTGGCCGCGATTTACAACAAAGAAGATATAGCATATTCAATCTTCTCTATGAAAAAATACATAACTTTCATAATGGTCGGTCATACGGTGTTGAAGCTAGCGATTTCATATATGTAAACGAACATCCATTTTTATAATATACAAGATATATGAATCATTTTCATACTTACATAATTTTACACCATATCCTGTTTAATTTGAGTCGAAGTAAAAGGAGCAAGTAGATATATGGGTTCATAGATGGCAAAGCTGAACGAACGACAGGTTGTGAGCCTATCACGTGTACCATTTCGTCATATCCCTGGGCCAATTTTTGCTCCTTTTAATCATTTTTAACCGACTTCAAAAAAAAGAAAGAGGTTCTCAATTCGTCTGTATGTTGTTTTTTTGTTTTTTTTTTGAATGTTTGTTACCTCATAACTCTGTCATTTATGAACCGATTTCGAAAATTTTTTGTTTGGTAGGTAATACTTCAGAGATGGTCCCATTTAAATTTCACCGATATTGGAGCTTGGACTTCGAAGATACACTAGATAACACGACCTGGTTATAACCTTTATCTATATTGACGATTCTCTTGTATATCGTTGCGCTCCGGAATTAGAATGAAGTTAATTGCAGACCTGCTCTAGATATTTATCAAGACCACTCAAAAGGGAGAAATAAAAAAATTTTATTAAAAAAAATGAAACCGCCTTCAAAAAAAACACGGAAAAGTATGAAATAACTATCCTTTACTAATCAAAACTTAAGTACAATTAAAATAACTTTATAAATACGATACACATACCTATGTAATTAAATTTGACAGTTACTGAAGTCGGTGCCAAGCCCACCAAACTAATAGACTTTATGTAGTTGCACATTGATTTGGCAAGGCGGTTATCATGTATTTATTCTCTTATTATACTTTATCAGTTCTGTAATCTATGTTCGCTTTTTTTTTTAATTTTCTCCAGAGGTACTATTTAATTTAATAATTAATCACACACTACGATATGTTACGCACCCACGTGTAGCGGACATGTCAAAGCTAATCCGATGCGCACGCGCTCAAACGTTCCATTGTCTACGACACATGCCTCGTAGTGAGGTGATGTCATAGATTGAAAGGCCATAGTATCCGCGTGTACTAGTAGCAAATTATTTCATTCATGATAAATAATATTACAATGTACTTGAGTTCCAAATAATATTTACACAAATTCTGACAAACGAACTCTTTTGTTTGCGTAGCTAATATTTCAGTGATATTTTCTCTTAAGTCCACGTGATTTTTCTTTAGATACTTTTATAAATTTTCTCTTTATATTAACTTCACGATTCTGTAATACTTTATTAAATGATATTTTGTTGTTATATGGTTCATAGCTGCTATCTTCCTACCTTAATTAATCATCTTTGAATTATTTCGTGCGTCAGTAACATTCAAAGTTATTCATTTGTAAACACAAACTTTGCTTCAAGAAATTTGTAGTCTTCGGTCAACGAACTCCAAAATTCGCCACTTCTCTAAGAATCACTCACTGTACGAGCAACACTGCGTCTCTTTTAGATTGTTTGATAAATGAGCTCGCCATTTCTACAGCGAGAAAATTTGTAATTATCATTACAGTGCTTTTGCGAGCTTATTACCACTAGACTTGTCGATGAGATTTCAATAAATAATCGGTACTTTTTTCATTATTATAAAGCATTTTGAAAAAAATCCATTTATTTATAGCACAGGGAATATCGTCTGGCGCAATATTATTATATTATCTGGCGCATTATTTACCAACACGTATATTTTATTCATCTATATACACATATGTAAATATAAATGTTTCTTTGTATGTTAGTCATCTATGCGTTTCTAAATCTTTCATCCGATTGTGATGAAACTTTGGTGAATTATTTTGCGTACACCCAAGAAGGTTTCTGAGTGAGTTATTTAATTTGGTAAATTGAAGACCACGTAAACGAAGTCGCGGGCATTAACTAGTAATAATATAATTTTGTGTAGATGAGTTGATAATGTTACGTAATAATTTAAAAAATGAATTCTTTTCTGTATTACGTCCATGGCATGGTATCAATACAGTATATGAACGCAATATCGGAGATATACGTACAAAAAAGTAAACAATATTTTCGAAATCTATTTTTAATCTCAGTCTAAGCGTTTGCAAAAGAGCATTATAACGAGACCGTTTACGAAGAATGTTGCATACTTATCCGACATTTCACGGTGCATTTAGCGGGCTAGTCGCGATATTTCACACCTCCGCCTAGTGCCGCTTAGAAGTAATCAGGGGGTACATCGTTCGTCGTGACCGTGCTCTTCTCATTGTTCAACATTGTACACACAGTCGTAGAGTTTATCTAACTCACTAACATTTAATTTGCTTTTTTCTTAGTATAAAAGGAAATAGAATTTGAATGGCCCGTAGATGCAGGTACATTACTTCCTTAGTCGAAGATACCGGATTTGATTCACAACTAAATCAGTTTAGGAAACGCGTTTTTCTAAATTACCTCGGAGTGTGGGTGTCACTAGCACGCGTTCCCAGTTCATTAGGAGGAACCCAATAATACTTTTTAACGATTAATTAGTATAGGAATAGCCAATGGATTTGGATAGATAATATAAGAAATAATGACTGGACAATTTTCTAATTTCTTTACTTGTTTTAGGATGTAATCAATTCGTTACATTAGCATAACTTTAACACGTAGTGATTTTTGTGTGATCACTAGAACCGTCGTGACGGTAAAAACATCAATCACCATAAAAAAAATAGATTATCTACAAAAAGCGCGTCAAAGAGCGTGACTGTGTGTCTATCGTCACGGAACCAACCTTGAAACATCAAGATAGTGATATAAAAACACCTCGCAAAAAGCTAAGGGCATGTATCGAAAAACATTATTAATATTGATTAAGTTTTTTATATGTTTCTATGTTATTTCATTCCGATACAGATAAATAGAGATAGTGATAGATAGAAACGAATCATGGTAGTAAAGAGACGTCAATGAACTTTGCACAATGGTTTTACGATGGAAGATACCATGCAGCCCATTGAGATTTTTATGGTATGCTTGCTTTGGAAAGATTTGGCGTGACGTAACTTAATCTAATAGTGGTTTGTTCAGTGAGAAATGGTCTTCTGAATACGACTTAAAAAACAACTTGTCGGACGCAACAGAAGAAGAAAGTCGGTTTACGTTTGCTTGGTATATTATTATTTGTAGGGCCTTATTAGTAGCATCACTATATCTTCTCTCATGTGCTTAAGGCGACGCATTGGAAATTTTGACGGGAGGGATTTAAATTTTTCTAAGTGACTACAAAATGTATGAAAGTTGAAATTGGTAACCTGATTCTTCATTTTACTGACTTTATTTTGCCAGTTGCGATATACGATTGGTTAACCTTTGTAGCACAAAAAAAAATACCAAAGAAACCTCTTTTAAAACAGAGATTTACCTTTTTTGAGAGTAACGTGACCGATTTATGTTTCTAGATGTTCTGTATAGTTTAATCTAAACATATTCTTCAAAATGACAGTTGGATTTTTTAAAATTAATTATAGTTTTTAAAATAAACGAAAATAACTGCTTTTTCGTATTTTTCGTAAGGTAGCGTGCGCACGTTTGCATACAACAGAAGGTCTATTTTAGATTAAATTATTGTTTGTCATTGCGTCGGCTTAATTATTACTCTTTCTCTGATAATGTAATCTGACACGCTGTTTTCTAGAAAAGCTATTGAATATGTAGTTTTTGTTTATAATAGTGCATCGTTTAAAATTAAAAAAATCCTTGAACCTCAAACTAGCGGTGAGATGTATCTTGAGACTCAGTTCCTCCCCAAACCATTATACAGATACGTATACACAAGCGCTACAAGACAAATATATGGTAATTAAGTAAAACAAAATTACAGAGTGAGAGAAAAAAAACGTATGAAGATAACGAAAAACAGGGTCTGTAATTAATTTAAACTTTTTAAATAAATAGGGCTTAAGTTATGAAAACAAATTCCGATTCTAGATATGCTTTTCATTCTTCTAGGTCATCACCACCACTAGGATATCAACGTGGGTGGAAATTTATATAATTGGAGATACAATTCAAATGTGCTTTCGTTAGCTCGTGTAATTCTTGATTGCATTTTTTAAAACTGCTGTTCAAAAATATCAACTGTCACAATCACTTAAAATTTAAGATTAAAGTATCGTTAAATAGCAACCCTCACAAACAGTGCTGTCATCTAGTAATGATTACTAGAGCTAAGTCTAATTTCAACTACTAAGCTAAGTCGAATTTCGACCCCCGGGGTCGACCATAAATATAAATTTATGATATAAACTCTTTGGCGACAATCTCTACTCTGTACGATAGTTTGATCCAAGGAGTTTACACATGTGTACATGATCGCAAACTGTTATGAGTTTGACGTTGACAGTCTTTTTGACATTGACAGTATGAATTCTTAAAAAGGGATCCGAAGATTTTGCTGCACGTTTTAATATAACTAATTGATTCTAAAAATTTTTTATTGGTAACACTAAAGTTTGTAATAGCTACTAAAAATCGGTTGACAAATAGAGGAGAAAAAGCTTCTGAACTGTTTTTTCTTTGCCTATACAGATGATCCTAACATTTAATTACGAATATTAACAATAGCTAACAGTTAGTGTGTTAATGAATTTATTAAAAGTTAGTTAGATTTGTAATTGAAACGTTATTTATTTGAATTTGCACCATATACAGATTTTTGCAAATTATATGTGATTTATTTATTTTTTACATTGAAATAATGAATGTTTTTTTATATAATTACATTGGCTCCCGTTTCTTTTAGACGTAGAAAACAATACATAATTTTTTAGGCGTGCTATATACAACAAAACAAACCCAATTGAACTTTTACATATCATTGTTTGACGTTCATTCGGCTCGTGACTCGTCCGATCGGTTAAACCGCTCGGGTTCGAGCTCTGTTTGGCTTAAAAATCATTTCATCATAGCATCTATTAAAGAAATTATCGTCGTCGCGATTTTTATTTCTCGTGTTGATTCTATTACATAAATAATAGAACGTTTCACCGGGTAATAGCTATAAAAATGTATTAGGGTTTCGCAAATAATAATAATAAATATTAATATTATGACTATCAATATTTTTTTGTTTTGAGAAGGGAAAAAATGCCTACGAACGGTCAGCCGGACTACACTGACTGAATAGTGTCGGACTTGAGGCGACTAAAAAACTCTCCTCCGTGCTGTTAGCTCTAGTGGCTTTTACAGCGTCACCGGTCGCGTTGGGGTGAATAGAAGGCACCCTGCCAGATGGTCGACCGCCTGAGCCGAGCGATATCTCGTATGGAGGGCGAACCTCGGGCTCAGGGCGTCGCCAGAGTGGGTACGAAATGTTCTCAAAATCTCGACGATGATCATTGCGTTATTCCAAATATACGAGTTTATGTTTTCTGAATTACATATATTTATGTACATAACTCGCCGCCAGAATAACATGGAAGCATTGAGTTGTTTATACTTGACAATATTATATTACTTATGAAAACAGTATATTTTTTCTCTAATCGATAATCGCTAATGTGAACTGAAAATCCATTATCTAAATTGTACATACCCAACCACTATTATTCGTTTCTTAACCTCCAACAATGGAGTATAATTTTGTATTGCTCCCGCACAAAATGGCTGACGTAATTCGCGGGTGCAATAATTATTAGCGAGGGTATGCCAACCGGTAAAAAAGTTGATCGTCTTGCCACATCAATGTACCGTTAAAGTATTGGTGAATACCTCAGAACATACACAATAAATATACATGCACTGTTAACGTTTCTAGTATGAAACGTTAACAGTGTGGTCGAAATCCGACCGTAAATATAAACTTATAAACTCTTTGGCGACAATCTCTACTCTGTGTGATTATAAACTATTATGAGTTTGAAATTGACAGCCTTTTTGACATTGGCAGTATGAACATAAACAATGAGTGATTTATTTAATTTCATGTATTTATAATGCATATTATATAAAAATATTTGCTGTCTCCTGTCCTTCTCCATATAAACTTCAAGTGTACCAAATTTCACACTCCTCCGTCCACGCAATTTTCTTAAAACGGGGTACCAAAGTTTTTGCTTCACCTGTTAGTATATAGATAAACCAACACCCTAGCCGATAGTGGGACGGATACACAATACACATTGAAAGAATGTTTTACCTTTGGAGAATAATTTTATTTTAGCTTATATTGCTCTTAAAACTGCTGCAAATACTAATTAGTATACAAATGTACGAAGAAACAATTGAAACAAATATTTTTGACAGGACAGAACAATGTAAGGCTTATGTTATAGTTAATGATGTAACGAAAATTAGATTTATTACATTTACGAATGTAAATATTTATCTCCGTTATTCGCGAATGCGAATATCAGAGGTCATGCGAACATTCGTAAAACTAATGCGAATATTTATTACGTCACTAATATGTATGTTGTACTTGATGAGACTCACCGGTAATTTTAACACAGTAAAATCGGCCTATTTATCGGCCTATTAATTTTCAAGTATAAATAATTTTTATAAATCTTTGCAGTTGTATTGTCATTTTATAAATATTTATTTACCTTTTTCATTCACCAAATGTAAATATTCGCAAATGCCATTGCCTTCACCGTTTTTCAAACAAAAATGTACTATTACGTACAAAATTTTCACTTACGCCCAGCGTAAGGGGGCGGGAAACGGCTTGTTATCGATAAACGCTGAGCAATTAATCGATGACTTGTTAATTTCCTACGTCTAGACACAATTGTGCGTACGTTTACGTTGTGTGACTTGTGTGTTATGCGCGTAATTGCTCCGAATAAAGTTGTTTTTCTCGGAGCAATTTGTGCAGCGTTATTTACACCCGCTGTGCTGTTCTGTTAATAACCAGCTAATTGCGTTGACCGTTCTATTTCCACCATTGATATACGACCGCAAGGCTAAAATTTCGACATTTGTAAATAGAGCCGAATGCATGTACGAATTATCACAGCTAGAATCTTATTTAGAGCAAATAGGTTTTCAGTTCTTGTGTACTTAATGGTCTCTGACCAATTAGCGATTGCTAAATAAGTAACTCTATAAAACTAAATTGCGATATAGTAGCATTATTTTAATAGAATAATAAACATTATCGTAATGCAAAATTGTTAAAGTGTTAACATACAATATTTAACATTCATTATGTAATAAATATTAAATAATACTCGTTAAAACATTAGCTAATAAAAACATCGTTTTTAATAAATTTACACTTTATTGTAGAACCAGACTAATATTGAAAGAACAAGTTTGTAAACAAAGACGAATGAGAGATTTATGATCGATTAAATTTACGATGGCTGTTTCGAAGTAAAACGTAAATATTAGAATTACGATGAAGATGTTTGTCGATATTAACCCACGCGCGATAAGCACATCTCTATAGTAAATATTACGTTATATATGTGGTAGTAAATTGTCAAAGTATTGTTGTTGTTTTTGCTTACTGTTTTAATACTGAAAACTTGTAAGAACCATAATTGAATTATGACTTATGTATTATAATTAGATAATACGAGTACATCACCAAGTCGAGCTTGAAAGGCGATAAACGTAGCTAGCTTTTCTCAAAACGATTCGACCTTTGGTTGAATCCTCAGCATCGACCTGAATACTATTTCAGACGTCATATTTTCAGCATAGCGAAGCATATAGGTATTATGTCAAGTGCTTTTCATATCACAGAGGTCTTAAAAGTCAACTAGGGAATAGAGCTACATACGTGTCCTTCCCTTAAACATTCCTTAAATTGGGAAAATTAGTAAAAGAATTCCCGGATATTCTAAATTATCCCATAAATACCCACTTACTTTTATTATTTTTAAATTTTCCTCATAAACACAAAGTCAATGTCTAATGTTTAGTTCGGAAAAGGAGAAAAACTGAACATTAAGGAGAACCGACAAGAAACTCAGTCAGGTATAATTTTCTCAACATCATTTTACAAAAGTATTATTAAAATACAATATTCAGAAAGCCAATAAATACATGTGCAGAGCAGATCATTCCCAGAATATTGTTTTATCTTCAACGAAATCGTTCATTTTATAGTATGATTGTCTAATCAGTAAGTTTTATAACAAATCTAAATCTGTTCTCCATTAATTGAGATCCTGAGGAACTTCATTTTAAAACACATCAGTAGATAATGTCAATTAGAAAAGGCTAGCAATCTATCGCTATTTGGTTTCGCTGGTACAATACTTATTAGACTTATTATAAATGACAAAAAAGATTGTATTTACTGCACCTTGATGCTCTGTCCACACCGAATGAGAAATAGCGTGAAGTTGTGCTAGTTTTTACTAATTGCAGCACTTGATTTAATATTATTGAACTATTCTTAACCTTTAATCTAAAATAGAATAAAGAACGCTTGAAATAACTTATAAAGAATTTGATCTCTTTAAAACCAGCCCAGTGGAAGTCAGACTCGCGCACCGAAGATTCCGTACCACCATACATTCTTATTACAATATAATATTAATATATAATATTAACATAATACATTATAGTAGTTGTGTTTATATTATGTATTTATCAAAAAATATTTAAATCGGATCCAAAACAAACTCAACTTTGTAGTTGAAAGACACATTCTCCCATACTCTCCAATTGCAAATTTAAGTTTGTAATGTCAAACAAGTGTGAAGTAATTACAAATTCATAATTTTTGAATTTTTTTCTTTTATGTGCTGTAAGACCTTTCTTGCCAAACATAATTCTAGGTCAACGGTAAGTACCCTATGAGTTTGAGTACATTATGGACCGTATCGCTGTACTTATCTATTAATTAATTGTGTTAACTTAGAGACTCGAATTGTTTATACCTCCAAGCGACTATAGACCTCAGTATTTAATGTAAATTTGAACTTGATAACGTTTTTGAGATGAAGGGTCTTGACTTGTCGAACAGACGGGCACACGGACGTACATCGCAGTGATCCTATAAGGGTTCCATTTTTTCCTTTCGAGGTGCGGAGCCCTAAAAATAGAAATTCTTAATTGTTTTTCTACGCTTTTGTTTTTAACGAAAATGGTTACAAAATAAAAATCTTGACGTTATCCTCGATATACAAGTCGAAGATCGGAAACTGTCGCACCATATAGGGTAAATGACAACATCTGACGCTCTTTTCCGACCTACTTTCCGTAGCCTTGTCAATAAGTAATAAGCATCAGCGTTTCTTATAATTGCCATGTAATTTTAATACGTTATATTATAATATTTTAATTGCGTTCATAATTATTATGATTGCCATTATTGCCTTTACAAAAAACAGCTAATATAGTTATCGTTCGTTGTTTTTAGTATCGGTAATATTGTAAACCTGTCAAAAGCTATATTAATTTCATGATTAATTTATGTTATATCTTACTCAACACTAGGAATAATTTATCAGCATAATAATACGCTATATTGTAAATAAATACGACAAAATGAAACAAGCACCATTAAAAATATGGCGCCAAATTTTTGTATATTTTTAGTATTTTATTGTTAACACATTTATATTAATGAATGTAGTTACAATACATTAAAAAATTCAATTTGAAAGCGATCTTAGTTATTATAAGAGATTCTTTTAACGTTGACTGAAAATATCATCTAAATAAAGTTTTATAATCGCTTACTCCTATAACTTACAATGAAGAAGACTTCTCCGCTACCGTCTGGCAGTGAAGATAAGCTTTCTATTAATCTCTGTGAATACCTTGTACTGGACACTTTGTGATATACGTTTACGATATGAAACCATTTATTTCACCAACCTTTTTTTTAATATCTTACAAAAAACAGTGGAAAAGAGGAACGTCATCCCTGTCATATACTATAGGAGTTTTTGGCGGGATTTTATGGATTTTACGGTTGGGCGTTTATTTTAATTATTTTCAAATTGTTTCTAGTGAACATCTGTGATGTAAAATTGGTGTAGTTTTGTCTCCCAAGTATCTACGCTGTTATGCAATATGTGGAATTTTTGAAATTAGTGCTTATTAAGTTAATATTGAGATTTTTTTAGTGGCTTAGTCTACCTCACCGGATGCTACTAGAAAGACTGACTAAATATGTATTTGTCGCCAGAAACTCCAAGAAACATTAAAATGTATTACGTCAATATTTAATAAAATGATGTGAAGATTATATCTATCTATTACTGAAGACATCGGCTGTTATGGACATAGATCCCTTCGCCTTCCCTCTCAAGAGAAAATTGTACAAAAATAATGTCAACGTCTGTAAGATAACGACTTCTTGTTAGAGATATCACCCCTGTATATTACTTTATCTAAAGCCAATGTCCGCAAAAATACTTGTTGCTTCTAAGTCGTTGACAGTGCCAGGTGTCACAAATCGCAGAAACAAGATAATCGCAGTTTCTCTAGAAACCTTTCAGTAGTAGAGAGCATCTGGTCCCGCTCCGTCAGCCTATCCATCAATCAGACTTGAAGTAAAGTTGCCAATTGCCGACCACTCGCATTTTCTGTAATAGGCAACTGTGTATTTAACTGACACTTCTACCGTACTACAGTTTTGAACTCTTTATGCTTTTAATTACGAATAATAAATCGGAACATGTTTTTACTTTCGAGACGTTATATAATAATCCAACTATATTTCCTCTAGTTCGAGTACATGTATTTCTATCCTATACTTTAGCGAATTACTTGCTTTGACGTTTGTTGTATTGGGTATATTATTTTTGGTGTAAATCTTATAAGTATCATACACAAAAAATGATTTGGTGTCACGTACGAAAAAAATATTTTATCTGCTAATTTTAATAGATATCGCGAAATCATAGTATTATAAAAGTAAAAATTTAAAATTTCTAAAGTTATGGAATTTTTTTATGCTATTTCCCACATATTTGCTGTATATAAAATCGTAATCGATACACACAATTTTGCAATGATCATGAAATGAAAGTTTCTTTGTAATTTCATTTAACAGTGCATTTAAACTTGACTAAAAATGTTTTTTGTATCAGTCGTGACAATTTTGTATTACAGTTATATACCTACTCATAAATTCGTATTATGTAATATTGGCTGCGATTAATATTTATTGTTCTAATTATGTTATTATTCATGTATTATTAGAAGTTATTTTATTTTATAGAATAATTTTCTGTATTATGTTTAGTAGATATTACATAAATAAATAGTTAAAATTTCATTCTACCATTAATATTTTACGCATATAATTTTAGCTACTGAACAATAATGGTAGGTAAATTGTGTCAATTTTTTTTTTATTTCGTTTAAACCTCAAAAGCATTGAGCCTTACATATATTATTTACGCTTACCTACCAATTTTGATACATGTTTATTACGGAAAACTAATTTGTAATTGGAGCAAATTTCAATATTCAGCGTCGTTA
Source organism: Zeuzera pyrina (assembly GCA_907165235.1). Taxonomy (NCBI): domain Eukaryota; kingdom Metazoa; phylum Arthropoda; class Insecta; order Lepidoptera; family Cossidae; genus Zeuzera; species Zeuzera pyrina. The sequence continues at coordinate 22,354,299 of OU015620.1, read as the reverse complement.
TTATTTTATATAACATCTCACACGTCGACTTGATAACACGCTCTGCTTTGCTCCGACTGTTGCCTCTCTAATTGACTTTATCACGGTGCCATCTCTAATCTATAGTCTTACGTCTCTTTAAGATGTGTTTATGTAATTGGCTGTAAACATTTCCAGTTAATAGACCGAACTAATTTATGTTGTCGTATTGAATTACCTTGTATGGACGTGTATGGGTATTAAGTAACATGCAGATTTACCTCAAATTAACTTTTCAGAATTAATTATCATTCGTGATTTTTACATTGTTTCAGTAGAGCACTCACTATTTGTGCCTTTATACTTTTCATAGAATGTAAAACAATAATGCAATCAGACGTGCTCCAGAACATTTGTTCTGTCCTGATCATCAGTCTGGTCTTAAGCTAGGGCATTCTCTTTTTCCCCGGAAACTTCTGCGTTTGGACGCAACACTTAAACCACTTGGCCATTGACGATGTCTTCATCATAACAAATACGAAATATTCAATATTTCGTATGTGTTTGTTATTATAAAATAAGCTAAAATAAGAAAAATATTTTGTTTATGTCAGTCCTTCGCTTACATTACAATTTCGAAGTCAATGACCTCTAGCAAAATTGTCGCTACATTGTTAAAGAATTGAAAAATTTCGCTTTCAACTGAAACCATTACTCTCAAACTTGTTATACTAGGCTTCATAAATTATGGCACATTCACATACACACGTTTAGGTAAACAGCGAACATAAAAAATTAATCACCTCAGTACAACGCCCGTCAACTTTTGCTACAAAATTAATATTTTCGCTACATGAATTTTTGCTGTGTAACTTAATTGAATTGAAATTGAATTAAAACCATGCTAATTTATTATTTTTAGAGCTGCTTTAATGTTTTTATATACATATCCTCATGGTATCCTTAACTGGGGATGGGGTTGGATATTTGAGATAAACGCTTCATTTGAACACAAAAAAATAAGAAATGCGCAAAAAAAAGGATTTATTCTGTACAATCGTTTTTTTACATCACTACAATACATTTTTTTTCGTTATATTATATTTTAGGTAAAATTTAGTTTCTATAGGTGAAAGAATTTTTGAAATTGGTTGAGTAGTCTTTGAGTTTATCCATTACATACAAACATAAGTTTACCTCATTATAATATGAGTATATATTAAAATTTCATATTACCTATGTACACTATTTTTGATGCAAGAGCAAGACAGAGCCTTATTTAAAAGAGCGATTAATTTACCTAGGCATTTCTAAATCTAAATTAATCCCTTTTCCTACTGCTGTAGGCCATCATTTTCTATTCATTTATATACTTTCGTTACCGAACGAGCCAATCTCCTTTTACATTAATGTATGGCAAGACAAAGTAGGACCATTTATTTTCGTTCAATTTTTTGCCCGCACGTGAACGATGCTTCGCAAAAGCCTAAACGTAATAGACTAACATCTGCGATCCAAGTTCGGAGTTCACTAACCTCGGTTATATAACGAAACAGCTTGGTGTTTGCTAATTCCATCGGATACACGCCCACGTGTGCATTACACATTAGTATTCATGCCTTATTGTTAACACTTCCATATTTAAATATTGTGTGTATCATTTAATCTGAATAGATTGTACAGCGACATTAAATTCGACATTAAATTTTTTAGTTGAAAATAGTCAAACAATTTGATGTTTGAAATTATCATTTTCCCAACAGCACCAGAAAAAACTAGGGGTTATTCAATAAATAGTATGATGTACCTCCGTGAACCGTGATTAACATGAATACGCGTTTTTACTAATCAGTGATAACTAATAAGTAATCACTCATCAAAGTGGAAACGGGTGTTTACGACACCCTTAACAGATCTATTAGGAAACCTTCTAATAGGCTTTCGAATTTCCAATGAATTATATTGAGGAAGCCTGACTTATGAACATTAAATAGCCAGTGTTAGCTGGCGGAAATGAAAAAAGCACTTACATACCCAGGCGCAAATTTGTGAGGGAAATGATGAGACTTGAGGAGGTGAAAGAAGTATGTAAGGACCGTGAATCTTGGTGCTCGGTCCTCTGACTACCCTGTTAGAGAAATAGCTCAAAGATATGTTGTGTGTATGTATATTGAAGAGAATTTACGTTTTTGAATAAAAAATCTTTCTTTAAGAAAATTTTGAATAATCGAAATATTAAATAAATAATAACCTTTTTTGTGTATTTTTCTTATAAATTCCTTTTTTTTTAACTGTGGTAGGATAATTGCTACTATGAACTCCTCTAGTTCGGTGTGTGCACTATGCACAGACTAGTAGCGCCAATAGCCATAGATGACGGTTTGTGTTATTCTATAATGAAAGCAAACGTGCCAAAATATTGTGGGCCGCGCGACAGCGTGTGTATCTGATTGGTCACATCAAGATCGGACGTTGAATATTCGAGAGCGGATATACTGTGGGTGTGGTTGCCGTTAAAGTAATATATTACTGAACTATGGACAGCAGGTGCCCTCATAAGCGTCGTCTACTTCTGAAGTTCACTGGTCTGTGGGTGTGTGGTACCCATAGTATAAGCTTGACATGTGTTACTTCGGATTCAAATAATTCGATACTACACGCGGAGTCGAAACTCTAAATGCTTCCTTGCAATTCTTATCAACTCCGAGAAGTTATTGACTCCGTATGTTCTTGCGAGTCAGGCAGGAGGTGATACAGCGAAACAGGTCTGTCGTAGGACAATGAATTCGAATTTTATCGGGATGTAAAAAAAGAGAAAGAAATTCATAATAATTATGTAAGATCAGATTATCGATCCTAAGCCTGTTAAATGCGAAAGGAAAATATTAATCGACAATGCGTTACTATACAAACTGCAAGAAAGTACGTAACAGAATTGGGTAGGTCCGGATGGATACGTGTCCGCTTACCCGTATCCCTAGTGGTACTGTTGGATGTACATCCAAACGAAAATCGGACACGTATCCTTTGTAATATAAATATTTTCCAGAGGAGTGGAATGGAACGCGTCAAGGACGGATCGCGAACACAAGGAGTTAGTAAATGGTAACAATGGTTAAAAGAGCCGGAACAATATTTTTTTGTACTACATCAGTCATCAGATCCAGTTCCACACACTCCGTAACTCCGGTTCGGGAGTTGGTACCAAATTACCAATACAGGTCCGCGGACACGAAACCTGGACCTGTATCCGCAGAGTAGGATTCACCTCCGGACCCGTATCCTTAAAAAAGCCGGACCTACCTATCTCTAGTACATAAGTACATAACTAAATCAAGTATACCTACAACTATACTATAGTTACTACTAATTTTTTTTTATAAAAGAGTGGGCAAACGAACAAGCGAGTCACCTGATGAAAAGTGATCACCGCCGCCCATGGACACCCGCAACATCCGGGGAATAACGGGTGCATTGCCGGCCTTTAAGGAAAGGGGAGGGGGGGGGGGGGGGGGGGGGGAGATGGGCCACCAGCACTCACTCACTGAACGAAACACAAAAGCAATAGATGCTGTTATTTCACACCGATATTCTGTGAGAGGGTGGTATTTCACCGGGCGAGCCGGCCCAATTCGTTATGCAATGCAGCATGGCTCTACCACACACTAAATAAATCATAATAAATAACTAAATCAAATGTACCCACAACTATATTAGTACTATTTGATAATTAAGACTAAATTTCTTCTAACTATATAAAGCTAACGAGTCCCAGAGAAAATGATTAAGTGAATCAAAAGAGTCAAGGAATCATTAAGCGTAGTCGGATCCGCAAGCGGTTTCGGACTAAATGATTCGTATTACCCTCGGAGTTGAGAGTACCCATAACTAGTACACGCCTAGTGCTAAAATTTTGGTCAAACAATTTACTCAATTGTCTGTAGTATGTATGTAAAAGAATTGTCAGTCTAAATACTACGGGTGATTTATAAGCGCCTTCACGATCGGACCACTTCGTCTTTGAATAGCAGTAATGCAACAAAACACGTTGAATCATTTAGGTACTGTAACTATTACAGTTATTGAAATATAAACTGTTCTCGTTTATTTTATATCAAGAACTAAATAATTCCAATACTAATAGAAATTCGATCCATATTATTACGATTTATGTTTAACTTCTAATGTCAAGTTTACTACGAGGCACAATATATTTATGGAATAACCCATAAATCTTCTATACCTTTTAACGACACACATGATGCCTAAGTAATTCTAAGCGTAATGTAGACATAAAAATTCCTGACCATTAAGGCAGCAGTTCACTTGTATTGAAATTATATAAATATTCAATTAATGCGTCTATGTGAGCTTTCGCGATCGACGCCAGATGGTCTAGCCTGCTGTGACCTTAACATTCTTACATGATAAATAAACGTAATGAAAACGATGTAAATTACAATATAAATACCAATTGGTGCGGAGGTTAATACTGCCAAATCGAGAGTCTCAGCGAGTCTTAGGTTCGTCCGGACTGGTCAATTTAGAATACATATTTTACTAATTTTTCCTGTTATTTTGCTCACGTAATTGAAGCAAGGCGCTCGCGTTCGGATACAAGCTTTTCTGTTTTGCCTTTGTATTCTAATTGCTTCACATTTTACTTATAACTTTTGTAATTTATGGTCAAAACACATATAATACAGAATATAGAAATACTACTTACCTACTTCGTACTAAGTACATATTTTTAAATATTAATATGTAATTATGATAAATATTTATCATGATATTGAAGTTTATAATTCAAGTTTATAATAATAATAATACACCAGACAATTGACATAGATTGTGTGACCCCACACTAAGCAGTAAGCTTGTACTATGGGTACCACACAACGAACTCTGGGGGAGTTCCCAGTAACACCCAGACTCCAAGCCAATTTTAGAATAGTTCGTTTCCTAAATTGACCTGACCGGGGATCGAACCCGGGACTCTAGCTTGGAAAGCAGATCCATATACCACTGCGCCAACGGGCCAGTCAGTTTGATAATATACAGGTGCACAACTAATTACAAATGTATATAAAAATAACAGTCATATGTATACCTTCTCATAATAAACTATTGATATACCTTTGGCTAAAATAAAAAATAAAAGTCAATATGAAAATGAAGAAAACATAAAATATTTTACTTAAAAAGCTCTTTTGATATAACATAGTATTCATGTCTGTATCGATGAACGCCTAATCTACATTTTTTTTAAATTGAATTCGAGTCTAGATGTGTGGCTTGTTATGTCACACATTCAGTATAATTGAGATTGCCGGTGGCACATCTCCCCCCTCCTCCTCCTTTCCTTAAAGACCAGCAATTGCGGGTGTCCGTGGGTGGCGGTGATCACTTTCTATTAGATGAGTCACTTGCTCGTTTCTCTTCTTTTATAAAAAAGAAGACACCACCTTCCTAAGGATAGGACTAGGTGAAAACTCTTGCAGTGGCCGTCCTCCCGCGTTGTCGGGGTGCTCCGTGATCAGTGGAACGTATCGGAGTCCCTTGCGCTGTGTCTTCGGAGAGCAGTAATTTAGCCCCCCGGCACACTCGTAGTATTTAATCGTCTCTAACAAAAGGCGATAAACGCCGTAGTCTTATTCTCTGGTCCGAGCTTTAGATTTAGTTCCTTATAATAAGAATATATTCTTTAACCGACTTCTTAAATAAGCTAGTACATATTTGTACTATACTTTTCTGTCAATTTCAAACTAACATGGAAAAATCGAAAACGGAAATAATGTAACAAAGGCCTATGGCGGTACATAATTTATAGGAAATATAATTATTATGCGAGTATCCATTCATGAGCACGTAATTATAAATATTTTTACTTATTCATTGTCTAAAAAAGATATATTAAACAAACTTTTTTTCCTCGATGAAAACCAAATTGATTTCTCAGAAAAAAGCACTTGGGAATAAATAAACCTCTTACATTTTTACTCTTACAGCTATTTTCATATTGACATTCGACATTGCGTTTTAGACCATAGCATGAATCAACGTCCGGTAGACGTTTGCTTTGGAGCACAGCCAAATCGAGGAAATAAGAAAATACATGTGGCCTTCAAACTTCAGACAGTGTGATTGACACCTTTCACGTTTCTCTGATAAGGATCCTGTTTTGAAATGGCTGATGGTTGTCCTTACTTATGAACGTAATGTGGGTCATTAATGCATTTTACTGCGTAATTTATCAGAAGCATTTCAAGTTCCAGTACATAATTTACTTATTTTACTTTTTAACTCTTAAAGGAAGAGACTGGGTGCTATTTTGTGTCTCTGTCTATGTATGTTTGTGGCGCGTAGATTTTGTACAGATGGACCGATCAAAGGGACCGATGTACTAAGAGACTATTTTTGTAAACTGCAGTTTTCAAGTACCTTTTTATCGGAATTAGGTAGCAAATTGGTGAAGATTATTTGTTTTTCGTATCGAAGGGGTTTTAAATATTTTGTAGTTATGACCCTGTTCGTCAATGATATTATAATACAAAAGAGGTAGATAGGTTACCTGAGTACTAATCCAAGTAAAATATTGTCCCAGTTACAACGTTAAAAAGTGAGACAAATATACATTGCACTGCTTCGCTATGCAATGTAAAACATAATTGCATTTCAAATTAACAAATCACATAGCTCTCTAAATCATTGTGATTGGTCAATTTCAATGTCTTATTACATTTTAAACGAATCCGTGACTAATTCATAGAATATTAATAATTAATGCCACAGAACAGACATTTAAAAAAAATATGATTGATACCTAATGGGATTAGACAGTAAAAAATGATGTTTGCTTTTTTTCGAATTTCGTTTTCCTTGAATCATGTACATGAGAACATATTTATTTAAAAAGATCGCCAACATTTTTTAATTATAAATTTGAAAATGGTGAATTATATATTATTTCTTTTAATAAATGTAAACGATGATTAAAATTGGGCCGCTATGTCATCACATGATCTCGTGTATATTATAAAAAACGTTTGGATTATTAAAATATTTTAGAATTGTGAATGCGCAATAGGCATTGCATGACATTGTTGGTTCTGTAACATTACTTTTGATATTCTTTGACTAAGTCCGAGTTGGCTAATTAGCAAAGTTTTGAGAGTGCCACTTTTCGAGTGCATATAACCTATCTACCTCTTTTGTATTATAACATCATTGCTGTTCGTACGTTCCTTTTATTATATTTCCAATTTCGGGTTGTTAAACGAGAAATAATTTATTTCATAAATTAATTTAAATGTTACATATATTTTTATTGAATAATCCGATAGAGTTGAAATAAGGGCTAAATGTTATAGTTAAGAGAATGAGTAGATCTCTAACATTTATTTATTTATAAAGAAGAAACGAAATAATTTCTCAGTATAATTATATTAGATTGACAGAATAGTTGATGACAAGTAAATTTTTTTTAAGAAACAAAATCGTATTATACTACAAACGAGGTTAGTATAATAAATATAATTTAACTCGTGGTATTCTGGTGGTGTTAACAGTTACTTAAAGGTGAAGACTGCATTTTTTTTGGACGCGACGCAAACACGGTGTCTTAGACACACCTCACGTTTACACGTTGGTATAGGTAATGTTCTTAATTAACTGCTTGACTAGCTCGTTGGTGCGGTTAGTGCCTCTACATTCAAAGGATTCTGGGTTCGATTACCAGCGTGGTCAATTTGGGAAACGAACTGTTTTCAATTTTCCTAAAGTCCGAGTGCTGTGGGATGTACCCCCATGGTGTTCTTTTGTGCGCTATCAACAATACAACCCTAGTGTAATAAATGTCTGGAGAGTTTTTTTAAATACCTAATAATGATTATATCTGTACGTGTCCTGAGTCTCCTGAGTCGACTGCAAGTTGATCACATCTCATTTACTTTGAGAGACAAGACAAGAATTACAGACACGTATGTATTTGTTAAGTGAAATTTCCCAATCACCTAACAGCATAGCTTTCAAAGGGTTAATCTTTGAAATCTTATGAGTTATTTAATTATTTCTTCATAATTATTGATCGGTGATAGTGATAACAATCATGCAGAAAATACTGTCAACCTTGACAATGATCTTTTGAACTGTGTTTCTCTTTTAAGGCCTTAAAGAGAGTAGAACAAACGTATGTATTGTATTAAAACAAGCAATCACATGGTACCAATCAAATATTTTATCATTAAATTGATACATGAGACTGCTGGTCGTCTTACAAAATCAACTCTTCCCATCTCATCGCAGTGACGTAGCATAGTTTTTATACTCATTAATCAACTCGAACTTGCTCAATAAACCTCTGCCTAGTTAAAACTAATGAATCAGCCTGTCACTTGCAATTGTCTTAATTCTGGCTCGGTTGGTATTTGGCAAGCAGGTTACAAAGGGCGTTGAACTCTTAACTGTCATGTGATTAGGGTTACTGTAGGGAACGTAATCCATTAATTACATTTAAGATAAACCCTTGACAAAAACGCGATTCTGTTCCCAAGCAAACCCATTCCTATAATTCCCGCATGGCATATCTAATGGTTAAACAAAAACATTTATCATTTGAAACTTCTTGTTTTCATTATACCTGTCCCTAGTCTGGTAAATATCATATAAGTATAAGGCTATGTAGATATAATTTCTCTATAAATCACTAAAAGTGCAGTTATATAGATACGTAGTGCCAATGACTTATGTTTAGTTATTTATTTTACAAATTAGGTTTTGATAAAAAATAGATTATCATGTTTAGGCACGAAAAACATATTTAAAAATTTAGAGGACGGAACGTGCTAATTAATTTGGTAATATATTGGGATCTTTTAATCTCGTATCATATGTTTACCACCAAAAGTTAATTAATTTTCTCTATTACTTTTTTACATCCATAAAGGCTTTTTTAATGATTCGCTTCATCACTAAACCTCTTTCATGAATGGATATGTATCTAAAGAATGTCTAAAGTGTTTTCGCTTAATTCTTTTTTTCTGTAGTAAACATCCTGTAATAGACAAAAAACTTTAAACAAACAAAATAAAAATATCGTTACTGTTACATGTAGTGTTACTGCTACAAAGCGACATTGACCATACGAAAGTTCAAGTTGCCTCATCGCTTTGCGTAACATAAGCGTCGCGTCTCGACTTACGTACCGCCATTTATTAGTTTTTATGAGTCACGTCGTAAGTCATAATCCCGAAAAATTGTACGATTATACAGAATACTTGATGGAGCAATACTGACCTTTCGATTGATATGGACATTTATGAATTAAAATGGTTTATTTTGCTTATAAAGTTCTCTCTAAATATCTGCTCCTCTTGTGAAAGTCCTATCTACTATCGTCTGTGTTAGTAGAAAGTGCAAAATTGACGTAAGCTATTTAAGCTATTAAGCTATCGAATATTTATTGCGTGACTTATCATCAATTTACGTAAATTCAAAACATTTTAACATTTTTATCTAACATTAAAGAAAATAATGACTTTTCTAGGACCTCAAAATTTTGTACATCATATGTAGTAGTTCCGTTTGTATATAAGAATCCTCTTGCTTTTACCTTACGTATGTATGTTTGCGATTTGTAAATGAAATCTTAATATTAATTGACACGAATTATATTAAGCTAATAATAGAACTTGCACTACATTTTTATAATGTGTTTCATTGATCTAGGTAATACAACTGATAAGATACAAACCAGATTTATTTCGAGTGTTTTATTTGTCTGTCAATATTACGCGCTGTTACAATTAGGCTTTGGAATGTTTGCTGCTCAATGTGACGTCAAATGAGGATTGCACCATCACCGCCCAATTTTACCATTTATATGGGATTATGGTGATCTAATGCACTATACATTATACACATGCGTTAAATACAGTTCAATTTCAACAACTTTTTCTGCACAAGCTTCCTAATTTGTGAATACTGCAGGAGGCTGTCTCTACTACCTCTAAACATTTAATTGTATGATAGTTAAATATTTGACAGCACACAATCAAATCACTATTGCTGCTTTGTAATAAAAACTACAATGAAGATGATACATCGCTTGTTTCGTCTTGTTAAGCACGTACTATACACGATTATATCAGATTGTTTACCATCTTATCTGTCAATGTGTCTATCTGTAATTGATCGATTAAGTTAGGTCACGGTTGTTATGGTTTCTATTTGGAAATGTACTTTCACACAACATACATTTCACAAACACAACTTTTGGGTATTGCACTGAAGAAAAATCACGCAAAAATTTGCTTTCGAAATTAATCTTCAAAGTTCGCGAAATACATACATATTTCTCTTTTTGTCACAGTTTCAAAACTTTGCTCATTACGAAACAGTCTAGCCGAAAATAAATCACTGCTTCTTCCAACCATATTTCACTTCAACCAACAATGCGAATTAGTGTCACGTCAGAATCTAGAGTAAAGACGGATAATACTAGAAGCAGTTATTTACGGCGTTCGATTCGAAGGGCACAGTCGGTAGTTCGCTTTCTAAGCCTTAAGTTATGACTTAAGACCTGGCGACTACAATGTACCATTTGGATTCAAAACTAGGAATGTCATTTGTTCCAAACAATCAAGACTGGTTTTTCTAAAACGGCGTTCCTTTCAAAATAGGAACACAGGTGTCGCTTTGTCCAAGGGATAATGCGTGCGTCACTTTCTCCGGGTGATGCGTTATGGGTTTACAACACAATCTGTATCAGTTCCGAGTGGCATACGATACATATACGAGTGCTTTCGATATTGACGTCAGCTAACACTGGTTATTTTATCATTATATGTCAGCCTTGGTCTTCCTTCTTTTAATGTTATGTATGCTTTGCACATAATGTAAATAAATTCAAGATATATAATAAAATGCTTAACTCTAAAAGAGACTTCTGCCGGTGAACCTCTTAAAACACCGATGTTTACATTTCTTTTTTTTTTCATGTTTTCATCCTGTGTTTGTTTATTATATAAAGTATTGATAATAAAATAGAACATGACTTACGTTCTTTCTATATACTTTTCTTTTATATATACATTTCATTGCGACAAAATAAAACAAGCTTTTCTTTAGCTAAAATGTCCAGTTCGTTTTATGAGATGGTAATAATAATAATGACGTCCATTAGTTTCGCATGATCCATTATCACACACTTAGCTTTATTGGGCTGTACAACATATTGCGACATACGCTGCGCAGGCGCAGATCAAACAACACGACATAAGTATCAAGAGAAGGCGTTATAGGTTACAGAGTCTTAGTGTTCTGTTACACGGTTATTATTAATTTACTTTGTAGTCAATGTTAAATAGTAACACTATTAAATAATTTAAATATGTCTTGTAGGATACAATACCTCTAAAGCAAATACGAAACAATAAATTAAACTTGGATCTCACGCGGCATATACGATTATTCCGGAAACTGTTATGTATTAGATTAATTAGGATGTACACTGGGCACTTGAACGCGACTCTGCTATTAGCCCTACCCGCGACTCAACTCCGTCTCCAAAACTATTGGACTTGAAGTTTAAAAAATTATGAGGAACGAATTATAACACTTAAACTTCATAAAAAAAGATTTTTATAGTGTCTCTAGAAATCAATTTATAATTATATGGTAATTATTTAATCGTTATAGGGTTTTAGTATTTTCTGAGAAGTATCATTATAGGGTATAGCATTTTGATTTCTGTTAAATTGATACTCAATTATATAATTGATTATGTACTCACACGACTTTGTCACTATCTCCGCCATTATTCCGTGACTTGTGTCAATCCTTAAATAGATCTACAGAAGCTGCTAAGTGGATAATGTCAATTGCCTTTGCCTCATTCCGCATTCCACCAATGAGTGTAGCATTTGACATTAATGTAGGAGCATTAATTCATTAAGCCGTGCTGTGTACGTGTGAAAACGTGCATCGAGATGAGAGTGAAATTAAATGATTGGAGATGTAGGCGGATATATCCTTTGGTTAATTCTTTACGCTTTTTGTATGATGGACTGGTCGGAGTTAAATTTTATCTACATACATACATATCCTCACGCTGTATCCCTAACGGGGTAGTCAGAGAGGACGGAGCGCCAAGCGTCGCGGTTATTACATATCTATATATATATAAATCACTTGCCGTGCGTTAGTCTCGCAAAAACTCGAAAACGGTTCGACGGATTTGAATTTCTTTTTTTGTTTTGTTCGCCTTAATACTGGAGCGGTTTAGGAAAAAAGAAAATCAGAATTTTCCACCCACGCGGACAAAGTCGCGGGTACAGCTAGTTGTTTTATAAATATAACAAGCCCACTATTTGTCCATTTTCTCTTAAAGTCATGCTCAATAGTCCAAGGCTAAAGTCAATAAAGTTTTTATGTTCTAAGCGCTAAATTGTAATAAAAATATTTTGTTGTAAATCTCTTAAAGTTAGGTTATATTTTTACTTTCCTAATTACCATCGCTAATATTAGTGCTTCTATTTTTGATACGATTAATGATTTCAAACATTTGCGCAAGACTACCGTCTCAAAACGTCTTGTATATTATAATATATACTCGTAACTCTCCTTAAAATTATAAACTTCTCTAGTCTTTTAAGTAGAATTGTTACGAATAATTTCAGTAAACGTTCCAACATTCGTAACTTTCGTTGCATTAGTCATAATTCAGTACAATTGTTCCTAATCTGCATTCTATTGTTTGAAAAATTTCTCAACTATAATTAAACGTATGTCTGTTTGACTGACGTATTTCTGACACTGAACACGCCCTAAATATCATCGCCATGTTTCTACTGACCCAAATACAGAAATACGAAATAAATTAAAGGGAAGTTTCTATATAACACTTCTAAAGGTCTCTGTATTATTATTTCGCTTCCAAGCCCGTGTTAACTAAGTGGGATATCGTGTTAATCAGTAACTGAATACGAGCTCTATTCAGCTACTGATTCTGTACGATATAAATGTTCATTTATAAATTTAAAACTCTTATCTCTAAAGGCTTTTTTTAAGTTAGCCATAGGATAAGGCTAAGGAACTTGTATAAGCGTTAGATTGGTTATCATTATATGGTTCGACATTGTTATCATAATTTGCCCTATTGATAAAAATGGCTTTAACGTGTGATTTTATGGCGCATTGGTGGACTCTGGACATTACTAATGAGGAATGACATGATATTATTGTACATATTGTGTATTTAAACAGTAATATTGAAACGACCACGATCTTGTAGAGGCTGTATTTTAGGTCCTTATTTTTAAAAGGAAATAGAACAAGGATTCATACAAGACCAAGTAGAAAAGACATGTATATATGTACATATTTAGAAAAGATATGTTACAATAATACTATTACAACAAAGAGGTTGCATCCTTAAGATTTTAGACTGTTCATAGTTTAAATAGAAAAGTAGATTTTATTGAAGAAAGCGGACCGAAATCGCAGTTGAAATATTACCTCCTAAATTCCTACAGATACAAATACACATTGCAAGCAGTCGTAAATCCAGTGAATTTAATGATTTTGTAATAGTCTTGATGTATTTTAAATTAATTATTTATACATACCTTTATGCTCTACTTCGAACGGGTTAGTCAAAGAAGATGGAACGCCTATTGAAGTGTGTGGTGCATTTCAACAAAGCTCATCACTTTTCTTATAGATTTTCGCCGGGGAAAATTGAGTTTTTTGTTTTCTCATCTTGTAACATTCTGAGTTTTGATATGTTACAAAAAAATTCAGAAGTAACCTATTAAATATAATAGAGTGCTTCAAAAAGGCGATAAAAAAGCGTATATCAAATATTTAAAATATTTTACCTATAAGTTAGCATTTAAATAACATCTAAATATTAAATAGCGACTGTTCCATAATAAGTAGCCGATAAAAGCGGTGGCGTAACTTCACTGATCACTATTAGCTATTAGCTTGAGAGGGCAACAAGGTGCCCTTTAAAGAGTGGACCGCACCCGGCTTTGTTAATACGCGACACAGCTACAAGAGTGTGTTTGCAAGTAATTAGCTTTCCTGAATTTCTATTTCGAGTTCTTATTTTACAGTTAATTTATAACATTATTGGTTGTCACACATATTTTGTGTTGTTTTCTGTATGAACTCTTCTAATAATTGTTTTTAATTGTTGCAGGTGAGCTATAATTAAACTGGACACGACATTCCACCAGTTGTAGAGTAAGGTAACTATTAATTTAAATAATAATACTGTTCTGCTCAATGCAAGTTATTTTTCGAACCGGTGGACGGTAGTAGGTTTGAGATTTCAATAATTTACCTTGACTTCGATCCGGCCGGTCGATACCGGGAATCATCGGCTGGGTACGACGATGCACTAACCACTACATCTGCAGCCAATGACTAAGACCAGTGTAGCCAATAATAATAATTTCCAGACTCGCACATTAATGTTAATAACTTCAGACTAAGCTCTGTACTCCATGCCACACTGCAATTCGGAAAAGTTATTGAATCCAATAACTTATCCTTCTTCCTTTGATCTTTCATTTTTTCCTTTCCATGTGTAATGCAGCAATTGGCCACAACTATCATACAGTCAAATTTCGTGTTTCCCTTATATCAAACTTTCGCTTTTTGGCGACAGTCCATTGAATGTCATACTATTCTTTTAGAAGACTCCTTACTGCCAAATGTTTAATCTGTTTAAAATTTTACTTAAACATTTCTCAACCTTCTTCACACTTCACATATTTTTAAAACATTAATAGTAATAATTAAATCTCATCATTCTTCTCGCATATTTTCACCGATATTCTTGCGTACTACGTAAATAAGTTAGTCTAATTCTCGGTTTCAACTACCGCTCACTCCGTACTGTAAATTTTCTTCGTCAGTTTAATCAACTCAAGACTGTGTCCATATTAATATCAATTACGAGTACTTCAAAGAAAGTGGTGGTGCTAGTCCATCTGGACTATTTTACTGTACCTAAGCATCGTATTACACGAACCAATGCAACAACACAACAATCGTTACGCCGCATTCGCAGCCGGTATATTTCGAGCACGTTTACGATCACTATATTGATTCGGAGTACCGGTTACGCACGAACCGTCATTCGTCTCGCTGCACATTAGTGATGCGACGAGACTCGGAAAATTGGTTAAATATTGTTTTTGTTTTGTGTTTATTTAACTGTTTTTAATTTGTTTTACAAAAAGCGTTTTTACGTGATCCCCTCACTAGGCAAAGTCTATTATTATTCCTCTTTTGTGGCGATCCTGCCGTTAAGGATGTAAGATAAATATAACAAGCTTAGTTGCTATTCCAGTATTTAAATAGACTGCAATGAAACTGGTCTAATGAACGTACAAGAGAGGATTTGACCGACAATTTTTTTTTGTCTTCTTAATAGCACAATGGCTAGACCGTAGGTCTATCGCGTCAAAGTGCGCGGATTCGAATCCTATGTGGCCACGCTTATTTGTTTTTTTTTTTATTTATAATCAACAAACAAAACTCTGCTCTCAACAACAAAACTCGATTGCCACTATTACATTAAATGGCATCATTTTAGTGTGAAATGGAAGTATCTAAAATTGACTGCGTATATCGATTTCTTAAAATTGCCCGTAAACCCAGCACTATTCGTAAACGCGCGTCAAGCGTCCAGCCGATTTTGACGTTTACCGACGCACTCAGTTATTTACGAGCCCGCTAATAATATTATTTATGTGTGTCAACCTGTTCTATTTTAGAAATCAGCACAAAGTGGATGCGCAGGCGCGGATGTCAGGATCCCCACCTCCACGTACCTGTCGCGCGTGATTCATTACATGGCAATGGGTGCACTTCTAAATCTTAATGAAGCGAGATGTTGAGGCTTAGCCACCGTTTGTCATAGAATATCTATGTTATCTGCGAATCCATCACGTTAGTGGAGCTTGGCATTCGCGCTGCTGTAATTTATGTCAAATAATTTATATTTACTCGTTTGTATCGAGATATATTTATCATTATTTATCGATGTTAGAATTCAAAGTACATTACAATCAGTGCTATCAAATCTGAATTTTAGTACTTGCAAAACTAGGTGACTAAAAGCAATGAATGTGAGCTTTTGGAAATCGTATTGAGCTGTCACTAAACAACACATTATTTCTTCTTCAGATTTTACCATACTATTACTCTGTTACATAACACGTACCCGATAATAAAGTGTCTATTGTCCTTCAACCAAAGTTGCTCATTTAATTATAACTCCAGACATTAGAAAGTGTTCACAAATGTTCATAAATCACAATGACTGACACTGACGAAACTGGCCGTGTCTCGGGTCCGCCTATTGAGATGTTTTCCTGTCTGGTCTAGTAACACGGCAAAATGTTAAATGTATGACGCTCGGACCACATAATGACGCCAAGTCTGTTTCCAATGGTATTATTTCTTTAAAAATACGTCAATCGCACGCTAGCTGGTACCGGTCAGATTAGGTCGTTTGCCATTTAATAGCTTTTACCTGTTTCGTCAGTAATACATTTATAAATTACAATAATAACGGCACAACCGTAATCTTTAGTTTTTAGTTTTACATTTTGGTTAGTGAATAGAAAAAAGAGTTGCATAAAATTATAGGTTCATTTCATGCTTGATTGTCTAACGTTTTGATCTTTTAATCTCTGCTAATCTTTAACAATTTTGCACATTCATGGAACATGTTTCGATGTAGCGAATACTTTTTGTCTCATTAGGTTAAATGATTATGTTGTCAAATAAATGGTACTGAATTCTATAAAAATTCTACCGGTAATATTCTTAAGCAAATGCAAATAGAGCCTTAAATTTAAAAAAAACTGTCTTAGAAATGCTGACAGGTATCAGTTCAAGAACAAATGTTTGGTCATGTGATGGTCCAGTGTAAGTTCGATTCGCGTAAAGGGTGTATCAAAGAACTAATCAAAGAAGATGGTGGCCAAGTATCGCGTTCTTTGTATACTTCTATCGCCCTCATAATTCTCATTTTCCGCACACACTTTCGCCTAGGTTTGCAAGTGCTTTTGACATAATATCCGTCAGCTAACACTCTGGCGAACTGATCTTCGTAAGTCAGCCTTGATCTTTCTTGTTTTCTGCTATCAGTAACTTTCACTTTGTAAATTTTTTTCGTCACTCGTCACAATCTTTCACCACTCATCGTTTCTGTGCCCGAACCGTCTAAACATTCCTTTCTTATTTTTACAATAACACTGTCATCCAACCTTGTCACGCTGTGTATCTCTTTAACGCTTATTATGTCGACGAAGCTGACATCGCAGATATTTCTTAAAGATCGCTAAAGCATTTGTCTTATTTTCATTCCATTTTAGGCATATCCCCAGTCCACTATTATACAATAATATTGTCCGAACGCTGCATTGTGAATGTCCTTTTTGGCGAATTTAGATATATTTGCACTCCCTACTAATGCGTACAGAGCACCTTTAACTTTATTGCTAGCTGCTACCCATCTATCCACATCCAACTCACTTCTTCTATCCCGCGAGAACGCACGTCCGAGATATACAGTTAAAAATATTAATTTTACAAAAGGACTTATTAAATATGTGTAAGACGTAGGACTGTCATTATATTATTCCTATAAATCTCTGAACAAGACTTTCTATTCCCCAAAATTTTTAAATTTTAAGTTCAGAGATTAAACTGGATTTCAAGTAGCAAAATTTCTTAAGAGGCTCCTTATTTTTCTTATTACTTCAACTCGATCGAGTTGTAATTTTTCATTAGTGAATAACTTTCTTTGTACATTACATAGATTCTGAAAAAATCGACCGTAACAGACGGAGAGACGAGCGATCTTATAAGGCGGGGTTCTTAACCTTTTTGTAGTCGTGGACCATTCACAAAATTCCAAAAATGTCACAGACCCTTTTCGAATAAAATTGAAAAAATGGTTAGAAATACTTTTCATTAGGTCCGGACTATGAAGGATAACAATGACTTGTGTTTCATTAGATTTCAGTGTTAAAGGATGGATGTGATACAAATTTCCCATAGTTTATTATTATTTTTACTTGATTGTTTAGTAAAAACTATTAAATTTTGTTTGTATTTGAGAAAAATGTAGACTCCAAGAATCGTAATGATTGTTTACTTATTTTGATAAGCAATTTCCTATCGTTAATTTTTATAAGTTTAACATAGACTTTATAGAGTAATTTTTGTATAAGTATGAACATTAGAATCATCCTCGTTCAGAATTGTAGTAATGTATTTACATACTTTACTAAGGTACCGAATCCCGGGACATCACCGGTATTTCGTGTCATGTCCATACTTTTGATAGTAATCACAATCATGATTCCGATCGGCGATTATAATAAAAGTTATTGCTATCCTTCAGATATCCTAAATTAAGTATCAGCAGGTTCCTGATGCTTAATTTAAGATATCTGATTAAGCATCAGCAATCTTCTAACTAACTTATGCTGATGAAATATTGCTGCTGCTTAAATTGAACTAACTATACGCTCCGGCCTTGCACGGGTAGCGGAGCCATTTTGGTCAGGACTTTCGTAAAATCCGTTCTTAGTGAGCATCTACATCGCGAAAGGAGTAACAGCTAAATTTCGAGTCAATGGGACCTATAGTCAGTCAGTCAGTGAGTGGTATTTCGCTTATATAGATAACATAGATAAGTATGTTCAATTGAGTCGTTGCATTAATTATTATCTTAATAAATAATGTTAGGCAGGCTACCCCTGTACCGTCAGCACTCATGACATGGACACGTCAGGGGTCTAAGGACCCCAAGTTGAGAAACCCGGCTATAAGGAATACATCTTTCGTTTTTGGTTACGGACCCCTAAAAGTAGAGAAACACATTTAACCATAGAAAATACTAAATATTTTACACCATAAGTCATTGTATAGTAATTGAGACAAGCGCGGCGGATATCATGCGACGACTCCGCAACAGTAATGAGCTTCTGTCACACCAAACCATCGTTACGGGATAATGCGACTAAAACGATAATAATGAGAGAAAATGAAAGTATGCAGGACAGCAGAATTTAAAATTGATTTAACCTACTTAGAAGCATCATAAGGAAGTACCAACTTGTAATCCACAGGTCAAAAGATTCTCTAAAACATAGTAGGTACGTACATTTATCCACACCATAACAATCACGGTCCTTACATACCGATTTTGCCTTCTCGAACCTGATCATACCTGATCATTCTCCTTACACATTTTCGCCAAGGTATATACGAGCTTTTGTCATTCATTTCAGCTAATATTAGAACTCATAATATATTGTTATTTTCTATTATTTAAAATTTTTAAATATTTTTGTGGTTTTTTCACACTGGTTGGTGTAGTAGAGAAAAAAATATAAAGTATTGGATGGTAGTAGAAATCGAGAATGCCCGAAGCTAACGTATGAGGATCAAATACTACTGTTAGAAAATAGAAATGTCAAAAACACACACACAGTGGCCAAAATACGTGAGTAGAATCATGAGGTTTGTGGAAACAAAATTAAGAGTATAAAAGGATCGCCTTGTCGGACGCTCCATTCGTACCCATTTAGCGATGTGGCTTAAAGACATGTATGTGCATATGTTATGAAAGTTACTAAGTTAAATATGTGTATAAAATGACTACATATTATATTACTCTAGCTGGCCTGATAGACATTGTTCTGCCTCCAATAGGTGGCGCAATGACTGATTTGGTTAGAACCGAGTATAGCACCAGCAATCGGATTCTAACATGCTATGTACAATCGCCATAACGATACAAATACATCAATAGGCTAAGCGACTGCTCTTAAAATTGGTATATTTTATACATTGTATTAAAATAATTAAAAATTTTAAATACAACTGCGAAAAAACTATCTAAAATTCATTGACAAAAATTGAGTTTTTGTTTTTTAAACTTCAATGATGGAACCAGAGTGATAAGCGAGAGGGAGAGAGCGTTACATAACTATGGAGTCACAAACTCGAAGCGTCCAGCATAACGCCCAGCGTTAGACAGAGACGGAACTTATCCCTATCATGATCTCACAATTTAAGTTTAAAAGTAAATAACTCTTACGTTTTTCATTGCATTTCGCATATCTTTTCAAAGTTTTGTTCATCATTACTAATGCTATCTTTTAATTAAGTTGTTAAAAAGTAGTCATCTAATCTATTATGGGAACATGACCTCAATCGGTCAAGTTGGATAACTTATATTTATTATACGTGATCACTAATAGACGCACCAACCCTTATATCCATTATTTAAAGATGTTTATTAAAAATATGTAAATTATCGTGTATGTACTATATGGTATATAATAGTTATTTAATCAAAGAAACGTTTTATCATATTAATGTTTTATAATAGCAGATAAAGAAACTGACACATCCATTCCTAATTTCGTGTAAATGGCTACACGTCCTAGGCTACATTACATCGTCTCTAAAAACAAGCAATGTCTCGGTAATAGTGTGTGGAATGTTCATTACGCGGAGTAACCAGTATTATGAATAATTCGCTCACGCCGTGAAATTGCGGTTTCACCGATCATTCGCTCGCGTCACGTAATTATACGTGACGAGCACGCATGCTGTCTTTCATGTGCTATTTGTTCAGAGTTAACGAAACAAATATTTACATGTTTCATTTTGAACTATTGTAGAACAAAAGGTGTTATAAATACCCAAAATATTGTAACCGAGTCGTTAGAAATGAAAACTGCGTGTAATGTGTACGTGTGTCGTGCCTCATACGCATTACCGTAACCGACTTGTGTAACTATTGATAATAAATCTACTTACTATTTTTTGGTAAGTGTAATAATAAATAGTGTGAAAACTGAGAGAAACAAACAAAAATAAAAGCATACTTTTTTCAATGGCTGAAATTTGTTTCTTATAAGATAGTGGCTTGTAAGCTAACTACTATGTATACGCTATATATCTTTAAAACACATCCGACGTCATTGCTCACTAGCCATGCCTAGCGCTATCGTCCACTGTAAATTTCGTATTTTTTCGGTATAAAAATAGCCTAGATTGCTCTCTGAAAAGTCGTCCCTGCCAATGAATGTCACGTCAAAATCGGTTCAGCTGTCAAACAGGCACACAGACAATTAATTAAAAAAAGTGTGTTTGGGATTTTTGGTTACGCGTAAATAACCATATGTGGTCCAAGCAAAAGGGTCCTGTAGTGGGGTATTGAGTTAAGACTAGATTCGGAATTTAGAATAGTTAATTGATAATAAGGATTTAAAAAATATACAAAAACTAGCATATATTTTTTTATCAGACATTTAAAGTTGAAACTGAAAAAGCTTGTTTTGAGAAAAAAACATTTTTAATGTTTGAATGAAAAAAAAAACACACTTCTACTTATTTGTTTCTACTTAGAAACATCATATGAAGTCATTTACTATATGAACTTGTAGATAATTGAGCAGTAATTAATAATCAATTAAAATTGCGAAATCCCTTTTTTTCATCCAATTTTACAAAACTGCGTATAACTCGGAAACTAAATGCGGACTACTGGACCCTTTTTGCATGGACGCCCACATATAAGCTTAAGAAAAGTCTTTATTTCTAAATCGCAGACAGACACTTCAATTTTATTTATATGTATAGATTTATAGATATATAGCTGCAATATGATGTTATTACCTTTAACAAGATTTGTATTGCAAAATCTGCAGAATAACTAAAGTTTTACTTCATTTTCTATCGTTATGTATCAGTCTTATTACATTTTGATGGCTACTATATTTCATAGGATTTTCTAATCAATCTAATAATATAGTAACGTAAATAATAACAGCTAATATTCATCCAATCTCGGGAGAGTTGATTGTGATCGACAGGGGATTGGTCGAGATCGAAAGTTGACGAGATCATTGGTTTATATAGTGAGAGTTAGACACCACCTGTGTACGTATAAGTTATATAAATAATACTTAGTGAATCTTTTGGTGAACATAACTTTAATTAATAATAATAGTAATAATGCGCCAGATAGTACAAACCGATCCTCTGGTCTCAAACTAGGGCATCCTCTGTGATATGAAATCAGGAGACATCTACTATGGGCGTCTCCCAGTACACCCAGACCCGAGACATAAAAGTTCGTTTTCCTAAATTGATCCGACCGGAAATCGAACCTGGAAACTTCTGCACTTGTATGCAACACCTAATCCACTGCGCCATCGAGGTCGTCATAACAAGAGATACGCAGCATGACAGGGCTACACGACAGTGTTATTGTAAAAATGAAAAGAGTGAAGATATGTACTATGTTAAATTCTTATACAGATGAAAATTTCTCGTTATTTAGATTTCAGTCTGCAATATAGTGTGAGCCGCTCACGCTCCTAGTAAGTACATCCTCACGCTGTGAGGATATACTTACTCTATCTAATCATGTCACACTAATGCAGCAAACATAGCTGGATCAGTGGATATGTACTTACGTATCTTTTCCAAGGTCGTTAGTGGATTTTCCGATCACACATAACGGGGCACCTGTAGGTATAATAAATTAATAAAAATGCTTTAACTTTTAAATACGTACGTAGGAAAACAGAATTCATTAAAAATAACTTTTAAAATGTACCAAAGAGATTGGTTATTACTTATATACATTCTCTTTGGTTAAAATCATACATATATACAATACAATACAATATACTTTATTGCACCATAAATATACAAAAAAAAACAAATGATCAAAAACATAAAAATATAATACAAAAGGCGGCCTTATTGCTGAACAGCAATTTCTTCCAGGCAACCTTTGGTTTATAGGATATATATTATGAAAATAGGAAGGCGATGCTACTACTAACTATGCTTTAAATACATATACACAACATATACATATACATCCATACATATTATTACATAGTATACCCATTGATACATACATATACAATACATACACATACATATAAATACAATACACCTACTACATAAATATATAAACAATAAGTACATAGTGCACAGCACATTGTTATAAAAAATATTAGGAAAGTTAATTTGACAGAAAATGTTCCTTCACTCGCTTCTGGAATACATTGAGAGATGAAACACACTTGATGTCATCAGGCAGTGCGTTCCACAAACGAGTAGCTCGCAGAGTAAAGGAATTAGAATAGAAATTAGAAGCGTGAACTGGGATATTAAGAGTGAGCATACGGGAAGGTCGAAGGGTACGATTAGCAGTAGAGGAGTGGAAAACAAAACGGTTTTTCAGATAAGACGGAATAGTGGGAAGGAATAAGACAGAGTATAAAAGAGATAGAACATGATAGTCTCTTCGACGACGGATAGCTAGCCATTTAAGTTGGGAGCGGAAAGTGGAAACATGATCAAATTTACGCAGATTAAAAATGAATCGAATAGACAGGTTTTGCAGACGTTCAAGCTTGTTTAAGGACTCAACAGTGAGATCAAGATAGCAAACATCTGCATAATCAAGAAGAGGAAGAAGAAGGGATTGAGCAAGAGATATTTTGGTGGTAATTGGGAGGAAATTACGCAAACGTTTGAGGGAACTGTACGCTCCAAACATCTTCCTACTGATTTCGGCGATCTGAGGTCTCCACGACAGGTGTCTATCAAAAATTACTCCTAAATTCTTGACAGTCACTTTAAAAGGAATATGAATACCGTCCAAAATAATCCCAGGTAAATTTTCATAGTCGATCCCAGATATGAGCGCGGAATTGCCAATGATGATCGTCTGTGTTTTTGACGGATTTAATTTTAAACCAAATGAATGACTCCATCTGGTTAGTGTTAGTAGATCAGCATTCGTGTCATTAATGGCAGCTGGAAGATCACGCAAAGGTGCTTGCGTGTAAATTTGGAGGTCGTCTGCATACAAATGATAGGAAGAAGTAAGTGATTTGGATATAGCATTAATAAAGATAGAAAATAGTAGAGGAGATAAGACGCCACCCTACGGTTTACCGGCAGAAATTGCGCACCACTCAGAATATGAATTATCTATGCGTATACGCTGCCGGCGTCCATGCAGGTAACTATGAAACCAATCAATAACCGTTGGAGATATGTTAATTGAACGTAGTAACCCCAGCAAAATATCAAAGTCAACAGTATTGAAGGCGTTGCTAAAATCAAGCAGAGTAAGTACTGTGAGCTTTCGATTTTCCATTCCGTATATCGTCACTGACCTTAACGAGAGCAGTAGCCGTACTATGACCTGCACGGAAACCGGACTGGAAAGGATCAAGGAGATTATTTTCGTTCAAGAAAGAGAGAAGCTGTTGATGTACTAGTTTTTCAAGAACTTTGGAAAGAAATGGAAGGATGGAGATGGGAGGATAATCAGAAAAAGTTTTAGGTTTCGATTTTTTAGGGAGAGGAATAACATGGGCTTATTTCCACACTGAAGAGAACACACCAGAGGAGATGGAATGGTTGAAGGTTTTGATTATAATAAGAGTAATGAAATCTACAAGAGGAATGATCATACTACGACTAACGCAGTCGCTACCTACAGCATTCGAAGCGATGGAAAGGACGTTCTTCTTAACATCACAATCGGTAAATTGATTAAGAATAACGGGAGAAAAATTGGGATTAAGTAGCGATGAAAGAGATTTAAGTGTATTGACCTTGACGTTAGCGTCAAGAGTGGCCGATGAGGAAAAATGTGAATTGAGTAGATCTAAATCTAGATCTTTGGAGACAGAGGTGCTGTGTGATTTACCAATCCCTAATGTTTTAAGAAATTTCCAGACCCGAGCTGGACTACCGTTTTCTACGGATTTATGAATATGGCGTCGTTGAGCGTCCCTGATCATAGTATTACAGCGATTCCTGTACCTGTTGTATCTATCGCGATTCATATCCGAAGGATCAACCCTAAATCTAGTTCTAGCACGGTTCCGACGTTCCATAGCATTCCTGACTTCATCAGTTAGCCAAGGGGCAGGAATATATTTAACTCGCAATGGCCGGATGGGAGCATGAATATCATAAAGCTGCGTGAGAAGCAAATTGAACAGATGGACTTGTTCATCGACTGTCGAAGCATTGTCTATAACAGACCAGTCAAGGTTATCGGCATCCTCACGCAACCTGTCCACGTCCAAATGCAGGAAACTGCGTAGGTGAAGGATTTTTGGTTTAGATTTGGCAGGACGGATTTTATAGGAAAGAAAGATAAGGTCATGATAGGAAAAGGCATCTGCATTAAATTGACCATGTTTGGATACGTGATCAAGGGAAAGACAATAATGAGATCTAAAAGAGAAGGGACACAGTTAGGAAAGTGATGAGTAGCATTGAGAGGAAGAATGTTGAGATTACAGGATTTTACAAGATTAAGTATAAACTACAGGAACGAGCATCATTTTTCAGGAGGCAGGTATTAAAGTTACCCATAATAATAATGTGGTCATATGAAGGTGAAAATTCTTTTAAGAGCAATTCAAAAGAGGAAAAGTAATTTACTCCAAGTGAGGAACTATAATATACTTACTATAAAGAACTTTACGATTAATAAGGGTGATCTCAAGAAAAAGATGCTCAGCGGTTTCAGGCTGTGGAGAATGACTAATAATTTTGTAAGGAATATGACTACGGAGATAACTAGCTACTCCGCCGTGAAAAGAACTTACTCGATCATTACGGATAAGATGGAACCCAGGCAAGGAGTAAGAGGTAGAAAGAAGACAAGGGTTCAGGAACGTCTCAGAAATAAGAATGGCATGAATATTTTTAACTTCAAAGGAGGCAAGCATATCCGAGAAGTGTGCTCGTATACTCTGAGCATTAATGTGTACTACATTAAATTTTTTATGTTCACCGTTAAAAGCAGTGTCAAGAAGATCTGAACGAGAAGGTGAGAGGCTGTGAAAACTGTTTTCGGATGAGTCAGAAGAACAAGTTAAAAAAGAATCATTCAGATTCTTAGATTCAACATAGAAATATCCATAGCAAATGTATAAATATATAAATACTAAAATAAAAAAATAAAAAAAAATAAAAAATGTATAAAATAAAAAATAAAAATAGATATGTTATTTAATAATATAATATAATATAATAATATTTATATCTAAGAGACTAATGCATCTATAACCCGCCAGCAACCAGAAAGTACTTAAAACAAAATAATTGAAGAACATTACCATGTAGAAATGTAGATTAACAATAATAAAATTGAATATATTGATAGAAAAAAACAATATAAGTTCAATACTATCGAAAACAGGGGAATTAATCTTACTGTGTAAATTTTTATAGACAGTTGTGAAAGAAAATAATAAATTAATTATAACTAAAAAAGAAAAAAAAACAAAACAATAAGTATAATCAGACTAAGCTGTATGTGAAATGTTCTTTGCAAAGAAAAAGAAACAGTGAAGCCAACAAGCATCTCTCACTGTCACTATACAGCATGTGTCAATTGTCAGCTGTCATTAATTTAGATCCTGTTTATCTTCTTGTTTTACACTTTTGTGCCCTGTTTACACCACCACCACTGTGTACGGTACCCATTGGAGGGTCTACGACAATTACGTTCGACTTACTGGGATCACTGACCGCAGCTACCACGGTTGGAGACGATTCTAGGGCAGGTTCAGAGGGAATGTTGTCCAAGTCGGCAAGAGACGACAATCTATGTCGTTTGCCATCATGGCCCAGGACAATAACACTGCCCTCCCTAGTCCAGCACCGCTTAACGCCAAACCTATCTCGTGCAGCCATGAAAATCTTGTGCCGTCTTACAGTTAAAAATTCGGACGCAGTAATACCACTACTTTTGAACCCCGTCTTCGCAGCCCAAACCGTGTCTCTTATGTCACACTGAAGGAATTTAAGTAACACCGGACGAGGCTTGGAGGAATCAGGACGGCCTATGCGATGACATCGGTTTAAACTTCCACTCTGCAAGTCAGCGATGGACAGATGTTCTTCCACAATTTTCAACACAGTTGCAACAATATTTTCATCCTTCTGCTCCTTAATTCCATGAAACAATAGCATCTTTCGTTGGCTCTGCATCTCCATGGCATCCGATTAAACCACCAGCCCATCAACTAACCTAAGTAGGTCATTCAAGGCCCTAACAGCAAATGCCTGGAATTTTTTGAACTCCACAGCCAGCGAAGTTACGGTGACATGGCCCGGAGAAACTTTCTTTAGGTCCTCTTTAAACGCCGTTATTCGTTCACTCAGTGTAATGGATAATGCCTCCACAGTTTCTTTAATGCTCTCCATAGTGAGATGTGCAGTGAAAATGACTAACTGGACACAGGCAGGCAATAATTATAGCAACCATTGAACAAAATGAGATAGGTAATAAACGTATATTTCTATTTTTAAATAATAAATAAATTAGAGCACTAAAATTTTTATATTACTTATCTAGCGCCTACCTATATGTACGTATACATCTATAAAAAACTTTATAACTTAACAAGACAGTAGAAATTTAGTGATTTTTACATAAATATATGCTAGATATTTCAGCATTACACGTGATCACCAAGTATCTCAATATCTACAACTCATCTGTAGTAAGTATACCTGTAGTACTTCAAGTTATATTTTTAGCCAAGTACTGTACTTGGCTAAAAATACATGAGAAAGCCGGCATTTCTTATTAACGTAGAATTTATGTTCCAGACCTCTAATGCGTAGTCAAGTCGCTTATCTTTCCTCACGCTAATCAATTACTGACATTGGCATAATCGCTAATACATTAGCCAGATTCATTTACCACCGGGAAAAGAACAACATTTCAACGTCTAAGCAACATTTTAGTTTATTTAAATGGACTAACTAAATGTGAGTGTGCAATGGAAACCTTGAATTGCTTTGCATGTCACTTTAAACTTCATTTACGCTCCAGGAATTATTGAACCAGCTAAAACTTTAAAATATCACGTTTCCTGATACTCTAAACGAGTTGACAGTAACTTTACGAGTAAATTGCAAAGCGGTGTTAAAAACTGCTATAAATTCTTAGCAGGTCAGAGATTATGTTACATGTACACGTTTGTACGAAATTGCTTTTTTTTCTGACATATTATGTGCACAGATTTTCTCTTTTACAGTATCCGACTGAATATAAAATAACTCTAGTACAGGGTTGGTACTATTAAAATAAATGAAAAATATTCAGCTGTTTCTGTGCAAATTTTGTAACATATACACGCACACAATAAATAACAATAGTTATTGAATGTTAATAATATTAAAAATGTAAGAATATTAGTAATTTCGTGTTATATGTATGTATATTTAATTAGAATATTGTTATTTAATTTTTGTTCTTTATTTTAAGTTACGTATTTTTAAATAATAATATTAAAATGCTATTTTTTATTTTTAACTAAATATTCTTACATATAATATATATATTTACATTCAATGAATGTACAAGTAGTCCAAATAGGGATCTAAGAACGCCACTGCACAGATTCAAATGTCGGCGTTGTCCACCGTTTCAATAGCCGTTTGTTAGCCAAACGGCGTTATGTCGCAACAGCCTGCGTGTCGCCTGTGCACCCATCTGTCTCCACACCTTATATGGACATCGACTTAGTTCTGCGACCTTCGGCGGTAATGCATCAGAGACATTGTTTCATGGCCTTCGTTAATTGGCGATACTTTCCAACCCGTTCGACACTCATAGGACTCGCCTGACCCCGGCACTTTGCTCTGATTTATTTGAAATTTAAACCATTAAGTCGTATAATGTAGGTCACTTTTTGCCGAATTTCCTTAAATGAGGATTTCGTGATTCAATCAGGGCTTAAAATAGACTGGTTAATGAAGTCACTATTTATTTAAATTTTACTTTACTGTTCAAAGTGACTGGCTGCAATTTGCAATGAGTTTTATGAATGTAATTTTGACAGTTTGTAGTCATTATGTACTTTGTAATGTTAGCTATTAATTTATTAGACTTTTTTGAATTCTGTTTCAGAATCATTCTATTTTTACATGTAAATAATGACTGTACTGTCGTATGCAATTTACCTGCAAGGAAGTATTTCACAATATATAATTTGTTGTCATATAGGAACCCGCCAAACTTTTATTTAATTAATTGCGTCAGTACCGCAGACTACTGTTATCAGTTGTCAGTCTTTACGCTATCTTAAGTTGTTGTCAATTTTTCAGGAAAAATCTTTCTTTAAATACATCCGAATTAAATTTTAAACTATTTTTGCGTCAGCTCTCAGAATATAATATAAATAAATACCGATAAAAATGCATGGTTTATTTGCACATGAGCATCCGAACCAG
The DNA here is from genome assembly GCA_907165235.1 of Zeuzera pyrina. NCBI lineage: Eukaryota > Metazoa > Arthropoda > Insecta > Lepidoptera > Cossidae > Zeuzera > Zeuzera pyrina. The sequence goes on along the minus strand of OU015620.1, from coordinate 22,324,995 downwards.
TCACAAGTAAGTACTTTTGTATTTTGAAACCCTACGCTTCTATCCAGTGACAAGTTTCTTTATTTTATTGTTAAAGGGCGTGAAAATAAACCTGACGTCACTTACTAGATATCCTAATATTTTCGGGAAAATATTATTGTCAATTTTTTTTATTAAATATTTTCATCTCTCTAAGTACATACATACATATATATTCTTACGCTGTCCGTAACGGAGTATATAGCAGAGATGATAGAGCGCCAAGGGGACCTGCCCTCACCCGTGGTAGGTTCACGACAGCACGCAGGTGCACAATTTCCTGGCGATAACCTGAACCGAGATCTTGTCCTTCGTCCTGGGTACTCCCCGGACAGAGGGGCCCTCGGGCATTGTCCACCTTCCGGGCAAGTGGCGAGTGGAGGGTTTTTTAGTCGGCTCGAGTCCGACACTACCCAATCGGTCCTCACGTTCTCTCCTGAGGCGTTAGGAGCGGTTGGATTCTCGTGCGGAATTTTTCCCTTCCGATAAACAAAAAAAAAGCCAAGCATCGCTGTCCTTAGTTCTCTGAGTGTTTCCTATAAAATAGTTAGACAATATTTCTGCAATCATTTAATTAACTTTTAAAGTTACCGCAGTAATTATCTTTTTTTAAGCAGCTGTAGTCATATTTTAACAACCCCCAACTTTCCCCTAACGATGCTTTTCGATTTCATTATAAAATAATTTCAGTTTTCGCGAAAAGTGGTACTTACTGGTGAGGTTTATTTCTAAAAGCAATGTATGCATTTCATTTACATGTAACCTCGTAACACCGTCGTCAAAGGTACATCCATAAAATGTTTAGGTTTGATATAGAGCCTCCGGTATTGAAATGCAATCTCCGGTCCAAGTATTCATTCGAGTGCTTTTATAACAGACATTTAGCATTCATAAATATTTAGCATCATGTGAAAATTCTTATAGTTTTAATTCTTGTAATTTCTGTCTCCCACCCAAAATCTCAAATTTAATCGTCGTGTTTCGCATCTTACAAAGCATCCTCAGGAGAGTCCAGTGATCAGACTCAGCACACAATCTAGCTAATACTAATTAACTTCTACATTTAGAAGAAGATAACTAAAAATTATGAGAATTCATCGCATAAAATGGATTTCCACAAAGTAACACTTGAATCTGTACAAATAATTTAACATGGTATTTTTTATCACTTTTAAGAAGAAAACTAAAGGTTGCCTGAAAGAGATCGCTTTAATCAATCTCGATCGATAAGGCCACTAACAATGTACTCGTCTACTTTGTTTTTTCCATACTCTATAGTTGTATCTTTACTGGTGCAATAAAATATAGTGTATTGTAGGTATTGTATTTTGGAAAAGAATATTATGCAATAGAAAATTGATTTCTACATTAAAATTTAATACAAAAATAGCATGAATTTTGTAGTAGGAATGAATGCAATAGAATCACTCTATGGAAAATTAAATATGACACTATTATTAAATATCTTTAATTATTTTTTTCTTTGTAAGAACTGCGACGCTTGCCGCTCCGTCCTCTCTGACTACCCCGTTAGGGATACAGCGTGAGGATATGTATGTATGTATTTTTTTCAAATTTCAAATTCAGTCAAATGTTATGGGATTACTCGAACAATTAAGCTCCTTCGCAACCTTAAATGAATTTCTTAATCATTTGTCACAGACTACATTAAGTTAGTCTAATAATACACTAATTTTATTGCATAGACAACACTTCATTCAATCTAATTAGTCAAAATCTAGCAGAATTATTTTGATAACGCAAATATGTATGCAGACGCCCACATCCTACATCTCTCTAATATCTGTAAACCTAGACTGTGGAACAACAATCTAGTAATCTATGCAGTTTCCTTTCAATTACTATATTTTAGTGCTGTTAGATAGCACCAGTGAACGATTATTTTACAACTGGTCTGGTACTTTTATTAGTTGTTTTTAACCAACAGATAAACAAGGTTCAATTAACTACTTAGTGATCCCTTCACGTTTATCATTTTAAGTAACTGCAAGCAATCTCTACGACGTGTTATAAATAATAAAATATACATTAGAAAGTACTGTCAATTCATTGGTAAATAGATTTATATAAGAATTCAAATAAAAATACTTTAAAGTATTCTGTCGATGATAGTGATATAGTTGGCATCAATGTATATGTATATATTTTCATTGTTTTTAAATACCTCTCGGACCAAAAATAAAAATGGACGAAGCATTTGCTCTAAGAGTGTTCGTTTTTTTTTTGGATCGACTTTTTGGATTTTTGCAGCGTGTGACTAGGGAAGAGTCATAATACGACAAGCTGAGCATGACATATTTTTTAATTTTTTGAATATTAGAAGTCGAAACACTTAAGATTTACGAGTATTTGCAAATAATGATTTCAGTAATGTACGTGAACTCTGTCATGAGCTGACACGAATTACACTGACAGTGCGAAGTTGCCATACTTCCTACAGCAGACTATTTTATTCGTGATATTCTCAATGAGATAGAAAGAGATACGAAAATTTGTTCGGAAATACACGGCGCTGAGAGCGGTACCTTATTGTATTTCCATCTAGTATGTGTCATTGTCCGAGAAATACCTATTTAAAAGACCGCTTACACATGTACTAAGAGTCTAAATCTATGTGTTAATTAAATTCGTCAAACAAGAAAACGGTTTATTTTGCATTTTTCAAGATCATCAGGTATCTACATAAACCAGACATGTACCTATGAGAGAAACATGTTGCAACACGCTCTTCAAAAATGCACGCAATCAAATCACACACTCGTTACTCTTATCTGTTTGCATCGTTTATTTCAACCTTAACATAAACAATTAATCATAGCAGTAAACTTGTTACCATTTAACCGGGCCCATCGTTGACGACTTGTAAAGACTAATGGCTGACCGGACACCGCACCTGACGTTTGACATGATTTATGGTGGTCTACGTATAGGACGCATCGGTGTTTTATGTAGCTAAATCTTTTGTAGCATATTTATTAGTGTTAGCTGACGTAAATGTCAAAAGCACTTGCAAACCAAGGCGAAAATATGCGAGAAGAATAATGAGATTTGAGGAAGCGAAAGAAGTATTTAAGGACCGTGACGCTTGGCGCTTAGTCCTCTCTGACTACCCCGTTAGGGATACAGCGTGAAGATATGTATGTATATTTATTCAAAATTTTCAGCGGGTTCAAACAGAAATGTCCGTGAACAATCTAATCAATATTTTATATGCGTATATTTCATTTTATTCAAGACACTGAAAATTAACACGATTGCTTTTTATTTTCGCTGGACGTTTTCTGGCCACGTGTGAGATTTGTCGCGACAGTTTGCTTGAGACCACGACCGATGCAACGCGGCCGAAATGTCAAACCAAAAGAAAAAAAAAGTAATCGCGTTAATTTCCCGTGCCTTTGACAAATTTCATAATACAACGCACTATCTTAAAAGTTTGTATACATAATATGTATATACTATTTCTTAAGGCTATGAGCAATGACTAATTTAATGACGATTTATGTGTTTAAAGAGCGTATACAAACACAGGCTACAAATGCACACAAATACAGCGATTCCGAAATTTAGTAAAGCGATGTAAGCTTTACACACAAACAATGGATAAAATCGCATTAGTCTTCTTCCAAGAGTCTTCGCAGTAGTCGTTGTAGTAGTCCTTGAAGTTTGCCTTGCCAAAATCACCTTTTTATAGCTTTGATCGCTTGTCGAAAACACCTAATCGGACGTTGGGCCCTATATCACGAAATAATTAATAGTACCTAACCAACTTAGCACCGAGTTAAAGGCAAAACCAACTATTGTTAGTCCAAAAAAGTCGGTTTAAAATTTTTAAGCGTATTTGAAAAATTCGATACGGAAATCAAGTATTTAATAATATTAGTCATACATATTTCAGTTTCGAGTAGTTACATGCTAATAATATAAAAATTAGCACAAAAAGTATGACAAAATTAAAATCGGAGTCTAAAAATATAATTATAGTAAAAAAGTGAAAATAAACACGAGCAACGATAGAGTCCATTAATAAAAAAGAGTTGAACTTCCTAAAAAGATTGCCTTCGCTAATGGCAGTAGTATATCATTCTTTACGCCTTCCCTCAAATGGTTAAAGAAAACACTATTTATGACACGTTTTGCTTTAGAAATTTTCTTGTGCAGCTTTTGTAATTTTTGTTTCTGCCTGTTGTACCAATAGATAGTACACCTTAATGTTAGCAATGCGTTTTTATGTTATAACTTTACAATGCCTGTGTCTCGGGATATGAACTTTAAAAATTCTGTTTCACCTGTAATCTTTTTGCCCTGACAAAAATTCAATTGGTGATGACGTGTATTGTATAATATGTTAAAATAGTATTTTCGACTGTTTTAATTTCTCCAACAAAAGAGCTAAATACTAATAAGTTTGGTGTACAAAACTGTGCTCGCTAGCCATTATAGCAAATGAATATGAATGACAAATCGTATAAAATTTGCTTTGGTAGCTCTACATTACATTCACTACGATAGGGTGGGTATGTGGCTCATGGTAGAAGTAGTGATAACTTTTGTTTTATGTTAATATTCACATTATTAATTATTACACGCTACATGCCGCGGTTTTACTTTTAAGGATATAACGGCCGGTTAAGAGTTCAATGACGCTGATGACTCAGATAAAATGGCCTTGAAAAGGAACAGGTTGCAAAATGCCTTTTGATTTGCATTTTTTATACACTTTCGATTTACATTTAGTCATCACATTAGCTGTAACTGTAACTATCCTTTTGGAATGGTTTCTTACGTGTTTTCGATGTATTTTCGATGTAACTTTCCGAAATGTGGGATGAGAATGTAACGCACTATACTATACCTATGTACAAAAATGAAGGCCATGCCTGGTTTGCAAGGTACTTTATCTGATAAACGAATTACAGATTTTGTTATAAAAAAGGAGAGACTAAAAGGAAAGAAATATGTCGTATAATAAATAGTAGGGTTAGGGTTTTTGCATAAATGAAACTTAACTGACCCAAAAATGATTTGACTGAAGATACATAAAAGACGCAGATTTGTAGAATTGAATATGTATGTATTCTGTTTACCCATGTTAAGTTCTCCGACATTTGGACCCATCCAGACCTCCACGTGTAACATTTATCAACCTCGAAGGGACTATATACCTAAATAATGAAACGGTGTTCGCTAACTAACTCATTAATCTTTCCTTTCCTCGACATATTGTGTACCCAACAACTTAGCAATAGTCATGCATCATCTTTTAAGTTGCGTTTGATGTATTATAAGATATATGCCAATGTATAAGCCAATGTTAGTTGAGGAGGTCAGGGGCTACGGTCTTGCCCAAAAAATTGCGACCTCTGTAATGTATATGAGGAGCTTTATAATGTGCTTTCGTTATCCTGGTGATCATCGAACGAATTCGGAACACTGATATTATAACATAGACATGCAGAGCTATTTTACTCAACAATAAAGTCATCGTTGTTCTTGGGTATAAAAAATAAGTCTGCATGTCCATAGGGCGTTAAATATTAACATGGATATTATCGATAGGTGACGTTATTTTTTTATTTGTTTCTTTTCTTGTAGTTTCTCTTTTTACAAATTGCTTCTGACTTTTAAACTCTTGTGAAAATCTTGAAATGAGATCCGAAAGCCCTTTCCAAAATGTAGTCCTGAATTCGCCCTTGGTAGCTGCTAAACTACGTATAGTGTGTTCTTTGAGTTTAGCAAATTCTTACGAAAATATCTAAGTTTATGTATACACTATAAACATTGCAACAAATTCTTCATCTAATGTTGAGCAATATTGTTCTCTTATAAGAACATTGAAACTTTAATGTGAACAAACACGACTAAAATATGTGCATCGATAGTGATTGTAGTGTGTGCTTCCTCTCTGCCTACCGCGCTAGAGATATAGCATGAAGATATGTATACTTAATATACATATCTTCACACTATATTGCTAATACACAAATAATATATTAGCGCTATATCCCTAACGTGGTGGAGATAGAAATTTGTTCGTCATGTGAAACAAAAGAATGACGTATACGAATTACATTTCTCATCATGCTATCGTCATACATACATCATACAACAAACCGCAGAAACAGAGCGTCAATTCGATAAAAATTGCTGGTACTTTAATAAAATTTCCTCGAAAATTCAAACTGGTACTTTAAAACCGAGATAACAGTTTCTTTTTCTTATTAAACTGTTTTACTGTTTATTCCTTCTTCAAGTATATTTATGTTTGAATTCACTAGTTTAAAAAAATTAAACATTTGTTGATTCATGTCCCTATTATGTAAACTTTACCGGTTATGAACAAATTACTTAAAGAAAAATATTTGTTAAACACCAACAAATATTTGTTAAATACCTACAAATATTTTAGTAGATATATATCTAACAAGAAGTTTGTATTTCGTGAATGTTCTGCTAAACCGAAAATCGTAGTAAATCGCAATATTTGTATCAGATATACTGACTGTATGCTTTACAAACGTTAATTACGTTGTTTATTTCTATTGACGTTACAACTTTTCGTATTTTAAATTACTCGCTAGACATATTACTGTAAGCAAAGCATAGGGCTCGGGGTAAAAAAAGAAATCAAACGCTTAAGTAGCCTTATAAAACCGGAAACAGGGAACGTGGCCAGCAAATCTGGTGGCAGCTGTCACCCGGTGTAATCTCGGTAACGCGATATCGTGAACGTACCTTCGGTCCGTAGGGCTTCTTGCGATGACACGTATAAATCTCGTGAATGCTTTTTCTTTATAATCATGAGATATTTGCTTTCTAAATCGTTATTAAGAAAAAGTAGACATGTTGTCAGGACATGACGACTAAGATACAAATGAACTTTATAAATTAACTACAAATTGATCATGACATTGCGTTATCATAAATTGAGTTTCCATTTGTTTATGATTGAAATATTATCATGCTGTATTTATAAACCTGTATGTAACTACTACATATTCATATTAACATGTCATACTATAGCTATGTATGTTTTAAAACTCTTGACAATTACAAACCATATTTGTGATATTACTGCGACACATATGGCAAATGAATAAATGTCAATATTGCATAACACAAAGTTTAGAAGTAAGTAGAAGGTCTCTCCCCTCTTTTTAGCTGTCCATGTCATAATTCAAAAAAAAATCCAACATTTATGTTATTATTTTGAATGAAAATTGTAACAAACCTTGGTAGTTTCCAGTGAGAAATAACTTATTTTGAAACGAACCTAAAAATATAGGTAACTATTCTACATATGGGAAATGCGGAAAAAACTATTCATTAGTAGCTTTAGAACTTTTATACATAGTGTCACTTATAGTAACTGAGAACATAATGCAAATATGACAGCTTCCAATAACACTTTCCTTCCTACCTTCGAACCTGTCCGTTGCACGCAGCTCGTTACACTTGATTACACCAGCCCACGCGTTGTCGCCTTGTTTAAGATTATCTAGGTACTGTAACTCCAGCTGACATTAAAGCAAATTGTCTTATATGCACTTAATAATTTAGTTTTTATATCAAGAGTATTAAGTAATATTCTTTTAACGTATTGTATAGACTCAGGTGGTACTTTGCGGAAATCCATTTCATGTGATAAATTCCTAAAATCTTTAGCTATTTTTCGCTCAAACTCCGAAAACCACCAATCGACACGTGTTTCGCTTCTCAACGAAGCATCCCCAGGATATACCAGAGATAGGATTCGGTCAGCTAACCAGCACCGAATCCGAACCGATTCGGTGCTGGTTAGGTTAGTGTACGTGTCGCTTGGTGGTTTTTGGAGTTTGAGCGGAAAATAGCTAGAATTTAGGAATTTATTAAATTCTTTTAACATATTGTCACACATTACAAATTATCACTATTATTTTTAATATCCCTTTACAATGACGTCAATTAGTTTGAATATTATCTTTGTAACAATATTATATGTAATACGTTTTCTCTTTACTTTTTAAGGGTTGCATAATTTAAAAAAAAAATTAATCCTGAGATAACTCACTTCACATGTGTCGCAGTCTTTCTCAGAATATCTAAGCTATAAACTTGAAAGACTCAAACTCTTGTAAACCCTCATATTTTACATTTATTAACATTTTAAAATATTCGGAAGTGAGTTAAAGAAGGGACAATCTAAGACCTCGATCATTAGCCCCCTTATCACTGAAAAGGATATTAAGGATATGAAACATGTACAAATTTTGTTCATTTTGAAAGATGGACCCCTAACAGGTTAAAAAGAAGTATCAAAGATGAAATGACGCAAGAAATTTCATTCCAGCTGGACTAATGTCTGCAGGTCCCTCGACAGTCACTGTTGCATAATAACTTGGTTCTTTGGCTTTAGGGTTCTACTATGTATCCATCCATGCGAAGCTGGGGCGGTTACTAACATTAGTTCGATACATTATATGGTGTAATTGTAGGGGCATCTTATTCTATTCAGTTAGATTTGTTAAAAAACTGATAATATAAACTGTTCTATGAAATAATCTATCCAGGCAAGAATTTAACATAATGCATATTTTTTGTACGGCGTCACAATGTAAATTTATTTGTATTTGTCAAATTTATAATTTATGGTGTGTAATTCTTCAAATTCATAAACGTTTTCTATTTTAGTAATCTGTATCTCAGAAGTAAAATACGGATCCCATATTTCACTTCTTTGTCCGCGTGTCTGTCTGTCTGACCAGTCAGGACCCTTTATCTCAAAAACAGATAGAGATATCGACTTGTATATATTAAACGTGATCAGATTCTAAGTCAGCGCTATCTAAAATACAGTCGTTTATGTACTCAGACTAAAACCTATGAATACCTACTTTCCGTTGACCTAGAAACATGAAATTTGGGAAGAAGCAAGGTCCACACAACACAATAAAAGGAAAAATTCTAATTTCTAATTATATCACAGTTATGCCATTACAAACTTACGTTTGCAGTTGGGGAGTATGGGAGAACTTGTTTTTTAACTGCAAAGTTGTGTTTGTTTTTGATTTGAATTCGATTATTAATTTTTAGTCCACAAATAGTGGTACTTGACAGCTGGTTTTTTTTCTACTGGAGCTGTACTCTCGTACATATTATCATGTATTGCATGCTCTATGGAATATTATATATACTTTTTAGTTTGCGAAAAAAGATTGTTTTATATTTTACTTTTATCATATACAAGCCGTTTCCCGCCCGCTCCGCTGGGCGTAAGTGAACATTTTGAACATAATAGTACATTATTGTTTGAAAAATTGTGAAGGGTCTATAAAATTGAAAAAATGAATGGATTTAAACCATCTACAAACGAAACGAATAGATTATTCATACTCGCAGTTAAAAATGATGCGGTTAAACTATTTTAACATATACCGTATTATTATTCATTGGCGGTCATATTTTTAACCAGTATCTATTTTTATCAAAGCTCTTCTTAGAGATAATGTCAGTAGCTGTCATAATACATAAGATTATTCCTTGTTTAAAACACTCGCTATTCTGGTTTACATCCGCAAGTTAGTTCTGCTAGTGTTCGTTATGTCAAGATTATCTAAGAGTATTCCCGTTTACTTAACGAGGTGATATCTTACTGTACTAATGTCTGTAAGCTATTCTCAGTTTATCTATTCGTTATTTACATCCTTCATAAAATCCGCCCACAGTGAGAGCTTGCAGATTAAACTTTGAAAATTCAGTGTAAAATTTCTGAAAATTGTATTGATAAAGTATTAGAGAACAGTTGTGTATCGATAATAAGTAGGTTCGGGCATATAGCAAGAATAAGTAATGAAAGATAGACGAAAAAATCTACAGAGCAAAAGTGAGCGCTAGCAGAGGCCAACGAAAATCAAGGCCGACTTATGAATATCAAATAACCAGTGTTAGCTGACGATAATGTCAAAAGCACTCGCATAACTAAGCGAAAGTGTGTAAGCAAAATGATGAGATTTGAAGAGGTGAAAGAAATACCTACATCATGTAAAGAACGCAATGCTTTGCACTTCGACCTCTCTAACTACCCTCTTAATACAGCGCGAGGATATGTAATGTATGAAATATTTGATAGTGTTCAAATAATTCTTCAGCAAAAATTATATGTATAAATTAGTAAGTATTTTATTTTAGTACATTAAAAATAATTTTGTTGTTATTATTATATCTTCTATCTGTGTATATAATAGTTCTATCTGTATTTAGTGTATTTACCTGTATTTATCTTATATGAAACATTGTACACAAAAGATTTATTTGACATGAAATCTTAATCCACCTTTCGTTATATAATTTTTACTTATGTAGGTAGATATATAATTATTTAAATCTATGTACCTAATGCTGAAACCTGGTAGTATGTTTGATATTACTTTACAATCATTTCGTGAACAATTTAATTACCTTTTTATTACAACAATAACATACATACGTATCTTCACACCATACGCTTAACGGGGCAGTCAGAGAGGACAGAGCGCCAAGCGTCGCAGTCCTTACTTCTTTCGCCTCTTCGAATCTCATTATTCTCCTCACACATTTTCCCCTAGGTATGCCGGTATTTTGACATTTCTCTCAGTTAACACACGCTATTAATAACAACTATATTATTTTACATATAACATACATAAGTATATACGCCTATAATTCTGTAATTCTTGTAATTGTTTTGTCACAGACCGTTCCGGTAGCGCTTCCTCAACAATTGGCATTGCCACCGCCCACAAGTGCGCCCGCGCCGCCCGCCTCGCACAGCACTGCGCCTCGCACCATCGTCATCCACCGGCCCGACGCGAGGCACGGCTTCGGATTCACGCTCCGACATCTCGTTGTTTATCCACCGGAATCACTACAGGTATTTTAATGTCTTATTCGCTCTATACTAACTACTTCGATATTGCGGAAACTTTGAGACGTGATCTGATTAATTTATAGTAAGAAATTGGATATATTAAGTAGTAAGAAGTTGGACAAATTAAAACACATGCTGTTTTAGTAAATAATTTATTTCAAGTACATAGTTAAATGAAAAATAATTATTTGCAAAACATAAGTACAGTAAATAAATAACTAATAATTATAGCTATATTTTATTAATTTAATTATTGTGTACATATATTAAATAATCATTAGTCGTGTACATACATTAAACATCTTGTTATTAAGTATTTAAGTATCTGTTAATTATATCTATCTCTCGCGTTATCGTAATATTATGTGCTACCTAAAATTATTATTGAAACGCAATGTTGTAAAGAATTTATTAACTTTCCATCATAATTTTGAAACTTAAGATGGAACAGTATAATTTGAAGGATACTTGAATTAATAATTTACTAACAAAAGAATATAAATGCGTACTAAAATTAAAGCTGGTGTTACATCTGATCGAAGAAGTCCGTCGCGTGTTATCTGTCGGCATACATTAGATATTATCCACTATAATATTATATGAGCAACATACATACAGTGCGTAGTCAGACTTTTTTGTTTTTTTTATACACACTCAACGAGCAAAGTTTGGTTGCCCAAGTACGTATTATTAAAGTTGTAAGTTAATATACACTGTATAATTTTATTTTAATTTTATTAAACCTTTTCGCAGTTGGTTCAACGAGAAAATGTAATGTATATATGGTATAGTCAACAAACGTAACGTTACTAAAGTTATGCGTAGCAAATCGCGTAGTAGCATAATTACTAATCGCGCTACGAGTACGCGGCAATAGTAGATAGTTACATATTAATGAAATCGTTATCGTAACTATTGTCCTCACAACGAAAACCCGTTTCGGACGTTTCACAAAATTATTTCATTTTAAAACTATTTATTTTCGTAATGCCTCCTAAATCATTTCACCGCTCGTCTCAATGAAATTAAACTATTATAATGTTAGAGTACCTAGTCGTATAACTATTCAAAAAAATTTTAAAAATCCCAAAATAACTATACAAATAAGCAAATAAATACTCTTAAAAACTATTAAATCATTATATTTCGTTATGATTTTTGTTCTGGAAGACTCATTCTTTAACAGTGAATTAGGAAATTCGTAAATGCTTCGTGGACCTCTAAGATTTTTTATAAGCTTTCTGGTCACAACTGCGTCCGAATAAATCTTGAAATAAATACAAACTAAAAACGAAAAGAGAAGTAGTTTATAATTGGTAATCTTAGCTTAAAACCTCTTTGTAATTATTGGTGGTGGGTATTTTTGAACTTATATTTATATTTTTGAACTCTCATACACAAACTACTATATCTTATTTTCCCTGCCATACCAGATTTTTTAAAGGATAATTTTAGAAAAACTTTGAAACAAGTCATTCTTAACTTTCAGTCAGAAGGCTAAACACTAAATTTCGTTGCATTAAAAACAAAAACAACAAACAAAAATTATAAACTGTCTCAGATTTCACTCCCTTAAGGATAAATTTCCAAAAATTCTGAAATACTTATTTCTTAATTTCTAACCGAAAAACTAAATGTAAATTGTTATGGATTTATCTTAAAAAGTGACGAATTTTCATAAAAATTCATGCTTATTTTATCTTCCTAAGGGTTAAAATTCCAAAAACCTCTTCTTAGTTACACATTTTCTTTCCAAATTTCTCGTTTCTGTCTTCAGTTGTTTACACTGTGTGTTGTCTGTCGAGCAGACAGTTTTATTAAGTACTGAAATTCATTGTATTTTCCGTTTTTTTAAGTAGTCCCTGCTCATTTTTTTCAGTGATATTTGTTTAATTTTTTTAATTTTTAATGTTATAATAGATATCAGAAAATTATCGCCTAATTTAATTATACCTTATGCCGCTTATGCTTAAGCCTTTTGCTGCACCAATAGAAATCAAACTCGCAGTTTTTAACTGCAATATAACGTGTAGAATTTAGATCTGAATATTAGACAGACAAACACAGACAGACACAACGGTATACAGTTGAAGTCAAAGTTTAATAATGAGTGCGCTAAACATAAATTAATATACCGTTGTAGAATATAATATACAAGATTCCATTAAGTTACTGCCAATTATCGTGTTTATTTAATGATTTTAATATTGAGTACATAAGTCAATTAGATACTGACCATGTTTCATTAAATAACCAGTTCTAAGCTTAGAAAAGTACGAAAGAAAGTTCATTTTACCCGTTTTTAAAATAAATAGTTATAAAAACAAATAGTTTTGATAACGTTATCCTAAAACGTGTAATGGTTTTATTACTTGATTGGACACACTTTTAAACTTATCAGTAGTCACTAGTCAGTATGCTCGACGCATCCGTCCACCATAAATCATCGGTAATTTGTGCTCGAATTTATTCTATAAGTGTTACGTAACATTACACGCGACGTATTGTCAATCAGATGTAGCCCGAGTGTAAAGATACGTCAATCCCGTGAAAATTATTACAGAAATTGTCGGAAATATTCCTAAATATTGAGAATTTTGCGATAAATTCTCACTTTCTTTTCTTTCGCGTTGGTAAGTGTTCCATTGCCGCATCAGCACGCTTATTACTTAACTGGCTGTCAGCATGCGACAGCCAAATATCGCGCGGTATCTGCTGTCAATACGAGAATTTGAATACTGCAATTTCTATAGTGGCGGTAAATCTACCGCGAAAAGTGCATTTTGCGGTAAACACGCAATCGTAATACATGATACCAATTTTTATTACAATTAAACATCTACAAAACACATAACTATTATTGAAAAATACAGTACTTCTTACGATTTGTGATTGTGACCTGACCTGTCTTTCAAAACGGGTTACAATAGCGTCACGTTCGCTGTCCCTTTTTAACCGACTTCAAAAAAAGGAAGGGGCTATGTTCGTTTGTTTGTTGATTATTTTTTTTGTTTTTTTTTTATGTGTGTTCACCGATAACTTCTTCAATTGTGGACCGATTTCGAAATTTTTTTATTTTATTGAAAGGGTATTATACTTTCGGAGTGGTCCCATTTAAATTTCACCGTAATTGGAGTTTAAACTTCGAAGATATACCAAATAATACCAAATAGACAGAAGACAGAATTAGACAGAATTAGACAGAAGTTAATTGTGGACCTGTCCTAGATATTTATTTAGGCCAAGGTCACTCAAAAGGGAGAAATAAAAAAAATTTAAGAAAAAAAATTAAATTGCCTTCAAACAAAAACACTGAAAAGTACAAAATAACTTTACCAATCAAAACTCAATTACAATAAAAATAACTTTATTAGTATGATACACATACCTATAGTATAATTAAATTTGAGTTATTGACCCGCGACTCCTGGCGCTCCGTCCTCTCTGGCTACCCCGTTGGGGATACAGCGTGAAGTTATGTTATGTTATGTTATGAGTTATTGAAGTCGGATAAATTTTCTGTTGTTGCACATTGATTTGGCACCAACTTCAATAACTGTCAAATTTAATTATATAGGTATGTGTATCGTACTTATAATGTTATTCTTATTGTACTTGAGTTTTAGTTAGTAAAGGAAAGTTATTTTGTACTTTTCAGTGTTTTTTTTTGAAGGCGGTTTAATTTTTTTTTCTTAAAATTTTCTGCTCTAGGCACTATCATGAAAGATTACATTCTCACTCGCACTCTTTGTACGTCTACACGCCAGTATATTTTTAGTATTCTAAGTTTATGGTAATAACCCCGCAGTGCGGGATGCAACGGCGTGGCTGCGGTATGAGTATGAGCGTGTATGGTGTACGCCAGGAGTTGTACGAGGATGCGCGCCACCTGGCGGTGGGCGCGGTGGGAGCGCCGATGGACACGATCTTCGTGAGGTCCGTGCGGCCGGGCGGGCCGGCGGCGGCGGCGGGGCTGCGCGCCGGCGACCGCGTGCTCGCCGTCAACGGGGAGCCCGTGGCGTGCGGCCGCTCGCGCGCGCCGTACGCGAGGGTCGTGCAGCTGGCGCAGCGGGAGCCCAGGACGCTGAGACTCACCGTCGTACCCAGGGACCACGACCTGCTGCAAAGGGTGAGTACCACCGCAGTATAAAACTTGGACCTGTGCGTTTTTACGACATTTTCTACCACGTACGGCAATTTTGTGGGACCAACTTATAGCGGCGGTATTCCCGGACCGTTACGACTTAGGGACATTCAAGAAACGAGCCTACTCCTTCCTTTAAGCCGGCAACGCACTCGTGATTCCCTGGACGTTGTGGGTGTCCATGGGCGGCGGTGATCACTTTCCATCAGGTGACTCGTTTGCCCCCTCTGATATAAAAAAAAAACAAGAAATGTAATAATGGAGTTATAATAAGTTGCCGCCCGTGTGGTAAGCGAATTGTCCTGTCTCTTTCTATCTCGTTGAGCGTAACCACGAGTAAAATTGTTAGCTGTAGTAAGTATGGCAACCTCGCACTGTCAGTATATTTCGTGTCAATTTATGAGTCGGTCATGAAATATTTGCAAAATACTAAATTTTAAGAGTTTTGGGTATAAGTATTCACGAAAATAAAAATATGTCATGTTCAGCTGGGTAACGTTGTACTGTGACTTTCCCTATTCACGCACATTAGTAAAAATCTAGGAAGTCGGTCAACAAAAGAAGTACACTTTAAGGACTCGTTTTTAGAGCAAATGCTTAGTCCATTGTGATACTTGGTCTATTCATAATATCAGCAAAATCACACATTCCGACACTTTGCGCCTGTGAAACCGAGCGAAACCGTGATGCGTGAAAATAGCCAAAATGTATAAATGCACATATTCTAGTGTAACATATAATTCAATGAAGCAAACATACATAGATAAACAAACAGTAGTGCGTGAATAAGTACTGAATTAAATAACAAAACCCGACACCACACAGACGTATAGATAGATACACAGTAGCTCACTCTTTTACCTAGGGTTCTGTAAGCGAAATAGCAAAAAATGGCACCCTTGTAATTTCTTCCTATCCGTCTGTTTGTCTGTCACGGGAATTTTAACTAACTGGGAACTGAAACTATTGGCACTATATATATATAAATGTTTGAAAGATATATTCTATGAACAGCTATAATGGTAATAATCGCAATGGTATAGTGAAATTACGAAACAAATTAAATTAATTGTGACGTTCCATACATGTAACTGAGAGATGGAAAAAAAATCCAGTGGGAGGCCATAACTTCTATTTAGGGTTACTTACCGACTGACGTTTATCATATAAAGTACTTTTCACATAGTTTAACAGTTAGTTACGTTAAAGTAATAAAATCAAAATCTCAAAAAAAAAGAATGGAGCACCATTACCCAGTTGCACCTAGACTCCAAAACAATTTAGAAAGGCTCGTTTACGACATTGGACTTAGTCTGGAATCACAATTTGGATTTTCAGCCCTTATATTTACCATTTTGAAATTAGTTTGCACTTCTATAATAGTTTAAGTAAACCAAATTTTTCTATAGTATTTCAGCGAAGCTGCTTATAATCCCGAGACGAATCAGCGGCCTATAGAAATGCCAGCGCCTGTAACGGAACACGAGTCGCGGCTCTTTGACGCTTACCGAAGGCCCAGAGGCTCGCTGCCAGCGCCCCAGGCGCCAGTTCGGCACAAAGAGGATCCAGAGTACGCTAGCGTCGCTTCCCTCGCGCCATCGAGATACGACATGCCGAGACTTGCCAATGCACCGCATCACCTATTACATGACAGGTAACATGTCTATGTTTTAATAATGTTCTTCTTCCGTAGTAGTTATTCGATTTAATTAATTATTTATTTAATCTCCCTTTTACAGCAGAAGAGAATCAGACACCTCGCTACCATCGTCCGCCACGGAAAGTAAAGACAGCCTTGGCTCGTTTGATTCGAACTCAACCCTAACCGGCCGAGAAATAGACGACTCGATAATCCTCTCCCGAATACGAAAGAGCCTCGAACAAAAAGAAGCATTCTTACGAAGACCGAGCCAACCCACTGGCTGGGTCACACCAGACGCACCACCACCGATTAAACAAAAAGAATTTTACGCCAGACCGCAGAAGCTGCAAAAATCAGCGTGGCCGCCACCCGCTGCGTCCCCACCCCTTGCCCCTTCTCCACCCCCTATTTTATTATCACAGACCCAAGAACAGAAGAGAGAAGATTGTTCGGCAAGTGTAGATAGCGGCACTTATAGCGGTTATGGAGAGGTGAACGGAATACACGGCGATAAAAGCAGACTGAAACAAGATAAGAATCAATTTGTAGCAACCCTATCGAAAATACAAGAGACAGCACCAAGTATACAAAGTTCTAATATTGGAACAATTACTAACGGGTCGTCAAATGAACTTAAAGAAAACGTAGCATTACATAACAACCAAGATAACAGGTTTGCTCGCTTAAAAAAATACGATATTGGTTTATTTGATTTATTGTAACAACTAACTAAATTCTTCATATAACTAAAACTTTATATAACTTACTTGCAGATACCCAGTGCCTGAACTTCAACTGGTTACAGCAAGAACACGTCAATTAGAAGAAGCTCACGGAGGTTGCGAGCGACGTACGGAAGTTGCCCGCAGCGAACTAGCAAGATTGTCTACAACAAGGCTTGAACCGAGTGTGGCGTTCAGACGGAAAGAGTTCGAAAATAAGGCTGTTAGACGTGAGGCCAGGTCTTTGGATGTACAACCTCAGCAAGGTATATTGTGGCTATAAATATTATGATCGAAAACATGAAGAAAACCTGGCTTTTAGGTTTCTATCACATTTCATATTGTGTTATTTTCAGAAATAGAACTTCATCAAAAACCCCTAGGTGGCAGTTTATCAGGAAACCAATTAATGATCACCGGCAGCAAACACCTGCATTGTCCACCTCCAGATGGATATGTGCCCGGTCAGCACATTTTTATTTTGTTATTGTAATTTAGAACTTTATTCTTCAAATAAAATAATTTTATTTCATTTCTTTTATCAACAGAAACAGAAAAGGTTCAAATGCGAACAAGGTCAAATAGTACCGGTAGTGAAGGATTACCTATTAGAAGACATCATGCCTCAGGTTAGAATCATATTAAATTTACTTTTTTTTTTCATCATCTGCTCAGTTAAGTCACTGTGTGCGTACCATTGCACCTTACTTTAGAACTAAATCGATCTAATTTTATCGGTGTAAGTACGACGATCGTAACTTATAACATTGAAGATTGTCTTACTTCACACCTCAGTCGCTGTGCCGCGTTTTCACGTCTTTAAATCATCCGTAACTTTCATTCACACCGAAGAATAATCAGTAGCGTTCATAACGCCTCGCGGGTGGTGTGCCGGGAACGCCGCACAGTGGTACGCGACCACGGAGCTTCGAGCACGGCGTCTAATAGCACTATTACCGCCCCAAGATGGCAGTCACACGAAGAGACGTATGGGGCTGAACAGGGAGCAAATGGAGGCGATGAACCGGGTGTCGCTGCCGGAGGCCGCGGGCGGGCCGGAGGCGCCGGCGCGGCCCACGCAGCTGAGCCTGGCGCCGCCCTCGGCCAGCTCGGCCTCCGCCTCCGCCTCGCCCTCCCCCACTCCGAGCACGCCCGCCGACTCAGGTGTCGCCGCGCACGCGCACACTCCCACACTCGCACACTCGCGCACTCGCGCACACGCACGCGCCTCGTCTTCTGGAATGCGCTCGCTCTCTCCCATTTGTTACTAACGATCTTCCTCCATCTCACAAGTCGAGTGATATTCATTGCATTCACAGTAGATTCATGTTGTTAGTTTTTATCCACGAATTGAATGACATCAGTCGACTGAATTAATCCTATAACGCGGCAACTCTGTCTCGTCACTCGTCATCACATAAACCTTCCAATAACTTCACAATCCATTACATTAATTAAAATTTCACGATTATTGTCATTGTCGATTGTTGTTGCAAACGAAACGTAAGTATTAAGACAAATTTGCCGTAGTTATCCCCATCGCGTTACGTAACAGTCTTAACGTGGAGGTATTACTAACCTTATACACAAGGAGCACAGACATAGGAGTAATCTTATTTACTGTTCTGTTTTATGGTCCAAGATCTGATTGCAAGTTTTCATAACATATTTGAGGCTTAATGAGAGTATGAAAAGAATATATTTTGGAAGAAAGGACGTTTGCGGTTAATTCGCAAGTGTACAGCATTTTACATTTCTGAAAAAAAATTAATTAAAAATATTATCCTCTACCCACTTTTTTCCGAGTTTATAGAATACAAAATAACTGTTCATTTCAACGAGCGATTAAATTTGAGCATATTTGTTTATTATTTTAAATAATGTGTACCAAAAGCCGGATAATGGTTTTAAATAACTATTACCAGACGAATAATATGTTGCGCATTTGCAATAACAATAACCGCAAACGATCTTCTCGAGTATTATTAAAATAAATGTTTTTCATACCATCATTTGGCCTAAAATATGTTTTGAGAATTCGTTATCAGCTCTCCAACTATTACCTTTTAATGATGGAACTGTAATAAAAACAGTAGAGATTTAGTCATGACTCGACTTGTAAATCTTGTAAAATGAAATAACATGGCACTGGTTTAATAACATATATTGCATTTCGAAACTGTGTTGATAAAAAAAACATCGTTTCGAAATGAGGGAGGGAGCGACATGGTTCTAACCTATCTTCTTTACTAAACGACTAACGGAATGCGATGTTTGCTTTTAGGTGTGCTACTAATCCCGTCTAACCGTCGTATAAATTTGATGTCTAACATAATGTTATATATTGCACCAAATATTATTTTGCCAATATGTGAATAAATCTTTTCTTTTAACAGGTTTTGCCGATGATTTGGTTACAAGAAGACAGAAGAAAGATGCCCAACTTGGAGGTTAGTTTACTCTTATTATTTTTTTGAGTATTACATAAATGAATTTAGACTAGTAAAGTTACGACATCGTTATAATAGTAAAATGGAAATATTTTATAATACCTACTTTATTCTTATAACTCAAATATCAAATTAGTTGTTACTAAATATTTACTGAATCCACCTAAAAATGCATGAAAATATTTTAAATTAAATGAGAAAGAGTACCTGCTTAAAAAACCCGTTACATTTGAAAATGAACTGCACATTAACAAGAAAATGGTAGGGTAAGTGTCTTAATAGGTTATATTCTTTATTGGCGCTCCGTCTTCCCTGACTACCCCGTTAGGGATACAGCGTGAAGATATGTATGTATGTCACGTAAAACTGATTCATAACTAATAATCAGTTATCATTCTTTTAAATCACTTGATTTACTCATTTCTTTTATTATTATTTTTTGTAGAAGAAGAGCGTGCTATGCGGAGGGTATCATATTTAAAAGCCACATGGGGTGACAGGTTACACTTAGATAGTGATCTAGAACCAGAAGCTGAACATCATGCTCTAAGGAGGTAAATTAATGTTTTCACTTAATTTTAAAAATAAACACAATTTCATACTTATGTGATTTCTCTACAAATTTAAGTATTGTAGTAGTAAATGGCAGTCTAATAATTTGTCGCTGTTGTAGATATGTATGTACTTATTCCAGTAAGTAGTTTGATATTTGTCAATAGTTCAATCCATTAATTTGTACTATATCTATAAAGTTAATGATATGCTTACTTACAGTTTCTCATTTTTATTATAGATACAGTACTGTGTAGTCTACATCTGTAGATTATTGTTATTAAATTATGGCACCATTAGTTTCTTTTCTTCTACACAGTTCATTGTTGTAGATAGTTTCTGTACTGTAAATCTTTTATACCTACTTTGTAGTTTGTAAATAACAAATCATTTTGTGTGGAATATGTTTATATATTCTATGTATTTAATACAATACACAATTTTTTACATTTATTGGTGATAAAAAAAACTCTCGACTATGAGATTAGTTAAAGAATTTTATGTAATTTGGGGATAAATACAGTGTACATCGCAAGTGGCGGCCTCCTCGGTTCACCGAAGACATTACGCCGTTGCTGCGCATTTTCGATCCTCACGCGTCTGTCCCTGTTCGGTACGTCGTCGCATGACGTCGCAGTTACACAATGGCCGCTAGGTGGCGCTTATTAAATGTGTGTGATAGTTATCGCAGTAATATAGGTGGCGCTACTAGTAGCAATATTTTGGTATTAATTTTATATTTGTCCAATCCCATTCGGGGACTTTTATAAAATTAATGATTTAAACGCCTTGCCTTAGACCATTTCGACATTAATTTACTTATGAATTATAATACGACTAAATTGTCATAAGTTACATTAATTAGAATACTCCACATCTACTTCATAACGTCATTTGATTTAATAAATTTTTAGAATTCCGTATTTAACGAGTACACACAAGGGTACAGTGAAATACTTCAACACTATTGACATCACATGTGCATGAAGTCCAGTGAATTAGATGTTTGCATGGTACTTACAGTATGTCATTAATATAGTATAGACACAAGAAAATATTGGAATATCGCATGTTTAATGTTTTTTGTCGTTGTCATTTGTGTACTTACTGAATAAAGTTCGCTTCGCTATAGGTGGACTTGTTTATGGAAACCGATTTTTACTTTAGTTATTTATATTTTAATAATTAATTAAAAGGATGAAAAACAGGTTAATTGAAGCTCCAATAACTTAGAAATAAAAATATTTAAATATTCTGTATATAACAAACACAGATGTGACACAGCAGTCACGTTTCTAAATAAATCAGTTAAACAAACATTAATAAAATAATACATAATATCACGATTAATTATTAATTTGCTCTCCCAGTTTAAAGTAGCGTATTTAGTAACAGTTTATGATATGCTCAATAGCCCTGAGAAGAAAGGCGAAGAGGATGCAGCTGAGAGTACAGAGGGGACGGAACCAGATGTCCAAGGCAATGTGCAAGTCAAGATGGTGGTTACGAATGGCAAGGTTGGTATTTTAAAGAGTAGATATTGTTACGTTTTCTGCATTAAGGCTATACTCAACATTGAAGTTAAAGAAATTCATAGATATAAGTATCTAATTAACAATCCGTCTGGCCTGATTGATCAAAATTGTTGTTTGTTTTTTTTAAACAGCGTGCGAGCGACAGATCTTGGAAACAAGTATGGGCAGTGCTGCACGGGACCAAAATGTATCTATATCGACATCATCCCAGTCAGGTGAGTCATAGTATAAATATAAATCTTTCATTGAATGAAAGTGAAAGTGTTAATATGAATTAAAAGATTCAAAGATCTATTTTAGTTAACATAGGATTTATGTGGGCTCTATCTGCGTTACAGAGTACCTCTCCGTCTGTGCATGTGTTGCTATAAAATATTTTTTGCAGACTAATATGAATCATCGACAACGTAATAAAAAAATATACCTTGGACACTTTTAAATTAGAGCGTCCAATCAATATATAAATTATATCTCAATTACTGTTAAACATTAAGAATTATTGTTTTTTTGATGTATTTATAAGTGTATAATAATAATAATTTATTTTCGCAGTAATTGAGTTGTTTTTAATGTATTTATTTATTTCTCATTACCGAAACATGAAAATGCTATCAATCTACATCTTCATGCCTCTACTTGGTTCTATGAATTACAGTAGAATATGATTCATTTCATTATTTGTGAGTTACATAGGTACAGGTAACATCATTTAGCAAAAAAATATTAGAAATAGAAATTACAATTGCGATTAGAAATTACATATGTACAACTAGAGAATATGGCAGAATAGCGGAGAATTATGAATAAATAGATTTTAAATTACAATTATATACTAAATTATATACTACTAGAGATTGTAAAACTACAGCATAAAATTACAAATTTTAGGATGATATGATAAGTGGATAGGTCTGGAAAAGTGGCAATCCGTAATTCCCTGCTATAACAATCTGGATTGTGTCTCAAACCCCCCAATCCGAACAACCAGTTCGGGGACCAGATCACATTTGTAAAACTAGAAAATATGACAAAATAACAGAGAAATATAAAATAAATAACAGAATTAAAAATAGAGATCGAATTACTGTTATGTCTAACGAATGATTAAATTATTTAAAACTAGAAATTGTGAAAACTAACGCAGAAAATTACCAATTTTAAGATGATGTGATAAGTAGATAGGACAGGAGAGGCAGCAATCCGTAATTCTTACATAACAGCAATCCGGATTGTGATTCGAGTCCCCAAGCCAAACTAACCCAACTGAGGACCGCGGGATTAAAAGAGGGATGTTAACAATGAGAGAAGAAATCTGGGCCGAATCCCAGACTGGTTATCAGCAATAAAATATAAGATATCTCAAATATGTCATTCAAGAGTACATAAATCGAATTGCATAAAGAGACAACATGAATACTAATTGTTGGTTTCGAAAAAATTAATCCATTAGGTGCTCGATTAAAATTTAAGTTCAAGTTAGAATTGCTGCACGGAACAACAGTAATTGAGTTAGGAAGTACTTAATTGTTTATTAATTAGACCAGCCTTAAAGAGCAGCAGATGTAATGTAAATCTGGGTTATTAAAATAAATAAAACACTTGAAAGTCATTAGGTGATCAAACAAATAGGAACTTTCCGACCTTAAGAAAAGACCCGGCCCATTTTATTTACATGTATGTGTAACCTTGACGTAACAAAATCAACAGTCAATGAATACCGCGGGCACGTCGCACGTGTGTACACTCGATGGCAAATATTTTGACTGCTAAATGTTTAATACATACTTAGAAATTGTATGACGTAGTTTATTTTGCTATTAACTGAATATCTGAATTATATGATCATAAAACATGACTCCACAAGCTTTTACGTATTTTAATATTTAGTGTAGTATCAATTCCTTTAATTTGGGTATCATTTGAATGAGTATACTGTTAGGTATTGTTTCTCTAGTTAACGACAGCGAATTGCAAAACAAAGGGTGAACAACAGAGTTCTTACTATGTAAAAAAAAATTGAAAGAATGTACGCATGTAAGAAGTTGCACTTCTTAAACCAATTAAATACTAATTAAATTGTTTATTACATCGACGCGCGCTACTTCCGGTACCTGCTGAAACTAAACTGATTTTTTTCATCTCGCAACAAAACAATTATAACTTCAAAAAGTACATGTTTAGCATATTGTAAATATATGAATTTCCTTCAATATTTACCATATTTTCAATATTCATGAGTAAAAAAAATATATGCGTGAATAATATTTATTATGTATTCCCAATTCCAAATTCAATGACAAGGAAATTTTTCATGGCGTGAAACATGCAAAAATTTCTATCATTATTTTCTAACCTGGTTTAAAAAAATTTTTTTTTGAACTTAAGAAATCTACACAGTAATTTTTAGTATAAAATCTTCAGTTCTTAATATCTATTTTGGACTTGGATGTTTATATAATTTGTAAATTGCATTTTTAAAATTAGTATATCTCTTGCTATTTTTTTTATAAAAGTTGTAGAAGAATAGAAGAGCATCTGTGCGCAACAGAAGGTCATTTTGTATCATGTTTTTTGAAGTTTTAGTGTTCGGTTCTCTTGCAATCACACAACTGTATTTTGCTAGTATGCATCGATAATTCCTGTTCGAATGAGAATCGCTATCTATTTGGAACTGTATCGCGATTACGGCTTGGTAAACTGTTACTATTAGCAGTTTATATTCATTGTACTTTAAATATGATATTATAACGTCAGGTTAAGTAGATAAAGTTAGTCTGTAATAAATATTTATGTGTGTACTGACGAGTAACGATTTTTAAGTAAAGCTACCCTTAGGAACTAAGCATTGTAAATTCATAAGGCATTGTTATCGCTAATAGTTTTCCGCCACGCCACGCACCATAAAAGATCGCACACCTGGCTTCCTAGAGCACGCGCTACCCGCATTGGTACCAACCAATAAATTGTAAAAATAACGTGTTATTGCTGGAAACGGTAGTAATAATTAAGACAAAATATATTTTTTTAAATGTTTATATAAAGTTCCATTGATTATATTTTGTTAGAAAAATAATTGAGAGTTGGTGGAGACAGATGATTATCTTAATATTGGCTACCTCTATGATGTTTCGATATTTTTTTTTGGTGTCGCATGACATGACTCTTGGGGATGACATTTGGTTACGTGGTGGTTTTACTCACAAACTCCTGCAGTAATCGTCTTCGCCGCGTTATCAAAAGACTCCAGGATCTCCTACGGGAGTCGCCATAGCCGTTGTCACGCTGTACGCATGCATACTAGCCTTTCTGCAAGCATTAATATAAGCATTGGAGGGAGGGGCAAAGACCGCTGCCCTAGCACCAGGGTTGCCAATCTTACGAGGTTCCTCGTACAATTACGAGATTTGTGGTCTGCTGAAATGAAATGTCAAAAGCTCTCGCATACCTAGGCGAAAATGTGTGAGAAGAATGATGAGATTTGAGGAAGCGAAAGAGGTATGTAAAAACCGCGACCCTTGGCGGCGCTCCGTCCTCCCTGACTACCCCGTTAGGGATACAGCGTGAGGATATGTATGTATGTATGTATGAATGTATGTATGAATGTGTCTTCCAAAACCTAAAAGGTGTACTAATTCTCCATGGTTTTGCTTTCTTTAATATTCAAGCTACATACTATTGAGGAGTCCAATTACTCAAATTTCCATTGAAATCATTAAAGGACTTGCTGATATCATCTTGAATAAATAAACTTTTTCAATGCCGCGCCATTGTGAGTAATGAGTAACATCTGCAAAATCTCCCTTTTATCAAGAACTGCTTCGTTGTAATTATATTCACTTGGAATTTTCTGTGTCAGTCGAGCAATTTAAAGATCATTGAGGACGGTTAAAACCAAATCTTTATAAATTAATTTAGCATCTCAAATATTGACAATATTATTTACATACAACACAATGATTGTGTTGTTTTTGATGAAAACACATTCGAAGCTTACGGCAACAAGCGATGCCCTCTCATCACACCTACTCGATTGTTGTTAAAACGCACTAAACGTCAAGACAATATCTCCACAGTCACAATTCGAACAATGGAGTGGAGCACGCTGTATACGAAGGCTGGCACTAACGTCACGAGTATACATGGTGCGCCATAAATCCGTAAGTGAAATATTTTCGGTGCACGCGACCTTTTCCGACAGCGTATCGCATAAATGTCATGTCACTTTACGACAATTATAATAAAAGCTAGAATTTCGATCGTTAAATGTGTGTTTTATGGAGATTTGTAAAACTTAATCATTTCGTAACACAAAAATATAAGGACAAGTAACTGCAACACGTATGTACAAAGAAGCTAATAAATGTAATTTATTTCTTTGTTAAAGAACCTCTAAGCGTCTCCCTAATAAGTTATTTACTACTATTGTGTTGGTTAATATACGTGGTACGAATATGTAGATGTATGGGTTTGACGTAAACTGTCGATAAGTCTATAAATTGCTTATGTCAGTTTTATACATATTATTAATCTAATATATAAAAATCAATGTTTCTTTGTTTGTTCGTATTTTGTGGACTTCCATACGGTTCATCCGATTGCGATGAAGTTTGGTGAGCTTGAATCCTGAGGAAGGACATAGGCTGTTTTAAAAATAAAAAACGTGAACGAAGTCGCGGGCATCAGGTAGTTGGTAAAAAAAAACTTTGTACGACAGTCTAATAGTTTTTTTAATAATGAAATATTTAACTGATGAGTAGACATATTATTAAAATAACGTCTCAAATCTTATACATACATATCTTCACGCTCTATCCCTAACGGGGTAGTCAGAGAGGACGGAGCGCCAATCACATCTGTATATACATATATATATATTATATATAAGATAGGTATAAATCTATACATCTACACATAAATAAAGTTGCAGAGTCTATCTGTGAGTTCGAATAAAGGCTTTTTACTTGCGCTTATACGGTTATTTGCACGAAATTAAACCCAAACACGATTTTATAAAATTTTATTACGTCTGTCTGTTTGTTTGTCCGAACTAATCTTCAAAATAGCTAAACCGTATTGACGGGATTTCATTGACATTTAGAGCACTTTTCAGAGATTAATCTAAAAAAAATGCCAAATTAGGATAAAACCGCGAGGCACAACTAGTTTTAAAATTCAGTTTGTGCAGGCTAATACTAAACGACACTTTCTACATTCTACCTAATTCTTTCTTGTTCATTTCCAAAAGTATTTGTGGTTAAAACTATTGCATTATCCTAATTGGAAATTTAAGCATACTAAGTGCCACCAAACAGTAATTTGTATAATAACTGAGGTCGTATCAGCGAGTTATTATTACAGATACGAAACGCAGAAAACATGAGCCTAGTGCAAAGGAATCGTCGACACACAATCTGTAATATTAAAATAAAATGTTACGTTTTCCAAATACACTTTGATCAAAGAACTTATCGTTTTTGCTTAAAACGTACATTAATAATGGTTTACGTTTCTCAGTACAATAAACCGAACATAATTCTGAATGTCGCTCGGTTCATAATTTATTTGTCTTATGCCCATGATAATAGAGACTATATCAATAACGTGAAGCAATTTACTTTCACGGAAGACAGTACGAAGTGAAATGTGTTTAGGCGTTCTGAGAACTGAAAGAGAATATTCCTGGACCAAGTTTAACATGTAACTACAGAAGTCTACATCTACAATATAAAGTTTCTATAATAAACAGAGAAAAAACCGACTACTGTTATTGTTTCCGCGAAATCTTTTTAAAGTTTTCCTGGTTTACCTAGAAAATAAAAAAATTTAAACATTATTTAACAATTAGGTTACTTCCAATATTGTATGGAAATCGTAGAAAAAGAAATGAAATCAACCTCCGTTAAACAACATGAAACTATCTTTTTCATCAATTAATTTAATTTAAAAAATCCGTATTTAGAATAAAAGAAAAATTGAAAAAAGTGATAGGTAGCAGAAGCGAAATAAGACCAAAGCTGACTTATGAAGATGGAATAGCCAGGATGTTAACAGAAATGTCAAAAGCGCTCGCAATAATTAGGCGAAAGTGTGTGAGAAGAATGATGAGATTTGAGGGGACGAAAGAAGTATGTATTCGTATGTAAAGACCGCAGTGCTTGGTGCTCCATTTTCTAGGACTACTCCGTTAAGAAGCAGTTAAAATAAGTGTGAGCATATAAGAAAATTTAAAAAGTAAAAATGTATGTAATTATGGATATGGATAAACGTGAGGTTGTCTAAATATACTTAAATTAATTACTAAAATCCAGTTTGACAGCCACTCCGAAGATTCTTGTTTTCTTTTACACTAAAAAATAACCTCATGTTGTCGAATTTGAGAATCGTTTTTTATACAAAATTATACTAGTACTAGCTGTACCCGCGACTTCGTCTGCGCTGAAATTTTTTCGTGGCTTTCCCGGATTAGGTTAGATTACATGTATGTATATGTATAATTGTATATACGTACAAAAATTGGTTTTTAAAATCCTACGTCTAGCCTACGTCTGTCTCAAGGCACATACTATCTCTGTACCAATTTTCATCTGAATTGGTTCAGCGGTTTAAGCATTTCCCATTCAAAGTTTCATCCCACTTTTTACACCCTTAGGGGTAGGTTTTTGGTAAACATGTAGTCTATGTCCGTTCCCAGGTGTGAAACTATATCTCCATGCTACATCATAATCAGTTCAACGGCTTGGCATTTCCCGTTACGGGTAGTTTTTTGATTAAAAAAAAGTAGCCCATGCCCGTTCTCTGATCTTAAACTATCTCCATGCCATGTTTCATCATAATCGGTTCAGCGACAGCATTTCCTATACTTCGTTTTATTCTCGTTTACACCCCTTTAGGAGTAGATTTTCGATAAAAAAAAGTAGCCTACCTTTTGCACAATCACATGTTCTTACTATACACCAATTTTCATCAAGATCGGTCAAGCCGTTCTTGAATTATAAAAGGGCATACAGACAGACAAAAATTTTAAAAACGGTAGAATCGAAATCAGTGAGTCATAAAATGACTATTTATCACAAAATTTGCGAGTAAAATAGTAATTATAGATAGACGCTACAGATTTAAATAGTGTCAAGATGTAGATAATTTACTACTGTGCTACCAAAATATTGTACTATGAGAATAATAGTATATTTCTCAGATTTTTTTTTGGGATAAAAATAATATGAATTGTAATAAATAACCAGTAACATAAATGTTACGTTTGAATACATGTGTTGACGTATACAAAACCATGTCTTTACGCTTAGGTAAATAGATGTAAAGACGTTTACGATATGTCACAAATTTTTTCACTTTTTATCTTCATTTTTATGTTCACCACTTTGTGTGTTATTTGTGGATATTCGCATATGTTTTTCGTCACAAGATTTTTATTACCGTTAATTATATTTCTAATACAAGTTTCTTTCCAGTGAAAAATATTATATTTTATATTATTTTTTTATTTCTTCTGAGAAATAATATTTCACTATCCAAACATAGATTACATAGAATATAATAAAATTTCGTTTTTACAAATTGTAACTTTGCTACTAGTAGTAAAAGTATACGTATATTGTTTCTACAGAATATGTTATTTTTTATCTATTACCATTTTATATTTGCTCTCTATATAAAACTAAAAGTTAGTGGTTTAATTATAATCCATATAAACGTATTCTCGAAATAATGTTAAGCAATATTTTTTAGAATTTGCCTTCGAATATTGAAATAATAACTACTACTAAACTGAAACACTAAAAATATTAAACCCATTACAAAAATATTAAATTTAAATGTAAAATTCAAATGTTCTCATTTTAAAGGTCACATTGTAATGGAATGGAAATACACAAACTATTTCACAAAATATAATCCACACTAAATTTAAATGTACTCGTATTACGAGAATTACAACGTCCCTATTATCATAACTACATCGCGTTTCGTTTACATTTATTGCAAAATAACATCGTTAAATACGCAACCATCCTTTATTTATGTACAAACTTTTAATTTCATGTTGTTCACGCCGTTCACACAGACACTTTATTCATATTTAATATTTTATTACATTATTATAGGCAGTTTGCAACTACGTTAAAATCAATAAAACGTCAAATTGTCTGTGAGACTAGGTTCATCAAAATTTATCGTCCACTTTGTATCTAAACAAAAACGATTTGTTGAATTTTTTTTGTAAATGCTGTACTCAATTGTAAAGGAATTAATAGATATGAATAAACTGTTGTGAGTGTGTATGAGTTGACAATTAAACTTCAAAGTCGGAAAATATTGACAAAATTGCTATTAATTGCTATTAAAAAATATAGAGCCATACAATTAAACATTACTCCTTCATTAGAAATAATCTTAAAAATTTGTAAAGGCTATAAAATAATTACAGCCAATAAAAAAAGGAATAATTAAATTATGCTATAAAATTAATAAAATTCTGAATAAAATGAATGAATAAACTTAGGCAAACTCAAATTGTTATCCTGACAATGACATCTGCCATAAGTTTTACGAGCGTCTCGCAAAGATTTGAACTTAGCTGCCACTGATAGATTTTGTTTTATATAGACGACTCGACCATTTTAAAAAAAAATCTAATAGTAAAAATTAAAATAGTAGCATTGTACAAGCATTATTTGCATATTTATAATCACGTTCTCGAAAACGGCTCTAACGATTTCAATAAAATTTACAATATAGAGCTTTACGGTGGTCAAAAATCGATCTAGCTAGGGTCCAATTCTGAGAAAATTCGTTTTCTCTTTGTTTTCACACAGTTAAAACTTCTAAACTCTTCTGATTTCACAACAGAGTTTACCTTCTCAGTTGTACAGTGGCTAGAGCGTAGATCTATCAAGCTGAAATACGCGGGTTCGAATCCTGCAATGTGGTCAGCCTTTTTTGTCATTTTCTTTGTAAGACATCGGGTAAAGCACGGTCCCTCTGACACTTATATATTATAAGATATAAGATATATATATTATAAATCTGTATTATAACTTTAGTCTTTTACACATATAATATATATTATGTATACATACTGTGTTTCCCAAATAAAATAAAATATATTTATATGTGTTTAATGATTATATTTAATAGATTCCTTTCACGAAATTTCGGATTTTGGAAAACTTCTTGAATAATTCAAGAGTTGAATTTCAAACAATTACATCTTATTACTGTACTTAGTGTACTGTTCTTAATTTAATTGGTTTACTGTTTACTCGTAAAACTCTCCCGTGGAATAAAAACAAATCTTATTAGGAACCAAACAGTCTAGATTACATTAACTAGCAAAGATACTACCTAACACGAAATACGAGTACTTAAATGGTTTGACAATACAATGGTTCGATGGTTATGTAATAGAAAGTTGGTTAACGGAAGATATAGAGTGAATTTGATCAGACTAATCGGAAGGGTCGACTTACACGTGCGTAAAAAGTTGAAAGTGGAAGAGATCCAGTTTAAGCAACCGTAGCTCAGTGGCATTATGTGTCCTTTACAGGACAGTGACCTGAATTCATATCTCAGTAGGGAAATATGGTAATTGACAAACTGATAATCGTCTCGGATTACTTATATATTTATGGGTACTTAAATATTCATTTACATTCATTTATTTCACTTTCCTCTTCTAATGTTCGTGAAGCAACAATTTTGTAAAGACAGTTTCGTAAAGAGAAATAGTAATGGAAATTAAATGACAACCTTGAAATGAAAAATGGTACATAGCGTACCATTTTTTCCCTATTCTACCTTTTTTATGAGCGTAGAGGTTTAGTCAGAAAAATAAAATAGAGGACTGGCAAGTGACAAACTTGAAAATATTTTTTTATTGAAGAATGGAATAGAATTTTAAGAAAGTAAGGAGGAGGAGAATTCATGTGATGGTGGAAGGACGATGTCTTTTGAAGAGCGGATGAAAAATTTTATAAAAAATGATGATGTATACGTACAAAGTTGAAACCAAATCTAAAGAATAATAATGATGACATAACATGAGCTAACATATCAGACGGTTTGAAGTAATTAACAAAAATGAATTAATTTAATAATGAAGCCTGCCTAAGCCTGACTCATAGACTTTATTTGAATACCTGAATAACTATCTGATTGTTCAATAATTGACAAAAGGTATTTATTAACTATTTATTTCTCTACCTTGCTTGGACATGACGGATAGTCCAATTCAGAGCATTTTACGAAACGAACAAGGAACTACAGGAGACTTGCCTTAATGTGAAGATAGTAGTCACAACTGAAATTCAAGTATATAGAACAGTAGTATTTAACATATTACGCCAACTGATAAAGAGAATTTTTATTGTAACGTTAGTTATAGCAAAGATTGTTTAAAGATCACCATCACTCTCCATTTTTACGCTTTTCTGTTTTTAACTCGTCTTAGTTTAGGATCGGTGTATATTGTCCGGCGCATTTATTATCTATTCTTCTGTACTATATATCTATGTCTCTATATTAATATTTTAAAAAGGTAAACTTTGTTTGTATGTAATGGATAAACTCAAAAACTACTGAACCAATTTTAAATATTCTTTCACCTATAGATAGCTACATTATCAGCGAATAACATGGGCTGTATTTTATTTTCATAAAAACTTCTACCCGTGCGAAGCCGGGGTGGGTCGGTAGTTATTATTATATTGAAATTCCCGTGCATGAGTAGATACATGAAATGGGGAGTCTGGTAACCGTTATTGAACTTTTCGTATACTTTTAAAAGCTCTTTAGATCCAGTAAAGCCTACTGTTTCTAACGAAAAACCTGGTTACGAAATTGGAGATAATAAATGTTATAGATGACTGATGTCAGTCCTAATCCTAACCAACCCTGAATTCTAAAGTAATTAACTTTTCGCTATGCCATTTAAAAGTAGTGTTTCTAACATTAATTTAAGCATGAATATACGTAATGAGTAATTTATCGACTTGTTTATAGTAAATCCGGCTGAATAATTGCTGTCATTGTTAAATGAGAACTAAATACATACTTAACTAACGCCCTACGAGTATTCAATGTCGATTCCAACTTTATTCTGCGAATAGAATATAAGTAGTAGATAGATTTGTTCACTGACATTAATTAGCACAGGAAATACATTACATATTGTGTTATTGCAATAATTGCAGATTCGAAACTGTAGTAAGTATAACTATTAAAGAAAATCTTAATAGAAACCCGACATATTTCGTAATTTTTTGTTTATTATTGTTTACAATTTTTTTTGACTGCATTCTGTGTATCAAATTAACATTTGTGTCTATAAACGTAACGTAAACAGATTTCTAATAAGGAAGTCGGAAACAAATGTTATATTAAACTTCTAGTGTTGTTTTATAAAATTAAATAATTAAAAAAATTTATTAATTTTAACAAAATAAGACAAAAAAATCACATTCTGGATCTAAATATACATACATATTCCTATCATATATGCATTATGTATATTGCATCTCAGTTGTTATCGTTGCATCTAATGTTTTATAATTCGTAGAGCTTGTATAAATAAATAAAAAAATATTATATTGTGTTATATGACATCATTTGCTACAAAAGTATCAAAATTTAATAAAGAGAACGTTAATTATAAAAAAAAGTCATGTATAATTTTGACAATGTATTGGCGATATAAGTATCTTAAATTCTTAAAAGAAACTCAACAATATTGAGACAACCTTGATTGTTAAAACATTTTATGTAGATGGTTTATTTTGAATGCATCAATAACTGTGCAATAAATAAACCGCATAGGCGGCTTGTTATCTGCAAAGCGTCGCCTCTGCACCCACGCTTTGTCTTGCATCCTCCTAGTACGTCGTGGTCCTGGTTATAAAGAAAACAACTAAAAAAGCTGACACTGCACGTACTACGTATGGTCAAACTACTTTAAAGAATTACAAAGAAACGTGGTTCAAGTTTATCGATCTTTCCTTTTAGGTACACTTATGTAAAAAGTGTTAAACGTACTTTTGAAACATAAAAATATTTAATTAACAATAAATTATTGTAATATAGCAATCCTTGAAAAGTTATCAAAATATTAATTCTAATAAAATATTGTAGGAATAGTAACTTGTTTAGGTATTTATTTATTCATTGAAATATTATATAATACAATAATAATAATGAGATGACACTAAATACGAATCACTTTAAAAAAAATTATACGTAAATAAATGAAGGGATAAAACCAAAAGAGATAACTTAAAATATAAAAATATTTGTACACAAATCCTTTTCCTAAACAGCCATAGCAAAGGCATGGGTAAGAAATATCTTAAAAAAATGTTCTTGTAATATTAACTACAATTACATCTATATACCTTTATAATATTTATTGTTCTTATACGTATACAGTTCAACATCTATTGTTTATGAATCTAGACGTAGATATAGTAATTATCGAAAACTTCAAAAAGAAAATCGCATTCGTAATCACATATAAATAAAAGCCATAATTCCCATCACGTCCATATAATGAATACCCATACATTCACGCGTTAATCTTTGACCGCAAGTATCTCCAAGCTAAATTGAAATTGTAGTGAATGAATTATTATGGCAACACCAAGGCCAAACACTCTAGTAAGTCCACTGTTTTAGCCCAGGGCATTTTACCCGTCAGAGTTTATATATGGAAATTGATATTTATTTTCTTATTTATTGCGTTGGCTATAGCTCAAATATTTTTCATTATCTTAATGCCCATACACTATTGAGTGGTTAAAAACCTTATTTATTTCCAAAAGTATTTGTTTAAGTACATAGATTTTATACAAACTGCATGCGAGCACCTATTGCCTTCCCAGATCCGGGACGAGTTTTAATCTGTTTTTAATGCAAAATTTGAATGGATTTTACATTAATGTGCAGTTTAATTGATTGAAATCACGCGATCTACGATTGGTAGTGGTTGGTGTCTTTAATGCGCACGCGCATCAGATTACGCGATAAACGACCCACGCCTCAGTGAATTATAAATTGAGTTTATTATTAAATACCTTGGTATATACACAGGTAATGGAGTTTTTTAGTTGAGCCACAGAATACGTAATGGTACTACTCTACTAGTCGAATGTTAGGTATTAAATAAAAAGTAAGATGATTAATGTTTTGAATGAAAACTGTGCGTTTGTTTTTTATTAATGATTTTATTTCCCCACGCTGTATCCATATCCGAATAATGAAAGAGGACAGCGCGCCAAGTATCAATTACCTATGTAAATAGTAATATAATGTTTGTTGCGAGCTTTGATGATATACAGGGTAAGCCTACGTCCAACAGCAGACGTCTCCTGGCTGACATGATCATGACGATGAGAAATGTTGCAAAAATTTTATAAGTAGCAACCTATTGTACATACATAATAATTTATTTACATGGCTAAAAATACAAAACACATAATCATCTACAAATTTAAATACGTCCTTTTGTTCCAAAAACGTACAATATAGGTATATGTGTACATTGTATTGTAAAACAAAATGTTTAATCATGGAAACATTGTCTTGAAGTCGTAATTAAATTATAAATCTTCAGCGTGTACATGAAATAAGTATGCACATGTTTTAGATTTACAGTTAACATTTGTTTCAAAAGGAAAATATTCTTTTTATACTTTTTAACGCAATGAGCTTTGTTGTAACTGACAATATATATATATATGTTTCAGTATTTCAGTATTCAGTTTCAATATTATGATAAATAAAATTTGAAACATTTCATAGAATTTATAAAGAAACATATTAGACTAAATACGTAAAAAATGTTGACTATACAACTGATATAACTGAAACATCATCATTATAATTACCTGTCAAATCGTCTACCAATATGAAATGAATACGTTTACGAAGATGTGCGATTGGCTTATGATACGTTCTACAAGGCAAAGGAATGCGCGGGCGCAAGTCAATCAATCGATAAACGATACTGTTATCGGCAGCCATATCCATTGTTCCCAGCGCATGTGCCTACGTCAACAGACCAATGTCAGCCCATCAGGTACAAGGAATTTTGGCGTAGGTATACGACCTCATCCGAAATAACCGCTTTGTTATAATTGTACTCCATTGTTGTTTTCAAGCGTGTCTTGAAATAAACGTGTTGAAATAACTTTAATTTCATATGATGATAAAATTTACACATAACACTTAAAATATCTTCTTTAGATATTCAATACTTAGGCTCCTTTAACGCCGTATTAAAGTAAACAGCGTAAAATGTAAGAAGACAATAAACAACACGTTTAAACGAAGTAAATTTATTTAAACCATCTAATTTTGTATAGATTACAAGAATAAGTTGAAATCAGTTATATGTTCTACGTATAAATTAACGAAACAAAAAATGGTTGATGACACGTGTAATAGCGGAAAGTCTATAGAAAATCTGTTTTGTTCACGAAAATTCTCACAATTTGTTGAATGTCTTTTTCTCAGCATTAACGGAAAATTCTTTCATACAGGCTTATAAAATTTCTATGAGGGAGTTATTATGGCTTCCTTTATAAATTATAACTTAGAAAAGTTGTGAATAATTTGTATAACTTCGTAATTAACCTAGAAACCGTCTGTTGTAATCGATGTGAATGAATTAACTTGTAATTTAGTATGTCTGTTACAAGAGGGAATACTGTAGGTCAGAACGCACTTGACATATTTTGATAAAGTTTATACAGACAGTGTCTATTGTATTTTAATCTATATTTTATTGGTAAGAATAAATTAAATGTTTGACATGACCACGCACAGTCACGAGTAAAAACATTTGTGAATTGAATTTAAAATTTAAATACTATTAAATCCTTATTGTAGTATTGGTCATTTAATAAATTGACTGTCTGATTTACTTATTCACGTACGTTTATGTGTCATATTATGTTATATTATGGTATGATGATATGACACGGTACGCGCAGCGCTAACCGCCGAGTCTAGAAACTTGTGTATGCATAGAAAGAAGGAAAAAAAAAGAATTAATAATCTATAATCTATTTTGGGATTTATATTTTAAATATTTTAAAGAATATAAATAGTTTATGCAATACATCAAACATTAAAACAGATTGGTCCTCGCACCTGTGTCGCGGGAGACCTCTGTAGCAGCATACTTAGAATTCTACAATATTAGAGTATTAAAGTGTGAATAAGCAGATGGTCATAGTAACGTAGAAGGTATTGAATTACAATGTTACGCTACAGGAAGTAAGTAATACATAAAAACACATATACATAACATACAAATATATATAATGACAGACATATATGTTTATTTATATGTATATAAACAAATATATAATATGAATCCGTTTATGTATAAGAAAATACTAAAGTATATAAGATATCTAAATATGTAGGATTGAAATATATAAAAATTAATAATATGTTTAGAAAAATGTACACAATTACATAAGTCATCTTTTACTACTTAGAAGAGATTCCATGGCATTATAGTCAAGGAATATAACTTATTACCTTATCAGAGACTTTTTGATCCTTGCTTTCACATCTTTGATGTTGAAGTGCAGGAGTGTTCTAATATCGCAGAGTTAATCGAGGCTCACAGAGGTTCATTGTATAAGCACCAAGAAAGGACATTTATGAATTTAATTTTTATGGCATTAAAAAAGTATTATACTTTAAATGAACTGTCAATTAAACGCGTATTTAAAATTACCCTAAGGAGGTAAAAAGCAGTGTCACAATTAGTATGAAAAAAATTTTGATTCCACGCAGTCACAGGGTTAAGCTAGTTAATAAATAATATGTAAACAAGGATCCAATATAAAAAGTCCTTATAATATAAATATCTACTTTGGGTTTTTTAGAAGTTGTTACACGTGGAAGCCTAGAATATAGGAATATTTCATTAGACAATTGGGTAGTTAAATTAGTAAAACAATAATTTTCTCGAAATCCATTACGGAACTGTAAACACATTAATTCCACTCAGATCCTTATAATTCCGAACTACGATTAGTGAAATAACAATTTATAGTTATTAACCTTGAACATCACCACACCCGCATCCCGCTCTACGCTAGTTCATTCGCTCCAACCACACACCCAGTCTTAATTATCACTATATTAATTTTATTTTGAAGGTGTCATTCATTTCGATGTCAGTAGCAATTCGTTCAAATAAAATCTATACGCATATATACATACATAGCTTCACGCTGTATCCCCAGAGAGTAGTCAGAGAGGACGAAGCCCCTTGCTTCACGGTCCTTACATATTTCCTTCGCCTCCTCAAATCTCATCATTCTCCTCATACATTTTCGCCTAGGTATACGAGTGCTTTTGAGATTTCACTCAGCTAACACTGACTATTCGATTTTCATAAGTTAGCCTTGGTTTTTCTTGGCTTCTGCTACCACTTGCTTTCAAATCTATCTACATATAGGTATGCATAAAAGCGAAATACCACTCACTCGCTCATTCTCTGACTCACTCACTCATTGAGTGATTTGTAATTAATCAGTAAATCTCCAAAATTACCAAAGCTGGGATCATAAAAAGTCTGATGATAGTTTGTGTAATGTAGGGGCTTAGAAAAAAATTTTGGGATTTATATTTTAAAGGGTAAAGGCGCGGGGTGGTTGAACTATTTACAAAAATTTTATGTGGAACGAAATATGGCTGCTAAATTGTGTACAAATATTACTACATAATTAAAAATACTGAGACCCGTGTTTCAGATTTTTGTACATGCCTGCTATTTTATTTATACGCAGACGAAGTCACAGGCAACAGCTAGTACTTAATAAGGCACGATTACCGCAAAAACTCAGCGAACCACACACGAGACTAAATTAAGGGCTATTTATATATGAAAATAAAAGTTATGAAACTAAAACCCTACTACTTCTATATCTATACTAATATTATAAAGAGAAAAAATTTGATTGTTTGTTTGTAATGGATAAACTCAAAAACTATTCAACCGAATTGAAAAATTCTTTCACCTATAGAAAGCTACATTATCAGTGAGTAACATGGGCTGTATTTTATTTAAAAAAAATTGTACTCATGCGAAGCCGGAGCTGGTCGCTAGTATGTCATAACAACTTGCCAACAAGATGAAATAACTGTAATTTCTCGGATTCTTTGTCGGAGTCGAAGATTTTGGTTACGCCGACCCTTTTGGAGAGAGAACGGGTTATGGGCCTTATGGGGCTATGGGGCTATGACTTTTAGCCATCGAAACTTGCGGGGTCGTCGTTCGCGCATTGTCGAAGGGCTCCGGAATCTCCTACGGAACGCAACGAAACTACTTTCCCATTATGCCAAAGCACTTCTCGAGGGGGCAGCGATAAAGGCTCCCCTGCACCTACGCAGTGCCTCGATAACGTGGACTACACGTGCTGCCATCTTCCTCGGGGTCGTAACATACTATACACATGTAAATACATACATACATACATGTACACCGACATACGTACATAGATATGCTGCTAATATTATAAATCTCCGTATTCACGTAAAAAAAGGCAGACATTGATAAAGAAAAAGCAATAATAGTAGGCTAGCGCAGTAAACTCCATTAGGGCGCGTGACATTTTAACAAAGCTGTCAATTCAACTTCTCTCTTTTCTTCCGTATCTAGTCTCTTAAAATGAGAAGATAATAATAAATAACGTCTATCTTTGATTATTCAAATTAATAATCAAAGGTCGGGAGGTCGAAAACACACAGCATGGATAAAATACAGTAAAGAGCATATTAGCTTACCCTACACCACATCCAATACACGTACCTACATTTTAAAATCTATATAATTTAGTGTAGCGACCTGGCGATGCTAAAAATGCTGAATTGCGTTTTAGTAGAATATAAAGCAATTTGAACGCATGGCTCGCCAGTCGCTTACATACCATCGCCCTGCCATGCCACTTTGTACTCGTTAAACTGTATAAGAAGAAATATAAACTTTGATACCGATATGTAACTTATTTATTTGGATTTATAATAAAAGAAGGCAAAAATGAACACGACGATATACCTAAATTGGTGACCCCGACGTGATAAAAATCCCTAAATTTAGTATTCAAGCAAGTACTCCACGACTCTACTAACAGCGTAAAGCAAAATTAGGGAAAGTTAGCTAATTCATACTGATTTATCTTAATCGCTTTTCATACAATTACTGTAACTCTCGAATAATAATATATCCATAAGTTTTACGTCAATTACTTAAAGTGCGAAACAAAATCAGCTCGATAAGTTACTTATTCGTCGGCTCAATTGCTATATTTTGGTGAAGTGAGGCGCACCGTCTGATTAAATACTCCGCCTCCTCGTCTCGTTCCGACTTCCTGATGTGGCGTGGAAATTATAAAAATAAACAAGAATCACTTCCTACGGTGTTAAGGCAGGTCGTTAAGTCCCTCGTTCGGTAGCAGGTTAATTTAAAAGCGACTTGGTTGTATTCGATTTTAGGTAATTGCAGGCGACGTGTGCGGTTGGAACGAATCTAACCATATAGGGTGAGGACAAGACACATTTTTCCCAAAAAAAATAAAATAATGAATACTGCTTGGCCGTCAAAAAATAAAATCGCTACTATCTATCGAGAATTACAAACTCCAATTTAATTTAATTGACTTAAGGATCCATGGAATCGATGTTGTTAACGCGTGCTTTATTGTCTCGTCTGTGGCCTTTGAAAATTGCGATGAGTTTATCGAAACGGTTTAATAATGGGCTGTTAAAACAATAGGTTTTCTAAGGCATTGCATGGGCATTTAGCAACAGTAACGCAACATAACACGATAATGGTTTTAGAACTCCTTTATCGCAAGAGTTGCAGAATACATAGTAATATGGTTTGAAACAGCTGATCGTTACGGAATGGTTTGAACTTTGAAGATTAATTGATATTTTATAAAGTTACTAAATACATACACGCTTTTAATTAATGTGATTACTAATGTTTATCATATATCGATTATCAAGAAACCCGCTGAAATTAAAACACCACAATTCTATGGAGCCTCTGACAAGAAAATATTGCTTTAATTTTTCACCACTCTCAAGACGTATCCATTTTTAAATCGCTAGGCCATATGTTTAAATCACATCGAAATCAAAGAACAGGAAGTTGTCGTGGAAGATCACATTTACGATAATGTCTGAGGTCCCTTTATTAAAAGAGCGCTTATTCTTAACG
Organism: Zeuzera pyrina; assembly: GCA_907165235.1. Taxonomy (NCBI): domain Eukaryota; kingdom Metazoa; phylum Arthropoda; class Insecta; order Lepidoptera; family Cossidae; genus Zeuzera; species Zeuzera pyrina. The sequence goes on along the minus strand of OU015620.1, from coordinate 22,283,777 downwards.
TGGTTTCAATGAGTTTCGAAGTTTTCAAGATTAAATGACAACCACTCATTCAAGTTCCCGATCTAGTTTCAACACTTTTGAGCTTTGTAAACTAATGTTTAGTGAAGTTCAACCAACTTTAATAAGGTCATGTAGGCGCCGTTTGTTAACTAAAGCCGAACTTTGAAACTTCTACACATTGTGTCAATTACAGATTTCAGTTCACAAATAAAATCTGTGACAAAGTTGCATGTGGGTTTCTTTAGGGCCCAAATAATCACGACAAATTTCGCAACGTTTACCCTAAAATACTCCAATACTTTTGGACACGTAACAATGAATGTTTCCGATGTTAAGTCGCGGCTAGAACATGCGTTAACAATGTAACTTTCAACACCCCAGGAATAAACACTCAGGAATAGAACAGTAAATAATTACTATAGAACAAATATGTGGGTTACCGATCGGGGTTACCCTAGAAACGTTACATGATCCGGAGTGATCGCTTAATCTTTCCCCTTAATTTAGGCTGGACTCCACTCATCGGGAAATGTCAAGATTCCTCGTTCTACATTCTGTTACGTTGAAACGTGTAATATTATTCCCATTCAAATTATTTTTAGACGTTTTAATATCTATTTGTATTTCTGGATTTTCCGCTTATCTTAAAAAAATACTAATCATTAAAGTTTACACGTAGAAAATACAAAGTATAAATATAATATTTGTCATAATCGTTTTCCTCCTATACCCACCTACTTCAATTTTGAGGAAACTATATGGCTGTAATCGCACAAAAAAATGTGCAAAACTATACAACCGTTTTTCTAGCGCTGATTAATAAAACTGCGTTTCCTTGTTTATCTAATCAATAATTACTCGTCACGTTTAAAAGATTGCAGCCCTTGAAGCGTCCATTGTCTGAATTCTGCAAATATTTGGCAAACGTAATACTAACAACATTCCTCTAATATCCAGAAACATACACATAATTCTACAAAATTATTGAAAACAGGAAAATATCATCTCGCCCATCAATTATGATTAATGTGCTCCAGTTTAGAGATATTAACACGTTTTAAAGTTATGGACTGGATTTATTATATTTCCGATAATTCTTATAAGAAGCACATAATATTTAAACTATAGTCGTAACATCGAAGTGCCGCAACGGGGGAGTCAGAATGAAACCATATATTTAGACGTAGCCTCAAAGATATAAAGAGACTAATCTTCGTTTAAATATGCCTATTATAAAGCCGAGAAACTGAAAATTCTTGATAAAACTGAAAATTCTTGATAAACTATAAGTAGTAGAAGAAATAAGCTCTGAAACCAACTGAACATGATAATATTTAAACGATTCGTACGAGATAATGAAAACGATATGTTTACAAGTGGTTTTATTGAGAAGACTAAAACAAATGAAGTAATTACTTTTATAAGAAAATTCTATCTCGTCAGACTTTGAAATTTCAAAAATCTTACGCTTTTATAACCTCGAGTCCAGTTACCCAAAATCTTATTATAAAATGAAGATGTGTTAAGCAATCGCGACCGCGTTTCTTAAATAAGGCCAAAGCAGAACAAAAAAAACATCATCAGTCTCACAGGCCTGCCGTGGGTCGCGGACGCGATCATTAAAAACGTTTTCAGCTCTGCAAGAATGACACAGGCAGCCGTAAGAACATTTGAAAAATTCATGAACTCGATACGTCACATATAATTAGCACGTCAATTCAATACGACGATATAACATTTATTTGTGTTCTTAAAGCAAACATGGCTATGTGTCACTTTAAATATTTCGTGTGAAAACCTCAAGAGCAGAGAGTGTACCATTTTCTTATACATTTAATACAATGTATAGACTAATAATGGCTTGCATTAATATGCAAACTTGTAATTCGGGAAATGCTACTACCATTGTGACGTTGTTTCGGCATGAAGTCAGTTTTAATTATTTTGTTAACAAATATAACTGGCAGCAAAAAGTGCTAATTTTATCGATTGCTTTGTTTACCAGTTGCTGACACATTGTTACATTTGATGGAAAAAGAAACTATCAATCTTTTGGGGTAGCCAATAACTAATCAGTTATTGTAAAAATTTTATCATTACGTATATCAATGAAGTATATACTATATACTATAATAAAAAGATCACGTTCGCGTTTGTTCTGGATGAAGTTCGATACGGTTTTCATTATTACTTAGAACAGTTATCTTAGAAAGTTTTAATGTATAATGCGATGTTATCATGTAAATGCGAGCATTAGTAATTTCCCAAAAAAAGGGCAATGGCGTTTGCCCTGCCACAGAGCGCGTTTGTGTTAAACACTGACAAAACGATTTAAGATAATGTAGCAGATTAAAAACAAACAACAAATCGTAACAATATAAACAAGTATCAAAGGATTGTGTTTTAAACAGTTCTAAAAGTTACAACATGCATCTAAGTAGTATGTTATATATGGTCGTAGATATACGTATACATAACCCATATTATAAGAAGTTATGTGTACTTTAATCAATAGGTTATGTCAATATGTTATGTTTTTAAAAGAATTTTTATTTATTCATGCCCGAGAAAAACTTGAATACCCACGTCTGGCACCCTCAATAAAGCTAGCGGGCTATTTTATATAAAATTTCTATCAAAACGTTTGACTTGATTTCAAATCTCATCACTGGTGTCTGTTACAATGATATAATGAAATAAACACAAGCATTTTTTTTTCATAATATTCTGGATGATTCAACAATTTGAAATATTAAACAGGACCATCATGTATGTGCAAGTATAAGTATACACTATAAATAAGTCTAAGCAAAGACGTTTATCTGAGCATCGAACCCCAACTGGAGCAAATTCCTTCCACTCCGCGGTCTTACTCATTGACTTCCTCTTTTTAATTATTTCCAGAACACGGCATATTTTTGTCAGCGACCCATATATTTATGTTTCTCGTAAATTTCATAATAGATTATTCAATTTCACGAAAGATTAATACGTCATTTACCTTGTACACTTGACTGAACTAAAATACTAATCTACTTCGCATGTTACTGTGTAGTAAACGTTTACAGGTGTTATACTATGAAATAATTATTTTGATAGTGAAGATTTTTAAGGCTCTAGGTTAGGTACATTCTAATTCGCATAATATCCTAAAGGCTATATTTCGATGAATTTTAAATGGGTATTAATATTTCCTTGCTTGTTTTTGATCGACACTCGTTTGAAATATTTTTTTTCCGTTGATTATATTGGAGACAGAAAAAAACATGGCAATTTTTTTTCCAAAATTTCGACTATTTTTCCAATTTAAAAAAGAAACAGACTCAGACCGAAATATTGTAATATGGCAGGCTTGTTACGATCAGTGAGTGTTATGTTCCCAATACGTCATGATATATTAAATGCCTGTGAGCCTGTGACCATCTTGCGTGATTCCATTCGGGCCAACACAAAGTTATAAGAATTTTTTACACTAAAAGTCGTAGGAAGTATTAGAATTTGTTCTGAAAGCGAATACTGTTGTTCGTATTGGAAGTTACAAAACGAAGTAATTGTTAATTAATTCACTCTATTGTGTTCAATAAAAAATCGAATTTCATATTAAAGGTATCAGAAAAATGTATGGAATTAATGGCATTTGTCAAAAAAATCACGCGTCGACTATAACTTGTATCTTTCATTTTTACCTAAGAATATGGTGATACCTTGGTGATACATATTGTGAATGGTAAAGACAATAGCCCCTACACTTTGTCTACAGAATCTGATATATCACTCAAAGCAATGATGTCGAAAGGCCTAGATAATACTGTTTCCATGTCATCTCCATATATATGTATAAAACAACGAACAGTAAAGCACCAAGGGATAAATTTTCCATCAGTATCGCGTTGCGACTACGCTTGACCTACTATCAAAGTGTTTGCCTAAAAGGTCATCCATAAAAGAGTAACACCTCACACAATAAATTTTGGATCGTCAGAGATAACGGGCACTATGTCCATGGAATCGAGAAACTACTTATGCAAAAATAGTGTTTTGGTTGCAATTTATTTTTGGTGATAAGAGAAGATTATAACGACAACAATGCCGTCCTAAAGAATCTTACTTTATTCTTAAACTGAAATGAATTTTTTTTTGTAATTCCTGCATTGAATATTTTACATACTATATGGATTTTTTACTATGAGATCTATTTCTAAAGAATAAAAGATTCATATATGAGCTAAATATATGTACATACATAACGATATAATATTATAATAACGTGATTTTTTTAAAGACGAGCTATTTAGAATATTAACTGAACATTAATAATATTTATAAAATTATAATTCTTCTTTTTAATTGTTCCTCCAATATCATCATTACACCTCTCAACATGCTCACACAAACAGACAACATACACTTTAAACACTATCCAAATATTTTGCAACGTGGATTATGTTTATCTACACCCATTATTGAAAAAAGAGAACACAGTCTATAAAAATTTTTCACTTTACAGCGGACGATATTTAGAATTGAAGCAATGTTTTCTTTTCAAAATTCATTTCATTGTTATTATTTCCGGTTAATTATAACATATACAAATTGGTAATACTTCTTCAAGATGCTCTTAACTAGTCCGTATCACTTACATATTAAAGTAATGGTGAAAATTCTTCGTGGCTTTTATTTTTGCGACTTTGCGTAAATGACTAATTTCTTCGACCCACTGCGCCAGTGACCGTCGTGCTATAAGCCAAAAACAACATATTGTCTTCTAAATGCAAGCAATGTCTTTTTTCTTATTTATCTACGTTATACTACTAATACCTACTGCGTTAACCTGTTTTGTACACAATAGGCGACAAGTGTTTAAAGAAATTGTAATGGTAGATGGGGAGTATACTGCGATGATGAATTAATCTTCTATGACTATGTAAATTAACGACACATAATTTGAAAAATAATTGTTTCTGGAAAATGTAATGGAAATCCATCTAAAATTTCGAAAATTTATTATTTTATTGAAATATGTGTACATACTGTTTTCTTCGGTAAAAATATTTTATATTTAGATTTTGCAATTAATATTAAATCAATAGCTCGCTCCATAAGTAATCTTTGTCTGTGTAAGTATCGAACATCTACACATTAGCATGATCTGGAACAAGCTATTAGGTACTTATCTCCCCAATCATATTATATTGTTACGCTTACTGAAACACAGTTTAAACGAATCTAAAGTTATGTGATCTAAACAATGTTTATTGTATTTTTTACACTTTAACAATTATAAATCTTTTTGTTTCAGGTATGTATCACAACCACTATTATTTTACATTCAACAACTTGCTGACAACAGGTATTTATTAATTAGTTTTTATACTTTATTAGACAACGAATATAAATTTTATAAATCAAATAGTATTTGCTAGCAACCAATTTTTCCAAATTAATGCTTCTCTCGTTACTGATTAACATTTTCATATTTATTGTAAATCCTGTCAATTTTCCAATTATAAATAATTAGCGACCAGCTTTGCACGGGTAGAAATTTTTTTGAAGATAAAATACAGTCCTTTTTACTCGCTGATAATGTAGCTTTCTATAGTTGAAAGAATTTCTGAAATCTTAGTAGCTATTGAGTTTATCCATTACATACAAGCAAACAAAGTGTACGTCTATAATATTGGTGAAGATATATTACAAATAATAATAACAATATTCTAGTCCAAACTATTACACAAATTGTGTGATCCCTAACTAAGCGTACTAGGCTTGGACTATAGGTACCATACAACGGCTAACTGGCTGGCTGAGCTCCCACTACCCACTAACATCCAGGCTCCAAGCCAACTAGAAAAGTACGTTTCCTGAATGGCCCTGATCGGAAATCGAACACACTGTCCGTTTTTATGAAAAATCAAGTTTCGAACAAAAATGAATCATCGTAAATGTGTAATACATGTTCGTTTATTACTTACTGTAAGTAATTAAGCGTGAACCGCAACCGACAACAGCCGTCCGTGGCGTGTTCCTGCATTGCAACAAATAGGAAACTCCCACTGTTAAATAGTAAAGTATAAACTCTTCACTCACGGTTATAAATCGGATGCCACTTTACTAATTACACTACGACATTGAGGTTAATGTAGAGAAGGCAACGCAGAAATCAGCTAATGAAAAAACAAAAAAAAGTGCACTATGTTTTATATAAATAAATTAGCTGTTGTCCGCGACTTCGTCCACGACCTTCTATGAAAAAGTACGTATACATGCCGGTCGGCCGTTGATCGGTCAAACAGTGTTGGAGAACAGCGATTAGGTACATATATACACCCATTTCTATATATATCAATATTAAACTGTATTGCACAGTACAGACACCTCGGACCAAATATCACGATGGACGGATCATTTGCTCTAAGAGCGTGTCTTTACGATGCCCTTATTTTTATTTACCGAGTTTCCAGGTTTTTACTTATGTGCGTGACTACGGAAGGTTACAGTACAACGATACACACCTGAACATGTTATATTTTTATTTTTGTGAATACTAATAAAAAACACCTAAGATTTACGAGTATTAGAGTTCATCGAATACCGTATAATTCCCTTATTAATTATACGTACGAGTACATGCAGAAAGAAAAGTAAAATACAAATTGTGTACTGTACTTTATTTTAATGTACTGATTTATGTCAATATACTTGTTTATGTGCAATTCTTTAAAATATCTCACAGAGAATGAAACACATTACGTAGTAATTAGTAAGCAACATAACGAGAAACAATAAATTCAACTTTAGTACCGAATTTAAAATTAGAAAATGTGATGAGTTTATCATATGTTTACGTGAAATGTTCATAATATAATAAGTAACTATTAGAACACGCATACTATCATACTGCATTTCTAAAGGGCTAGACTGATGACGGAGTGAACAGTCCTTACATAAGTCTTTCATCATTCTGTTTCGGGTATTTACGAATAAATTACAATAATACGTACTCCGAGAGATATTTTAAGTACCATACGGTAATAGGAATTATTACGTAAGGTAATTAAACTTTACGGAATTATTACGTAATTAAACGCATTAACTTCGTCTCTAACTAATATTTTATGTAAATATGTGTATCAAATTTCAATATATTTAATGAAAATTTTCCGTTTTCACTTCGCACAAAACAAGTTATTTTAACTTGTTGTGTTTACGCTTAAACGATAGATTGAATTAATAACAGTGTCCCGCTGCTGTGCTTGAACACTATCAATTAATAGGGCCGAGCCTAGTTGGCGTCATAAACAAATAAATAATCCCTTATACAGCGCAGAAAATATTCCATTCTTTTATAGGTCAATCACGTGATACTGCACCCTAATACAAAGGTCACTTAACGAAGGTCGCAGTCCATGGGAAATCCGTGTAACACCCGTAGGCACCACAACCTTCCACAATCACATCTCCACAAAACGACTTAGGTGTACACTGTGCATTGTACAATCCATTTTAATAGACATTTCTATAACGGTAAACATTACACATTTCCAATTCCACATATATTAATATCAAGTTGCAATATTTATTGTTAAAGGAAGATCTAGTGATTTCAATAAAAGTAAAAGAGATGGACTATAAATAGAAAGGGATAGGGAATCAATGAAGGATTGACAGATATGGATGTTCATTCAGACCAGAAGGCAAGGCGCTGCTAACTATTGTCGACGTGAGAGCATTTCGATTTTGCTCCAGACACCGAACGAAGAACATTTGCTCTCGATCGCTAATTCGTGATTGTTTTCTTCACAGTTATTAGAGCTACTTAAAAAGTTTGTTTCTTTTATAATTTATCATACTTTTAGTGATTCTAGTCATTTCTATCTAAAAGAATCTCTAAATTGGTATTTGAAGTTAGGATAATCGTCTCGTGTATATTTTTTTTAATAAATCCTACTTTTGGTTATAAGATTATTGTATTTATGTATATTGGCTGTATTTATAAATATAAACACCGTTAGTTGTGTTAGCATCATAAACATCCCTTTTAGATTTTCTTAGCCAATATGGCAAAAATCGTCTGTCCGTGTATAGTATAGGTAGTAGTCGATTTTTAATCTCATCTCATCTTATGTGAAAGGCACTGAGCTTTTTACGGAGCTGGGTACAGAGATATAAACTGGCGACCTAAATTCAGAAAAAAATCAAATGATCTTTCGAACTCGTTTTATTTTAGTTTTTTTTTTTTCAATAATTTCAATAACCATTGTTTTATTAATTTAAATTTCCACTTTACCCGATATATTACGAAATTATCGTGAAAACCGTGAAACACACTCTTTTTAATTTATTTCATTTTGATTTGTTGTGATGTAAAATTATATAAAGAACCAATGGCACGAAATTGTTATAGTAGTAGATAATAAATGATACGATATATATATATATATATATACAGTATTAATGTAATTAGTGGCATTTAATACAATGTAAAAAAAAGTTGTTTCTTTTTCAAAGTCCAAACACAAAAATCTGCATTGAGAAAATCCGAAAAGAAACTCAGTTGAACTTAAAGGCAAAATGGAATACTGTGTCCATTTGTAATTACCAGGTTATATGTACAGAAAATTTATGTACATGAAAAGGTTATATGTACAGAGTGTACTGTGTAAACACTGGTATAAAATAGGTATGAAAATTCATGTAGGCGCGCACCAAACTCCACCAAATGACATTATTTTATAAGTATTTTTCCTAAAACACTTTTATCATATAAATAAACATTGCTTACGGCCGTGCACGTATGTAGCTTACCCCGAAACACATAAACAAGCCGAGCCCGTATGACGCGAAAGATATCCATCCTAATGTTGGATTGGATTAATATTTACAAAGTTGTATTAACATGTCTATATTTTAATTTCAGCTAGCAGATACATATGTATAATACAATAGTTCACTGATTTTTCGTTTTGCTGGTTACTAATGTATCCAGGGAGTCCAGGGGCTGCAGACCCCTCCCGAAATCCTAATGAGTCCCTGATACCTACTACGTCTACTTTTAAGCCAGATCAGGTGCCAGGTCCGTTTGTGTCAGGTCAATTTAAAAATTGTTTTGTCTATCGTTTTGGAGTCTGGATGATACCTTCTGAGTGGTCTTCCAATTGTTTGTATTGTACACATGGTACAAGTATCAAGCTTTGTTCGGGTTCGCATTGCCTGAAGATTATTGTTTTTAATGTAATTTATATTTTCAATTCTCTAAAATGCTGTCATATTCAGCGCATATTGGTGCGTTGACTATTTATAAAGCCCCATGTAATGACAACAAAAGGAAAAATCGACTAAAGCTTTGGATGCGCATTTACTTACGAGTTGCATAGCAATTATAGCATAAAACAAGGTAGAAACTAAATTAAAAAAAAAGTTGTGTCCACGTTATCTATTATTAAAGTTTGTTTTTATTAATCTAGGTTTGCGCTACCAATTTACGTCTGTTTATCAAATTTTGTTTTAGTAGCTGTAAGAATTACAGAATGAATTGGCTGTATCATAGGTACAGACAGACAGACATGACGAAACACATGCAGGGTAAAGATGTACCTAATGATAATAAAACAATAATGTATGGCATACATTTTCTAATTGTAAGTTGTAACATATTGACATACTATCGTCATCTCACGCTATTTTCAACCATATTGGTATGGGCCTCCTTCAGCATACTATACATACATATAATTATATAACACAACATGTGACTGTACATAAAAAGCAAACTAAATGAACTAATGATATGTGAAAAACCTAAATGTGCATAATTGAGCAATGCCCACATAATGTATGTACATATATAATACATAGATCATACATATATACATATCTTCACGCTGTATCCCTAACAGGGTAGTCAGAGGACGGAGCGCCAAGAGTCGCGGTCCTTGCATACCTCTTTCACTTCCTCAAATCTCATCATTCTCCTCACACATTTTCGCCGAGGTATGCGAGTGCTTTTGACATTTCCCTCTGCCAAAACTGGGTATTTGATCTTCATAAGTCAGCCTTGGTCTTTCTAATACATAATATGCAAATTAAATTCTTTAAATATCGCATAATATATAAAAAATTAATTCTAGATAATCGTGGTTGATGACACACCCCTCCATATTTATATAAAATTAGTAAATTAGTGAATATTGTAAACACATCTGCTCAAATTTTAATTGTTACTCTGCGAATTGCCTCAACTAAGTTCTTCAATGTGTGCTCAAAATACCACTATCAAATCTCGTTAGCAGTCACACATAGTTTGTCACTAGAGGTTGAAATTTCTATGAGATCATAACTATACATCTATTTTCGAAAGGATGTGTAGGATGAATGCTAGGGTCTTTTAGAGTTCTGTAACCAAATAGCAATAAACAGAATCCTGATAATTTCATCCTACCTAAAAGCTATTCGTTCTTCTAGGATGTTGACTTGGATGGAAACGTAGGATGACGAGATATAATTAAAAGACACGTGTATTTCTCGACTGACTCATTTTCTGACATTCAAAAATACTATGTTATAATGAAAGTAGCAACACCTTTAAAAAAAACAGTGCTGCCATTTGTTAACGATTGTGATTAGAACGATTAATCGAGTATATTGATAATAGCTAACATGTCTCTCTGTCCATATGTCACAGCCATTTCATTTGGAGACTTATACACTTACACTGTACAAATGTAACTTCCTCATAATTAACAAAGGTTAATTATGAGGAAGGTTATCGGTTGAGCCGATATGCAATGGTGTAGTAGTGAAATTACGAAAAAAAATAAAATTAGGGGTGGCACTAAAGGATGAAAAAAACAATCTAGTGCACATATTGTGTGGGGTATTTTAGATAGATAAACTTTTTTATTTAGATCAATAGTGAGATATGCGCTTCTAAAGTCGTAATTTAATTCTTAATATTTTAATTTAATTCTTAATTCCAAAAAAATAATTTTGCTGTTCTTTTCGTAGTTCATATTTAATAATGTTTTTTCGTAAGTAATTAAACTATTAAGCATGACTACAACAAAACTCAGTTATGCGGTTGCGTCAATTCTTATCCATAATATCGAGCCTTCCTAGCGCGAGTCGCACTCACTCTTGACTGGCTTTTGTTGATGTCGCATATAGCGAAAGAACGTTGTTTGTCTATTTTCGGAAATCATTGATAACTTCATTAGAGGTAAAGGCGAGTTGAGATAAACAAAAGCTAAACAAACGCCTATCCAGTTTGTAACACAAAACAGAAGTACGAAAGAGCGAGAGTACGTGACGTCACAGGAACTCCGATGACGCGCGACATTGACTAGATTATTGCCCACTTTCAGTATGTTAGGGCCCGAGAAATACTATAGGTAATTCTATGGCACCTAATAATCATAAAATACAACAACACGAATTACACAATTATATGCGTTTTGCAGAACTTGGTATTTAAAGTAAAAGAAGTCAAGGAAAACTAAGTTTGACTTAGGAAGATCAAATAGCCAGAGTATGAGCCGACGGATATGTCAAAAGCACTGGCATACCTAGGCGAAAATGTGTGAGGAGAATGATGAGATTTGAGGAAGAGAAAGAAGTAGAAGACCGCAATGTTTGGCGCTGCGTCCTCTCTGACTACTCTGTTACCGGTACAGCGTAAAGATATTATGTTTGTATGTATGTTATGATATTTAAAATGAATGAAGACTCTTTCGTTTCTTTTTTCTTTTTAATTTTTCTTTATAATATTTTTATAGAAAAAATATGTCAATGGATTATTTTGAAGTTATTTTAATTCTACACACGCAAGTTATTATTCTATTGCATAAAACTTTGTAATTTTACGTAGTTTCCGTTGTTAATTGATTGGTTGATCCAGAGGCTAGCCGAATCCCCAGTTCGATTTCTTAGATATCTTCCGAAACTACATTTTAAAGCGAAATCAACGAGAGAGAAATATTATTGCAAAAGCTCTAACATAGCACTGTAAAAAGAAAAATAGCATTTATTTCGAAAATTATATACATGTGTGTTATTTATGTTTAAATACCAAACAGTTTGACTGATCTATTTATAATGTACAATAGTGCCATATACATATTTACATTGAGCGACGTTTTTTTTATAAATAAGACAGTAATATTTAACAAAGATAAAGAAATGTCGCTTCTGTTAATGAATATCGTAATATTAATTAATATTGTAAACTACCAACACCAACGCCATTAAAACCGCGAAACACAGCTAGTCTACAAGATATTGTAACATGGTTACAGTATAATATTAGAAATCTTAATATTAATTAATATTACCGAAATAATCAGCTTTTGATGTTGTTTTATGAGTTCAATAACGTGTAAAGAATTGTACTTCTTGAATATTTCTTTAAAGGAGCCTGTATTTATTCCTCCATTTTATTTAGGCTGTACAACGTTATATAAAGTCAACGAACTCTTGAGAAATCCCTGAAAATAAGAAATATTTTCCAGTATTAAACATCACATATACAAATAAATAAAATTGAAGCGTTTGTCTATGATTTCGAAATAAAGGCTTTTGCTAAACTCATATTTGCACATTACCAATACTCAAACATACGTTTCTTAAATCTTTGTTTGTCTCTATGTTTGTCCGGGCTAATTTCTAAAAGAGCGGAAACTTTTTGGTAGGACTTTTGTTGACAGGTAAAGGTCTTTTCAGAGAGTAATAATCTAGGCATGTGTGAATGTACTTTTATTCCAGAAAAATATCAAATTAACACATGTGAAACCGCTGCGTACTAGTCTACAATATATTGTAACATGGTGTCAATATAATATTGGAAATCTGAAGCAACCAGAATATTTATGCTTAATTATTGTTGCTTATCGGTACTGTGCCAGTGTACTGGAAGACTTAATTGGAGTATATATACATGCATATTACCTACAAAATAGACAACAATTGAATTTGAATTGAACCTGAATATACAAAACAAATTAAAAAATTGCGAGAAATTCGTGAAAAACGAAGCAAACTCGCAATAATTGTCTTGTTTCATTCATGTAACACCCCTGCTCACAAGTCCGCCGTTGCGATGGCTGCAATCTAAGATGCGGGCTTTGAAAAGCTTGATTATTCTCCGTATTCACCAGACCTTGCCCATAGTGATTTTTGTTTATTTCTTGAGTTGAAGAAATATCTGAAAGTACAGTATAGATGACAAAGCAGTATTCGCTACGGTACAAGAATTTCTAGGTACTCAGGATGAAGAGTTCTTTGGGGCGGGAATTTTGAACTTAGAAAAAAGATTTCCAATTGTTTTACTCTAAAAGGTGACTATTTCGAAAAATAAAATAACGTTTAATGAAAATCACCTGTGACATATTCTTTCTCATTCTTTATTGAACGCCCCTAGTAGGTACATCAAGTAAATAATTCCAAAACGCGTAATGGATTCACAACACATCCAGTCAAATCTTATTTTAAACAACATTTAATCTAAGCCAATTCTCAACATGATACGTTTATATTACGAACACTAAAAGCAATAAACAAACAAGTAGCACTAGCCAAAATTCCAGATTAGACAAGCCTTTAATAATTCTATTTAGTAAAACTTAAAAGAAAATCGGTTAGCAAATCCTATAATTTTTCAAGTCAATGTACCTTTGGACTGTGCTTTGGGGTTTCATGAATAAATTATGTAGGTATTATTAAATTATTAGATACGAAAAATGAATATTTCCACTCTAAATCTGTCACGTGTAAAATACGCGTAAACACCACCTGTAATTGGAAATAAAATATGTTGTTGTACTCCTGTTTGCAAGAAAATGATACATCATAAAAATAGACGTCGAAAATTTATGGTGTTTTCATGGAAGTTGTCTAAAATGCTCTTGAGGAAAGTGTAACCGTTTTATTCACTTTAAAAACTAATATGAATAAACCGCTTACATTTTCTGCTGAGAGAAAAATTAATTAAACCGAAAGTAATGAAACCTTAAAATCTCGTTCCTTGGTCTGTTTGTCAAATAATCATTACTGTACTTATTTAGAATTCTTATATCAATTCAGATAATATTTACTCATGGAAAATAATATAACTAAAAATATGCAATATGGCATGGTGATATGTGTAGTATATAAGTCTGTTATAATTAAAGGATCTCAGTTGTTCGAGAGGAAATGAAATGTAAAAACTTAAAAATTCCTAAAATAAACACAACGCCATTATGTTATTATCTTTCAAGATAATTACACTTAATTGCATTAAAGCATAAATAAATTCAATTATGTACAAAAATATCTCCCTAGTTCGTCCTGTGTTAACACCTGTCATCTAATCACAACAAACTTCGTTCATAAGACCATAAATTATTCCACGGCACGCGTCACGTTAATATTGTTTCAGAACGTAATTGTGCGCTAAATATAGAATACAAAAACCATTATTTCAGGACCTGTGTTGTACCTAAGAACTCTTGAACAAGAGAGGAAAGTATTTATTCCAGAGATCAATTTGAACTGGACTTCACTAATCTAACGTATTCTATTAAAACTTACGTCTCAGATTTCTTGATTGTATAGAATTATGAATATATATATAATGTGGTTGTATGTAAAATGTACACGACAGTTTTAAACGACGAGTATTATGGACTTTAATTCAAAGTTTATTGACGACGAAATGGAAAGATCGCTTCTTGCTTAAAATACATATCAAATATATATATACTTATATGTGCATTCGAAGCATTAATACCTGAAACATCAAAATATAAATACAAAAGCACACATCTTATTACAAACTATTGTTGTAATCTTGAGTAGAAAAGTATTTTAAATGATTGAGTGAGATCAATGATGTTATAATACAAAAGAGGTAGATAAGTTACGTTAGTATTAATCCAAAGTGAGACAAATATACATTGCACTGCGTCGCTATGCAATGTAAAACTTAATTGCATTTCAAACTAACAAATCAAATGGGTCTCTAAAACCAATGTGTTTGGTAATAAATTTCAATTTCATACTGCATTTTTAACGAATCCGTGACTAATTCATAGAATATTAGCAATTAATGCCACAGAACAGACATTTAAAAAGAATATGATTGATATCTAATGGGATTAGACAGATAAAATGATGTTCGCTTTTTTTCGAATTTCGTTTTTCTTGAATCATGTACATGAGAACAGATTTATTTAAGAAGATCGCCAACATTTTTTAATTATAAATTTGAAAATTATGAAAATAAAACAACTACTTTCACATAAAATGGATATTATTTTTTTTATTCTTCATTTACTATGAAAGAAAAATGTAGCAATTATTATTACTAATTACCTTCAAATAATTTAATTCATTTCTTTTGCCTTTTTGATATTTTTTTCCATTTTGGGTTATTTTTATGCATAGAATGAAGTCAGACATTGAATTGTATTTTTATATTATTGCATTTAATAAATGTAAACGATGATTAAAACTAGGTGACTGCGTCATCACATGATCGTGTATATTATAAAAAACGTTTGCATTATTAAAAGATTTTAGAATTTTGAATGCGCAATAGGCATTGCATGACATTGTTGGTTCTGTAACATTACTTTTCAAATTCTTTGACCAAGTCCGGGTTGGCTAATTAGCAAAGTTTGGGGTGCCACTTTTCGAGTGCATGTAACTCATCTACCTCTTTTGTAAATATAACATCATTAAGTGAGATGTATTTTACATACTCGTATTAATTATAATATTTATTAATTATTATTATCAAATAAAATCGAAAAATTAATCTCACTAACGGATAAATATCTATATCTAAATATTAACACCTGAAGAAAAAAATTTTTAACTAATTCTTAAGAAAATTGCGCGGACGGAGGAGTGTAAAATTTGGTACACTCGAAGTTTATATGGAGAAGGACTGAAGAAAGCTAATTAATATGTTTTACAAATAAGTACATTAAATTAAATTAAATCAAACGTTTATTGTTTACGTCCATACTGCCCATGTGAAATAGACTGTTAATGTCAAACTCATAATAGTTTGTGATCATATGTGATGTAACCTCCTTTGATCAAACAGTCACACAGAGTAGAGTCGCCAAAGATTTTATAAGTTTATATTTATGGTCGAATTTCGACCACAGGGCGACCTCTAGTATGTATATAATATACAGATTTAGATACAGAGAGAAAGATATAAAATAGGAAATTTAAATCGATAGAATTTGTGCCAACAAATTAATCAGACAGGGAAATAAACATGTACGATGCGTTGAAAAGTATCTGTCAATGTACAACTTCAGCATATCGCTCAAACCATACTCGTGTATTCGTTATTTTAACTGACATTGTTACTAGAACTTAACATATACAATAAAATATTCAGTATTCAATGTACGATATAGAACTTCTAAGCTTCAGCAACAAACGTTCCACGCGATTCCGTCACAAATCAACAATAAAGTCATAAGTATTCGTATGTACTGGTGTTGAAAATTCCAACAATTTTAATGACCTAGTATTTCATGAATGTCTCAAACGTGGAATGTACTGATTCCGAAAAATAAAAACAGATATACGTATTCATACTTTCTTCTTGTTACCTAATCAAGTAACAAAAAAAAGTACAAATTAGATATGTTTCTTATATGATTATGTTTGACGTGTGATTAAATATTATAATTTGGAACAAATCATGCTCCATTGAACAAACAGCTATTACAAATCCTATATAACTGTGCACTATGTATAATTGTTATGTATTACACGTGTAGTTAGAGCAAGGGCAAAGACCTTTCACACTGCGTAAGAAAGTTAAGTAATATGTTTGGAAGTGGCGTCTCGTTGAGTAAACTTGATTTTCAAAGGAGAGTTCTATAAAAATCTCGGGCGAAATTCGATTATTGAAGTTGTTGGCACTTTTGCCGCTGAAATGTGATTACATCGACATTCGATATTACTGCTACAAATTCTTTGGATTATTTATTAGGAACAAAATACATTTACTACTTCTACGAACTCTGCATGAACCGTACATGAACTGGCATTTTACATTTCGAATTTTTTTATGATCTTTTTCAATAGTTTTTTTTTTTATTTGGTAACTTTAATGCTTTTTACGATGTGATGTCGTATGCAACACGAGTTTTACGACTACCATTTTCAGCAAAAAATGAATTAATGCGACAAATCATACAAATTTTTTGCTGTAGTCGCTACCGAGTATAGTGCATAAAACTCGTGATAAAGATCATGTTAACCAGTTATACTTTTATTTTTTTATTATTGCATTTTAATTGTAACCTTCACTTGTATTTTTTCTGTCTTTAAATTTATAACTCTTGCTATCAGCACCCTCGACTTGAAAATTTTTTCGTGGCTCTCCTGGTATAAAAGTGTTCCATGTAATACAAAAAGTTCCCAGAGCTCAAGCTATCGTTAGGAGACATTAATTTAACTAGTAGTTAGATGGAAAAACCGGGTGCAAAAAAAGTCTCTCTGTACCAAATTTCATTATAACCGGTTTAGCGGTTTAGCATTTCCTATACAAAGATAAAGATTCATCTCACTTTTCGCCAGCCTTAGAGGTAGATTTTTGATAAAAAAAGTCTATCTCTATACCAAATTTCATCATAATATTGATTCAGCGATTTCACATTTCCCATACAAAATTTTATGATCTCGAAAGTCTGTCTGTCTACTGCAATGCGTTTTCACGGCTAAACCGCCCGGCCGATTTTATTAAATTTGGCATGGAGATAGTTTGACACCAGAGGACGGAAATAGGTTACTTCATTTTTCAAAAATCTACCTCTAAGGGGTGAAAAGGGGAGTGAAACTTGGTATGGGAAATGCTACACCGCTGAACCCATTGCTATGAAATTTGGTGCAGAGATCGACTTTTTTTATTAAAAACACAGGCTACTATTTTTATCAAAAATCTACCCCTTAAGGGGTGAAAAGGGGGATGAAACTTTATACGGGAAATGCTAAACCGCTGAACCGATTCTGATTAAATTTGGTACAAAGATAGTATGTGCCCGAAAACAAATGTAGGCTATTTTGTTTTTCAAAAAATGCCATGTGGTTCTTGTATATGTGACGTAATCATAAATCCAATATGGTGGATGTTCCGTAATAGGAAATAACTTTTTTTGTATAACACCCATAATATGGGTATCAAATGAAGTGGAATACGCAGGAGAAGGTTTCTGTATATGTGACGTCCTCATAAATACAATATGGCGGGTCCCCCATGATAGGAAGTAACTTTTTTGTTCAACACCAACAATCTGTGTATCAAATGTACCTAATGGAAACGCAGGGGACGGATTCTGTATATGTGATGTCATTATCAATCCAATAAGGCGGATGTTTCATAAAAGGATATAATTTTTTTGTTCGACACCAACAATATGAATAATAACTTTGTACGGGAAACGCTAAACCTGTGAACCGATTATGATCTTTAAGATAGTGATAGACTTTTTTAAAGAAAAAGACAAAGGCTACTTTTATGAAAAGGAAACACTAACCAGGAAAAGTCATGGAAAATTTTTCCGTGCGGATGAAGTCACGGGTACAGCTAACAAGCTGTACCCGCGACTTCGTCCGCGTATAGTTAATAATAATAATGAATACACACATATCTTCACGCTATATCCCCAACAGGTATCACTGATTATGTTGTAGCATGGATATAGTTGACACCTGGGAACGGACACAGGCTTTTTTTTATCAAAAACCTACCCTTGAGGGGCTGGGTGAAAGGGGGATGAAACTTTGAATGAGAAATGACGGAGCGCCAAGCGTCGCGGTCCTTACATACTTCATACATATAATTTAAATGACGATAACTTTTTTCACTGTTATCCGATTTCAATTAAACAAAGCCTAAATGTTGCTCCAAGCTAAGCTTAATCTACCTATGTCAATCGCAAGAAAATCCGTTCAGTAGTACACCACACTCATTTTATTCAATGTACAGAAGACACACGGTTTCTACTGCTTTATTATCTGTACCTATAGATTATTACTTTACTAATTGTGCCTCAGTAAGTATTATATTAGTATTCGTGAGTTATGGTCTTGAGTTCATACAAAAATTCCATAGACTTTCAGTTTTTCCCCAATTTTTCAATTTTCCGGGTAATTTCCAATTTTTCATTCCATAAAAACTTTACTTGGACTATTACGAACATTTAAAAAAATTGCCAAATCTGTCCAGCCGTTTTCAAGTTTTGCGCTTAGTAACGAACAATATTTAACTTTTATCTATGTACTATAGATCTGAAAAATCAATCGTAAATTTTAATTGTTTTTGGCGGATTTTGTAATTTAAAATTGGCCTAGTTTTCCGTTTCTACGCTGTTGTGCATTATGTGGAATTGTTGTAATAAGTGCTTATTTACTTGTTCGATGTTGCGTTTTTTTTCATGGCTCAGTCCGTATCAGCGGATCTTAGTAGAAAGACTGCCTCAATATATTTGTCGCCAGAAACTCCAAGAAACAATTAAAATGTATTACACCGACATTTTAATGAAATAATGTGAAGAATTTATTTATTTATCACTAAAAACATCGGTCGTATGGGCTAAGATCCCTTTATCTTCCCTCCTAAAGGGAGAACCGTACTACTACTTCTCAAATTTTAATTATTACACTCAAAATTAGGACAATAATAATTCGGTAATGTAATAAAAGGGCCGTAACCTTTAAAATATTAAAAGTTTTTTTTGGGACTTTTGGATATAATTTTTATTATTTTTTGTACATACATATCTTCGCTCTGTATCCCTAACGGGGTAGTCAGAGAGGACGGTACGCCAAGCGCCGCGGTCCTTACATATTTCTTTGGCTTCTTCAAATCTCATCATTCTCCTCACAAATTTTCGCCTAGGTATACACGAGTACTTTTGATATTTCAGTCAACTAACACTGGCTATTTGATCTTCGTAAGTCAGCGTTGGTCTTCATCGGTTTTTGCTACCACTCTTGCCCTGTAGATTTTCTTCGCCTGTCTTTCATCACTTGTTCTTTCTTTGTACTAAAGTAAAACTACTAAACCATCTAAGCGTATCTTTCTTTATTTTTAATATTCAGAATGAATATTGTTGTTTTGTGTTTGTGTACGTAGAAATATTATTCAACTGACGTTAAACAATTGTCGTCAAGAATTTCATTTTACGAACTTTTCTATTTTTAATGAGTTGTTCTGTGTACACCTAAGAAGGTTTCTGAATTATTTAATTTAGTAAATAAAAGAACGAGATCGAGGGCTAGCTAGTAGATACTAGCTAGCCCTCGACGTAGTTAGTAGTAGTAGTACAACTAGTGGTTTATATTAAAATCTAGCTGTACCCGCGATTTTGTCTGCGCGGAAACTTTTTTCGTGGCTTTGCCGGTTTAGGTTAAGTTACATGTACATGTACAGAGTTGTTTAAAGATTGTTTTCGAAAAATGTCTACGTCTAGCCTACGTCTGACTCCAGGCACATACTATATATGTACCAAACATCATAATTGGTTCGCCAGTTCAGCATTTCCCATTCAAAGTTTCATCCCACTTTTCACCCCCTTAGGGGTAGTTTTTTGATTAAAAAAGTAGCCAGTGTCCGTTCCCAGATGCCGAACTATATCCATGCTACATCATAATCAGTTCAGCGATTTAGCATTTCCCGTACGAAGTTTCGTCCCCCTCCCTCCCGTCCCCCTGTTCACAGATTTTTGATAAAAAAAAGTTGCCTAAGTATTTTTGATAAAAAAAAGTTTTATCACCGCACAAAATTTTATCATTACCAAGTTAGCGTTTCCCATACAAAGTTTCATCCCCCTTTTCACCCCCTTAGGCGTAGATTTTTTATAAAAAGTAGCCTGTTTGTTCTCTGATGTCAAACTATCTTCTTGCCAAATTTCTTCATAATTGCTTCGGTGGTTCAGCATTTCTCATTCAAAGTTTCATCCCCCTTTCACCCAGCCCCTCAAGGGTAGGTTTTTGATAAAAAAAAGCCTGTGTCCGTTCCCAGGTGTCAACTATATCCATGCTACATCATAATCAGTGATTTAACATTTCCCATGCAAAGTTTCATACCCCTCCCTCCCGTCCCCTTTTCTTCGATTTTTGACAAAAAAGTAGTCTATGTATTTTTGATAAATAATGTCTTATCACCTCAGCAAACTTTATCCAAACACTTTAGCTGCCGTTGTCTGCAAATTTTTAGGTAATAGCAAGGGCTCCGATTGTCTCTATGCGACCACGAAGAGGACTACAGCGCTTATCGTTTGCGCTGTCATAGTAAGTACTTACATAGTAGATACTTCGGCATAGCGTCAAAGGGACTCCGGTCCGTTCTGTAGGAAGTCCCAGGGCAACTCAACATGCAAAGAGGACGAACACCATAGGAGATTTTGTGTGTATATAACCCAGGCTTTTCTCTGACGGTCTAAGTACCTTTTGAAAGTTTCTCTCACCAAAATATTCACCGTCGCGTGAAGTACGGCCCTTTCCTTATCTTGCCTCATTTGTGAAAATAGGTGTGTAGTCGGCTAGAGACCCAACCCAAATCCTTTCCACGTGATAAGAAAAAATGAACTGTATATGTATCTTTTATACTCTTAGCTTTTGACACAAAGTTCAACGACACCGCGAACAAATCGGGAATATTATTATCGTGAAAACGACATTATTTGAGTTGTTGTGTTTTGGAAGAATAGGCTTTGTTTATTTAGGAGTACAGGGTTGACGAACTCCAGGCCATACACATCAAATTGTAACTGCCTTCGTCGTGTTACTAACGTGAAAAAACGATTGTTACAAAATAAAGAATTCCTAAAAATATTGAAATATTTCCTTTTGGGTCTACATGTTGTTTTATAATTAATTACTATTACGATATCCTGCTGTAGGGATTGCTTTTCAGCGGAATTTTCAATTTAGCTGGATTTATGCTACATCAAAGCAAATCCAGCTGGACCCAGCGCGGATCCAGCATTATTCGATTTTCCAAAAAAACGAAACGTTTGTTTTTAAACTCTGGAAACTTTAATAACACATATTCATTTGTAGTCATAAGTAATTTTTGGTGTTAGTAAAGTTCACTAAATATAGTAGTAAGTAATAGTTATGAGTATTATTATTAATTATCACAATACAATAAATAAATCACATGTCGGATACCGGACACCGATCGACACTATTATTCCAGAACAGCACGAGAAGCGGTTGAAATCAAGAAATATCATAATTTCAACCGGGAAGATGGATACCGCTTATCAACATCATGGAATCCTGTCATCAGTGAGTGTGCCCGGAGCCGGAAAACCGGACGTCGCCAGTGTGTAGATGTCGTTAGTGTAGCGTGTCGAAGTACCGACAGTGACCATAACAAAAATTGAGAAATGCATTGAATGAGTGTGAGTAGTTGCAAGAAATCGCACGCTACGAAGACGTCATTCATCCTCATCAGTCTGCCCGTGACCACGATCGATGCAATCCGGTCGAAACGTCGGGATAAAATAGGTATTTAGCCTTAAAGTATAAACGCGACATAGCCCCGTGAGTAAATATTGTAAGATGTGTCACATGAATCGATATGCCAGATATCTGAAACAGCTATTCATTTACCTTTACAGTTTTTTTACTCACTATGTAGTCTAAGTTTCTCAGTGTTACTAATTTACGAAATAAAATTGCGTAGCTCGCTTATAAAGTCTTTAGTTAACTCTTATTAGAAGTAAAACTTATACTATAATTTAAGACTTGACTTGTCTTTTATAGAATGAAGCTAATCAATAACGTTACAGTTTTTTTTTACTTTCTGGAAGTAATATCTTGGTAAGATCTCAAGAAATAAATGTTAGTATGGTGTTATTTCCCAGCCTACTTCTTCAATTTCTGGATTGCTGGATTTTGGTTGGCGGAGGCTTAATAATTAATCATAAATTAATGTTAGGTTTTCACCTTTAAGTTTTGTAACGTTTTCGCGCGGAAAGAAAGTTAGTTACTTGTTTAGCTGATTGCGGATCCGTACCGCTGGATCTAGCAAGCCCCAAAATGTGCTGGATCCAGCTGGATTGCTGGATCCTGCATTGAAATCCCTATTCTGTTGTTTAGAACATGGAATACCGACTTATGGGCCTGCTGAGGCTGTGAGTCGTGACTGTTTGTCAGTCAATCTCTCGCAACCAATATTCACTGATAGTAAATTAGGCTTTACAAGACCTATTAAAATAACAATTTAACGGATTTTACGCTAATATATAAATAATTGTAATACTACGATGTAGTAATATTAGTGTACGTTATTATCTAATTCACTTTTATTTGTTATTTTTAATTAGTTAACATTTATTTGTTGTATATGACATAATGCGTGGTAGGTACGTAGAATTTGTTTACAAGCAAACAAACCTTTAGATTCGAAGTTGATATATTTTACAGTGAATAGAAATATAATATATGTATAAATACTTACAAATATTACTAGGTACGTTCACCCACACGTTGTTAATTTGTTAGTATGTGAAACTTAATGATACCGCAGCCTAAACCGTGGCAATACTAATTAATTATGTTCATTGTTAGAAATGTCTGTTGTCTATATTTGGTTATATTTTGAAGAGACATTTTGAAATGCTCAAACATACAAACCGTAATGAAGTAGTAAAGAGAAATGTGGTTATAGTACTCTGAGAACTGTGACGTGGTTTGAATGCGACTTAGTAAATTTTCGCCTACGTCTTTCCCTTTTCAAGTAATGTAGTATATAAATCCCATATTATATTCTTGTATCTAAATTCAAAATATATAAAAAAAATACTTTCCGTTTTTAAACTACTTCAAAAAAAGGAAGAGATTCTCGATTCAATAATTCCTTTAATGGGTTCAGTATCATTCCGTTCCAGAATTAGTCTGGATATTTATTTAGGCCATGGTCACTCAAAAGGGAGCAATAAAAAAGTTTTTAAGAAAAAATTAAACGGACTTCGAAAAAAAAAACACTAAAAAGTAGCTACAAAATAACTATCCTTTACTAATGAAAACTCAAACTCAAAAATAACTATAAATGCGATACAAATACCTACCTATATAGTTAAAGTTTACGATACAAATACCTACATAATTAAAATTGACTGTTATTGAAGTCGATGCCAAATCAATGTGTAACAATGTGCCAACAATAGAAAGTCTACTAGATTGGTAGTTTTGGCACCTACTACAATAACTGTCAATTTTAATAATACAGTTTTTTTTTTTAACTGAGACAGTATGGAGAGATCCGAATGTACACGAGATACAGTGGGAACTGTCTTAAGAACCATTTGGTCTTTTTTTGTGAGAACAATTTTGGCATTATCAATTTTTTGGTCAAGCGTGGATATGTCTGTCCGGGCGTGTTAGTAAAGATTAGTAGGTTTCACTGTATTATTTAAGTAAATTTAATTTTCTTTGTAAGTTTTTTGTATCACATTAGGTATAAATAAAATGTTATCATAGTTTAATATATAATGTAAAAATGAGTGTTTATTGAAGTAGTGTTAAATGTTATATAATATTATAATTTGATGGATATCTGAAACATAAACAATAAAGAACAGTCGATGTCATACGTGCGAGCCTCGCACGTAATAGGTATTAGCTCTTCGTTCTCGACACGTAATTCAGGTTACAGAATGGACCCGTAAACCTCTCATAATATACAACTAACATTAGCCGCCCCAGTGACAACAAAAATAAGGGGAGCCGTTAAAATGAGCATTAAAACTGATCCATCGACCCGTTTCGCGTTCGTTGTTTACTTTTCTCACGTTTATGTACTCGCTTTTCATCAAATTAAATTTAGTAGGTACCACTGGCAAATCTTGGACATACGAATCACTCATTCGTAAATACCATCGAGCTTTCATAGATATTCATCATGAAGAAAAATCTGATATTTTTCTAAATAACACAAATTTGTCTTTCGCGTGAAAGGTAAACGATGTTTGTAATATTTTTATGCGACAAAATATTGTATTTTGTTCAGCAATAAATAACAATATCTGGGCCGCACATTATCCGATCGTAAATCTTCTGTAAACATCGACAGAAGTACAGTTGAATTGTTAAATTCCAGTGATAGGAATAAACATATTATTGAGTTTTCTTTTTGTAAATAATTTGAGTAACATTGATATAAGTAATTAGCACAACATTAATAAAAATTTCACTTAGAATTGCAATTAAATGCGTCTGATGAATTCCTAAAATCTTTAGCTATTTTACGCTCAAACTCCATAAACCACCAATCGACATGTTTCGCTTCTAAACGAAGCATCAGGATATTCCAGGATGTTGCACAGAACAGACTCGGTGAGCTAACCAGTACCGAATCAACAAACGAATCAGTTGTACGACTATTTATACTTATTACCCTACCCACGACTATACAATGAGTCACCAATCAGAGCTCTGATTGGTGGTAATTAGTGTAAATAGTCATGCAGCTGACTCATTTGTTGATTTGGTGCTACTTAGCTTAACGAGTCTGATCTCTGGAATAATCTGAGGATGCTTCGTCGAGAAGCGAAACACGTGTCGATTGGTGGTTTCTGGAGTTTGAGCTGAAAATATCTAAAGATTATAGGAATACATCACATGAAATGGATTTCCGCATAGTAATACTGAGTCTATACAATATTAAATTACTTCATCACAGAAAGCGCCCACTAAAAAATGCTAACTTTTTTACATTAGCGGTCATCATGTTTTTTTGCGTTTAACCCTCTACTAGTATAACACTTTCAGTAATTTGTTACAAAAAGTTTTAACTAGCAATAATTTCAGCATTCTTGTGTTTTAGGTAAACTTGTTTTGGGTAAACTTAAAAGTTTTCAAAGTAGATCAGTTATCGTCCATTCCACTGACATGATTAGTTTCATCAACACTTTTCGGATAAAGTGGAACTGTTGAGTGCACTTAAATTTTCAAAGAAACTAAAAGTAGTTTCGAGCTCATATTAATTTTACTATTTACGATTTGCTAGAAAGATTATGTGCTCCAGTAGCCAAACAGTACATCATATGTATTATTGCAACAAAAGCATCACTGTGGTTGAATTTAAACCAACGCGTAAAAGAAGAAAATATAATATTGTGGTCAGCTATGAAAGAATAGGTACAGTGCCTAACACATTTTTTTTAAATATATATCTGGCAAAGTCACTATTTGGCATTATGTAATTTTGTTAAATGAGTATTGAACAATACTGATTATAACTCAGCTTTAATAATTCTATATAAAAATATCCCTTGACATAGGCTTCACTGTAGAATACATAAATATAGGTCTCTGTATATATTATGTATGGGTCAGGTTATTTGTAAAGAGCGAATAAAATTAGTCAATGAATTCCTGAAAAAGCGCACGTGCATGTCCATATATCTCGAGTTAGAAACCATGTTAACTGTTTCTAATTCCGACGCGGCTGGTATTATTTTAGGCGCCTAAACCGTAGTCAATTTAATTGGGCAGCTCACATAATTATTTATAAACACTTACATTGTCCGTGGACTTCATCATATGGATTTGCTACTGTAAATAATATAAGTATTCGCGCTTTTTTGTGGCTAAATGGGAAAAGCCTAAAGCTTGGTGTGGTGACGGTGCTCTAGATTCTAGAGCACTGGTTCCCAAACTTATTTTGTCTACTGAGTCGAGAGCTCATGCAGTCATTGTCTAAGATGCCTCCTAGCTAAATGAAATTACAAATCACCCCCCAGGCCTCTACACAACGCCCCCATTTTTTTTCTGGGTCTCTTACCCTTATACCCCTTTAGGCCTGCAGCGCCCACAAGGGGGCGTTATCGCCCACTTTGGGAATGGATGATCTAGAGTATTCTAGAGTGTAAATTGAAAGTTTTAAAAAATTTTTTGTGGCCGTCTGTAGTATTAAATTAAAACTACATTATTCATTCAAAAATAAATAAACACTTTGCATTACTTTTGACACCTTTTCAAAAATATGCGAATAAATTGCTTTTCTTGTGTCCAAATGTCTATAATCTAATAATCTGAAAAAATCATGAAAATGAAAAATATGTAGATTGAAGGAAAGTTATTAGTTTTTTTTACCTAAAACTTTAGCTCTGTGACAACTTAATTTTGCGGTTAGCTGTAAGGAACGTTAATTGCGTAACTACGACTTACATTTGCCCGGTTTGACCTCAGAAATGAGGCGAGAAGGAAATAAACTATAGTAGCCAATTAATAAACCTACTGTAAGAGTTTTCAACCTATCCATAGTACACTGATCTGGTTTATCAACTATTACCATTTAACCACAGCCAGATTGGGAGCGACTTGACGCGTCTTTCGAAACATGGAGACGCCTGATGGTATTAGATGATCTATCCAATATATAACAGCATGCACATACATACTTAACCTCTGCATTATTAGTAACCAATATCAACTCACCATTACTCTGCGAGAAATTGATAAATATATACCATTTATATGAACCCAAAGTAAGCTTGTACTGCGGATACCACACCCCAATCTGATTAAGCACTCAGTAGCACCCAGACTGTAAGACAATTATAGAAGTTAACTTTCCCATAATTACCTGGCCGGAAAGGCATATTTACCATGACCACGCCAAAAACTCTGATGTCAAATATATTGTAACAACGTATAGTTTTAAAAATGAAAACTATTAATATCAGAGTTCTGTATCTTTGTAGAAAATCTTAAATTATTATAGTCCGGCCGCTGAGAGAATGCGTTCCTGATGTCTGTCAATTGGTCATAACTAGTGATAGGCAAAAAGTAACACTGTTTCTTCAAGAAAAGAGTAACATAATTTCAGTACTTCTTTGTCTCGCTTCTAATTTCTGTATGTAACTAGCGTAAAGAAAATAAAAATGCTAGAGTGATATTCAGAAATATTTAATATAAAATCAACAATAAAAATATCTTAAAAAAAAATACAATTGGCTGTTATTTTTTGCACATCACTTAAAAATAAATAGTTCACATAACCTTTTAACAGCGCAGTATGTTTTAAAAAAAATATTGTATTCTTGTTTATAACATTAAATTTAACGCAAAATTATAACATTTATTGACAGTTTACATAATAATATAGCTTTTAATTAATTAATTATTCGTTAATTGGGCAAATAAACAATAAAAATATTTTTATCGTAAATTCAACGCCTTTTCAAAGTGACGTCCTCCATTCGATCACGACCTGTCAGGAACGGATTCTCTCAGCGGCCGGACTAATATGACGATAATTATTAATGCCATAATATGAATGTAACTAATGGATGGTAATGATAATGTTAATGTCATTTTCGACATTAGATACTTTTATATTAACACTGAATTATCAACAAATTTATTCTTATTTTCATAATTTAAAATAGAAATGTTCTCTTATCACTTAACCTTATGACAGTCAAAGCTGGTTTCTTTAATCTCGTGTACAGAACCTATAGAGGTACTGCGACTATAATATACTAATACTATATTCCACAGACAAAAGAATCTTAACAGAAAAAACGAAACCCTTATAAGGTCATCTATCAATAGATAATAGATCTATCACAGTCGATCTTCTTAAAAACTATGTGATCTACAAACTCATTTAGCATAGCGAGCGATGTATCATGATAACCCATATAATGTATGCTAGCATTTTGAAAAATCATAGCGCAATTAAAGAAGGTCATATTCAAACTCGATTTGACCATTCCCCGCCATTTATTTCCAAAACTGCTGGAGTACCAATTTTAAAAATTACAGAGAATTTGAAGTCTGACCTAATTTAAAGGAAAATTGAAAAAACAATCGTAGATCTTTTCCAGAAATTAAGTTTAGAAATTTACTATTTTCGGTAATGGGATGGTTCGGGCACATGGAAAGAATGACTGATGAAAGACTGACGAAGAAAATCCATAGAGCAAAAGTGAGTGGTAAAAGAAGCCAAGGAAGATGACTTATGAAGATCAAATAGTGTTAGCCGACGGAAATGTCAAAAGCACTTCGCATACCTAGGCGAAAGTGTGTGAGGAGAATAAGGAGATTTGAGGAAGCGAAAGAAGTATGTAAGGACCGCGACGCTTGGCGCTCCGTCCTCTCTGACTACCCCGTTAGCGTGAAGATATGTATGTAATTTGTATTCAAACACTTCGTACTGCAGTCGTAAAGATAAAAAGCAAAAGAGAGAGGTGGAGTGGTGTAGTGAGGAACAAGCCGTCGTCGTACTTCTCGATGACGTCACGAACACAGTCGTGCTCTGCTAGAGGGCGCCAGTGTTTTCTTTTTGTTTATTCGTCGGTGTTGCTAACATTTCTTTGATCACAAATAAAGACAATATTTTATAAAAATCGTACCGAATCCTCATAACGAATCGTAAGGAAATCATACGCGTGGAATTCTAATCTACCTACTTTTTCTTAAATAATAAGGACCAAGCGTTCCAGGAACTTAGCAACTTTATTCTGTATGAATCACTAATATGCATTTTAAGTCACATCGAAAAACTAGAAATATTAGTTTTTGGCCGTGCAAGCACTCTTAGTTTAGCATCTATAAATATTGCGCTGTACATGTTTTTTAAAGACTTACGTGATTCGTACACACATGTAGTGCTTAGCACGGTGGTGGCAGTTTATTTGGTCTGGCATTAAAGGACTACCCACGCAATCAACCCCACACCTCAATTTCGACGTATATGTACAGTGTACACAACTGATTTGGCAAGCACGTGTTTGAGCCAAAAATAGAATGGTTTATTCGAATTGTTTCGTAATACATAATGTTGCTTCGAACTAGGAATAGTTTTAACTATAAAAATGTATCGGTATGTACTGTAGAATAATAATATACGAGTTTGGTGAAGCATTTTTTGTACTTAAAGTACTTCTAATATTTTTACGTCTGTACAATTTGTACTAAAAAGAAAGCGTTATTGGGAAGAACAATATTAATTTGTATGTTGTCCACTTGCAATGGAAGTAAGACGCATACATTTTAAAGGCATACTGCCGATGTCATTTTTGTTATTAATTACCCAAAGCATGTGCAATCTAGTCCCATTTCTAAAAGTAGTGAACTTCGCTATGATACCTCTGATGAATCGTTTTGCCATCAATTTGAGAGTAAAGAAAAGGATGTTAAAATCAACACGTCTGCACATGCGCCTTGACAGTCTGACATAACTCGGCCGCGCATTTTGCAACGCCTCTATTTATACTCGCTATTTGTTCGGCCAAAATTAACACTGTTTATGATTCTATAATAGCTTTGAAGTGCCTTTAACCGCTAATTGGGTCTCCGTTTTCATTGCGACCATCACTAATTTCTAATATTTTTAGAGCACGCATTTCAGAATATACGTCGTCATTTACATGACAGGTACTCGATTTCTAGAAACAGATCTCAAAAGCTTTGTAATTTTTAAATGAAATTTAAATACTATATCAAGGACATCGCGAAAATTTATCACTGTAACTACCACCTTTATAAAAAATTCAAGAAAACAGGATGAATAATGGGTGTCCTACTAACATCAGATTCAAATACGGGCATAAAAAAGTAAGAAATTCGAAATTGGAGCGTGTTTAAAATTTATTACCTCTGTGTCACACAATGCCAAACAGACACGACCAGCTCGTAAATACATGCTTCCCGCTCGAATAGAGATAAAAGTGTTAAATTTTTCAACGTCCCAATAATTCCGACGATTTATTTGACACGATGTCTTAATTTTCTCTCAACGGGATGTTTTGTCCTGAAAACTAAAACTCCCCAGCACAAACCAAATGTTCACATACAAAAAACTGTATACTTTAAAATAGAATTCCTTACATAGAAAGTAGATATTAAAAAGGAATCAAAACATTTAAACTTTACGGTCAACATCAGTTAATTAAAGAACATCAAAACGAATGAATACGCCGGAGTATATTAAATTTGGATTCCCGTTCGGAAGTCGAAACTTTACGATTTCATGAAACTATCTCGACTTTACAACATTTGCAGTCGCTTCTGATAAACTATAAACCTACATCGTGATACCCAAGTAATACCCTTTTAAAGCTCACGAATAAAACTAACTTCATACTTCAACACATCACACTTTCTAAAATCATACCACGGAATAACACGAAAACTGTGATTAATGTTTTCATAACATTAGAAACAAAAAAATAACGCAATCAGTCAGAAAAACTTTTCTTTAATCTAGATAAGCTTTATTACCCTCCATTTTATACATAAATTTTTTATTTAACTGTAAAACTGTAGCAAAGAGGTCGTATCCACAATTAATATACTTTTATAAGCTGAAGAAGGTTGATAATTGATATTTTATTATATGAAAAATAAAATAATTATGGTTTTACTAAAATGTTCATCGTACTCACTCTTTCTGGTGTTTTCCTCACAATTAATTTTATCTTAATTTGTATTTCTGTAACCTAACCCATTTATATTATTATAGCCATTTTTAGAAAAAAGGATTGTAGTAAATTGGTACGATTTTTTTTTCTTTCTTCATGACATGGCGCACAGATTTCCGCATTTGCCAATGTCACGTATTAATAAGTAGAATCGACATGAAGCGTATTCGAAGTAAATTCATTTTTTCTTCTTATCGTAAAACTGCTCCAGTAAAGTGATAGTAGGCTTTACTGAAGTTATGAACTTCTTGGAAGAGCGCTAGAACTTAAGCTACACATGTTTAGTTAGACATACTCCGTTCTTTTCACTTATACAAAATTTTAAAACACGATATACTTTTGTACTCTAAAACTCCCAAAAATGTAATAAAAACAGAAAATCTAAATAAAATGACAACCTCACTTCTCCCGTTCCCGCCAAAAAGTCCGTACGATTTCTAGTATAAATGCATAATTACCTACCCATTTTGTTTTTATATTGCAGCCAGCAGTACATACTTAGTTTATTTTATTTTTTTATATTCCAGCAAAATTTCCAGCGAATACTTTTTTAAACAAATGCAGGCAGCACGCTTATTTAATTTTTCTTTGCGTTGCAGCCAGCATTTTTATTGAATACCAACCAGAACGTATATTACAGCGAGAACTTTTCTCAAATTGCAGTCAATATCTTGTTAGTAAATTCAATTGAATTAAACGTTTATTTACTTTTCTATTTCTTTTTAATTATTAATTTACATTTTTCAATAAAGTTATTGAAATAATGTTTTTTAAACCTATGACGACATTATTAACATTATTGACTAGGGCTCATTGTAGCTTATTCTACATTCTACACAGTATGTAAAAAAACCCTGTCCAATCCGTGAAGGTATTAGAAATGAATTATTAGATTGGGTTCTATTTATGTAATCCTTTTTAAGTAATAAGTAATATAAAAATACCCCGAATAAAAAAAATAATGAAGTGAGGAAACTTACATGGCAATATTGCAATGGCAATGGCAGTGGGTATGGCGCGCACCGATGCGCCACCAAAGATAACGGGTTTGTTACATTTTAAAAATTTACTATATCTTGTAATTGGGTAATGAAAACGTGTATTTTAAATTACAAAGTCATTTTTATTTTCGTGAATATTATAATTTTCTAATCCTTTTGGGTAATATCATTAAGATGCCTATACGGCCCTTTCGGATCAGACAGGGCTTTTTTACATTCTATATATATATATATGTTAAATATTATGGCAGTCTTTTTCAGTTGCTAACTACATTAAACATGGTAACGTTATCCATTAAAACGAAGCAATCGACATTGCTATTTCCGGCGTAAGGCGTGTCTAAAGTACATACGTATTAGGTACTCATCATTCTTTATACCCAATATGACATCAAGATGGTGAATTTCTGCAATGAGACAATAAACCGTAGTCTGTTTCATTTAATATTTTTTATTCAATTTCTAGATATTGCTTTTCAAATCTTTGACAATATAAAAGCATTGTTATCGTTGCCGTTGATAAAGGAGTCGCTACTTTGATCTAAATATAGCACCCAATTCTCCTGCTTCACAGTACAATCAATATGACATAATTGATATCAATGTGATTTAAGCTCAGAATTTAGTTCGAATCTTAAGTCAAAGTATTTGTAATTTGTTTAGAATCCTGCAATTTACACAAAATATACTCGTATTAATATTGAGTACCTGGGCGACAGAGCTTTGCTCGGTGTCTTACAAAAATAATAACAAAAATAACATCTGACCACATTCCAGAATTTGAACCCGCGTATTTCAGCTTGATAGATCCTACGCTCTATCCACTGTACCTACAACTGAGAAGGTAAACTCTCGTTGTGAAATCACAATAGTTTAGAGTTTAGAAATTTTAAGTGTGTGAAAACATAGATAAAACTTATTTTCTCAGAATTAGACCCTTGCTATATCGAATTTTGACCACCGTAAAGCTTTGTATTATAAACTTCATCCAAATATATATATATTATAATATTGCTCGTTTAATATAAAGTGGATATAAGGTGTCGAACTAAAATATTGCTTGTTTTTTTTTGATAATAATTTTGTTGATCATCGCATCATACGCTTTTTTCGCTTGTTAGTTTATTATTGCGATTCATAAGTACATAACAAATAGCAATTACTTGTGTAAGTATTCAATTATAAGACAATTGTGTAATATTATTTCCAGTAATAACTACTCATACAATAGCTTTTGACAGATACCAGTATATACATAAGTTCATATATAAATTCATTCATACTAAGTTGTTTAGTAACGGATTAGAAGATTGCTTATCTTAATCTAATTAACGAAATTTTAATTTCTAAAGCCATATTAAACGTAAAACTAAATTGTTAAAAACCTTGTTCCCAACTCGTACGCATGTCATTCAATCAACGAATTCGCATCTATACATTTCAGTATTTGTTTGTGTAAATTATGCGGACCGTTGAGCATATTTAGATTAATTATCTATTATTTATTCGTAAAGAAAAAACTTTAAGATACATTTCTAATAATGGCACATGAAGCATTTGTACTGGGTCTTCCAATTGCCATTTGTGATTCGTACTTTGAATACAGAAGTGTACACACTCGAACCCCGCCCGGCCGCTTGCCGGCGGCGACACCGTCTCGCCCCACTTCGCCTACATTTCTTGGTATCAAACAAGACGCCTCTGATCTAATCTAACAACTCGTAACATGTGTAACATAAGCTCATTGGAGCGCGATTGCAAACAATTATTTTTCTTTAAGAATGTAGGTTGAACGAGGACAATGTTTTAACACAAATGTTAATAACAGTACGAGTATTATTCATCACATTTATCAAATTTACTTTTATTGGGTACAACTTTTATAATAGAAAGCTTCTGGAAATATCGTTATGTGAATGAGATTAAAAATGAAATGTAATTTTATTCCACGAAAAAGAAATATAGATCCGCTCAGTCTTTCGCAACTCAGATTAAAGATTATAAAATTACGTAATGATTATCATAATAATTTCTACGAGTACTATTATTCAGATAAAACACAAATTCATATTAACTAATGAGAGTAATTCATTTTTTTTTGTTTTATCAGTTTCGTTATTACATGTGATCATATCCGAGAGCGACTGTTTATAGAGTTAATTTTATTACGTTACGAAATTAGCGCCGATCGTTGCGAAGTATCTAGGAAGCGATGAGGCTACCTCATGTACTAACTCATGTTCGCTATCTAAACACTGTCTGTTGAACATTAATCACGGATATTTGCTATTTTTGTTTTCTTGTCAGTAGCTACTGTTTTATGAGAAAAGTTGGATTAGCTACAGTCATTAAAAATCTGTACAAATAGAACAATAACGTAATCAATAATCATCTGTATTTGAAGTATTTTTAATGATTTATATGTAAGTTGTACAAGATACATACATATGTTTATGCTTATTGTTGTTCCTAACTCCAAAACAAAAACATTTACAATTTGTCTATTCGTTTGTTTTAGTATTAAACGTAAAAGGTGGCTCATCATCAAATTAATCTATCTTCAAGTAACTAACTTGATATAATTATTATAAGCGATTGTAATAATAGCTATGTAATATCAATTTGAAATTTTTTCTTTTAATTCTATTGTTATAAGTTTAGGTATGTCATGGTGCAAATTAAAATATTATTATTATTTAAAAAAAAACATTTATGTCCACAAAGCTAGTTTCTCTTTCACTCTCATTTAACTATCTATCTGTACTATATGTACACACACGTCCAGTTATATAATGTAAATTGTCTATTAGGTACATGCCATAAAACACCAAATATTAGCTATTTAATGCATCAAAAAAATATAATTATCATTAAAAAAAAATCATTTGATAGGTAGATATCTATACTAATATTATAAAGACGTAAATTTTATTTGTTTGCATGTAATGGATAAACTCAAAAACTACTCAACTTATTTCAATAATTCTTTCACCTATAGAGGTCTTCATTATCAGCGAATAACATGGGCTGTATTTTATTTTCAAAACAAAATTCTACCCGTGCGAAGACGGGGCGGGTCGCTAGTTTTGCATAATTTTACTTGTTTGTTACATTTTAACTTTAGTTACATTTTTAGTTGCATTTTAGCTAGAGTCTGACTCATTTTAAATGTGGTTTGTTAATGACATTTCTTGTAAGTAGAGGATTTGCACATTTTTGCCGTGGTATATTCAATATTAGTTGGTGAACGAGTGAACTAAGCGAACGACCTATTTCATTACATTAACTGTCTACTAATTGTAACAATAATGGATTTGCCAAAGAACCTCTTCACAGCAAACAAAATATTGGTTTATTGACACTAGCTGTGAATATGTCACAATAGTTGACTTTGTATTATGTGAATGAATACGATGACATAATGCATACATTATTGTATTCAAAAACTTTAGCATCACTATTGTGACAGTTTATTTTTACATAGGTATATCTAATATTAGGTATCACAGCTTTCGTGTAAATATGTTGTCTTTGCTCCGATCTATCTAGATTATTTTCTGCGTATTAATTTTTCAATTATTAGGTATTTGTATCTGCGAAACCAACTATTTTTGTGTCTGTAAAGTTGCTAACATGTATATGTCTACACTTGAATAAACTTCAAACCAGGGCGACTGACTTTCCACGCCATATTCAGGCAGGCAGGTGATCCTTTCCTTTTTTTCCTTAGAATTCCTTTCTTACGCGATTGAGGATACACCCCACACATAAAGTTATTATACAATAATTGTTTCGTTCAAAATTAAGCTTCGTAAATTATTTAAAGCTGATAGAAATTAAAATACAACTTAAACTTGTCGCTTGTTTGTCCAATTAATTATAGTCGATGATTGTATGGAAAACAATTACCTTTCAATTAAATACTCCGTTTAATTTAGTTTCGGTCCGAATGCACTGAATCGTGAAAATGTTGCCTGTAATTGAAAAGTGCTTGGGATATTCTTAAATAATATTTTTTCTCATTAAATTCAAGATTCTTTAGATTAAAAAGCCCTCAGTTGCTTCGAGTTATAAATAGCTTTTTTAACTTTCACTTTCATCTGGTAATGAGAGTATTTTATAAAAGTACTTCGATTCTTTATTTTAATTTATGACGCACGTACTAGATGACAATTAAAAATACATTTAAGAAAGATCTATAATTTATTGAGTTCATTCATCCTAAAGCACGTTATACGAATATGAAACAACATCAATATTTTAAATCATGTATCATTTTTACCTACATATTTAAATCTCAACCTAAACTGTTCTTGTTTTAGCTTGAACTCTGAAATATGAAGACACTAATATGCTACTATCACTTTATGTTCTCACAAATATATTTATTTCACGAATCTTGCATACTTACTTACATACATATCTTCACGCTATATCCCTAACGGGGTAGTCATACATACTTAATCTGGATAAACTATTAAACCAAAATTAAAATTTATTTAAGTGTATATTATGTAAATATTGTGTGAAACACATACGTAAAAGTGCCGTAATGGGAAAATCTAGACATATAAGAAACGAAGTGAGCTGAAATGGCAGTGATCAGAATGTTGACAAACTATAACAACGATTACAGTACATAGTAACATCATGTGAGAGACAGTCACGTAAATTCGTCATGTCTGTACTTATTATCTGTCACTTGCCTTTTCATACATACATACATTAGTTATAATTGAGTGTAAAGTAGGTTCGACCCTAATATAAATTTTCGCAATTTATGAACCTAATTGACTTTTATGAAAGGTAATTTTAGACTAGCCCTTTATAAAGCCTTTTATAATGGTTTATAGAGGCTTATAGAACGCCTTTCATAAGGCATGAAATTTTTTTATAGACACAACTGTTAATATGTCTAAGAACGGAAATGACAAGAAAAATGTATATTAAAAGCTAACTATTTATTTGCAACACAACCATTTTTAAACATTATAATAGTTATTATTAATTATTATTAATAACAATATATTAATAAAAATTGTTTTATTACAATAATATTTTGAAATGAAAAATTGAACTACGTAAATAATTTTTAGTAATTTAAAAATTTATATTCATGAAATGTTAGTAACTTTCGCGAGCCGTATTAAAGGATTTTAAAAAAATTAAGCGGGGTGGATGAAGTTGTTATCGTATTTAAAATAAGGTTTATTTAAAATGGTATTAAAAGAGTTTACGAAATCATAATTTTACGAGAATAAATGAAGTGGAATAACTGATTTGCACTGAGCAGAAAGAATTTCATATCCTCAGAGACAAGCTGGATCACATGTGGAACTATTCCGAAACCTCAGACATGATTTGGTTGGTATTGATTTGATATTATTGATAGAGGACGGGCAGGGCAACCTTGACATATTCAGGATTTCAATATGTTTTATATTCAATTCAGATCCCAGATCCCAATTTTTTATTACAAAATAACGCGTAATTATAATAATACGCTAGCTATGTATTTTAATTTACGTCTGTTCAAAAAATTGATAAAGTAATTTTTCTAAATGTTTCTAATACATGATTTATTTTGTTTCAGGTATCTTATGCAGATTTCAATTTATAACCTACGAGTACACAAATTTTCGTACGTATGCACATTCATTATACATTCTTAGATATACTGTGCTTTTTTGAGAAATAAAAGACAGAGAAGAGAGAAAAAATAAAAAATATGCCAACTTCTTGTTTCACGCACTTCATATATGTCGGTTAAGGAATAAGGCTTTAAGAAACCGGTATAGGACAGACTATCATTCGTTACTATATGGAACGGTTCTATTTTACAAACGATTTGGTTTCAAATTCGTTTCTTTCGTTATTGGACTGATAGCCATATAAAAGTCCCCTTGCTACATAAACTTGAATCATTGGTGCCGTTGTCCTAACCTTAGTAAAGGAAATGCGGACCACGTCATCTGCATATCGCGAGGGCGTCGGTTGTCACATAAAAATAGTATCATCTATTTATAACATGACCGACGTCAAACAACGTCGGCACTGATGTAACGCCCAATGGTCGCGATCGAAGTGTTGGCCGCCGCGGTTGCCGACTCCGAGGAAATATCGCAGAAACACTTTTCGACGAGACTAGGTGTGTGAAGGTGGACAAGAAAGTGCCCCGTCATATGTCTCCAAGATATTCCATGTAAATTCGGAATAGCAATGGATGTATATAATATTTATTGCTTTTAAATAGTATATTTTTGTCATATGTATTTTTAGTCGCCAGTACATTTAAAACTATATTTTTTTAGTTTTCAACTTCTTACTAAGTAGATCAGAACCTCACAATTTCTATAAATGAAATATTTTCTAATACTTTTTTAATTTATCTTTTTTATTTTTCAATATTGTCACTAAAAACGAAATTAGTTTACCACTGTAGGTATAAGCTTATGTATGATAAATCCTTAAAAATAATGACATAATCTCCTAACAGAACTACTAGTATACGTGTCGTCACTGTAACTCGATACTAAACAATGAAAGCTTCTCGTAACCATTAGCCAGATACTAAAAACTATTATTATGATATTATGAGTAAAATTACGCAAACATAAGAGCCCGTTAGCGCGGTCGTAGTGCATCTGCATTCCGAGCCGAGAGACCCGAGTGCGATTCCCGCCTGACCTGGCTGGAATTTGAACCGGCTAAGCCGGCTAATGTAGGAAAACGAACTTATCTAAGTTGTCCTATAATGTAGGCGTTACTAGGCGCCCCCCAGTTAGCCCCCCAGTAGTTTCGGCTGAGCACGAACGTAATTGTTTGTTGTACGATGCTTTGTAAAAACTCAAATACCTTTTACTTCACCTTTCTGAATTCATATTGTCATAAAATCTGATGTCATAACTTACCGATAGCTTACGTCAAATCCCGTATACTTTCTATTATTTTTCTTCTGATCTTTGTTAAAAGTTCGAAGACCGAAGAGATATCTTTCGGGAGGATCATTGATCGCTCGATGTCTCTCGTGAATGCCTCTATTGATCCTTGTTATACGGGATTTATTACTGAAGAATAAAAACAGAAAAGTTCCACGCTCCACATTCTGTTTTCAAAACATGAAAACGAGATTTATATATGTTTAACCGCATGCCACTGTTTACATGGTTTTTATCCATTTAAATAATACATCTATATTGGTCTGGGAGAGGAATAAAGACATGGATTACGTCAGCTGCATACCCATGCAGGCCGTAAAAGTCAGTCAAGGCCATAAGTTCTACGGAACTTTTATAGACGACTGGCTAGCAATCTATCACTATATATGTTTTCGCTCTGCAATGTGTAATTCTGCACATATTACTAGGAATCGCGTCTGAAAAAGATTTTGTATCTCATTGATCCATCTGTCCACTCTGAATGGAAATTACCGTGAAATTGTGTATCATATATGGAACTATCGAACTAGTTGTTCCCGGCCACGCATTGCTGTGGCGCGCGTTGAACAAAGGAATATTTTTATTTATATAGATATATTAGCATAAAAAACTCGCGTGTATTCGAATGCAACGTTGTGTCAAAATTTACAGACTGCTTATCGAGTTTTGCGACCATAAATATATGGAAATTGAATTTTTATGTAATATATAGATAATATTATAAGATGTATGTGCGGTGTCACCCTTGCAGACAAAATAAGCAATAAAGAGATACGCGGTATGACAGGCTTGCACGACAGTGTTATTGAAAAAATGAAGAAAGGAATGCTAAGATGGTTCGGGCACATGGAAAGAATGAGTGTTGAAAGACTGACGAAGAAAATCTATAGAGCGAAAGTGAGTGGTAAAAGAGGCCAAGGAAGACCAAGGCTGACTTATGAAGATCAAATAGCTAGAGTGTTAGCCGACGGAAATGTCAAAAGCACTCGCATACCCAGGCGAAAATGTGTGAGAAGAATGATGAGATTTGAGGAAGCGAATGAAGTATGTAAGGATCGCGACGCTTGGCGCTCCATCCTCTCTGACTACCTCGTTATATAGATAATAACACAAGCATACAAATAAAAAATGCATCTAAGTAAATATAAAATAAAGCAAGTAGAGCACTATTATAGGCTGATGATGTGGAAAATAAATTTAGTTCTAGTAATTGCTGTTAACAGATCCGCAATTATATGGGACAAATCCGTCCTAAAATTTAAGTTACTATTTACTCTAATTTCGTCACATTCAAGTAACATTATACATATGTATCATAACAGAAAAATGTTTAGTTGATTAACTCAGTTCATGAAACTCATCAAATTCATTACAGATCTTTAATTCTTTGAAAATTAGAATTCATATTTTTATTTAACAACAGTTGGGATTACCCATAAAATAAGTCCAGTTAGTTATAACTGGAGTTAGCTAATTCTTCTATTGATATTGTTACATATTATCATATTGCAAGATTCAGCTAGTTTCCGACTTAGTACACACAAGGAATTATTTAGATAGATTCATTTTGTCTGTAAGATATGGAAACAAACTAAAGGTCTATTAACACCGTGATTTCTTGAATTTCACACCATGGAGATCATCTAAAAAATTAATTTGTAGGCGTTGTTTAAGAAATCTTTTATAATATCTGTCGTCGCCAAAAATTCTGATTTCTACAATTACATTACAATTTGTAGTTATGAAGTAAATTTAGTTTACCAATTTTGTCGATGATTATTGCGATTTCTTGACTTTTTTGGTTCATTTTTACACAATTAAAAGCGCTATGGGAATCATAAGAACTGTCACAATGTCAGTTTTTTTAATTTTATTTTTAATCTGTTCTACTACCGACAGAGAAGCGTACGTCATATCAAATGTATTCTTCTTCTTTTTTATAATTACTTTTGAAAATTTGTTCCCTACATAAATTGAGAATGACCGACAAACTTTCCTACCTCCCTTGACCTTCCTGTTTAATGAAAAAAAGTTTGACTTCCACCAGGATTACGTACAAGTCATTCAATTACGCAGCATCCGCAGCAATTACTCAAATGTGTCCCTTGTGACTTATTAAGAAGAAAGACTTTGAAATTAGGTTGCAATTAAATAAACATCTGACACGATTTGCAATTTGCAGTTTGGTTTTTATTGAATTTTGCGAACTTAGTAGGTGATTGTTTCTGGTAGCGTCTAGGCTCTAGACATTTTATTTTTATAAAAATACATCATCATTACAGCTTTTTTTATAAAGCAGATTAAACCTTCAAAAGGTACCCAGTCTCCTCCGGATGACTTATATGGGTTTTTTACCCATTTAAAACCTTTGCAGTGGTCGTCCTCGGCGCATGTCATGGGATCTCTCATGGAACCAGTCGAAGCCTCATTAGTGTTATGTCAAAATAATCCGAACAGACGCGTGATGCTGTACCTTTGCTTTGTTTTCCGGGCTACAGGAATATTATCACTAAACCTTTTAGAGTTACGGAAATAAAACATCTATAAAAACATAAACCTAAAGCATTCTATGTTGTTAAACGGAAATTACCATTTTTTATTAATTTTCGAAACGTTAGTTAAAATTACTAAAACGTTTTTCATTACTTGAGGTTTGATATGCAAATAAACTGTTAAAAACCATTAGCTACCTAACTTATGTGTAACAATTAATCACAGTTTAAAATACCTAAAATAAAACGCGATGGGCGCACGTTAACGGTATTTTATTATACTTATAAATTGTATTAAACGTTGTTCGTTATTTATATCCGTTGTAGACTAGAATCGAGTAGATAGTTTGTCCCGCTTGATTTATAAGTTGTACTTCTGATGCCACCAACTCGCGTTATTCTACTGAATGAGACAGATTAATTCGCTTTTAAACAGGCAGCGTGGAAAACAGCGTCGGTCCATTGTCCACAATTAAGAAAAGGATAGTGATATTATAAACTTCTTCCTGTTTTATTTGCATTGCTTTTTCTAAAACTGTTTGGAAGCTTTTAACAGATTCCAGTTGTCTTCAAAACGAAATGTAAACGGTATATATGAAAGTAAAATAAACGTAAACGGTTCATTTCGTTAAATAAAAGCTACCTTTTCTGAGGTCACTTCCAGGTTTTCATTAAATATCCGAACACCAAGTTTTTTTTTCTCCGTAGTTTCTTTGTCATATACTACATAACCTGATGCTAATTCCCTTTCGGTGTAGACAGGTTATCCAAACATAATGCATGTTGATTTTACTTTAGCGATAAATATTTGGGCTTGTCGCTAGTCCTGTTTGGTAAATATGAAATTTATAGTACTATTACTTGCAATTTTCTCTTTACGTCATACTTATTTCAATCCTTTTTGTTAACTCGTAGTTTTAAAATACACCAATAATAATTCTTATTATTTGATTTTGTTGCTTATGTTTTTGATGACAGCACGTTTAAGTAGGCGAACAAGAGATCTTTTCTAGAGGGAATTTTAGAGGAGAGTTGAAAGAGAGTTGTTGGAGAGATTATGGAGATCTTTCATTTTTTGTAATGCAACTATATATTTCTTCATGAATTTAATTGTAATTTAACAAAAAAGGGAGTGTTTACATTTTTTGAGTCATTTGCTACTTTACAATTTTTTAATGACAGTTACTCCAAATATATCCAAGTACACGATCGATAAATCTGCTAGACTAATAACGGATAATATTTAATGAAACAAATGTTTTACTTATTGGCATTACGTAGGAACGTCTCGAATACTGTGACTATAAATACCGTTATTATTAAGAAAATATTTAGTAACCTTTACAGATGTTTTACCCTTTAACATTACTTTTAAATTTGTTAACTTGGCGCTATTATTTTATGCGTGTATGTCCTGCGCAAAAATATCTCTGATGTGAAATGATGTGGGTTTTTATTATGTACTAAATCTAACACTCTCCAGTATCATGACAGTAGACTTTATTGGAGTTAAAAAGGACTTCTTAGAAAATCGCGAAAACTTCAATTGTATATTCTTATTTCTTCAAACTTTCCAATTCTTAACACTTCTACAAAACTTACACACAATATACTATATCGGTTTCCTATCTTAAAACTCTCAAAAACGCAAAATATAGAAAACTGAAATAAAATGCTAATTTCACTTCTCCTGTTCTGTCCTGTTCATTACTAGTAACTAAATAATAATCACGCCATTAAAAAAAAATTATAATAATTCAAGAAATTACCGTTA
Organism: Zeuzera pyrina; assembly: GCA_907165235.1. Lineage (NCBI taxonomy): Eukaryota > Metazoa > Arthropoda > Insecta > Lepidoptera > Cossidae > Zeuzera > Zeuzera pyrina. The sequence goes on along the minus strand of OU015620.1, from coordinate 22,240,121 downwards.
AAAGTTTTAAATAAATGTGATTTATAGTTCCGACTCGAAACTCACATTATTTTCTTATCGAAATTTTGATGTCGATCATATGTGTTAAAATATTTTTGTTTCGCAAATTCCTTTTTATCCTGCAGACATTTGGTCCCAAAAACCAAAAATCTCAGTCACTAAAAGTAACCAAAAAATTATTCAGTAGTTTTTAATAACTACTGAATACTTTTTTATCAATAACAATTATTGAATATTTTAATAAGACGGGGCTCACGAACGTGTAAATGGCATACTTTTATTTTACATTTTTTGTTACCCTAACAAAAACCATAACAAGAAGGGAGTAAGTTGTATGAGAGTTAATAAATTATTCATTCCATTCAAACAAACAATATGTAATTCAAAAAATCGGTGAAGTTCAAACTATACTTTGTTTACCTGATATGCTTGTTTATGGAAGTGCAATAAGCTGCAGCTTCCAAACAATCACAAGGCGAAATAGAATTAACAGCCGCTTAACCTTGTGCTATTTGGCAATTAAATAGAATGCGGCAATGGATAGTTGATACGCATTGTTTGTTTTATTACGGACTTCGATGAAATATTAAAGTATATTTTCGCAAATAGTACTGCGTACGATATCTTTGCTCACAAGGTTATGTAAGGTTAAGTTATGAATGTTACTCATTAAAATGTAGAAAAATTAAACTTACGTTAGAGTTATATACCTAAAATATGAAGTTTTATTACGTTTATTATGCAGTCATTGAAGTATCGACATAAAAACTTACGTAATATTCATACGTAAAATAAACTGTATTTGGACAGTTGTCTCCAGATATTGAAAGGTAGTATGAGTGGTATGATATGTGATGGTTCAGTGGTAAACTGCCTATTGTATGCTGACGACGCTGTGCTTATAGCACTATCAGAGGTAGAATTGCAGACACTTAGTCACGTGCATGAAAGAAGAATGTGAAGTGAAAGGATTTAATATGAGAAGACGAAATGTGAGATTTGGGTACATGGAAAATGTCAAGAACAAGTGAATGTAATTGTGTATGTGGGAAGTGCGTTTTCGAGGGATGAAAGATGTGAGTTTGATGTGGAGAGACTGGTAGCAACTGGCAATAAAGTGAACGGTGATCTTTCCGCATTAGTAGGCAATGTGAATATATCTAACACAGCCAAAATAGCCATCCACAATGCGGAGTTGGTGACAACTTTATTGTATGGTAGCGAGGCCTGGATATAACCGAAATCGAGTCAAAGTATGATAAATGCAGTAGAAATGCGATCTCTTAGAAATATGTGCGGTGTCACCCTTGCGGACAGCATAAGCAATGAAGAGATATGCAGTATGACAGGGTTGCACGACAGTGTTATTGTAAAAATGAAGAAAGGAATGGTAAGATCGTTCGGTCACATAGAAAGAATGAGTGATGAAAGACTGACGAAGAAAATCTACAGAGCGAAAGCGAGTGGTAAAAAAGCCAACGAAGACCAAGGCTGACTTATGAAGATCAAATAGCCAGTGTTAGCCGACGGAAATGTCTAAAGTACTCGCATACTTAGGCGAAAATGTGTGAGGAGAATGATGAGATTTGAGGAGGGGAAAGCAGTATGTAAGGACCGCAAAACTTGGCGCTCCCTTATCCATGATTACCCCGTTAGGGATACAGCGTGAAGATATGTATGTATGTAAAACAAACATTACATAATTTCACTGGAAACTAAAATACATATCTAGTCCAGCACCGTGCGCATAAACATCCTTTTTAAGAAAAATATTGATACAAAACAATGTTAAAGCAACAGTAAATAGGAAGTAAATCTAAGGATAAAAGAACCACGATGCTGCTCACTCAGTCTAGCCCATATCTTAGCCCAGCATAAGAATGTTTTCTTAATGGGAAATATATGAGTAAATATAAAGAAATGAACTGATGTGGAAGTCTGACATCTACTTCGATAGAAAATTATACAATTTATATAATATATTTTAAATACATTGAACCAAAATATCGAATGTTATTATATTCCGTTTGTTGAAGACACTTCTCTAGGGTATCTTTAATATTTGTATTGTTCGTGTTTCAGATGATCGAAATACCTAATTATTAAAAATGTATTCCATGCATGCGAATGCAATGTGTAATGTAATTATATTGAAGTTAGACCTTTACTTTATATATTATATTGGCATGAGAATAACAAATAATTCGAGATTATTGTTCTTAAGAACATAAGATGATTTAAAAAAAATAATACTAAACGCAAAATAATTTATCAAAATATTTAATTATTAAGGGTCAAGGCAGAGTTAACTATTATTTGTTGTGAGACCAACCTACGTGGAAGAGACATTTGCTGCACATTTTATATTTATTTATCTGCTAAACCAGCAGGAGCATCAGATACTATACTATAAGAGAAATAATAATAAGCAAGCTGTCTATCTAGACTTTATTCCTGCGTGGGTGAATAAACTTGCCTAGGTCGTGTGCCCACATAATAGCGTAGGTTACACCTTGCCTTCATTGCAGGTGCTTAGAACATCATAAGATTATAAGTTACAAAGCTTCATTATTAACTTGGTAGGAACACAATGACATTAAAACACGCAAAATAGCTTATATATGTGATTAATCATGTAAATATTGCTACGTCGACGCAGAATGGAGTTTACGTTCCACGACATATAAATAGTAGGTAGTACTGTCTTTGCAATTTGCAATATAATCATGAGAATTTATAGAACCCCGCCACAAATCGTCTTTCAAAAATTAATGGTAGAACTTTGGAATGATAACGCTTAAAAGGAATATTTACTACCAAACGATATCACATATCGATTAAAATATAATATTTACCTATGGAATGCAATATGAACTCTAAATTATGCTTTCCCAAAGCAAAGCAGGCATAAAAAAGAATTTCATGTGATGGCCTGGCTTATGAAATAAAATAATGTCATAACTTATGACATCATTTCACTCTACAGACCGTAATTTTTTATATTTTGTTTAAAGGCGTCGCCATCAACAAGTTTTTGCCCCTTATACGAAGCCAATTATGGCCGCAATAAATTTCTTCAATTTCGTTCCCTTATTTGGTTTCTAAACGTTATTATTCTAAGTGTAGAATTATATATTTAATTGTTACAAATATTTAATTGTTTATATTTCTCTAAGACTTATAAAACCGTGAACAAAAGTAATGTGTGCTCGTAACAGCGTTTTTTATGCGTAAAACAATTATTGAATATCCACGTTTAAGAAATACATATATGTACTGAAGTATAAACTTAATTATCTAAATCACAGAAAGAAATTTGCCCATAAATTAATTAATAATAAATTTGCTCATAACTATTATCGCACTCCGTACTCTATTGTTTAAATTATGTCTTATAATAAATTATAAAGCAGTATTACTCAAGAATAAGTTTCAAAATATCATAACACACCATATAAAATTGACATATGTATTTCTATTTAAAAAAGTATTTCCGTTTATATATGTAATTTACAATTGCATAATTATTTTTTTGTCTTTTTGAAAGATTACCGAACTGACAACATGGTACTTACTCTTGTTGTTTACCAGTAAAACCTACGAAATGTGTGCATATAAATAAATGGAGACATGGTGGAGTAACTAAATTAATTATTTAACTGACTTACGAGGCGTTACAGTCTAATTAATTTTACCTGATAAAAAGGAAGTTTTCGAAATTCACCAGTGCGCTAAAACCTTCATATCATTTTGTTTACGGAATTTTTGAGGAGGCCGTTTGCTATTTCTTGCATTTATTACTGCTGGTAAAAGTATTTTTTATTAAAATATTAATAGCGCTAACTTTAGAACATTGTTTACACCTGCGCTGAAATATATTGAACTGAAATATTGACTGAAATATATGTTCATGGTAAATACCAAAAGAACAATATAGAGTTAAAAAAAAATCTATTTTATTCAAATAATTTGGGTGAAGCTTACTTGACAACAAAAACGAGTATAATTTATTTTTACTTCGAAACAACATGTACGAATATACAACTTAATTCAAAAATAAAAAGGTACAAAAAAAAGCTTTATTATTTAACTGACGGATCAAAAGAATCCCGGCGACGAATACAAAAAAGTTTTTTTGAAACCTGTATCATTGAAATCTTTATACCAAAAGCGGGTCGAAGAGGTCTTTGTACGTAAATAAGATACTAATTATATGACAAATAGGTGAATGCTGCGTATTTTGTGAATGCAACTGTCGTACGCCAAAGTGATATAGAAAATAAACAAGCGACCTAAGGTAGTACCACATTAAAATGGTGAAAACTCAAATTCAGGCATGTCATAAGAAATAAGAAATACTGGCTACTCCAACTTATTATGTAGGGAGAGATTATAGGAAGACGAAGGCCAAAAGCGGACGGAGAATGTCTTGGCTTAAGAATATTCGGGAGTGGTTTGGCTTGAGTATTAGGTATTTGTTTCGGACAACCGCTTCAAAGATGAAAGTTGTCATGATGGTCGCTAACCTCCGATAAGAAAAAGCACGTTAAGTGGAAGATTCTTGACTCCACAAATAGGTCATTATAAGATATTTTTAAAAACCATACGTGTAAACCGGCAACAATATTAATCAGGACGAAAGAGTTGATAGATTCATACATGATATGTACTATACATACATACATATCTTTACGCTGTATCCCTAACTGAATAGACAAAGAGAGCACAGCGCTAAGCAACGCCCACCAAATCATATGATTTAATAACAGGTATTATACCACTCGTTATTACATTAATCAAATCAAATCAAATCAAACCATTTATTTGTGATACATAGGTGATATCATTTTAAGGTGTCATTTTTCCAATATTGTTCGCTACGTTCAGCCTCACGGCGTACAAATATTGTTTTGTTATGTTATACAATGTTGATATAGTTATGAGCAATAAAATCGTAGTCAATAAAAAATACAAAATGTCAATAAATTATGAATTTCAGACAATCAATTCATGCACTAGTCAATAAACATCACTAATACAAATCTTCACGTACATTAGTATGACTTAGCTAAATCTATCAATTAATTCCTAAAACGACATCTAATGTTATGTACCTAACTTAAATACATTATTTGTTAAAAAATTCGTCTATCGTGTAAAAAGTATTCTGTATTAGGTAGTCAAAAATAGTTCGCTTGAACTCGCTCGCTTGTTACCCCAGAAAATTAACCCGTATCTGAGTCTTGAAGCTATACATCCATGATATGCAGTTAATAACGTTTGTTTGTTTACTGTTTTGGAGAGCCTGTATAAAGCATACGCATTTTGAGCAACTTTATTGGCAGTAGCTTCGACGTGTGTTTGCCATTTCATGTCAGCGTCAATGTACAATCCAAGGAATTTAGTTGTTTTTGTGTCTTGGAAGATTTTTGAGTTTATATTAATACTTTCCTGATTTTCATTCTGATTTTTATTAAAATTCATAATCAAAGTTTTATCTACGTTCAATTTAAGGTTTATAGTATATATATATAAGGTTTATAGTAACGTTAATTTATTATATTTAAGCCATGTCATTACGGATGTCAAACTATTTTGTATGTCAGATCTATTATTTATGAGTATTGTACAGTCATCAGCAAATAATATAATTTTGTTTGTCATTGATTTCACTATGTCATTTATGTATACAACAAAAAGGAGAGGGGCTAATGTGCTACCTTGAGGGACACCATGTGTGATAGCTTTTGCATCTGATGAATAATTTACTTCAACTTTGGTTTTAAGGCATATTCTACTTATTGTTGTTATTTGTGTCCTATCACTTAAATATGATTTGAATTATTTTAGTGCATTACCCCTTACTCCGTATGACTCTAGTTTATATAAGAGTATATTATGCTCTACAAAATCGAACGCTTTCGACATATCCATGAACACGGCATATATAGGTTGTTTGTTGTCTATTCTAGAGCTTACTACACTAACAAAGTTATATATAGCCATATCAATTGATTTATTCTTTCGAAATCCATATTGTTCTTTCAAAAGTAAGTTATTAAATTCCAGGTAATTATAGAGATTGTTAAATATTACTTTTTCAAAAATCTTGGAAATAACACTGGTCAGTGCTAGTGGTCTGTAGTTCTCTACATTGTCTTTATCGTCTTTTTTATACATTGGCCTAATTATAGTAGTTTTGAGTTTATTAGGGAATGTTCCTTGTTCCATGCATAAGTTAACTATATAACTCATATTACATATTAAAAACCGTACGTATTTTAATACTTTTGTGCTTATTTGATCATAACCTGTGCTTGTGGTATTCTTTAGATTATTTATAATTTCGCTTATTTCGTTAGGATTTGTAGGGTTAATGAATAACGATTTCAACGTGGCATTATTACAAGTACGTTTGTATCTTTCTCCACTCTTAATACTGCTGGACTGCTGTCTGGCGAGTTCTGCATAATGAGAATTAAATATTTGCGCCATTTCTTGAGGATCTGTAAATGTTTTACCATTTAAAGTAACATGTGTAATATTTTCTCTGGGGACTTTTTGCTTGTTATCATTTATGACTTCCCAGGTAGCCTTCGACTTATTTTTGGATTCTTGAATGTAATAACTATTTTGGGATTTTTGAGTTAAATTTATAATTTTCCTATATCTAGCACTGTATGTTTGAAATGCTTTTTTATCTGAAGGCTTTTTTGTTAGTCTGAATGTCCAGAGCAGCTCCCGTTTACGTTTGCTACCTTTTTTGATACCGCGTGATATGCATTTTGGCCGTTGCTTTGTACTATGTTTTATTCTATTTATCGGGAAACAAAGATCATAAAACAATTTAAATTGATCAATGAATAGGTCAAATGCTTCTTCGGCTGTGTTTGCCATGTACACATCATTGAAAGATAGCTTATCCAGACATTCTCCGAATTTATTTAAATTTCCAATTGAATAATCGCGTTTTGTAGAGAACCAATGTTTTAAAGAGCAGCTCTTTTTAACTGGACATTGCATTAATTGTGCATTGTGATCAGATAAACCTAATTCAATATTTTCACTTTTTGTACCTCTTACATTATGTATAATGTTGTCTATACATGACCCACTGCATGGTCGTGTTACATCTTTTGTTGCAAATCGTAAGTTATAATTTGATATTATTTGCTTCCATTCTGATGTGTATTTGTTTTCCTTTAGTAGGTCTATGTTGAAATCCCCGCATGCTATAAGCTTCTTTTTTCCGTTTTTGATAGTCAAAGACTCTTCAAAATTGTTAAAGAATGTATTATAATATATGTCAGCGTTATTATTTTTTGGAGGCCTGTATATAGACAAAATTATTAATTTATGTTCCATTAATTCTATTCCACAGCATTCGATAACGTTTGGTATGTTTAGTTTGTATATAGATTCAACCAATTCATATTTCAAATAATTTCTTATCAGTATGCAGGAACCACCATGTCTATTCTTCCGCGCAAAATAGTTCGCTACTTTAAAGTTAGGTATTTTTAAAAATTCAATATCACCTGCTGTCATATTATGTTCTGAGAAACACAAGACATCTATTGACTTTCCAGATTCCATAATGTTATTTATGCAAACAGTAAGTTCATCTGATTTACTTAAAAGACCGTTTATATTTTGATGTAAAATGTTGATATTATTGTACATGATAAAACTTGTTAGTGTAGACGGGAAGGGGTACGGTACTTATGTTTGTTTTCGTATGACTTTTATGATGGATCTCTAGATTATACTTAAATTTTTATGAGTCTTACTGTTGATACATACATTTTTTATATAAGGATTAACGCAATTGACATAATTAGTTTTATCATTAATCACGAAAAAACAGTTTAATTTCTTCAATCTTATCAAGAATGGATTTAAATATACATTGTAGCCCATGTTTATTTACTATGCCTGTACGCTTGTAGAACATTGTTTCGTCATACGCTAGGTTAAGATTCGAGTCTATTATGTACACGTAGTTTTCCTCCCAATTATCCCAGTATAATTTAGTATTAAATATTTCGATTCTTGAGTTGAATAAGTCATTAAATCTATAGCCATGCTTATATGTAGGCAGACAGAGAATAATGTTTGTGTGTTTTATTTCACGAAGTTTCTTTTTAATATTTTTATTTAAATCTATATAGTTATATGTCAGATTAAAGTCTTCTTCTCCAATCAAAATTATACAGAAGTCGCTCATAGTACAGTTTTTAATTTTTATTTCAATCTCGTCTATTTGGTTAACTATACCGCAGTTCGGCTTAAGATAGTGGCAGAGATGAAAATCTCTACCAAACGCTTCTTCCGCGATAGATAGGATTTTGTGTTGTATTTGTGTACTTAAGATACACATTTTGTTCTTGGCCTTCGGATTCCCACGAGTAGAGACGTCCAGCTGATGTTCGGATTCTTGCTCTTCTATAGATGAGTCAAGGCTTTGAATGCTCTCTTCATATTTTACTGCAGTGGTTAGGCGCCTGAGATCTCTGTCTCACTGAGTTGTCTTTGAATATTAGTAATGCTATTGCTAATTGATTCGAGTTGCTCACTGTAGCCCTGATTTTTCTCTGGTTGCTGTTCCGAGGATATTGTTTTTGGTGAGGATGTGAAATCTTGTGTATTCAGGTTACGTTTAAGGTGATCCATATTATAATAATCTACTTTATTTGCTGTATTATCTTTTTTGCAACTTGAGTAGGTTTTTCTGTCCGGAGGTGCTGAACAAATTCTTGTTAAAACATTTATCTTCGCTTCATACTGTGCCGAACGATTTTTTAGCTGCGAGTTTTCCGTTAGGTATTGATCATACAATTTGTCCTTAATAGCTAATTGTTTTTCCAGTGCAAGTATTTTGGAGGTTTTATCTTTCAATTCTTCGTGAACATCTATGTTTTCCCACAGTTCCGGGCAGCTTCTATTTAAATGCGCAGGTGCAATTACCGGATAGTCATTTTCTTCTGTAGGTAGTACGTCAAAGGAGTTTTGCGTTAAGATGTTCGCTCTTGTATGCACTCTAGTTGTAACGTAATCTATCTGTGATGATTTTGAAGTAGAAACATTGCTTGTATCCGACTGTATCGTGGAGTTATAAACTATATCAATCCTTTGATTGCGAGTCACTGCCTATACTCGTATCAATTTCTAAATTCGATTTTACTGTTTGTATCCTTTTGTTGTCAATTTTTTGAGGTGTAACGTCGTTCTGAGTTGAGTTCTGACTGTCTTTATGTGCCATTATGGGCGTAGGGAGTTTTGGTTTGTTAGCCTTTTTTCTGTAGCAAAGGTCACAGTTCCAGTTATGATGGCGCTCTTTTCCTGGATCCTGACGCATTAAATCGTAACGCTTGGTTGATACATTTGCGCATTCTTTATTGCATATACAGCAAATAAGGAAGTTGCTCTTTTTTATTTTAATATTTCATTTTGCGCATACAGTGCTGGATGAAGCCATTTTCCATTACCAAAACAAAAAATATAATAAAAACCACAAATAAAATTTTAAGTTTGGTCAGGCGCGAACTCCAAGCCTTTGGTCGTAAAACAGCTATGCTATCCAATGCGTCAAATCATTCGTAGTGAGTAAAAATAGTAGTCAGCTTATAGTCCAATCAATCTCTAGTCAATAGTCTACTCAATAGTCTTGTTCGGGAGTGCTTAGTGTGTCTTCATGTTGATTTCGTTCAATACACACTTGTAATTACTTTAATTGTCGTAGCTCGTAGGTCAGTTTTAGCCGTTGAATTGTTACGGTTTGTCAGTTTTTTGATTGTTACTCCTGAACGAACACTCCGATTAAGAAGTAGTTTAAAAATTATAAATCTTTCTAAATCGTTGTCATAAGTTTAAGTAAATTCGTTGTATAAAAATTGTTCCATATAGTATGTTAGATGGTGTGATAACTTGTGCATTGCTCAGTTTTCTTTAAAATGATAAACGGTTTTTCTTTTGCAAATTTATACAAAAAGTATCACAATCACAAGCTCACTTCAACGAGATGGCTTTGTTCACAGAATTTATTAATTAGTCTTCAATGTTTAAATGTTATTTTTACACTTCTCTTAATTTTTTAATGTTTACCGTTCCCATTAGATATTTATTATTTTGACTGTATGTAGGCCACATATACTTTTAAAAACATTATCACTGTAGGTTCACGAGTCAATGATAATTTCTATGCACTATTTCCACAAGAATTTATGATATTACTATTTTTAAAATATTTTATTTACAATAATTTCCACATCAGTCTGTGAAGGTAGTCACAGAAAACTAATCTGAAATAATTTGTAAATTGTCATTAAATTTGTTAAGAAACAGGTGAATGGACAGTGACAGAAAAATACATATTATTTTAACGGACTGCTCCAAATAGATTTACTATGAATGGTATAAGTAGTAATTTTCCAAGTACAATTGATTCAAAGAAAAATGTACATACGTATCCACACGTTGACACTAAACTGTGTTACTGATGCGACACTAATACAATTCTACTTAAAGAGTAAAAAAATCCGTGCCCTAATTGGAACGGTGGCTTGGGCGGGCGGGCGATTTTCCCGATGAGGGAAATTTTGCGCCACACGGACCGGCATTCACGTCTCGGCAGCCGTTGCGAACGCACGCGGGCTACGACTGAGAATTAAATTCGGTATAAACTTAACTGAAAATTACTTAACATAATAAGCATAAATGAATTTTATTTTGTTTGTTGGGACTGCCAAAAAGATTAATTATTTTGAATGTGATCTCGTCTGAGTGCATATAAACATTACGTATTGAATTTTGAGGACTTAAGTGTCAGTCTGTTCACTGTGAGTGTATACAATGACACTGGACAGGGTGGACAGTTTTAGCGGCAAGATACAACCGGCTGCGTCTGTATCCTGCCTGTCGCAGTGTCAAACCATTTTCGGGAAGAGGCTCAAACGCTGGGGCTCCACTGGGTCGTGGGTAAGATGACTTGCTACAATGCTTTTTGTAACATGCTTTGTACTGGTTTCCGTTGTGTGTCTAGATAAATATAGTTTTAATTTTTTGTAATAGCAATTTGCTCTGTCAACAACAATTTTAGTAATAAAATTCCAATCTCATAATTCTGTTTATATCCACGTCTACTTTTATAATACTTGGGATTAGCTTATAATATGCATTCCTACTTTAGTTGACGTATATAGAGGCACAGCTTATACATACTATATTAATACTCTAGATAATTACATAAATCGTACGACCCCTAACTAAGCACTACACAAGAGCTCTAACTTCCAGTGACACTCGGTTCTCAAAGCCGATCTAGAAAAGTTCGTTTCGTAAATTAACCTGACTGGGATCGAACCCGGAGCCACGGCGCTAACCGAGCCAACGAGCCAATCATGTATAGTTTTATAAACATAAGAATCAATAACAATCCCTGCGTCTTATACTAGAAGTCTGTATAATCAACGACCGATACGATGTTTATGAACGCAATTACATAATTGCTGTCTGTGAAATATTTTTGTTACGTTAGTGCAATAAGTAACTACGTATGTTATATTTTGTATTCGGTTTGTGTATCGTCAGTTAAATTTGTTTTGAATTAAATAATACAATACAAATAGGTTTTTTACTGAAGAGAAAGTAATACAACTCACCCCATAGTTTATATTAAAAAAATCAACCGTTTGGAACTGTAATACCAAAAATAAAGCTTATTGCTTATTGTTAATAAAATTGTATTCCATTCTATTTTACTTCGAATCCGTCTCTTATTGTAAGTGTATTAGTAGTATTTAAATACGTAGTTACGTACGTACTTAGTAGAATTCACAGCTACTATTGTATATGGACGTTATTGTTAATTTCAGGTGTCAAGTATGATTTTGATTTATGAATAATTCTCGTGACGGCAAAATGCCCATATTTCTAATCTATTATTCGTATCGGATATATTTACTAAATAGATTTCTCCAAATACGTGCGCATTTCCATTAGTAAAGCATTGCTTACAACAATATATAAATTTACCTAATCGGTTTCCTAGCCTTTTTCTAGGTAAATAAATAGGTATGTAACAGCTTTTCATTTACACTTGTTCTAAATCATGAAATACCTACTTACAATAGTGTTTTTAAAATATAGATAATTAAAATATTAAAAAAAAACTTTTATGCCAAACGTAGTTGTACACAGAAACAATAAAACAGTCGGTTCTGTTCACTAATTAATTCGAAGAACTTCCAAAATTAAAGAAAGTGTCGAAGCCGTATAAGGGACATTGCGTAGGGATGTTTGTCTTGTGTTGTATATTATAAATGAAAGTCACGTGATGACGACATGATTCTGACCCTCCAATAACTCACAGATGACGTATGCGAAACCAACTAAATCGAAATGTAGCCCACATTGTAATACGCCGTTTACTGCTAACATATTCGTATAGTATGTTTATAGTAAATTGAGCATCATTAATGATAATGACTGTGGGTATTGTATTGTAGTTTTATGGAATAAAATGTAATGTGTTCTTTTTAATCTATGTAAAATTTATTTTCCTTTTCCGCTTTCGGATTCCAATTTTATAAAATTGATTTAGTTTGTGTTTAAACACTCCGGTTCGCAAGTCGCTTCTGACATTCGTGAATACAGAAAGAAAAATATTAGAAAGAAAAGTATTATTAAGTACAGAAAAGTATTTTCTTAATTTATATTTTTTCTATTTCACCCTGTGTTCAATACTACATAAACATTCAACATACTTTTGCAAAGTGAACTTTCAAAATCCGTAACGTTTTCATCGCGAACGTTAATATTTCTGTTTTTAATTTGCCTATTGCAATATTCACCGCGTCGTATAAAAGTGCAATCGCCATTTTTATAAATATAAACGGGTTGCGTGAGGCTAACGCACCCGCTGTCGTCACAGATGCGCAGGAGTGGAAGTCATGAGGTCTATGGCGGGACCTTGCTCGGAGCAGTAAAACTGGTCTCCTGAACAGGTTCAAGCTCTCGCCGGCGACAAGTGCCGCATGGTATAAGTTTACGTAATTTGCAAAATTGACGATAAAAAGACAAAATAACTTAGTCATTAACTTCTTAGTCCCTCCAGGTACTACAGTAAGTCTATTTATAGGCTTGTCAATAAAATCGTGTATCTGTACCATTTTTTTACATACTACTCCCCACTGTAAGATAAAAATTAAATCACCTATGAACACATATTATGCGTCTTTGTATTGTAATTTGAAAAGCTTGTGCAAGCCGCAGTATAAACAAATATGAAAATGAAAATAACGAATTTTTTATTTCGGACGATATACTACCTATACGTGTCTTAATAAAATCAACTCCCAGGCATCGTAAAACTAATATGTCAAGGTCTGTTGCCGTCCTGACATATTTGTTTTCATAACACCTATCGTGTAATTACTGCCTCCAAAACATTAAAACTTTGTGTTCAAATATAGTTTTTCGATAATAATGATAATAATTATTTGATTTATGCAATGCAGTGTTGAATACTGTTTGAAAGACATTAAAGTATTTATTTCTGTTTTAAGATGTTTTGGGCGAATCTTTTAAAAATATACGTATTTTAAAAGAAATTAAAGAACTTGTTTGTTCTTTAATTTCTTTTTATGTTCATTAAATATTTTTTCTTCATCCAAGAGTGAAAGCTTAAAGCCGTCACTTCAAATCATAACAGTTGCATCTGCTTGTCTTTAACATTCACGTATTTCACTTTCGATTCTTGATTATATTGCTTTTTATTGCAAATTAATTTTATAATTTATAATGTCTGTTTCTCTGTGATTAGAGAATGAAAATCACAAAACAATAAACCGAGTCTAAATCTGTACATTAGAATACTATAGATGTTCTTTAGAATATTTTGCATAAATTAGAGAAACTAAGAAGAAAATTATTAATACGTGAAATTAGATTATATTGACAATAGCCATTTTATTAAAATATTAAGATAAGATAATTAGTAGGATTGAATTATTTAGTAGTTATCTTTTTTCTATCGTAGTTTTCACGTTGTCGTTGCCATTTCAATAGCCCGCCTGTTATTGATAGTAACTTAGATTAATAATAAACATTTTCATAATTAATATAAAATAATGGTTCCAAAACTAAAATCCGACTATTATAACATTTAATGAAAACATGTAAACAAGACCAAATAATTTAACGTGATTACCGTTTTATTTTGGCTTGACTTTTCGACAGAGTTGCATCGGCCGTGGTCTCAAACAAACGTTTATAATGCAACGCGAAAGTTTAAAAGTTTATAAGACCAAATAACTAATTTCTTAAATTACTAAATGCCGGAGTCGGAGACCATAAGCGAGAGAAAATATAAGTCTCCAACTCCGGCAATGAATGAAAAAATTACAGTTTTTGTAATGTAATATGATATATAATATATTTTTGCAAGTTTTTATTAAACACCTACATACGTAGTCGGGTTTTAGTTTTATAACTTTTTATTTCATTTTTTTAATGTGAAAAATAATGCTCTGTATCACATTTTTGCTCCGTGTGTTTTTCATTTTTGTGGCCTTCTCAAGCTTTTGAATTCAATACACATGATTATAGGGTCCGATAAATTTTAGTCCTTGGCTTTATGCCACGCCGACGCCACGTAGAATTTTTCACAAAATAACCGAGCCTATATCTCGCGTGTAACTGAGAAGAATCCAATAATACCTCATACGTTGCAATCGGTTTAATGACTTTGACTCAGTGAGAACATACATCCATGCATACACATATTCATACATATTACGTATATACACACAGCTTGTATAGACATATATATATATATATATACATTCATAGATACGCTACTGAAATCGTAACCCTCTCTTAACGCGCTGTTGTTGGCTAGAATATTTTTTCACATGCTAACTTAAAATATTTTTCTTTATAAATTTGCTTAAACGATGATAATCTCATTATGGTTAGACAATAGGCGCGTTAGACATCACTTTCGACTTTTAACTTATAAACTGCTACCTACGCACCATTTTATTATATTTGATATTGTTCCATACGCCACGCCACCTCGGTATACTCTATTATTTACCAATCACACTACTTAACAAGTACCTACATTGTTTATTTTAGCGAAAGTGACGTTACATTGTTTTGTCAATCACAGCATATGAAATACAATAATGGCAAACATAAAAATATACTAGCAAAAATTTAAGTAAACTCTGATACATTGGTATTTTTGAAAATAGAAATATAAAATGTTCTTTAGTATTCACGATCGAATTTAAACATATGTATTTTTAAATTTGTTTTTATTGCACTTAATTTAAATGCACCCGATATTTTAATCGATATTGTCTCGTCATCTGTCATAAATCAGAATAGCAGGCTTAAAATATCGATTCCAGATAAGAACAATCAAATCTATAAAAAAGCTAATATTCGAGATGTTTCAGATATTTTTTTAAGTCAATATTCGTATAAATAAGTGAATTATAATAGTTGAAAATATTTCGCTGTTTCACGGTTTATCTATATTTAGTTGCCTTTAAAAGGTTAACTCGAAATTACTTTATACTTTGAAATGTTAAACGACTGTTTGTAATGATGACATTTAGAATTTTTTGTGATTGTTTAACTATTATATTTCGAGGGCTCCATACCCAAAGGGTAGCAACTCATCTATCCGACCGTTTATCTGTCCTACCTTTGGAGGGCTTGTCTCTTTTGATCCGTAGTAAGTAATTATTTGTCACAGAATAGCTGTTATTGTGTCGGATATCCTAGCAAATAATAAAAACAAGGTCCTTGTACAAGTAATGTGTTTTACTTAAACGATTTTTTTGATTTTGCTCTATCGTTAAAACGGCAATACATACCAGCGTCGAACTTATGTATATATTATATTATATGATACAAACTGTAAAGCAATAAATAATCTGGCCAAGTAAGAGTCGGGCTTGCGCCGAAGAAACAAAACATATTATTTTGGTAAATATTAAAATTATATTGTGTTACGTATTAATTAATTTGTGTATTAATTTATGTATTAATTAATTTATTAATTTATTTATGTCACACGAGGGACCTCGCACTCATCTCTAATAATAATCTCTCCAATCTTAATACTTCGTTTTAAATTTTTAAATGTTAACCTAAAGATATGATCAGATACATATTTTCACGCTGTATCCCTAACAGTGTAGTCAGGACGGAGCGCCAAGCATCGCGATCCTTACATACTTCTTTCGCTTCCTCAAATCTCATCATTCTCCTCACATATTTTCGCCTAGGTATGCGAGTGCTTTTGACATTTCCGTCGGCTAACAATGTATGTATGTTCGTAATTACTGGTTGCTAATTTTATTTACGTATTCAATCAATATTAAAAAAGCATACCTCTCAAACTATTGTCTCTTCAAGTTTGTACCAATAGTTAAACGAAATCGATATTTTTTTTTAATTAAAAATAATAATTTCATTATGTCTTGTGTTGTAATCAACCACAGACCGAATCTCGCCTCACCGTCCGTCTACTTAATACATCATCCAAGATTTCTAACGATTGCGGTTTCCACTGACAACACTAACAAAGCTACTTACACGATTGTAAGAATGTGTGCGGTATGTTCAGTTACTCAACGGAATACTTAGTGCGGTTTCCTCCCTCGATTATCACGACCTAGTTGTCCCGCTTTGTGTCGCAAGCCTTATATGGATTTGTGGATTATAAACTTAATACTACAATAATTGCAAACTATTTAATTGTACATATAGTACATGTACATATACATACATATATGTATATATAGTATATGTACATTTGAAAATATACATACCTACACATATTCAATACACACACATGTATATTCGAGAATACATACATGTCCTCATGCTGTATCCCTAACGGGATAGTCAGATTGGACGGAGCGTCAAGTATCGCGGTACTTATACTCATATGTATTTACTACACATTACATATGGTACATACATACGTATTTACTAATTATACATATAACAAGACTACTGAAAATAAGCAATGTCCCTATAAATAAATATACGAATTCCAAAACGAAATATTTTCATCCATCAATGCATAAAAATCATTTCTTTACATTTTTGTAAACAGTAATATCATAGGAATTGTTATTTCCGTGAAAAAAGGCAAATAACTTTGTGTAAAAGAAGGTCACTGTCCTATTCTCTTTGAAATAATTTGCATAAAAATGTGTAAGTACTCCTATTTTTTACTTACCAAGGTCAACTGAGGTTAGGTATGAAAAGCTTCCAAATTTCTTAGAACTTGCTTTATCACCCCGTTCAAATAACTTTCTAAGAAACCGAGCCGCAAAAAGAAATATTACAAATATTTCTAAAGGCTATAGTTAAAAGTTCCTAAAGAGGTCCCCGTTCTATTTGGATTCTAAATCGGTTTTACTTAATTCTATAGACGTGTAACAGGAGGAAAACGATTATATTCCAACAATTTCAATCACTACTAACATTTACCGTTATTTAGATTGTGAAGAAACGTTAGTCGAATTACCGGCCCTTTGACCTTTAGCTCTTTCTCTGTTACCTTCAGTACTTCAGGGCCCAACTACGTGACTCAACAAAAATTGTTATAAGCTTTATGCGTGATATTATACAGTAACACGCGTAGGTACTATTCTTGAACCGTAAAACACTTGCTTTTATTTTTATGACTTTCTACTTGAAAGTACACAATTATTCCAAAACCAATATCTGTCAGTACAAAAAGCACAGCAAATAAATCGTAAAGGATGCATTCGTGCATACAAATTGAATGGAAGAAACTTGTCGACAGTAAAGGCAAACGTTTTAAAACGTAACACCATAAATAGACTCGTCGAATAATAAAATCTTAAAAAAATATTTACGACGAATATCCTTCAACTGACAAATCAATGATGGCTATTAATTTTGATAGTTTACAAGAACTGTCAATGAGATTGAAAAGTGAATCAACTGCGGTAGTATAGGCAAGCATTTAATACACTTGAACCTTTCAATAGTTCAGAAGATATTACATGTAGGTATTCGTTTTATTGAAAAAGAAAAGGTCGAAAAGTCACTTGGCCTTGCATACAGGCAAGCATATACAGGCAACTTGCTGAGGTCACTTGTCTATTCTGCGAGCATAATGGGCACAAGATGACAGGTGCGATAAGAAGGTGTATGTCAAGAGTCGAAGGATGATATGAAACGATACCGGTTTGAGCAACGATCGAATCCACTACACGACGGATGAAATGTGACGTGAATTGTAGCTTTGTTAGCCAGGCCGCACACCAGGCATACATTTGTTATTTACGTCGCCACAATCGTTGCGCTACAATTGTATGCGCTACAAACAAGCTACAAATGTATTGTAAATGCGCACATCGGAAGCACAGTTGTAGCGTGGCACCGCTTTGAGAATGTCGACATCATCGTCTGATGACGAAGATTTCTTGATGTTGCGAATAATGAGAAAAAAAAGACGTTATTGGGTTCATCCGTTTATTCAAGATTGCACAATGTACGGGAATTTCAAAATTTCGCAAGAATTACAATCCGATGAAGAAAAGTTCCAGTTATATTATCGAATGTCTGAAAACACATACAAGCTATTATTAAATTTAGTTAAATTAAGTTTAACAAAACAAAATACCCACTTCAGAGAGTGCATTTCGGCGGAAGAGCGTTTGCTCATCACTTTAAGGTATGTAATATTACATATTGACTTTCAGACTGAGGAGTCTCGTTTAATTGTTGTGCAGGGGACTCAATTCATTCATTTTCATTTTCAAACGGATATTCATTTTCTGATTGAAGAATTGTATATCGTGCTTGCGACGGCCTCACATACTGGTTTTCTGATTGAGCAATCTCGGTTGCCCTTTGCAACGGACGGTCATCATTTAGAACTTGAGAAAAATTTGTATAAAATGTTGATAAATTTGAATTTGACGAACTCGTATCCAATGATCGACGTGGGAGCTGCCTGTACTTAATGTTTTCTATTAAGTCCAGTACCCCTCTTTGAAAGCTTAATTGCTGTTGCTGGGACATGGATGTCATGTGTGGAACTAAACTTAAAAGAAACATTTCACATGGATCTTTTGGTTGTTTCTCAGATCGTTGATTATTTTCCAGTCTTTGTTTTTTTAGTGTAAAATATTCAATAGTACATCTGTCTGCTTCATTCATGTGTTTCCGAGATTTTGATGGTTGAGGAGTCTGTATTGATAAGCTCGAAGAATGGGGACTGGGTACAGACGAACCAGCTGCAGGCGTTTCATTTCTCAGTGAATCTTCCTCGGCAGATGTGAAATCGGGAACATTGTTTGAAGTTTCCTCAATCTGGGATTGAGATTCATGAGATTGGGATTCATGTTCAGAACGTTGTTCATCTTCTTGTACTGGTATATTACCCTCTTGTGGTCGGTTTTTTGTAAAAGGGTTTAGAAATTTCAAATATGGCGCTAAATAGTACTCCTTTTTCGACCCAGCAGTGGACCCACTTTTAGATTTTGTATTCAGAGATCGTATGTAGGCTGAACGTATGGATTTCCATTTGGACTTACAATCATCACCTGCAAAAATCAGTATTATCAATTAAACTAATCAATCAAATTACACGAATTGTTTCAGATACTTGGCAACTGGATCCTCATTTCGAGCAATGTCTTACGTATTTAAAAGAGGTGAAACAACTATTGGAAAAATTATCGATGAAACTTGTGATGTTATATGGACAGTTTTACAGCCAATGTACATGAAAATACCCACAACAAATGATTGGCTAGATATTTCAAAAGGATTTCTCGAAAGATGGCATTTACCTCATTGCATTGGAGCCATTGACGGAAAACATGTTAGAATGAAGAAGCCTATAACCTCTGGATCTTCATACTTTAATTATAAAGAATATTTTTCTATTAACCTTATGGCGTGTGCAGATGGAAACGGATTATTTACGAGTATCGATGTGGGTGATTATGGGAGGAATAATGATTCAGGAGTATTTAAAAATTCGGGATTAGGCCGAGCATTAAATAATAATACTTTAAATATACCTACGCCACGGCCCTTGCCAGGTGAAGAAGAATTTGGACGGTCATTTCCTTATTACTTTGCAGCTGACGAAGCATTTCCCCTGTCCACTAATATAATGCGACCGTACAATAGTAGATTTTTAAACAATGATCGCCGAATATTTAACTATCGACTATCCCGTGGACGAAAGATTGTCGAGTGCACCTTTGGTATGCTAGTGTCTAAATTTCGAATTTTTGAAACTCCAATTTCATGTTCAGTCGAGAAAGCAGTCAAAATTGTTAAAGCTGCTTGTATTTTACATAACTTTATAAAAAAGAATGATAATATAATTTTAACTCCAACCGAAAACGGAAATATACCTAACCCCACTAGCAATCATATAAATCAAGGGAGACCGAATAACGATGCTACAGAAAATCGAAATTATTTGTGTAATTACTTCTTAAAACCATACGGGCTGGTGTCATGGCAAAATAATTACACAGTGTAGCACGATTTTAAAAGTACAAAGAAAGGTAGGTACTTACTCTTTTCATTGAATTTTTCGCCAATCTTAGTCCAAATAATTTCTGTAATCCGTCTGTTACTATAATCATTGAGCGTGTGATTGTATAATACAGGGTTTTTTTCAACCTCTGCAATAAACTCAACGTAAAATTCAATGTTGTCTTTCATTTTTGCAAACCAACGCGCCACAAAAAACGAACGTGTTCGATCTTGAATTCGTGTAGCGCGGACAACGTCTCGCTACAAAGTGCGCCCGCCACAAATGTTTCCTCGGTGTGCGTGCTCACGTACAAATGTATGGGGGCGTTAAATGTGTCGCGTTTCAAATGTGGCGCTACAATTATCGAGTTACAAATGTATGCCTGGTGTGCGGCCTGGCTTAGTGTTCTACCGATTGTCTTACAAATATTTATTACACATTTTGTTGTTAAAGATAATTTGTAGAGGTCTTTTACATTGTTCCTTTTCATTCCAAAAAGTTATTTTTATGTGCTGGAAATAATTTGCTTGAAACAAACTTGTATGAAAGTTTCACTGTGTATGATACGCGTTTCACAAACAAACTTTCCTTTTTTATATCTACATAATTTTCGTACACAAAATGTCTTAGAAGCTAACCTTATCATGTTTTTTTCATGAATCACAGCCCTTCGAGTTCCATTCAATATGTCGCATCACAGATTTTTGTCAGTAAACAATTCGTCGTATGTACACGACAATGCGTCAAAACTGCCGCCGATTACCGAACATAGTATTGCCTTGCGCGAGCGCAATTCTTTTATTAATTACTCTAACCAATTCAAGTGAGGATATGACGCCATGCTGGCGGCACACGCGCGTGACCCACCTGCAAATTGATCCTGAGCACCATGCATACAATCGGTATTCATCCTTGAAGTGCTCGAAGGTAGAAATCGTGTTGTTATTATTTTATCGACGTCGTGGCATGCCATCAAAATACGACCATCGTTGATCCTGTAATTTGGGTTTAAATATGCACATTTTAAACAGGATAGAATGCCGAGTAAGATTAGTCGATTCTGTCAGTAATTTCTATTCTACGTATTGTTACTAGATAAAAAGATTTCCGCCGTTATCTTTTAATATACTTTTATTGAATCAAATTTAGTTTCTTTTTTATGTCGAACGTAAAAGTTGAATATAGGTTTCACAAAATTATATTTTTTGTATCGTTAGCTGGTTGAAATCAATAGACTAGGTTGGCAATGAAGCGATTTTAAAGTCAATAGGTAACCGTGTTTAAAAAATTGATCCCTTTAAAATAGAACTGATTGCACGTCAGTTTTTATGGACCGCAATACGGCATCTGTGATCTGCGTTATGTCATGACATTTGAAACCACCGGCAAACGATTCATTTCATAACGTCTTAAGTCTTATAACTATATTTCATATTAGCAAGACCGTTTAAAGTCGTTAAAGCAACAACCGCTCAATTCCAAGTATCGCATCGCAAATCAATTAGTGCCATTGCTTAACAATATTCGTGATGTGTTTTATGGGGTCTCACTAGATTTCCAAACATGTGTACCTGCTTAGTATGTTTTTTAATAATATTTTATATTTAATTGAAGTTTCAATATGTAAAACAATTGCATAAAAAACCGCATGAAGTTGTTCGCTTTTCATAAGATAAGTAGCTATATATGAGTATAAAACTTAAAACTGCACTAATGGATTCTTAAGCGCTTGGAAACGTTGAATGCGCCTCTTGTTTTCACATTAGTCACTGGTAAATTGTAATGTATGTATATAATAAATATTTGTTAATCAAACTGCGACCAAAAAACTTGATTGTAGCGCTTTCATGCGCAAATCCACTTTGCACTAGTCATTCAATCGCTGTTATTGTTTTGTATGACACGAAAACCTGCTAATATTAACTGCGGTTCGTGCTGATTCATGCATTAGTAAAGGTGTGCGTTGTCTTCGTCTTCTGGTGTACGTGTATTCCGTCACGGCTAGACGAATTTTAAAACTGTTTCGCAAGACGGCGCCGAGCCCTCATAAACAAAGCCACTCGCTTTTCTGACTTATATTCTGACATTTTATTAGTGATTTCTTTGGCAAAGAATCCCAAGTGTTTCTTAACTCTCAAACTATTTCAGCGGTTTCGAAAACATCGAGTTATGAGGATGCCATTGACCTAATACCCCTTTTGATATCTCGATTTAAACAATTGATGTAAAATGTTATAGTTGTTCTAGTGGGCGACGGTATAGACAAGACAGGCTCGTATTGGAGCAAGGACACAATATTTACGTTGACAAAGGTGTCGGTATGCTGACAGAGTTATCACAGGTTTCGTAATTCATTGAGAAATAACTTATTACTTAGTATAATGTGTTTTATAGAAGTAGTTTCAGTTGGTTACTTTCTTTTAGTAACACAGGAGAAATCTGCAGACGGGGATACACCGTATACACCGTACACCGGGATACACCGTACTGAGCTCTCTAGGGGTGGGATTGGATTATGTGAGGCTCTTACTCTTGCGGTAGCCGCCCTCGGCGCGTTGTCGAGGACTCGGGGATCTCTTACGGAACGATTTTGTGAAATTACATTTTTATTGCGACGATTTTAATTTCATAAATTAACATAACGTTTATTATTATTATTTTATATTGTGCATTTATTTCATATATTCTTTTTTCCATTATGAAGCACCCACTTTAAAAAGATTTTTAGGAGATCAAATTTTTAAAAATGTTTCTCTTACAAAAAAAAAGGATGTTTTTGGGCATATAGTCTTTATAATGTAACTATCCTAGCCTTTATTTTCAATGTAGAAACAGCATTTTAACTGCTAACCGCGTTGACGATCATACACATGTCCGACATCGACGTAAAACATTTCCGACACGCTTGACCGTCGGCGTCGATTGGCTTCAATTCTCATTGTACAGCCGTCTGTTTGTCTGTCAGTATCCCCCCGCTACTAGCAAAGAATACCAGCACTCCTGCGCATCGCTAAAATCGCTAAACGAAATGTGCTATCAAGTACACGTTTCACTTATATTTTCCTTATGTTTTTTACTTTTTTTTTTACATTAAGGCTTTTTAGTTAGCCACCAACCTAACCGAATAACTTCGAAAAACCTTATTTTGTAAATCACACATTTTTAGAAAAAAGAATTGTCCATATCAATACTTCTCATTTTCTAACCTCTCCACGAAAGTGACAATAGTTTTTACTGAAATACTTATAACGAATTGTTTGAAGAACACGAAAGCCTCCGTTTATTGAGATTTTCTTCTTTTCTTGCACATTTGTACAGAAGTTTAACACACAATAAATTATTCATATTTTGGCATTTTAAAGCACCAATTAGGTCTGTCATAATAAGAAATCCAAACAAATAAAATCTACATCTCTTCCGCTCCCGCCAAAAAATCCCTAGTGTAATTTATTTGAAACAAAAATTGGCCAATCCTAAATATTATTAAAGAAACTAAAAAAAACATTGATGTTATAGTAGCAATATTTACAATTACACATCTCAAAAAAGCTATTTGATAATATTGTTTTACCATTCATTTCTATAAAACACCTTTTTTAAAATATATGTAACACTATCTTATACTGCATTTACAGTACAATTGTAACATCAAAGATTTAGTCTGTAGAAAAGACAAGTAAATGTCTGCAACAGTTAATACTCGTATTATATAACATTACAACCGCTAAATCACGTTGTAACTTTCAATAAAAGCGGTATCACTGTATATCGAAGCACTTAATCAAATTTAAACAACACAAAGTGGTCGCAATTGCACAAGTAGGCGAATATGGCATAAAGCGATCATCAGACATATGGCGGGCCGGGTGCGCGCGCGCAGACCGAGTGTCTGGCTTCTGCGAAACGCATGACCAACGCGCTTTAATGGATATATATGCTTATAATATGTACATCGAGTGTAATCACTGCTTAGGTACTTGTAATTATGAAATGCTGTAAAGTTTCAAAATGGCTGGATAAAAGCAACGTTTACAAGATGATTGTGTTAATGCCTTCCGCCTGCTGAAACTGTTTGAAATACCCGGCAAATATGTGCCGTAATAAAATCTTGCAAAAATTGCTGAAGAAATGTTAGATGTTATAATAATAATCCCTAAAATATTTTCACATCGTGTATTTTTTTAATGTTATTCAAATATGTTTTGTGATATTGCAGAATTTTTTTTAGTATTTTTATAATTGGTTAACAAATAAATTTTCAGATAAAAAAGTAAATACAATAATTAGTTTTTTACATATAAACTATTAATTTTTTATTGTAATCGCCAATTGTGGGATAAACTATTAAGTTTATCCCACAATCGGCTGTCTATGCGTACACGCACACTACCGATGCCAGGATGAACGACCATTTGTGCAGTGCATATAGACCTAAGAAATAAAGACACTGGAACGACTTACGGAGTTATCAAGAATTATTAATTTACAATCAACATTTATTAAAATTAACAATAAACGAAGAAAATGTTCTATTTTGTAGGCGTGTAGCTTAGTAATTGCACTCTTTCAATCAGCTAGAATAAAGAGGATCTATTTATCACACGCCATCGCTTTTTTTGTAACCCGAGAGAACCTCGAAGGGGTAAAACTGGATTGCGAGGAATTTTTACCCACCAAAACTCTCTCTATTGTTATATGGTCCACAGTTATCTGAATAAAGACTATTTTGTATCAAAAACTAGTTAGTCCTACATAAACAACAAATAAAATATCTAGACTTTCCATCGCTATTATTTTGTATGTGTGACTATTAACAACGGTCAACTCACACTACCAAAAATTGATCAATAAATTAACACCCCTTTCACTCACGATTCTTCATTGCCTTTTTGCTCACAACTTATCATTTAGTAAATTAGTCATCTTGCATTTTACTTTCGATCTCTACACAAGACCTAAGACAATTACGCCCACATGGCTCTTCCAGATCTTAGTTTCCGCACCAATGAAATCATTCAATAGGCGAGTGGGACGACGGACGCGTTGCCAATTATTGTTTACTTTCTAACGCTAATTGCATATGTATGTAACGATTTGAGGTTGAAAGTGGACCCAGGTATCGTGATTCATATTGTATTGGGTTACAGTAATTACGAAATAGTGTCATTGTTCTCAAAACGAGTTATGTCCTCTCCTACAAAGTTGTATTAAGAATATAACTTAGCAATCACGATTGATTTTTAAATTAAGTATTTAATAATATTATTACGACATTGTGTTCACGAAAAGATGTTTCAGCAACGCGTTGTGAATTAAAAATATCTAAAGCGAAAACGGGTTTCGTTAATGTTTAAAATCTCTTGCGACAACTACAACACTAACGTATAACACAAATAAACTCGTTTTATCAATTAAATAACTAACTTTAAACACTTGCATAACGTTGTTTGTTATGAGAAAATAAACAAACTTAAGTTTTTTTTATAAATTTTGCAAGCAAAAAATGTGCTCAAATGTAAAGGGCATCAAAATTCACGTAGTATGTATACATATGTATTATATGTATGCACATAAGATGGTTTCAAAAGCAAGATTATTTTTCTCGTTACTAAATTAATGGATTTTATTAACATTTATATTTTAATTCCTTGCGTCCCTATCTCATAAAAACTACGTTAAACTGTTCTAAGTATTATATGTATGTACTGTATGTATTAAGCATGATTAATGAGATAATTAATCGAATTCTGCGTTTAGTTTCCGCGCGACTGAAGTTGAACTGCGCCAGAGCGTGCGTAAGCGCGCGGCCCGTTGCGTTTTGAGGTCGCCTAATTGAAACAAAAAGTAATAATAATTAACACCACTGAAAAATACAATGGAAAAATTAATGTTCAATGTAATTTAATATGTAATTTCGCCGTACTAACCAAATAATATACTAATATTATTATTTTCGTATCGTAATAATTCTGTGATTAAAACGTGTCTATATAAATAAATAATAATATTAAACAAAAGATTAATTAATTTGTTCACAGTACGTACATCGAAAGTGAAAAAATTGTACCGTAGTCTACATTTTTTTAATAAAAGTTGATCATACTACATACAATTTTAATATTTCCATTTTCTATTGATTAAAAACTTACTCACATTATTAATTATAAGTATAACATTACATATAAATACATCACCAATCAATATTATTACACAACTTTATAAATGTTATTTATATAAACGATGTTATCAAAGACCCAATTTCTAATTTTTTATTACGGTTATTTGTCTGGAAAAATAAATGTTCACAGATATCTTTAAAGACTGCCGCTATCATATGAACACTGAACTTTCACCTATTACTCTGCTAAATTATTTTTCAGTAAATACATACATATATCCGTTAATTTAACTTTTTGTTGGACAGATAAAGTAGCTCTTGTCTTGCATTGCTTGAAACATTTTTGTATATAAATTAATAAATGTTTATACTTTTTATTCAAACATTAAGCAATTAACATTGCAAGGGTTTCATACATATTTCAAGTGATAACCTAAATAAATATGTTTTAAATAGATCATACTACCTGAATATGTTACAGTCTGACCTAAATGCGTGTATGACGTAGGAACAATATCTGACGTAACATTTTGATATCTTCACGAGCAGATGATCTCATTGAATATTGAAAATATCTGGTTTGCATTATACTTTCTAATAAAAATATATGCCTGGACTACTTGTGTATTCCAGTTTACATTGTATTCAACAAACGCTTAAAAAACTTCATTTGCATAACGTATGTTCTTGTGTTTAATAGAGCAAATAATAAACATTAAAATACGCATAAAAAACATATCACGATCGTTCTAACTCATAGTCAAACATTAATTTACGTAAGCAGCGTAATTAATACAATCCAAATTGATTAATGTTGTGTCTGTGACAATCTTAGACGATATGGGCAACCGGCTTTCGCGTGTGTTGCTGTTATGCAACTTTATGAATATTATGAGTCATTATATTACCAAATATTCTAGGTACCTACTTAAAGACAGTCCACGTTTTGTGATATTAACCGTTACAAATGTCTGGTGAATCATCAGATCTATACTGAACTTTTGTTTATTCGTCACTTAGTCACAAATCACGATGTGCTTACTTTCAATCAAACGAATCGCTAGTTCAAGTTATTCGACAGATTGCCGTAAGAGTTATGTAAAATAGAAATGCAAATATTGCGGAAATAAGTAACACAGTAACACGTATTTGCAGAAAGCGTCGCTTATAACCTCCAAGCAATAATGGCCTATTCATTTGGCCATCAATCGTCTTAGGTAATTTGAATTGCATTTGATGGGCTTTTGTGATGCAAACACTCACTTTCGATATGACTGCTATATACACATCTGAAAGTAACTAACTTTCATCAGTGATGAACTAAGTAATTAGAAAATGTACTAATTCTGAGAAAGTTTTATTAAGATGAAAGACGAAGTTCAATGAATGACTATTCATCGCGGTCTAATTCAATGTTAACGGAAAGCGCGAAAAGTTGTGAAAAGGTCAATGACAAGATGATGAAAAATATAGCAGGGTTGTCGAGTTGTATCAGCTTAGAAATCTTTTTGTTGGTCGGCAACAAAAAATATAAGATAGGTTAGGTATACCTATACTTTTTGTTTTGAATGAGACACACTAAGCTTTGATGCCGTATATAATTTAATATGGATTATTATTGTTGGTAACGTGCTGAGTTTTCAACAGACATTTCTGAAATAAATCAACGTGTCGACTGAAACGTATCCTCTAAAAGTACTTTTTTATATTTCCGAGAATTATTTGGCAAGATGAGATTGAACTTATGACGTCAGTCAAGGTGTACAAATGAACACTGCCACGTGGACACAATAACTGTAAACATTGACTGAACTATTACTGTCGGCCCTGAAATGCAATGAAGAAAAAGTATAACAAATCGCGATTACCACGCGATGCCCCCGAGCGCAATTACCGCTGACCGTTAATCACTTTCAAAATCGAAATAAATTTGAAAGAAGTATAATAAATAAGATTGTTTTCTTCATAATTCATAATCAACAATAAGTCGTGGCTTTATGCACTTGAATATTAGTTGTAATTCAAGTAAATACAAAAACGGAATTATGTAGACAATTTAAAAAAATTGAGATATTAGATGCGAGACACGTAATTATATTTTATAATTATAAGTACTCAATTAAATTTGTTGTGAAACATATTGTCATTGAATACTTAGGTTGTATAATCCAATTATATGCCCACATAATTTATACATATTAGTTTTATCAATGAAAGCTATCATGAATTTGTTACGTAAGGCGATTATTATAATTCCATCAAACGTTATCTCTGGCACGCCAAACCAAAGTGAAAAGTTCTATGTCAAAAATAAAATACGGTAGCAAGCGCTATTATGCTGAACGAGCCGCCCGGAAAAAAGCCATCAATTTCCGAACCGTGAAAACGATTTGGCAGACGCCGCAGAGTCTGTGCAGAGTACCTACTTTCTCTGTGCAGACGCAACCAGATCAACGCAGCGCCATAATCCTTCAGACGTGCGCCCGCGCCGCTCGCACGCTAACTAGACGGTGCAACACCGGACATTCGATTTCTGATATCCGAAATTTACTATTAACCGAAGAGTGATTCCTATGATTTATTGCGTATTTGATTGCGGAACACTGAGTTCTCTTTGAAGTGATCTACTTCAGTCAACCGCAATATTTCGGAAATTTACGAGTGACGTTAGGGCCGTTGCCCTCCATAAATTGCGCGCAATGTTCACTGTAACTGTGTACAATACAAGAAATCAGTGAAAGATTTAACGCCTGTAAGTGCATTCTTCTGAGCTTGGCATTGCTGCTATGACAATGACCAAGACGTGTCATGTCTACATTTGACGCGCGTGGACGACAGCCAAAACATGACACTGTGGTACACGGATATATTGGTGAGCGACTTTCGCTTCAAGACCCTATTTTTTGTGTGAATATTATTTTTATATCAAGGAAAATCGGCTTCCTAGGACTCACGAGTAGGTAACATAAAATTCTTTATAAAAAGTAAAAATAAAATTTTACTGTCACGCAATGGTGGACTTGGTGTAAGTGGAATTATGACAAATGGATAACTTACATTTTTAAATCTTCCGATAGCTTTTGTGGTCATGTTAAATGTTCATGAAAAACGCCTCAGTAACTAAAATATTACATTTATTGTAAGTAAAAATTTTCTATAGAAATTGAATTGTATTCAATTTTATTAAACGTTTGTGAAGTTTGCGGATGGTACGACCTTGTGCGGGGTCTGCCCGAGTCTACCATCATTTTACTCGCTAATCCTGCCGCCAAACAGTGCTTGTACTATTGTGTTCCGATGTGGAGGATAGGACAGTCGGCGAATTTCAGACACAAGAGGAACAATAACTAGTCCTCAGGGTTGCCAACACATTTACAATCTGAAGTGCTTTCTATTCTAAATTTTGTAACTGTTCATGAACCTCGGTCCACTTGTCATAAGGTGGCAGCTATGGCAGTGTATGTGGGAATGTTATGATGTCAATAATAGTAAACTGTTCGATTTTTCAATACAGATTTGTACTAAATAATCGAATATTACGAGTGTATAGATATATTAGAAGTTTCTAAGAATTTGTATATTTATATATTAGTAAATATTATGTACGTTATAACCTTGGCCTAAGTCTGTTATGGACAGGGATTCACGTAATGAATAAATTGGCCCGTTGGCGCAGCGGCATAGCATCTGCTTTCCAAGCTAGTGTCCCGAGTTCGATCCCCGGTCAGGTCAATTTAGGAAATGAACTTTTCTAAATTGACTTGGAGTCTGGGTGTTACTGGGAACTCCCCATTACGACGCAATCGTTTAATTTCTGCTAAAATAAATTTTATAAATCTAAACAGAAATTAATACCACCGTTAATATATTATGGTGATGTTTAATTTGCAAAATGTAGGCTTCGTGAAGGCGTCATAAGTTCATAACACATATTGCAATTATATTTCTTGTAAGGTAAGCAATTGACCTAGAAGCAATATGTTATTACTGGCTATCATCGCTTCAGGCGCCGACACTGCCTAGTTACCTATTTATTAGGTCAATTACTTACTAGTTTCGAATGTTTTTCGTTTACTTTCTATACAATCATCGAAGAAAAGCGGTTGCATCAATTCTATTTCGGGTAAATGAAGCATCCTCGTTAGACCTACTAATTGTCAGTTAACGTCTTCCCGTGGAGGTGCACACACGCAACAAGATACTCATTACGTCATCCACTACTTCTGACACAATGTTAACTTACTAATTACCCATTTGAATAGGTTACGGTCGTGAAATGTTTCAGACGTTTTTATAATTGCTTTCGATGTTACATACTCGTAATATGCAGTAAAAGTGAACAATATGTGGGTCAATCCCTAATTGAGAATAAAACTTCTTTTGCTAAAATTCTAACTAAAATTTTCTTCGCAGCACTCATCTTGTAATTTTAAATATTTTTTATACAAACCTATTCACCTATAGACATGTTATTTTATTTAACTATTCTGTGCCGCATCTACATAACTATAAGCACATTGAAAAAGACTACCTTAACCAGAGCTATTAAGCGCGTAGCGTGACAAATTGGCCTGCGAAAAGCTCATCACGAACCGGCACCATTTGCACTTTCAATTTCTTTCTTCCATAGACGTAGCCTGGAGCATGTAAACATTGTTTATCCTACACGGCATCGATTCATGCTGCCCGTGTAGGCCGTACAAGTGAGATCATAATATTTTGTGTATCGGCCAAATAGCTCTCCGTAACCGGTAACCCAGTTACCGCCGAGACTCTCGTTTGATTAATGTCGCGTCTTACAAAGATAATAAACCAAAACTCGAGCCGTATTTTAAAGCACTTGTCTGATTCGTGTCTATTAATGTTTGAAGGTAATACCTATAATTAGGGGGTGAAAGCTTAATGTGCAGTATTTTTATTTTAGTTCCGTGAGTGCGGTTGAGTTCACACGATTTGTGTACGACTAGTTATGAAGATACTCGCTAGACTAGTTTGGAATTACTAGTCGTCGGTGCTGAGATAGTCATACAAAATTTCGAGAACGTATTTTTAAAATTATAAAATGGTATGTAAAAATGTGTTTCATTAATATTTAAAAAAAATGTTAACTATTTCAAAACAACTAATTGGGTACGTTTTAAAAAATACTATTATAATCATTATTGTATTATGCATCTAAGTATATTACAATGAACATGTGAGTGAACAGCTTGGAAAATGAAGTCTGTAGTGCATCTTCCTTGATACTACTCATCCAGATGTCGACGAAACGAAGTGTGTTTTTTTGGAGCGCGTTACTTGAAGCTCCTTTCATGCTTAGTTAAGAATACGAATACTTATAAAAAATGGAAAATCTTCTCATTGCATGTAAAGTAGTTCAAACTTCAATATTTCAACTTTAATATTCAGTATGAGAAACTTATTTTTACCTGACTGCCAGTAGAAGCTATTATAGAAATAGAATATTTTCATAATGTGTTTCGAAAGTGTGAGTCACAGCGTCCCCTTGAGAAACACTGTCTTGGAGTGCATGTTCCAAGGGGGTCGTGAGCCCTTTAGCTCTATATATATTTTTTTTTAATAAATACCGAAAATTCACTATTTCTGAAAAGAATAAAATGCGTGTTGTGTTGACTCGTATGTCTACCCACTCATTTGTTTCTAAACCGTCAGTCACATTAGTCGTTCAAATCGTCGCAATGTCGCATTACTAATTAATACCTATTAATAATAAATAACATAACGAACGAAAGTCAAACTACGCGTTAATTTCAGTTTAGTTTGAATTAGATTTACCTTGTTATAAGGTTGCAGTATTAATAACTGCAAAAAGTATCTTAATAAGAATTATCTCTGTATTTGCGTATTGTCTCGTCTTTGGAAATAATAATGAAACTCTATTGTAAGATGTTGAAAAAATTACACAACTAAGTTTCTTGGTGGTTTACTTAGTACGTTTTTTCGTTCGTACTGATGTTATATTCCTCATTAAAAGATAACTTGTAATTGCGTTTGCTAGAATAAATGTTTTGAATTCGAATTTAAAATGTTCGTTCGTTGTCGCAGAGTCCCGGTGCGGTGAGCGGCTCAGGCTCGGGCGCGGAGAGCGGCTCGCGCGACACGTTCGACGTTCGCTACTCACTCGCCGCGCTCGCTGATGACTACACCAAGCGCAAGCACGTTGTCAGGGTCACAACTGCGGCCGGTGCTGAATTGCTTTTACAGGTAAAATCATAATTTTACAGATTTTAAAAGGAGTCTATAGCCTCTACTTAGTATCACATCCGCACAAACCGAAAGACGGCTGTGCAAGTAGACACCGTGCTACAGTATCTACTACACCGCCGTCTGCTAGATAACGGATAAGGTTCTGACAAAGTTTAAAAAATATTACTTGAAAACCAATTTTCAAATCATGGTCCTAATAACTGGAGAAGAAGAGACCTTTTATTCTGTAATCTTAGTTCAGTGATCAAAATTGGTATTCAAATTTGATGCGCAACAATAAACACACGGCTCGGCCTATTTAAAAACCAGCTGTCATAACTTTTTTTATAAGCTGTGTTGTTTTAGTTTACGCTAGTTTTAGTTTATACTAGTAACTAATGAACCTGTGTTTTTAATGTTATTTTGTGCGTATTTCATATTGTACGAATATAAAGCTTTATGGTAGACCTTCATGCAAGCGTTCCCAAGAGAGATACCTCTGATAAGAGGGTGTTCTTAAGAATGTTGTATTCGCAAATCAGAGAGATTGCAAATATATAAAAACTTAATGTTATTGAACAAACTATTTTGTAATTATGCCAGCTAATTGATTCATGAACTGCTTTAATTCACTGCATCAAAAAAATCTCAAATATTATATTTTATAAATCAAATTATCATACCATTCGTGTTGTACTTGGTTGTGGGTATTAAAAATATACCAAAATAATTGTCATTGAATGGGTGAGACATTTCGGCAATCATAATTTTTTTGATTTCTAAAACTTTTAATTCTACAATAGCTACAATCGCCGCTGGCGGAGTCTATGCGACGTTCGTCGCTCCCTGAGATTGTTTTTATCGAACACTCGCCTTAAATAGACATATGTAATCTGAAAAAGATCAAAAAGCTACATATTACTCGCTGGAATTATAGATACTGATATGTATCATATATGTGTATATTATTGTGATTATAAAACGATGTTTTAATAAAATAAGTAAAACTTAGAAATTCCCTAAATACAAAATGATATTAAATATTTAGAATAAACAATTTTTTATTTTGTGGTTGAAATCATAACGATTTCATTTTCAATTTTAGAATACATTTAACCTATTCAGACTCAAAGTCTGTCCAGTCACAATACTGAACTAAATCATTGAGAATGTATAAACCTAAAACGCTTTCGATACTACTAGGCGGAAAGCGCGACAGATGCACAGCGATGGCTGACTGCATTACGAAGACACTCTGCCGAACCACCGCCGACGGAGCCTGCGCCCGCGCAGACCGCGCTCGCGCCGGCCGCCGCGCCGCCCGCGCCCGCGCCCTCCGCGCCCGCCGCGCCCGACTGTCCCTCGCCCTTGCCGCCGCAACGAAGCAAAAAGATCGGCAGAAATAGATCGCCTACTGGTAAATTACAAGTTAAACATTATTACTAGGTTTCATGCAAATGTACATATATGTATCTTCTGGGCAAGTACGATTAACGTTTGGTTTCATTATTGTTTTTCATCAGGCTATAGCTACGCTAAGGCAAACGTACAGTATTACAAAAATAATATTTCATGAGAAATATGTAAATATTATTTCGTAGAAAACAAGTGTGACTTAGATTTCAAATTCAACACGAAAATAGAAACAAAGTTAAAAAAATATTAGTGTGTTTATAGTCACTTATAAGCGACATAATATTATGTACCTACCTACATATGTACATATTCATTATGTAATACATCGTACGGTGAAATGTAGTTAGGAAAATATTATACTATAGAACTTAACAATAACACGCGAAGACGTAGTTAAAATCAGCAAAAAGTATTGGCTTAAAAACTTCTGAATATTTATTAAAACTGAAATAATAACGTAGATATACATATAATTAAAAATCATACATAAACATAAGCACATATAAAATGCTGCGAGAGTTGCATTTAATACTCATTTTACTTTTATGAGTAGGTATGAAATAAATCTATCTCACTGGTTGCAGGCCCACCGACTCCGACCCTCCCGTCGTCACCCAAAAACAAAACGTGGAAGGGTCGCATGGCGAAGCAGTTGCGGAGAATGCACGGCGGAACGGGCACAGGTGCGGGCGCCGCCAGCACACCCGCTCCCACGGGCTGGCTCGGGGCTCCGCTCGAGCGGTGCCCCACGGACCCGCAACACCCGCTCGTGCCACGAGCGGTCACGCTACCCGCACAAGCTGTCGAGGTGAGAACTGACAACTAAATCTAATCAAGAAATCGATCGATTGCCTTGTCTATTCCATTCTATTAAGTATTGAACAGTGCTACTTGAAATAATATTAAATGTTCTGGAAAGAAAAAGTTAGCCGAAGAAAAATTTAAATACAATGAACAAAATTAAATTTGTTTTTGTGATCTATATAATAAAATAAGATAAAGTAAGAAAAAAATATCAGACATTCGGAAAGTTCATGCTTCCCTTCAACTATAGAATCCACCCGAATGTAATTATGCTCTTTAAATATTGTAATTATAATTATCGTACAATAACTACCTACTTGAAACTCCTAAAAGGATAAAAAAAATCAAAACTAAATATAAACTTCACGGTTCCTGTTCACCCCAAAAAAGTTTTTTTGCGACTATGTTCTTAAAGGACGTGTTTTTTATTTATTTATGAAACTCACTTCGGCGGGGTTATTCACAAACGTCGGAAACTCAACTTTCCGTATCAGACAGGAAGCTTTTCGATGATTTCGTCTATACGCGGTTGACAAATTCGAAATCGTATTATATTTACATTATACATATTATATCACAGTATACATATATAGTCGTATTCACAAATCCAAACCGTCATCGGATTAAATTTATGTTTTCCAACGATCGGCCTTTCCGCCACGGTAAGTTTCCGACGTTTGTGTATAACCCCCTGTTCAGCCCTTGCTTTTGGTCGTGGTGGCTGTGTGTATCTGAGTGTGTATGTGTAGATATGTAAATTTCCCTTCACTCGTTCCCGCCAAAGCCCGCCAGCGGTGATAATAATTATATAATGTGTGGTGCGGTGTGGTGTGGTGTGGTCCCGGCAGTCGTACGGGCTGCGCACGGTGGGCGTGTACCGCGTGCCGGGCAACGCGGCGGGCGTGGCCGCGCTGGCGGGCGCGCTGGACCGCGGCGAGCCGCCGCCGCCGGCCGACGCGCGCTGGGCCGACGTGCACGTGGCCTCCAGCCTGCTCAAGGCCTACCTACGCCGCCTGCCCGACCCACTCCTCACCGCCGACCTCTACCCGGCCTTCATCGGTACGTACGCGCACGGGCACGCACACACACGCGCACACACGCACACACACGCGCGCACGGGGACACGGACACGCGCGCACACACAAACACACGCGCATTCGGAGACACACACGCAGAGACACAAAACATACACACAAACACACGCGCATACAGACACACACGCAAAGACACAACACATACGCACGCGCTACACGTAGAGAATGCCAACTTTTTATAAAAAACTAGCGGACCCAACAGACGTTGTCTTACCCACAATACAAAAAAAAAATCTAAAACTAGATTGCAGCGTCACCTACCGGATTCCATTATGAATTTAAATCCATCCAGGGACCCACTCAAACATACACAAAATTTTTTATCAAAATTGGTCCAGCCGTTTAGGTGGAGTTCAGTGACATACACACGTACTAAAGAAATAACATTATTGACGAAGAAAATGTAGAGTAAAAATGGGCGGTTATTATGAAGATCGAATAAACAAAATGTCACCTTATGAAAACGTTAAAACTCTCGCATACCTATGTTTAACTATCAAAATGGTTTTTGGCTTTTGATAGCCAGTGTGTCAGGGATGGTTGCCAAAACCAGTGTTTATTTTTATGTAACAGTAAACAGTATTACAGACTTTAGAAACGCGTTTATTGATGTCATCAAACGTTAAATTCAATTTAACGATAATGATTAATGCGATATTTTAGTGAAATAACTATTCTGTATGTGGATATTACATTTAGACGTTAATGTTAGGACGACCCAGCATGAGTATTCTTATAAGGAAAGTTCTTAAACATTACTTAGTACTTACATTATATAAATTAGGTTTTTTAAATAACGCTTATAGTATTTGTTTCATAATGTGTCAAGTGAAAATACAAGTAATGACATCCCAATAACTACTCTAAAAGACTTCGGTGTAAAGTTTTTCATTCTTCTTATTAAATAATGGTAAAATGTCGTCACATTATCAAAAGCTAATGTAGAGCAAATGTAAGTGTTATATTATGTACGTAATATATTTAAAAAAAGGCGTATATAACCAAAAGTCGTTCCTATTACAACAGATCCTACACGGGCGAAGCCGGTTCGCTAGTAATAAATAAACTGCATCCGATAAGTGTTTAACTTAAAGATTAACTGAAATATTGTTTGTGCAGCGGCGGACCGGTCGGCGGAGCGGGCGCGCGAGCTGCGGCGGCTGGTGCGGGCGCTGCCCGAGGCGCACTACGAGACCCTCAAGTACCTGGTGCAGCACTTGCGCCGAGTGGTCGCCAACTCGCCGCACAACAAGATGGAGGCGCGCAACCTCGCCATCGTGTTCGGGCCCACGCTGGTGCGCGCCGCCAGCGACGACATGCTGGCCATGGTCAACGACATGTCCAGCCAGTGCCGCATCATCGAGTCCTTCCTCACGCACGTACGTGCCGCTCGCCACTCGCCACTCGCCACTCGCCACTCGCCCACCTTACATTTATGATATAACTCATTCTAATCTTTTCGATATTAATCAAAAATATTTTTTGTCAGTCTTCTAATCTTTAATTTTAATCTTCTGATACAAAAAAATTAAATCAAAATTCTAATCTTCTTAAAAGTTAAAATTCTTGAGAGTGGATATTAGATTTTCACGTTAATGTTAGTGTCTTCTTAGTAAAGTAAGTTTATAGAAGTTAATAGCTGTCTATTAATAAGTCAACTATTCAATTTAGTCAAGAAGTTTAGTATTTTTTAGTGTTTTTTAAGTTTCGATTTAACCAGAAATATAAAATCGGGCATATTGCTAAAATTTAACACTACTTTATCCTATAGTATGTACAAGAAACTTAAAATATTAATAGATAAAAACATAAATAAACCAATAACAAATAACACCCGCATGACAGCCCTCATCTTTTATAATTCTGGTTAGACTTTATAAACATACAACATACAAACATGTTTGATTTGAATAGATTTTATATTAAACAAACAATGCGTCTTACAAAGATCGGTAGACTTTTTAACTTCTTAGATTTTTCTTAGATTTCCACGTTTTAAAGATTGAGAACTCATTTTGGGAATACTGCCATTAATTCTTCTAAGCCCTTAAGTCGCAGTTAAAAAATTATTAAAAGAATTGATGACACTGGAGAATCGACAAGACCACAGTTACAACATTCCAACATTCGATCACAAATAATAAAAAACTAGATATACAATCAACGCTCCAAAAATGTCCGAATAAATGTGCGTTCAAATAAGTATTTGAGTGCACATTAAGTGAGTCACAGATTATGTGAATTATACTTTACGCACGAGACGTAAGATTGCATTTTAAATGTTTTTTTACAAACATCGTTTCAATGTCATGCAAGAATCCTTTACAAGCTTTTATAACCTTAGGGTTAAGATCTACTTTAGATTAACAAAATGTTACCGATAATACTATACGGTATTAAAAAGATATACGTCAATTCGGACAATAATTTGTTTAGATTTTACAAGAGATTGTGCATCTAGTTCTTTATTTGCGATCAAAGATTTCAACTAAATAATAACCATTTTAGTCATGTTTTATGATTGAATTCATTCTGTGATCAGCAAGATAGCATGAGTTGCTCATATAGTCTCATACAAACTTATAATATCAGGCCCAAAGCCAACTGTTCTCCACAGTTTTGGGAGGGCCATAGCGCCTTGCCATTCCCTTCTACACTTGCATTATATAACAAGAATAGTAGAAAAAATTACAAACCTTGTCTACATAACAAAAGTACTTGCAGTACAAGTGGTACTTCGAGGAGGAGGAAGGAGACCCGCCCGTGGAGCCGCCGCCCGCGGCCGGCGAGCTGTCGCCCGCGCCGGCGCCCTCGCGAGACCTCCTCATACACAATGTTAAGAAAATTGAAGGTAATTTATTAATATCAATAGTTTATAATAATTTGAGAAAGAGTTCACTGCATGGAATTCTATGAAATTTTTATTATTATCCATCTCATCCAAAATTTGTATTGAAGTGCTCGTGGCGTAGTATTGCTTAGCGTTTGATACAATTACTGAGGTGAAGGAACATTACGCGCGATCACCCCTATTTTCCATGCGAACTTTTCTAAATTGACTTCCAGACTAAATGTAACTGGTTGCTCCCCCAATTAATATGACATCCACATAAACCCTTGAGATTAGTTCAGGGAAGATCCAACGCCTGATTGTCCCGGTTTATTTAAATGAGTACATTTTCCAGGCAAAGACGTGTCGACCCGCGATATAGTGTCGTCGATAATATCCGCGGCGAACCGCAAGATACAGCGCAAGCCGCGGCCGAAGCCGCCGACGGAGGCGAAGAAGTGGGAGGAGAAGCGCGCGGAGGCGTCCTCCCCGCCCGCCTCGCCGCCCGCCTCGCCGCCCGCGCGCCTCGCCGCGGCGCTGGCCGGCTACGACACGCGCCCGCTCTCCAAGTATGTGCTTTGGCTAACTCCCGCCCCGCGCGTAACGGAATTGCCTTTTCTCGGCCGGATCCGTAGGGTTGTGACGTTAGGTGTGAGATGCGGATAGTAATAATAGTTTCGTTTAGTAATAATAAAAAATTATGCACACGGATAAGTTTTTCTTGTTGGTTAATTTAATTTCTTGTAGTTATGTTGAACAATGATAACTCTGCATTCGAATGACTAAAATTATTTAGGCATCTAAAGACATTATAATGCGTTCGTTTATGAGATTTAAACATTTGCGTGTTTGCGGTCGCAGGTTTGCAGTGCGTGCGACCCCGACCGTCGTTAAAATAATTACCCATGTTCAGCCAAAATATTGCCATTGTGTGCGTACCGCGGCGCGTGCGTATTATCGTGCACACATACAAACTGCGTACGCTAACTTTTTTGAAGACAACCTACTGTTCTGTTTATAGTGTGGCTTTACTCTAGTACTCTACTTTACTCTAATAAATTGGTTCCAACGCATGCAAAAGTGCATCAATCATCATGGTGAATAATTTGAAAAGCAATAAAACTATAATAAATGCTATATGTTTGTTTCACTTTATTATTCCGGATACACAAATAGCAGCCCTCGTACCAGTAAAGGTATCGAATCAAAAGTATCGATGCTAGTGTATTGAGTACATTTTTTTTAATGGTTTTAACTTGTAGTGATTTTTTTGTTAATCATATATTTTGTATTATGAACAAACACAGCATAGATAAATGTATCAATATATGAGTAGTACAAACATATATTTGAATAAAATAGGCATTTCAGCCTATGTATATTTGTGTCCAAATCTTTAAACCCTAAGAGATCAATTTTCCGACCTCAGATCGCGATCTTTAAACAAAAAATATTGCTATACCCATGTTTCAGTATTAGAAGACGATTCATTTATCAGTTAATAGCGCACAAAAATCAATAAATGCCTCAACTCACTTTTATTTTCACACTCGATTCAAAATAAATCATCATATATTCAATTTACGAACTGAGAGCCAGGCTCAAAAAATTGCCCTCATCACCATTTTTATTAAATATTATGTATATTACTTCAAAATGTTATGTAACGCTTACACATGATAATGCTTTATATTATACAATATGTAAAAAAAACTCTCCAATGAGTGAGCGCATTATTAGGTATCGAGATTCGATTCTTTCGAATCTTTCTTTCTTCGAATTTTTTTCATATAATAAGTAAAAGTAAAACTTTCTTGGCAATACAAACGGCACGGTGGCCGATGAGAACGGTGTTGTCACATTTTCAAAGTTTGCTAGGTTTTTGGGGTAATTAGGTAATAAGAAGTAAAAACATGTATTTCAAATTACAATAAAATTTTCACTTTCATTAATGATAATTTTATATGCTCCTTTCTGATCGGCTAGAGTATTTTCACATACTGTAATATTTGGAAAATAATTTATGCTACTTATTTTTTATTTTCTAGGATCGAAATGGAAGCAATGGCAGCGCTCGGCCACAGTCGTCAAGAGCTCTCGCGACACACACACGCGCTGAACAACTTCTCTATAGATGGTACTAATAATATTTTTATTAATTGTCCTGTTTACAACTAAAATAAATTATATTCAATTAAAATCATTATGGTTATTGAATGCAACCTATTCTGTTTATGCCATATATTTATTTATATTAATTATCGTTTATTATTTTATACATGGTGTATACTATTTGCTCCACTAGGTGTCCAGTACTGACGTCAGAGAATAGGCACAGCAATCCCTTTCTTTTGTCCACATTAAAAGGTATAGGAATGTGAGCGTGCGTGTTGCAAGTGTGTGAGTGTTCGCGGACGGCCACGTTAACATGATCGAGCTTTATTTGTTTACATGTGTTCTTTTATGGAAAACTGCACATTCGTACGAGACCGTTTACGAACCTTCAGGCCTTTCCTGAACGGTGTGAATGTATGTGAACAGATATGGTCTAATTCCACAAACTAACGCTTTCGGCGGCTGCTGACAGCACGGCTTCAATACGCTCGTGCATCGTCTAGTATGAGCCGGCGCGTCATCGCATACCTGTATATATATTCATAGTTCATACTGCATCGGTTCGTCACGCATTTAACGACGCAAAAGATCTAACAACGCTTACGTGTCCGTGTCGTGAGACAGAGCGTCGGCGAGTGACTCGGTACTAACGGGCGAACGATTTTGTCGCAGGAGCCGGCGATCTGGTGTCATCCCTGACGAGTACGTTCGACCAGAAACTGCGCACGCTCAACAATTCGTCGCCGCTCGACGACGGCAGCATCCCGTACGCGGACGAGGGCCACGACGACGACGGCGGCGACGGTGATGGTGACGGTGACGGTGACGGTGACGGTGACGGTGACGGCGACGGCGACGGTGACTCCGGCGGCAGCTCGCCGTCAGCGTCCGCCTCCAACGGCAGCGGCGACCGCGAGCGCGTGTCGCCCGCGGCGCGCGCGCGACAGCTCAAGGCGGCCTGGCTGGCGCGGGACCTGCGCCACTCCTCCTCCAGCAGCGACGAGGCCGACGCACGCGCGCGCCCGCGCACGCGCCGCGCCCGCCCGCCCGACGATGACTCCGAGAAGGAAAACTGCGCAGGCGCACCACTCTCCGCCCCCGCCGCCGGAGATGGACCAGCCGCGAACCACGAATCCATACCTACCGAGACGACCGCTACGGCCGAAAGCGTCCCACCCCCGGCCGCTACCGGGACCGGCGCGGCCGACACGAGCGCCGGCGCGGACGGCGAGGCGCGCATCCTCCGCTCCGAAAGCCTGAACCGACGCAGCGAGGCGCGGCTGCAGCGCTCCGAGTCGCTGAACAAGGGCGAGCGGGCGGAGTGGGGCGCGGCGCGGCGGCGCGAGGCGGGCGCGTGGCGCTCCACGAAGCTGAAGCGCAAGAACGGCATGCCGGAGCGCGGCATCAAGCGGCGCCACACGGTGGGCGGCACCAAGGACTTCGACAAGGACGGCTGGGGCGCGCGCCACGCGCCGCACGCGCGCCACACGCACACGCGCACGTCCTCGCCCGAGCTGGCGCTGGCGCTGGCCGCCGTGTGGCCCGCGCCGCTCGTGCCGCCGCCGCGCCCGCCGCTCGAGTCGCACGTCTGACCCGAGCGCGCGCCCGAGCGAAGCCCTCCGCGGCCCGCCCTCTAGCTGCTCGTACCGCGCGATTACTGCTATTATCGGCCAAGTCGCAAGGAAATGTGAAGTCTACCCTGCGTTGATCCTGTATATTATGTATCATGTCGACCCTGACCGTTCTGAGCTTTTACAAGAGGCTATTTTACTTTGATTCGATTCGATTGACTGAATAGATTAGGTCGCAGATGTCTAACGATGTTTTTTTAGTGTATCGATAAATGAATACTCGAGTTGTAGTAGATTTTAAAATTCCAATAAAATGTCTATTCGTATGTATATTTAACGTACGAATTTGTAGGCTATTTTATGTATTACAAATAG
This sequence comes from Zeuzera pyrina, assembly GCA_907165235.1. NCBI lineage: Eukaryota > Metazoa > Arthropoda > Insecta > Lepidoptera > Cossidae > Zeuzera > Zeuzera pyrina. The sequence continues at coordinate 22,197,031 of OU015620.1, read as the reverse complement.
AAAAAGTTCATTTAAAATTATACCGATTTTGCAGTGCAATATCTTTTTTGACTGGATATGTTTATAAAAAAAGAAACGGTCGGTCGAGTCCTAAATGAACTTAAGCTCACTAAATAATGCCAAAGAGTGATAATGAAACTGACATTATTATATTGAAAATAAAATGCATGTGCGGTGCATATTAGAATGAAGGAACGATTCGGTGACTAGAATGCAAGGATTGGTGTTGAAACATTCTTTAAACTTAAATAAAATATGTCAACAAAATAAATGACCGTAACTTTAATAAAAAGACGCTTTTTAATGTATGACAGAAATATGTACATGCAGTACTCATGTCATTAAATTGTTCCACAAATCTACTTATTTTTATTGTAGTGAACTCTCTTCGTAGGTATAATAATCTACTTTTTACGGAGTTATCGTGGAGCGTACATAATGAGAGAGAGCAAAATGAAAGCATAATACATTTTAGTGCTATTAGATAGTACATACAATGAATATTAGATAAGATACCTAAGGGCTTAAAGTAGTTTCTAAGTTACAAATGTGTACCTTATATGGTATGATATGACCAGACTACTATAACACCATGTAATCATAAGAAATAATAAATAAGCATTAATATAAGTAAATATTCATCGAGTTTTGTAATAGTGAAATATAAAAAAGCATACATCACCTACTTGCCTTTGCAATAGTTTTAGCTAATTTGTTTTATGCACAATGTCACGATGAAACATTAATAAGTTACCTTAAACTTGTTTTCATTTTAGATGAGGAAACTATTGGTATGAATGATTATTGTTATAAGAATGATGCAAGTAGTATTGGATACATACGTTTTATCGTATCATTGTAATGATGTTAAATTGTAAATGTAGACATTAATGTAATAACGATAATGAAATATTCACTATAATGTTTACAATATTTTATGTATGTGTTATGTACGCCACAGCGTCTGTGCTAATGCGACTAACTGACGTTAACACACTACTGCAGTGATAATATAAAAGTGATCCCTTTAGCTTTGTATAAATTGTACATTTCTTTTTATCATTAATTTATATTAAATTTGTTATCATAGCTTTGTTGAATGCAATTATTTTTTATTGTTTTGTTTATCAAAGAGAAGTATTTTAGGCTACATTCAATTGTTATTTATTTGCGAAAGCTATAAAACGTGATTTGGCACAATTTCTTTTTAAATGTATAATATTAATATCTTGTAAATATTTTCTTATGCAAAATGATGTTTTAAACTTTCGTTCATTACTTTTTGAAAATTTTATACCATCATTACACTAAAGACGATCTCAAGTTTGTTGAATGTTTGCAAAGCGTTCCTTTTAAAGTTTTATTTGTAAATATTATCGTTTAATATAGGAACAGTGAATTTAGTAATTGTACTGCATCATAATGTACGTAGGCAGTAGCAGAGGTAGCAACGTGCGAGATGTTGCGCGCTAATATGATGAATAAAAGACAATGAGCCTCTTCACGAGACGACTCGCTCGAGTGTCTGCTTGCAAGAGAATTATTCAGATAAACTATTCATGTTCTTCGTGTAATCAGCTATGAAATTTAATAACCTTAAAGACATTTTGCAAATTTGGAATTATCCAGATTTACATTATTTGTCCTTGTGTATATTTTGGAACAATGAAAATAAAATATTCAATGAATTTATAAAGTTGTTTTTCTTTATTTCATTTTTGATCAGAAGTAGCATCATAAAGTATAATTCTAATCGCTAATAACTTTACCAGAGAAAAAAGATTGAAAAACAATTTATCTCCTGTCTGACAGAAAATAAATTACAGTAGTGCACATTTTAAATGGCTTACCGGTGTGCCTCGTAGGAAACACAATTTTTAAAACCGCGGGAAATGGAGTGACCAGTCAGCTACATCCTGAGGCTACATCAATGCGCGTTAAAATCTATGCCGCCATTGGTTGGTTTATTTAGCGCGTGTGCGTTGACGACACCACAGAGTACCTTTGTTGACGACACGCCTCTTTAAGTCTGCCTTCAACGCTATAGCGATTGCACGTGTTTTTTTTTGGTATATACTTAATGACAAATTACGCGTTGCCTTTTAAAAACTATAATTATGCCATCGTTAAAAAGAGTAACCTTTAAAAAAACAATCGAAAGAAATTGAACGATTTACATTTCAATCATTTCTTGTTTTTGTCTTCACGTGAGTCTCGAACAAACATTTTTTAATGTAGACTTGATTTTATAAGCCTTTACTGTCCATTAAGTACTGTCTGCATAGAAATCATTTCAAGTTATTATTTTGATTGCAAAAATTTGTTATATTTTACCATAAAAATTATCAATTAAAATTTATTAATATACTTTAATAAAAATGACCCGTTTCAGTGACACGTAGTGTAAATTATCACGTGATCGAAAAAAAAATATTACAAAAATAACTTTTCCACCTTATGACTGTGGCATAAAATGGGCTGAGCATTTCGGATATTTTCGTTGATCGTCTTTTCGTGTCTGCGCAAACGAAGACTAACGACGCGCCATATCTTTTGTGTTTCACTGTATCCACCTAAACATTTACTTTTTAATTTGATCATAAAATCCAATTGGAAGATAATATTTAAAATGTGAACATTTCCCCAATATTTATGGAGATATCACACAAAATATAAGTTAGTAATTTCTGAAAATAACAGTTGTTACAAAATAAGAATAATAAACAAAAACACTTTTCAAGTATAAATATTTATTTTTTGTTACGGTAGTAATAAAAAAACGTTTACATATTACTCATTAGTATCAGCATTCAGTTACATTAACTTGACGTCAAATTAATCATCATTATTATAATAAAGTTAAATGAAAAAATTTTTTTTCACATCGAGATCGCAATTTTTTTATCCGTTAAATTATTTTATTATTAATTTTTTTTTTACATTTTGTTTTTAATACACTAACGTATCCCTACATTTACTTCTCTTCGTGCATCCTTATCACAAGCATTTGAACTTTTCAGTTGTTTCTTTCTACTTATGAATAACATCAAACTTGACTACTGTACGTACCCACAATTAAAACTGTCAATATTAGAGTATATAATACATTTTTTTTATTCCTATAATAGGACAAGCATTCGAAATCCTCTTAATTAAAAAGTAAATACAATTTGATAACGAAGTCCTTCCCGCCAACCCTACGAATTATTCGTCAAACTATATCCAATGTAATTAGGTAAATTATATGTACTTAATAAATGCAAGTCATCACGAAATGTCACCGTTTGTATTAAATCTGATATTACAAATGTTACTACAAATGTTATATTTAATAAGATAATTACAATTATGTAATTATAATTACAATAAGGTAATTACGATAAATAACTTTTCGAAAACTGAATTTTAAATTGAAAAGAAAACTCAATTCCAAATATATTTTTTGAGAATGGTAATAAATATTAATAATTAGTGTTATTAGAATAACTTATACAGTAGCGGCCCTAGCAAAATTTTTAGGTGGTACGAGATCTCCAGTGGCGCTCTTCCAAGTATAAAACTTTAGTACTCTTTCTATGTAGCTGCTTACCCGTGATTATGCTCTACATAGTATACATTCAGATCAAAGTGAATGTAATTTTTCATATCTATAAACAGTTTCAGACCAACCAAATATCTATAGGTATAGATGGCAAATTATATATATGAGAAATAATAACAATTAATATTATGTGTGACAACTTTTATTTAAACTGTTATGCTGCAAACAGTAATTAATTTTAAAAAGATAAAGGAGCGAGTAATTTGATAAAAAACCTAGATGGCCATCTTTCTAGCTTTTACGCTTGCAAATTTTTTTATGAAGTCGGAATAATTTAACTCCTGTGCAATTGCATATTAACCTAGCAACAACACGATTTGCGCGCCCGTTCGTAGGTCACAAAATATAAGTACTTATTGTTTACTAACGAGTCGGTCGCCGGTGGTCATATTACGGTTGCTTTTGCCCCCCCCCCTCCACCGGTCCTAGGGCCGCCACTGCACTTATAGCTATAATATACCCTAAAAAGTATTTAAAAAAATAACCTGTGTGACTCGAACAAATAATAATCATTATCAATGAAAAAATAACGCGTCCAGACAATCTCTATTTTGACACATAAATCGTAAAAAATACAGTTGTTACTAACAAAAATCTATTAAAAAAAAATTCGGCGCAATATTCCCATGGAGATCATTGTATTTCATACAGAGAAACAATTTGAACAAAAATATCATTTTTCATAAAAATGTACATTGTTCTTTTACGAAATCAAGGTAATATCAATGGTAATATGGTCAGTCGTATACTTCGCTTATGCGTTTTAATCAATTTGTACAAAAAAAAACATTCTATACGTTTATTGCCGTCCTTTTATTGCACAGAGTTATAGTCATTTAACAGACTGATTAAATCTTTTGTCTTCGAATTTTTAATTTCGCAGTAGAATCAAAGGAAATTACAAAATTATTTAATTCTAATTCAGCGTGCTCTTTAAGGGCTACTGTGTTCCACTAGCTTTTTATAAACAAAAGAAAAGCTATTACTATGAAGCTTCTATTACACGTAATATCAAAATTTTAAAAAACAACATGCATTCACATTGTTAGTTCTCACGCCCTTACAATGATAACGCTTATAACTTGTGTTTATAAATAATATAAATGTTAGTAAACACTACTTTTAAAGAGACCGCCTACGCAGACGTTGGTGTATTTTGTGACCTGGATCTCGATATCTAAGAAGACTGAGAGTTAGATATTTGGACATGTACGACTTCAACACTTCATCTTGAAATCTTTAAACGTGGAAAAATAATTGGAGAAAACAATCTCTTAAAAAAAAATCTAGAAGAAACCTTATTTTGCACAAAGATTCAATTGCATCTCCGAAATTCTACAGAATTTCAAATTGATTTTTACTAAAATGTATAGCTAATTATAATGTCTCAAATCTCAAAAACCAGTTTATTAATCGGTAATGTAGTTTTCTTGCAAATTACAATTATGTGCAAAAACAAATATTAAGATTTCTCCGCGCTAAAGTATGATCTGCATAATAGGACTCTTAAGTTACAAGGAGTGTTTACTGACAAGTGACATTTATATTTTATTTGAGGCGATCAACAAGTTCACCCAGCAAACGGAGCCATTTATGACTCCGTTACATTTCATGCACATTTCAAGCACTTAATTGGTTTCTAAGCGTTATTATTTATTTATGCTCACGTCATAACAAAACAAGATGAAAATTGGGCACTCCACCACTGTCAGTGAATGTCGGTCAATTCTACAACACTGACAAAGTTCGATTTTATTATAGTACGATGTTATTACGTTCTACTATTATTAGTTTAATAATGCTATATTATAATATATAAATATAATTATTAACAAGAATAGATAATACAGAATTCTTATTTTAAACCTATTTTCTGATTGATACTTCATGCTGTGAACTGTGACTAGCGCTTTATATCATTAATGATGCTGAAAACATTTAAGCTTCATTCTAGTAATGTAATCAAAATTTGTATAATAATATTTATGACTATAAATTACTAAATAACTAATTTTAACAAAATATTCGTAACAAAATGCATCAACTAAGACAAGTTAGATAGATCTGTGACATGCTATTTACACTACAAACACTAAAAGTAACGGATAAGTTGTATATTAAACACCAAATATACTTGACTGATAGTTGTTTCTGATACCGAACGCAATAACATTACCCGTAAGAGATTTTAATTCCTAATGAGATCACTGTGTGCTTGATAACAATTAAAAATGATCACAAAATCCAAGTATAATTTACGCGTTATATTTCTTACTAGACACACATGATTGTATTTAATCTGTCTTAATTATGAAAAAACGATTTAGGGTCGCTATATTCTCAAATTATTTTAAATAAGCAAGCCGTATAACTGTTTCTTTTCCATATAATATCAATAGCACCGTGTCAATAACGAAAATAGTATATAATAAAACGAACTATTAGAACTTTTGATTAGTGTTCATACCACTTGAAGAAATTGTAAACTATTACTAACAGCATTCGTAACCTTTATTTCAACTTTATTAAAAGTAAAGCTGTAAAAGGTGCTTTAATTTTGAAAAACTGCGATAAAAAAATATTTTTCAACAATCAATTTATACTTAAATGTGTTTTGTACTAAAATAAGTCTTGATAAAAAACTCGAAACCGCAGAAAATAGTACAAGAGAACATTGCTTTAAAGTGTTAACCAAAAAGCTAAGAAGCATCTTTACATTAAAGTTAGAAAGTTTAAGTATGTAACTCAATTAATTTATATATAGGTAATAATTAACAGATGTTTGTACTGGTTGTAAGAACATTATTAAAAAAACTAAATACTTATATGTATAGTATTCTACAGTTCTTATATTCACAAGTCACTGTTTCTTAAAAATAAGTCAATAAGTATTACAATAAGGATCAGCATGGAAGTAGGCTGCAAGTTGAGCGTATTATCACAATAGAATACAAATTTGAATAAAGATTTGTCCTGCCAATCTTCTTGTGAGACACTGTTACTTTACGCGTGTGATTTGTGACATTAAAAATAAGAATTGTAGAGAACACTAGGAATTTTATACATAATATACTTATATAACAGACGTTTGATTATTATTATTTTTTTAGTTTATATTAAGAAATTATTATCGGTTACGTAAAAAATATACTCATTGATATTGTATAAACAGGTGTTACTTTGATGAAATCCATTCCATGTGATGACTTCCTAAAATCTTTAGGTATTTTCCGATCAAACTCCAAAAACCACCAATCGACACGTGTTTCGACTCTCAACGAAGCCTCCTCAGGATATTCCAGAGATCAGACTGGGTCAACTAACCAGATGACCGAGTTGCGTCATTCGGTGCTGGTTAGCTGACCGAGTTTTTTTTTAGTTTGAGCCGAAAATAGCTAAAGATTTTAGGAATTCATCACAATATACTCATCTCTTGCAACGTGAAATGTATAGAGTCCGAAGAAATCAATGGGTCATTTAGTGCGTCCTTAAACAGACGCAATGAATGACAGTATCTGTTTTTCTTCCTCTACAGTCTATTGCGTCATTCTATCTTTTTCACTGCTAGTGTATGATGCACACCTAGGGTTGCCAGACTTACTGTTAAATAGAGTATTATTATACTTTATTTGGAATCTAACATTTATATGTTATTGTTAAATGAATATAAAGTATACGAAATACTGTTTTTACAATTATCCTTAAAAAGCTGATATTCAAATTGAAAAATACATGTACTATTTAAAAAAATAAAACACTATTTTACATAATAATTTATACATAAATATTGTTTTATATACCTACTTATGCAATATTGTTTATAAAAAAGTAGGCAACTCCATACACACTATAGTGGTGTGCTAGCAGTGTCTGTGTAGTATCTGATTCATCGGCCGAGTACACAATGTTCTACAGTATATTTTCTCTTTAGTTTATATCAATGCAAATTACAAATATTGTTCATGCTTTTACATTTTTTTGCCCTTGTTAACATTGCAGGATAGGTAGATCCGAATGGATACATCTCTGCATACACATACCTTTTGTGATACTGATACAAATCTAACACTTATCCTTTGGTACGAGTGTTTCGCTAGCGAAGTGGAGTAGAACGTGAGAATGAAAGCATGTCTGTGACGATACAGGTCCGCAGAGTCATAAGTATATTTGTACTATTTAAAACAGGCATACTCAACTTTATTTTTCTCAGGCCACGTATTTATTACTTCTTCGAGTATACCACAACATTACGATTAAAATAAAATTAAGCAGCATTCACTGAACAATTTTTTTTTAATTTTTATATCTTAGGTACATTCGTTTCTTAATATGACAAAGATATTATTTTCATGCGAATAATGTACCTAAACAAAATTTGGACACCTATGTATTTGTCGGGCCAGTCAAGATAGCTCAGCGGGCAACATGCAGCCCGCGAACCGCTGGTTGAGAATGGCTGCTTTAAAAAGTCGGACCTACCGATTTTACGTCGATGGTATCCTAAGGCTGCCTTTACACTCCAGATTGCTTGTCAACCAAGGTTCAATTCAGCTCCCACGTTTTGATGTGATAGTGGGTGACGGTTGAGTGACGAACAATTAACGAACCATCATGAAATTATGGCCGTAAGATGGGTCGTGAACGGCCGTCGCCGTGCGTAGTCAGTAGTGGCGCCTCTCGCGGCGGCAGCAGCGCGCGGCGCGGCGGGCCGCGGGCCGCGGTCAGGCCGGCGCGGGCGGGCCCCCGGGCGCGGCCCCGGGCGGGCCCCCGGGCGCAGCCCCCGGGGGGCCCGCGGGGGGGCCAGGCGGCGACCACGGCTGCACGGGGGGCGTGGCGGGCCGCGGGCCGCCCGGCGACGCGCGCCCGTAGCCGCCCGCCGGTGACCGCTCCTCGATCGACAGACTATTCAACAGTATGTCGAACAACGTGTCCTGCACAAGCGAACGTTCGAAATATTTAGCTAGCTGAACCATTACACTGACTATTTTTGTTTTCTTAACCTTTCCAATAATGCGTCCAACATAACCTTCGATCTCAAATAAAGAACTAGATTCACAATCTCCTATAAAATTTAAACAAATTATTGTCCGTATTGACGTATACAGTACTTATTATCAGCAATATTGTGTAAAGTCTAAAGTAGACCTTACTCTCAAACTATAAGATTATAAACGCTCGTAAACGATTCTTGCACGACATTACAACGAAATTTCTTAAATAAAATATTTAAAATGCAATCTTACGTCTCGTGCATAAAATATAATTCAAATAAATTTGCGTTGCTATGTATATCATTTTGATTTCTTACGTGAAAGTGACAAGAATAAGACATATATTGTCAGGCATTATTTAAAAATATGATTACGAATTTAATAAAAATGTAACGTTATTACTACAATGAAATAATGAACACGTAAATAATATTATTTATTTATTAACCAAAAATAAAAACGCGTCTTTTTTTAGCGTTCTAAATGCAGTTTTTGCAATTTTTGAAGGAGCACTGACATGTTCGCTGTCAGCGTTTTCAAATACTATTAAAACAGAAGTGCACTCAAATAGTCATTTGAGTGCACATTTGGTATGGACATTTTTGGAGCGTTGGTTCTTCGATCACAAACAAAATACTAGATATGTTTTTTGTTTGTGATCGAAGAACATAATCCATAAAAAGCTCAATCGTTTTTTATCAGATACGCTCGCGGTTCTTAAACGTATATTTCTATTAATTTCATAATATTAAGAAAGTTAAAATTTTTAAGCTAAAATAATATGACTACAAACTGTATTAAATATAATATCATGAAGATATGATTATTTTTTCTTAGTTAATAACTCGTAACTAATACAATATTAAATTTTAGTGTAGATAAAAATGGAAATCCATTTTTTAAATGTAAATTTAAACCACTATAAAATTTTCCATGACATCTACTATTACTTTTATTATATTATACCTAATATATAATATACTTATGTAAATGTAATATCTTTCAATATGGAATATATCTATAAAAATATTCCTTACGATATTTACAACTAGCGACCCGCCCCCGGCTTTACAAAATAAACTACAGCCCGTGTTACTCGCTGACAATGTAGCTTTTTACAGGTGAAAGAATTTCTAAATCGGTTAAGTAGTTTTTGTGTATATCCATTACAAACAAACAATCACATTTTTTCTCTTTGTATTAGTACAGAAAAATAGCAAGTGTAACTCACATCGTAGTCGACATTGACAGATCCGTCGTCGTGATCGCTGACGGAGGAGACGGAGGAGACGGAGGGCCAGCCCCAGTCGTGGGCGCCGCCCGCCGGCGACAGCGCCCTCTCGGCCGGAGCGGGCGACCACGCGTCCGCGCGACCTGCGCCATTCACCACGGGTTCAAATCCACAGATACAGCTGACGGGGCCGTCGCTATAGCGGGGCCGTCGCTATAACCCCTAGGCCTCTCAGCTTAGGCAGCTTCACGTTTCAAGGCTTACTACACGAAAAGGGGAAGATAAAATGCCCCGCTTGCTGTCCATCATATGTTTTGATCAAATCAATAATTAGAGGCTGAATCAGACTTGGTCGCAATGGTGGAAAGTCTATTATAGCTTACATAGCCACAGATATGAAATAAAAAAATTGTCATAATAAATAGGACTTAAGTGTAGACTGTGTAGAGGGTGGCGTTCGATATTTATAAAATTATAAATGTGTATCTAAACTTAATTATTTAAAATAATATTTCACGCTAAAGCGTTGAAAACGCTCCCGTGCGAAAGTGCGCTAATAACGAACGACATATTATTATTAAACTCTGCTTATTTTCAATGTCGAAAAATCATGATTGAAATAATATTTCATATTCTATATTGGCGTCTGTACTATGTGTATGTTGTGTACGAGTTTTGTTTGTGTGTGTGGGAAAATTAAGTAAATAAAGCTTACGCAATCTAGCTATTTTTGCTGTGCATTTTGAGCTTTTTAAACAGATCTGGACCCTTAAAGGCTTTTAGTATTTATATTTCTTGATATTTTCAAAATTCTAGGCTTAGTAGTTTAGGTGATGATAATAATAGAACGGTCAAATCGAAAATCAAAATCCGAATCAAAATTTGCCCCTGTATTAAGTTATTTAATATTTAAAAACGTTAACTTGTGCAACCTTCGATCATATATTTGTGATCGAAGATTGCAACGTACATGTCACATAATTTCTGAGAAAATCGACTTGTTAAATATGGACAGTCTATCTATCGATAGTAACAATAGTAATAGACTTTTGATATTATCGATAGTTATTTAGTGTAAATAAATAAATAAAAAATATATTATAGTGCCATCCACATTTTATTTTACTACTATTTTCTCAACTTTACAAAATGTTATTTTTATACGTCGGTTCATTCATACGTTTCTTTGGTTCCCGGGAATTACTGAAAATTATAACAATTGTTAAACCGCGATTTTATTTTAAAGTCAAAGTCAAATCAATTTATTCAAGTAACCCCAATTGCAAGGTATTATTGTTTAATCTACAACAAATTTCGTTTAGTTTGGTTCGAAAAGAAAACCAACAAGAAACAACCAGTCGAGTATCATTTTTTCTACATCACTACAATAGTTATTTAAAATACAATATTCATAAAGCCAGTAAACACACATCTACATTTTTATTCAATAAAATCGCTAATTTTATACTATGCTTTTCCAATCAGTTTACCAATTAATAAAAAGTTTAAATCTATTTTCCGTTAATTGAGTAATATATTGAGGAATTTTATTATAAAAATGAATACAGTTACTTAAAAATGATCCACTTGACTTTTGTAATTTAAAGGAGATGTTAGATTTTCGGCTCGCGCATTGTACGCTATTTAGAAAATCGAGGAAAAATCTAGATTGTTAGAAAAATAGTGAAATTGCAATTTTTATTATATATTTTTAGTACAAGAGCAATATTTTATTATTTAACATGGCTATACGGACAACAAGTACGCCATAACGAGTTCGTTCCAAAACTAAATGCGAAGTATTCATTTTACTATCAAACTCATGTGATATGCAGGTATATTATTAACAAAGTAATGATAAAAAAATCTCATCCATTAATTTATTCTTTACTAAACAAAAATACCTAGATACAAAGAGCTTTCAGCGTAACTATTTTTATTTTGTTGAAAACATGTGTAGTTGAAAATGTCATCGAGTTGTGATTATGAATATACTTTGAACGTCGCGCACGTCACGAGTCAAATCAGCCAAAACGCTGTCAAAAACTACGGAGCAGTGATTAAGTATTCTTAGCAAGCTACAGATGCGACAGTTGCTTTACCGTAATTGTTATATATTTCATTTGGGCGCTACTATCGCCTACATAAAGTTCAGGTTATTTTTTTTATCACTAATCATATTAACCAAGCTTGATAAAATACAACACCATCTTTGATGTGCTGACTAAAAATCTCTACAATTCACCTAGAACTGCATATATAAAAAAAGGCGTGTTTATTTCTAATTTAGCTTAACTTTGACCTGTTCCTCAAACGGGGTTATTTTTTTATTAAGTACTTATACTTTACCCATATTAATTTTTTTATACCCTAAACTGCAGTGTGGATATGTTCAAACTGTTTTGAGATTTTAAATAGGTTTCAACAGTTAAGACCTGCAATATAATTTGTTACAAAGAGAAGATTAATTAACTATTAAAAGTGGAATACGTCAAATATGTCATTGACGCCATCTTGTTTAGGTAAGGTGTTGCCTATGGTATGTGCATATAATACTTTTGTACGAAAGAACGAGGCTAATATATACCGAAACCATAATTAAAACACCTTTATTTAATATTAAAGTTTATAAATTATAAGTGTACAAAGTGCAGCCCGGAGCTCCATACATTCGTGGAACGTCTGCTTTAGGAATAACGAGCTGGTCACGACCATGAGTTTCCATACCTTTTATGACACCTTTCATTTGAAATATATATCTATATTTTTGCTAGTGTACATTATGTTTTCAAAGATGTATAACAAAAGTAAGGTGTGTACATCAATGTCTTTAAAAGGATCTCTCAGCGACTCTCTTGCATACTGTAGATGACACTTACTGCAACGTATTGCACGTACGGCACATATGGCACGTATCCGTTATGAATATCCCCTTGTACAAAGTTTTTTCAACAATTTGTTATTCGTAAGAACAAAAATAATTTTATCTTATATTTCAGTGAGCAAATTTCGCGTGTGGGAATTTTAAAAAGATTATTTTTTTATTGTTTTTTAAATATATTATGTAAGTGCACACGCAAATTTTTACACGTCAATCAAACAGTTCAAAATACATCAATGAGTATCAGTACAATTATAATTTAATAGTGAAATAAAATATAAGTTATTTATGCAGCAATAAAAAAGCAATAAACCAAATAATAATAAATACGTGAAATTAACAGTAAGGTAAAATTTCAAATAAAATAGAAGATATACATGTCAAATATATAAACATAAATATGTCAAAATCATTAAAACATACATATCATATGTAATGAAAGATAACACAGATAATATAATTAATAGCTTACATCCATGGGAACTATCTATAGCATCTATAATTCCCATAAATCGATAACTAATACAAAAGAAAAAAAGATCCGTAAAGTTCTTATATCATATATATAACATAGCGTGCAATCCCTTATTAAATTATTACATTTCGATTAGTATTTTATTTAGTTAAAGACTCAACCATTAACCATACCTGCCACTCGTCTATTATCGAGATCATCCCTGGGCCGCAATTGCCCAGGCGACAGTAAACCGCGGGGCGAGCGCCGCGAGCGATTCGCCGTTATTACCCCACGATTCCCACCGCCTGCATTGCTCGCGCTACTGATACCTCTGCTTGTAGACATCTCTGCCGGCTGACTCGACGACCAATTGCGTTTTGGACCTGGCAATTTCACAAATGTAAATTACGGTTGCTAGCAGTTGATATACAAAAAACTTTTTAGTGATAAATCAACAACAATAATTGCTTTCACGCTGGTCTGGGAGAGAAAATAAAATAATAGAGCCAGCTACTAGTCTCTTCAAGCAAATCACAGATATTGACAAGGGTTAGAGCTTTTATAAGACACTGATGTAGGCGATGGGTAGCAAACAGTCTCTATTTGGCTTTGCGTTACCGTCTGTTGTTATATTTATTATTTATCTAGCGCTAAAAATGGCGTCAAGGTATAATTTTCTTATCTCTCCTTATGTCTTTTGAGGAACACAATCATAAATCACCACACAAACTTACTGTGTTTGGAATGTTTAGGTGTCAATCCGTTCATGCGCATGAGATTCAAAAGCAACATATCCGTGTTCGTTGCAGATGAGATTTGAGCGTCGATGTCATGTCGTTGCGAAGATTGATGCGCAGGCGCCGTCTCTTGCGCGAGAGTGGGGGCGCCCCTCCCGTGAACTGCGCAAAGCAGCCTGTTCAAAAAATCCGTCCCGGCCCCCTCCTGAGGCGGTCCGCCGCATGCCCCCTCAATGTCATTTTCGCCTGCAATAAAAAATATATTTAATTTATATATCATTTATCGACAACTGTAGTCGAACGAGTGCTACTTACTAAGTAAGAACCTGCTTTTTTTTATTAAAGAAACTGCATGTGATATTTGTTTTTTATTGAGAACAAACAAAAGATTTTTAACAATAAATGAAAGTTATTTCTCCTAGACATCAATGTGAAATCTTAAAATATTTATTTTTTTATTAACCATGAAACAAAAATAATTATAACGATTGAATAACTAAATATTCTATATATTACTAGTTAACCATTTAATCGTCACGAAAACGCTTTCCATTGCATTTACATTTAAACAACCAAAATTCTTTTTATTTTAGAATCCTAACAACCTAAATTTTCTACCGAATGAATAAAAAAATGTTGTAATGCGTCAACTACTCCAACTACTCCTGTTGGTAGCTAATATCGTATGCGAGCGCGACGGTCTGCGCGGGCGCGGGCGCGGGCGCGGCGGGGGAAGCGGCGGGGGACGCGGGCGCGGCGGGGCGGGGGGGCGAGGGCGCGGGCGGCGCGTAGGGCCGGTGGCGCGGCCGGCGGTAGCCGCGGAACGGCCGCCGCGGGCCCTCCGAGCACAGCGAGCCGGGGCTGTCGACCGCGCCGCACCACGAGCAGCCGCTCGCGCCGCTCGCACCGCTCACACCGCTCATGCCGCTCGCGCCGCTCGCAACGCTCACACCGCTCGCCGACGACCCATCTACTGTCGACGGACAGGACGGGAGTAAGGACAAGACAGGACAGGATCGGTGACTAAAATGGTTATTGATAGGATCATTGACACGAAAATTGGAGAAAGGATTGGATGGTACCAACTATATCTAACATAGTATAAAAATCTATGTTTGTTTCTTCGTATTTTATAGGCTGCCATACCGTTCATTAGATTGCGATGAAATTTTGTATGGAGATCGCTTGAATCCTGAGGAAGGACTTCGGTTATTTTAAAAATAAAAAACATGGAATCAAGAGCATCAGCTGGTATTATATAAAAATTGAAATTCATTATATTTGTGGTCGCAAAACTCAAAATGTAGTCGGTCGATTAACTTGAAATTTTGACACAACGTTGCATTCGATTAGGCGCCTCTTTTTATACACTAATATCTATATAAATATAAATATTCGTTTGTTCAACACGTATTAAAAATAGATAAAATTGTTCCGTATTTTACGATATGACTAGGTAATTGCAATAAGATTGAAAAGGTAAATTAGCTATAGCTTTGACGGTATTGGTGGTATGGTTAGTAAAATTGGAAAAAGATTAGATGTGTAGTAAAATCATTCATACATAAGAAAGTTAGAGCAGAACCAAAACAATTGGTATAACATTGGTATAGAATAATTGGGTAGGCATGATGTACTTCAGTAATTTAAGGATTGGATGAATGTAAACCTAATGTAAATTTTATTATTCAGTACATTAGTAACCGGAGGGCTTTATACAGAACTAGGTAAATCCTGATGAGTAAAAATAAACATCAAATACTGACTTACCTGACATAGTCTCATCATCAACATCATTCTCCTCATTGGAGTTCTCATCGTGGTGACTCTGATTGTTTTCATCTGCAAACACTTCTAGTTCGCCAAACATCAAATCCTGCGATAATCGTCAAAAATTTTAATTTTAATTTTTAATAAATAAAAGGTCATGTTATAATCAAGCTCCGTGGTGCATACTAACCCCAGTGTCGCTACTGGACTCAGACGCGACATGCACAGTCTGCGTAACATTTGGGCTATCGGGACCGTCGCTAGAGACGTCCGAGCGAGGAATTTCCTTGCCCCCGGTTACCCCCGTTATCCCTCCAGTAGCCCCGCCGTTCAGCTCCGGGGACGATATAGATGAGCACAATGCCACGTTGTTAGTCGCGCAGGACACTTCAGTCACTGGTGTACTTGCAACAGCTGACAAATGAGTTAATTCGACATTAATGCCTACTAATTTTTAATAAGTAACAAAAT
Organism: Zeuzera pyrina; assembly: GCA_907165235.1. Classification (NCBI taxonomy): domain Eukaryota; kingdom Metazoa; phylum Arthropoda; class Insecta; order Lepidoptera; family Cossidae; genus Zeuzera; species Zeuzera pyrina. The sequence goes on along the minus strand of OU015620.1, from coordinate 22,180,892 downwards.
ATGTACCTAGTCTTGTCATAAATATTATTACAAGCTCATTGCATACAAAGCTCATTCCAAATGATCTCCTTTGGGCATAATACAATCCTTTAAACGTAGTGGCCAGTAATTGATTGAAACACGCACTTTCTCCATGGGAAAATTCGCCACTGCCAATCTTATGGAATGTTTTAGGGATTCCAAATTATCATAGCATTTAGAGCATGCCATACTTTCTAAAAGAGACCATAAATCATAATCAAATGGGACTAGATCAGATTCAGAAATCAGATTGAGACTAGATGACGGCCAGTCATCAGCTCTGAAATTAGAAATGTTCCTTTCCAGCCACGCTTGCGTCGATGAAGCTTTATGACTCGGTGCTGAGTCCTGCTGAAAAGACCATTCTTTGTTATGGAACATGGTGTTGTTATGAGGCGTAACTAGTTTCTCAAGAATCGTATCTTGATACACCTGGGCAGATGTTTTTATATCTTTTTCACAAAAATATGGCTGTCACTCCTTGATAGCTAACACCCACCAAACCATTACCGAAGCCGGATAATACTTACGTTGTGGCCTACTGACTAATTGAGAAGATTCAGTTGTTCTCCTTATTAAAATGTTGCTCGATAGTAAAAAAATTCTCATCGGTAAATTAAAATTTTCTGTGACCTCCCTTTGCGTACCGCCTAAGAAGTTTGTTTGGATTTGACCACCCTATTCATTTTTAAATTATCGGTTAAGTAATGACCAGTGTGTTTATTATAAGCTGCAAGTCCTAAGTCATCTTTTAATATAAGCGAAATTTCTGAGTGCTATATTCATTTCCCTAGATAAAATCTTTTGCTTTCGGACTGGATTTCTTCGGATTCTTTCCTTCACTACTTTGATCGCCTTTTTATTACGAATACTTCGTGGACGGCCAGATCTATTTCTATCACAAACAGAGGACGTTTCGTTATACCTATCAATAGCCCGGTAAACAAACATTCGACTAATACCAAGCGATGGAGTTTCAAAAATTGCGTTTGGCTCCATATCAGTGGTGGTATCTTCATACTAGCCCAAAATCCCGGCTTGCCTTACTAAAATGCTCAGTCAATAACACAGAATACTAATACGAATACGTGTCACGAATGAGTATTTATTACTCATATACTTACTATACTTATCGACTTGAAAACTTTAAATTATATCAAACGGTTTTAAAAATTCCCACAAATTACTTGTCAAACGAAAACAGTGTAGGAATCTTAGAGAAATAAAACAGGTTTTAGACCTCCAAGTCGTGACCAATCAGTGCGTTGGTCGATCGACACTATCGACCTCTCAAGGCATAATCAGAGCCTTGGCTTGCATCGGGACTTGCAACCTCTCTTTCTCTCGGTTTAAATAGCAATTAGTATGAAGCGAAAAGCCCGGCTTTCGTTAATTCGTTGTAGCTATAGGTTTAAATAGCAATTAGTATGAAACGAAAAGCTCGGCTTTCGTACTGAACTTCGTGCAGATTGAGAGATGCGATAGGAAAACGAATATAATTCAACTTCATTGTTTTTACCTAATATTTATTTGTTTGAGCCAGCGGAGGAGTGATAAGTATTTTTTTTAATTTCCATCATAAGTTAGTTAATTTGTAATAAAAAATCCAATAAGTTGTGGACTTAAAGTTTTAATCGGCATAGAAAATATAAAATCTTTAACCTTTGCATAGAAAAAACAATTAACTGCTTCGTTAAAACATACGCCTGATTTGTGTATTACTTGACTAATAAATTTCATAAAGACAATAAATCAGTCTACAAAACTATTTAACTCATCGAATGTGTGTTTCTATGACTAGTAATTCGCATAAAAGACAATTTAATATATCAGTTTACGAAACTGATAGGATTTCTGTTTGTTCTCTCATCAAGTTATAGGTAGGTGATACTACTTATTATGGGTGCTGTATATTTTATTCAAATGACGAAAATATTTTGAATTGTTCCGGTTATGACGATTAAAAAACTATACTAGCGCCATAAAAGACACATGAATACAGTGATTACTTTTAGTAATTTGGATAAACATTGAATTGAGGCATATTAATATGTTACAATTGATAAACTATTTACGCCGGTACATTTTAAATAGCAAAGTATTATAAAAATAATGCTTTTGTTGAAAATAACGCGGGGAGCGATCTCTTCCTTTCTTCTTGTCTACCGGTTGTACAAGACATAATTTATTAGTAATCTATAATATTTTAGCCTTCCTTATACTTTTACAAAAACGATGAAGAGCATGTACCTATATCGGGCTTGCGCTATTCTGAAGCCCTATGTACGCCACTGCATCATACCTATTTTATGTAATGCTGTCACAGCAATTTGGTTTTCTTTATCACCCCACTCCTTTTTAATATCACTAATGTGATAAATGATATTGGAAATGCTATCACTCTTGTGATATTAAAATGGAGTGGGGTATATTAAACGAAGATTAGCGCGAAAATGAGAAAACACTATGAATATTCATATGAGAATGACAGGTTCCAAATTTTTGTTTTTTGTTTAAGATTCAATTTCAATTCCTCTGAAGCTTTTCCATCTTGATTCCACAAGTAAATTCATAGCTGAATTTATTTATATATATGTAAAATAATAAGAATAAAATGATCTTCCGTATTATCACGGTAGACGCGCACCGAATATCATAGACGTAAAAGGCACTAAATAAACAACGTGCTTTTGGCATGAAAGTGAACTATCTGAAGTTTTTTTAATTAGTTTAGGTGGGTTCGTAATCATAACTCAAAAATTTTGAATTAGGTCAGTTTCGTTCTTACTACATATTTATAGGAACCTTGGCTACATATTTACAGCAAGCTTGGTGCTTGGTTACGTCTGTGCGTTCCGTTTCTCCCGTTAGTAATCCATACTAATATTATAAATGCGATAGTCTGTCTGTCTGTTACGTTTTCATGGCTAAACCGCCAGACCGATTTTGATGAAATTTGGCACGGAGGTAGTTTGGGGGGACGAACATAAGCTACTTTTCTTTATTGAAAACCTATCCCTAAGGGGGTGAAAAGGGGCATGTAACTTCGTATCGGAAATGCTAAACTGCTGCGCCAATTATGATTAAAGGAACATTGATCGACATTATGACAAAGGACTTTCGCTACTTTTTTTTATCGAAAATCTACTCCTAAGGAATTGAAAAGGGTGATGAAATTTTGTATGGGAACTGCTAAACCGCTGACGCAAATTTATGAAGGACGATGGTACAGATATAGTATGTGCTCAGAGACAGATGTAAACTACTGTCTTTTTTTTTAACTACCCCAACCCGGAAAAGTCATGGAAAAATGTTCCACGCGGTCGAAGTCGTGGGTACAGCTAGTACTAGGTATATAAAAGCACTAGTTACCAGTAAGGGGCGCCTCCTTGCTGGGTACGTGCTGGGGCTTGTCGGCGCGCGGCGGCTTGTTGGCGAGCTTGCTCGGCACGCGGCTCGGCGTGTTCGCCGCGCTCAGCAACGTGTGGAGGCTCACGAGGGCCATGTTGTCTGCGCCCGACACGTGCAGGGAATTCGCTGAACTGGACATTTATTTACACAATTTTATTTACTTGCGATATGCGAATGATAAATTGCTTTTGAATCTCCTGCAAATAAACAGCATGACCTCCAAAAGTATATTTCATATTGGCTGCGACACGTGGTTTCACGGGTATTATTCCGGTTTAAAAAGTGGCCTAGATTACTCTCTGAAGTCTGCCAATGAAAGTCTCATCAAAATTGGTTCAGCAGTTCAGGAACAAATTAAAAAAAAAGCGTGTATGGATTTTGGTTTCATATAATATACCATACAGACTTATGAAAAACCTTTATTTCGAAATCACAGACAGATACTTCGATTATTATTATTAAATTTATTATTCAATTTTATGTTTAGATTTTACTTGTCGTAATTAAAAAATGGGAAGAACATACAAATTGGAAATACGAAACTTTATTGTTAAATGATGGCAAAAACTTGACACAAATTTGACACAATTTTCTGTTGGTCTCATAACTGATTCTTTTAGAATATCTTGTAGATTTAATTTTCAAAAATACCTGGAACTCAGGGTGTAGTAGCAATAATATAATAAAGTTGGATTTTTATTTAACGAAACGTCAGTGTCGAATGTTATAAAAGTTTTATCTAACGGTTAGCTCGTCAGGAGCTTATTAAAATACAAATAGATGAGTTTAAGCGAGTACCGTGACGTGGAGGGCATGTTATGTGGGTGAGGATGCGGGTGCGGATGTGGGTGTGGGTGCGGGCGGCACGGCGCTGCGTACTCGTACGGGTAGGGTGCAGCCGACACGTCGTTGTTGCGGCTCTCGTCGGCGAACATCGCCGTGTTCAATACGCCTGCACCACACCCAAAAAAAACAATATAATATATTCAAAAACAGATACAAGTTGAAATCTACAGTTCGTACAGAATTGCTTGAACATCTGTTTGATGGGTATATTTTAAGTGTTAATTAATCATATTTTATTAATTTGTATAATGTATTTTACCAGTAATAACTTTTAACAGTGAAAAACAGAGATAGTCATTATTGTAAAACAAAATTTCACAAAAAAATTTTGTTCAAAGTTATATCACAGATTAATTAGTTAGGTTATATTGTTGGTATTATTGACAGCTGTCACATATATCAAGCTATTCTGTTCGCACTATAAAATATATTAGTTCAATAGCACAATAGTAAAACATCTTGTTTCCAACTAGGACCGAGGTTCGATTATAGAGCAGGTCACGAAACAATTATTCTAAATTGAGTTTGAATGTTATTGGGAGCTCCCCCAGTTCATTGTGTGGTATAGCCATGGTACAAGCACAGTATTACAAGCCATACAGTTGGGCAACACCTACGATATCAGACGATACCGCGGCTCTCTACTCACGCTCTCGTACGCAGATATGCAATGGTTGACAAAAATTTGAAAAATAATTGTAATTATGATTATAAATAATCACATATAACCAACAATGAAGACGGTTACACTGCATGTCAAAAAAATCTTAAAAGATTTTTGAAATCTTTGTTAAAAAAGTAGACAAAAAAAATGTTTTAGACTTGCCTTTCGATAAACTGTCATATGATAACACTACATGATTACTTAAAGAAAAAAAATTTTAGCAACTGCTTCTGCCTCTCAAAACAGAACCCAAAAATTAGGTGTGTAAATGGGCAATAAATTGCTAAAATTATGAGAAATAGCTTTTTTCATGTCTAATATCTTTGAAAAAACGCTTGTGTGACTTAGAAACATACAAAACTTAAAATTATTCCTTGTTGCATTTCGATGTCGAATTCTATCTTTACGAAGAACGGTTTGTGTTCTCCAAGTTATTTATCGATTTTTATAGCATTTTCTGAACGATATTCAAAAATATTAACACGACTGCGTCCGCTTTTCTGGTCCGATACTACAAGTTAAGCGTGTTCGTAGTATGTGACCCTCGGCGGCTACCTCTCCGCGAATTCCCCACCTTTGCTCTGCGTAAATATATTCATTGCTCAACTGTATTACAAGCCTAATATTTACTTTGGAGTCACAAAATTGGTGTAATTATCTGGAGTACTTATTATTAATACATATGTATAACATACATACAACTTTCCAAATTAAACAGATATAGCTTATGAACAATAACATCTGATCACGGTGTCAGATTACTGTTTCGTGTTTGTACGTCCATATCCATTTTACTACATAAAGTAAAAAAAAGTATCAAATAAATCAAATTTTGTTTAACTAATGTTGTGCAAAAAAAATTAAATTAAATTCGCTGTTGTTTTTTGTGCACTTGCAAACAAGCACGAAACAGTGATGTCGCGTCACCGGGTCCAGATCTCATGTTATTGTGCACTATAGGGTTGCCATATGGCCGAGAAATGCGGGAATGTCCCGGAATTATACTTTTTTATCCCAGATTTCGAATACTACTATTTTCTACAGTTTCCATTTCTCAAAATTTAATTGCAATAATGAGATCAATAAAACTCAGGTATGATTTAAAACAAAAACAAGAAATGAAAATTTCGATACTCGTTCGTACACATATACTCGTATACAATATAAGGAGACAGCAATATCACTGTGAATCTATGTATAGAGCTGATGAACCTAGCACCGCGCGACGTGCGGGTCCCGCCCCACTTAACGCGTTTTCCTTACGTGACGATTTCTACTAACTCAAACCTCCCGCAAGCCGCGTTAAAGACTTCGTTGTAAAAATACAATTTGTTGTATTGTATGTATGTGCATTATGTGTGCAAGGTAGGTAGAGGTAGGTAACATATTTTTTACCTTAAGTATAATAGTATGTTTGTAAAATATCACAAGTAAATCTATTATAGCGATAAACAAAAAAAATTATTTATTTTCATATATTTTCCTACCGACCGAAGCCGTAACCCTCGAATTGTCCCGGAAATGAAAAGCCTTTATCTGGCAACCCTAGGACATGGGTAGTGGCGGATACCTGTGACGGAGATCCTTTGTCCTCCAACGAGAGTGTGTGGCGCAGCGAACTTCCAGTGTGCGCCGTAAGAGAGCGCTTCGGGCATGGCGCCACCGTCCACTGGGTTGTTATGGGCGGGGTCATCGGCCGGCGCGGCCCCGCCCGCGGCCCCCGCCGCCCCCGCCGCCCCCGCGCCGGCACCGCCCGCCGCCGGCGCCCCGCGCGCCGCGGACATCGAATTGCGAGACATCTCCAGCGACAGGCGCTGGGGATCACGTGGCGCACTTTAAACATCCGTAGCCCGTATAGCTCACTGGCACATAAAACCATGTAGACATTACCAGCGGGGCTATTACCTAAAAATTTGCAAACAGCGACAGCCACGTTATCATCGCCCGACCGGTGAATAATTGTTTTAAAAAATTGGTATTATGCTTCGATCACAAATAAAGAACTAAATTCACAATCTCCTATAAAATTTAAACAAATTATTGTCCGAATTGACGTATATATTTTTGATATCGTAGTGTTATCGGCAATATTGTGTTAATCTAAAGTAGATCTTACTGTCAAACCATAAAGTTATAAACGCTCATAAACGATACTTGCATGACATTGAAACCAAGTTTGTTAAATAAAATATTTAAAATGCAATCTTACGTCTCGTGCATAAAATATAATTCAAATAATCTATTTGCGTCGCTATGTTGCTACGTTGATTTGTTACGTGAAAATGACAAGGATAAGACAAATATTGTCGGGCAATATTTAAAAATATGATTACGAATTTAATAAAAAAGAGCTATGTAACATTATTACTATAATGAAATAATAAACACGTAAATAATATTATTTATTTATTAACCGAAAATAAGAACTCGTGTCTTTCTAGATGTGTTATTTTTGCAATTTTTGAAGGAACTCTTTGACATGTTCGCTATTAGCGTTTTCGAATACCATTAACACAGAAGTGCGCTCAAATACTCATTTGAACGCACATTTGGTTCGGACATTTTTGGAGCGTTGATTGTGTATCTAGTTTTTTAATTGTGATCGAAGGTATTATGCGTACATAAAATGTTCTTTTCGTGGTAGATTTTGCGCCACTATACAAATTATGTTATACAAATTAGCCCGATATTTGGCTGTCGGATGCCGACTGCAAGTTAGGTAATAAGCGTGCCGATTTACACGTTTCATCATTGAAGTAATCTAATACTCCAAATTCCTGTTAGTTATAAAACTCAACAAAAGTAACATTACAATTAATTTTAAGACGCATTTAATTGCAGTTTATAAATGTTAAAAATAATGAGGAAAAAATATTTATAAAAGAAACGTAATACCTTACAATAATATGTTATTCTTCATTGCAAATAAATATATTTTAGGCAGACTATAAAATTAATTTAAACAGTATAAACTAGTTTGTAATCACTATTAAAATGAATAAAGTTCCTTAAGTTAATTTTGATGAAAACAATCAATCTTTAAATATACAATGGTAAAAAGTGGTATATTTATTGCAAAGCTATTAATTTTCAACTATACATAATTTAGAGTGGCTAGCACCAACTAGTTAATCTCTTTAATAAACTAATACTATTTAATAGTTGGTGCAGCGACACGTCAGTTATTTAAATCGAGTTTAAATATAATAATTTGTAGTTGAAGTTATTATGTTGTTAATTTATTTCCTGTTATTGTTATATGGCGTCAGTGCATGTAACCATCTTCGCATAACATTACTGTGAAGATATTATATTTCTTTTCTAAGGCTAAGGTCCTGAGTTCGATTGCCCATGAGACCAGATTAAGAAACAATCTCATATTAGTAGTTTAATTTATAAATTGCTAGCTTTTGGCCGCGACTTCTTCTGCGTGGTAGCGACTTGCACCAAAGGGGAGAGTATGAAAACTTTCTCCATTAAACTTTCATGGCGATTGGATAAACGGGGTTGGAGTTCAACAGTTACATACATCCATTTTTATTACATACAGAAGGTAACATGTAAAGTAATCTCATTTTCTTCTATTATTAACTTGGAATGGTATTCAATACTTCAAACTTTAGAGTGAATTACCTCTTTGAGATCATTAATCTGCAGAATATGCTGGTTCTGCATGGTGACTAGCTGGTTGATGTACCACTGCTGGTCGCGACATCGTTGATAAAATGTCGGCGGTCGCACTTGGAACCTTCACAATTATAAAATATACATATGTGTATATTATATAATTATGTGTAATGCTCAGAATATATCTTAAATATATAAATAAATAATGAAATTAAATCAAAACTGGACAAATACTAAAAAACGACAAAAGACAAAATGATTGATGAAACAACAAACAGATACCTAACTACTACTATTAACATTTATTTAAAAAAAAACTATGTACATAACATGTATATATCAGGTGAAAGACCAGTATCTATAAAATAATATTTGCAACTTCCAACACTTTTATTTCTTACTTCTTTATACTGACTCTTTGGTGCAAAGGAAGGAAGAAAGGATAATGTATAGGCTTCCCAGCCAAAGGAACTCAGGTTCGATTCCCAGTTTGGTTATTTAGAAAATAAACTTGTAGTTTGGGTGGTATGGATATTCTCAGTTGTGTTATGTGGCATGGTGGCAATCATAATACAAGATCAATGGTTATGAGGTTATTTGAAGTTATTACACCAAATTTGATAAAATATTGTATGAAGACTTGTGTGGCTTTTCCTATGTGAGAAATGCAAAATAAATGATAATAACACGTACCTTAGTATAAGTGTGTCGGTCTCAGGATTCAAATACCCCTCGCTAGCCAGCAGGTCGAGCCTGAAGAAGCGGTTATATCCCCAGCACTCGCCCACCTCGAAGTCCGACGCAAATTCCCTGACGATATTCTTAGAAGGATCGCGCGACACTTGATGCAGCATTTCAACACGGTATTCATACCTGTGAGTAAGAATTGTTCTGTTGCCAATTATGAAAAATAAAGGATTCGCAACAATTATGATTTTAAAAATAAAAAAGGTAAAAATCTAATCCAAAATCTGTGTAACAGTGGAAACAACACTCATGAATCACGAATTCCAAATTTTTTGCTGCAAATGCATTAAAACAAACTAACCTACATTGATTAATCGGAACTCAAGTAATCGATAATATTGTAATATATTTTAAAACTCATAAAATGACTGTTTACAATTTTTTACTGAAAGAACGCAATTGAAAATGGAGGCATTTATTTGTATTTACATTATTTATCACGCAATGCATTTAAATGTGTTGTCTATGTCCTTTATAAAATTATACTTCTTTTTATTTATGTTGAAATGCATCAATATCAGTGTGTGTAAACATCAGGGGTTAAAGCATGAAATTGCCGTTTCGTACTGAAAAATTAAAACAATTTTTTTTTATGATGAAATATATTTATTTAATAAAAGTATTTATTCTCGTTGACTATAAATGTTCCATCTAATCCGAAGATCATTTATATTTTGAACCTTTTGATAGAACTCTAGGGACCTGAACTCCACAAATTGTGTGAAAGCATTTAGTACTGCTTCCTAGGAAGAAAATATTTTTCTGTACAAAAAATTGTCCTAATTGCGGCAGGTAGGTAGTCGGTTAGGGCGAGGATTGGCGAGTTTCTAATTGCAAGTCTTGTAGTGTTAAAACTGTTTCTCAACCAATGCGAGGTCCTGCGTTATCATGGAGCAATAATAGTGTAGATCGATTGGCAAGTCGAAGCTGATTTGCTGCGACTTTCGCCATCATTGTTCGGAGTTCTGCACAGTAGACATCTGTTATCTGTTGTTATTGCTTGACTGGATCTGAGGAAGGTGTAGTGAATTACACCATGAAGTGACCACCAAAGACCATCACCTATCACCATTACGTATCTATGGGTACGCTTCGCTTTAGGGTATTGGTGTGGCATTTGAGTTGGGGTCAGTCATTGAGTTGTTCGCCTGCGATTATCGTAAAGAATCCACTTTTCGTCACATGTCACAATTCGGTCCAAAATCCTTTCATTTCTGTACCGGCTTAACAAGATAAGACAAGCTTCAACGCGCGCTACTCTCTGCAAATCGATCAAATCATCAGGCATCCATTTATTAAGTTTTTTTTAATTTTACCGATTTACTGCCAATGTGTTAATATTGTGCGTATGTTAATGTCAAACCATGCCACTAATTTCTTGGAAGTTTGATACGGTTGGGCTTCCACCATAACATTCAATTCATCGTTATTTTCCTTAGTGGCTAGTCTTCCTCGTGGTTCATTCTTCAATTCGAAGTTTCCACTACTGAAACGATTAAACCAAAAACGAACGGTATGTTCAGTGCGTTCTGTACAATGATATTATAATACAAAAGAAGTAGATAGGTTACCTTAGTATTAATCCAAGTAAAATATTGTCCCAGTTACAACGTTAAAAAGTGAGACAAATATACATTGCACTGCTTCGCTATGCAATGTAAAACATAATTGCATTTCAAACTAACAAATCACATAGCTCTCTAAATCATTGTGATTGGTCAATTTCAATGTCTTACTACATTTTAAGCGAATCCGTGACTAATTCATAGAATATTAGTAATTAATTCCACAGAACAGACATTTAAAAAAAAAATGATTGATACCTAATGGGATTAGACAGTAAAAAATGATGTTTGCTTTTTTTCGAATTTCGTTTTTCTTTAATCATGTACATGAGAACTATAAATTTCGATCTTGGCGATTGGCGATCTTTTTAAATATTTATTTTTTAATTATAAATTTGAAAATGATGAATTATATATTATTTCTTTTAATAAATGTAAACGATGATTAAAATTGGGCAGCTGCGTCATCACATGATCGTGTATATATTATAAAAAACGTTTGGATTATTAAAATATTTTAGCATTGTATGACATTGTTGGTTCTGTAACATTACTTTCAATATTCTTTGACCATGTCCGGGTTGGCTAATTAGCAAAGTTTTGAGGGTGCCACTTTTCGAGTGCATATAACCTATCTACCTCTTTTGTATTATAACATCATTGGTTCTGTAGCCGTAATACTACCTATATTACACTTAAATAAAAAACGGTTAAAGATCACCTTCAAAAAAATTACCTACGTAATTTCTTACATTACATTGTATACAGATATAGACTGCTTTCACCGAGTCTGCTCTCGGCCGCCGTACGAGACGCACGCGTCGCTCGCTCGCTCGCCTCGCCTCTCAGTGTTCAGTGCCGTTCCCGCGCGCCCGCGTTGCGCTGCCATCGCTCTACTCGCTGCGCATCGTGCGTAGCGAATTAGTGTGTTCGTGTCGCGTCGCGCCTGCGCTCCCCGTAGCGCCGACCGGTTTATCGCGTCGCGCCTGCGCTCCCCGTAGCGCTGACCGGGTTATCGCGTCGCGGCCGCGCCAACTCGAATCGTTGCGATTTCTCCGCGCGCCCGCGTGCGCTGCCATCGCTGTACTCACTGCGCATCGTGCGTAGTGACTAATAGTGTGCTCGCGTCGCGTCGCGCCCGCGCTCCCTGCAGCGCCGACCGGCCTACCGCGTCGCGTCGCGGCCGCGCTCGTATCGATAAGTGTTAGTGTTAAGTTAGTGAAGTTTATATAAGACCTAGGTGTTAGGTACACATCTGTGCACAATAAGACAGGCACAGTACGACCAGGGCTACAAAGTAGGCACTCTCCCCCCTGCCTATCCCCGGCAGGGAGGTCCTCTCACGCAACTTGGCGGCTTTACCAGCGCCATGGACACGCTGACGGACACCGAATTCCGCGCGTTCGTGATGGCTCAACTCGAGTCATCACACTCCCACATTCGAGACCTGTGGGACCACCGGGTCACACCCGCGCCCCGCGGCCCCACCCCCGCGTCTTACTCGGCCGTTGTTTCCGCCGCCGCTACAGTCGTGAAGCCCCCGCCGCGCGAACCAACCAAGCCGGCCCCCGTTAGCGATTCGCCCGCTTCCCCTGAACCGACGGAGGCTTCGGACTCCGAAGAGGAAATGGACATAGCGCTTCCCTCCTCTTCGGAGGACGAGGCCACTAAGAGCGCCGATTGGCGCTTAGTGGTCAAGAGGAAGCGGGCGAATTCCCCGAGGGAAGGCGACACGCCTAGCCCGCCCCCTAAAACGACGAAGGCGGCCCCTCAGGCCTCCGGAGCTCCCGCGGCCCCTCTGGCCGAACAAAAAGCGCCTGCCTCACAGGCCATCCAGGCCCCTCAGGCCGACAAAATCAAAACACCGCCGCCGGTGTTTATTCAAGAAAAAGCGTCGTGGGATAGGGTCTCTCGGGCCTTAGACGCGCGCCGCATAAAATTTGTTTCCGCCCGCAACACTGCACAGGGCATTAAGGTGCAGGTCCCCACCCCGGCTGACCATCGAGAGCTCACAGCGCTCCTACGCTCGGAGCGCATAGGTTTCCACACTTATGCGCTCCCGGAGGAGCGCCAGCTTCGCGTGGTCATCCGCGGCCTCCCCAAGGAGCTCCCGGAAGAGCTCATTCTCGGCGACCTTAAGTCGCAAAACCTCCCGGCGCGTGAAGTCCACCGCCTTTACAAGCCTCGCTCGAAGGAGGCCTTCGACCTCGTGTTGGTCGTACTCGACCTCTCCCCCGAGGGAAAGGCCGTTTTCCACATAAAATCCGTGTGTAGGATTTCCGGCCTCTCCGTAGAGGCCCCGCACAAGCGCGGCACGGTGGGTCAATGCCACCGCTGCCAATTGTACGGGCACTCGGCCCGCAACTGCTTCGCACGGCCTAGGTGCGTCAAGTGCCACGGAGACCACGGCACCCCCGAGTGCTCCCGCACGCCGGAGACGTCTGACCCTCCCGGTTGCGTACTGTGCGGAGAGCTCGGACATCCCGCGAACTATCGCGGATGCACGAGAGCTCCGCGCCGTCGCCGCCGTGGGGGTAAGTCGCGCCGAGCCGGCGGAGCACATCAGGGCCAACGCCGCGGCCCCCCTGCGCACACAGCCCAACCTAAGGCCGCCCCTACCGCGACCTCCGCACCCACACGGCCCGCGCCCTCTGCGCCAGCCAAACCCGCGCCCTCCGCGCCGTCACAACTTGCGCCTTCTGCGCCGCCACAACCCGCGCCCTCCGCGCCAACCCAACCTGCGCCCTCAGTGCCGAACAAACCCGGGCCCTCAGCGTCGACTAAATCCGCGCCCGCGCGCGCTCTACCGGCCCGAGAGACCATAGCGCCGACGCCAGCACAACAACCGCGGCGTAAGGGGCCCGCGCCTTAAACGCGTCCAGCGGCGCCGGCTCCTTCAGCGCCGGCGTCCGATCTCCTCGGCGACATCCGAATGCTCGCCGACCTCATTAAGGAAATCAACCTTAACGAAATTAAATTAGTCGCGCGTAAAATCCGCGACTGTAGCGACGGGATGGGACGGCTCATCATACTTGCCGAACACGCGTCCCTTCTGGACAGCCTAAGCCGCTTCACGGCGCCCCCTCGTAGGTTATAAAACCGGGCACCCACGAGACAACTCCCTCCGCGCGCATCAAACCGCGCGGGCTCTCAATCTCATTTTTTAACGCGGACGGACTCCGCAGGCAACGCGATCTTTTTCACGAGTTTACGCGAGACCACCAAATAGATATAATGCTAGTGCAGGAAACCTTTTTGAAACCTAGAAATCGCGACCCCGGCCTCTCCGGGCTTAACATCGTGCGAAACGATAGGGTGCCCGCCCCCAAAGGCGGCACTGTTATCTACTACAGAAGGTCCCTGCACTGCATTCCGATCGATACGCCCGCCCTCACCAACATAGAGGCGTCGGTGTGCCGGGTGGCCCTCACGGGGCACGCGCCTGTCACACTCGCGTCAGTTTATCTCCCTCCCGGTAAAGCGCTAATTAGAAGCGATCTAGAGGCCCTCCTAAATTTAGACGACTCTGTCATACTCGCCGGCGACCTCAACGCTAAACATCGTCGCTGGAATTCGCACACCACCTCGCGAAATGGCAGAGCTTTAGACGAACTAACCGATGTCCTTAACTTTGACGTTTTCGCCCCCATGACGCCCACCCACTATCCCAGAGTAACAACACACAGACCGGACGTACTCGACATAGCGCTTCTAAAGAACGTAGCTCTAACGCTGCACTCAATAGAGGCGTTACACGAGTTAGACTCTGACCATAGGCCGGTATTACTAAAACTAGGACCTATGATAGACACTAGGACGCTCACAAAAACCGTGACGGATTGGCAGAGTTTAGACGAAACGCTAAACTCTGAGAATTCGCCGCGGCTTAACGCGATACCGGACGTTATCCGTTCCGCCGAGGACGCGACCGCGGCGATAGACGCGCTCACCGCCCACATCCGCGAATCGGTCTCCTCGTGCTCCCGTGTGGTCCCGGCGGCGAACGACCGCCGTTGGGAGCTCCCTGGAGACATCCGTCGGCTGATCAGAGCCAAGAACGCCGCGACCCGCGCTTACGACTCGTTTCCCTCAGAAACGAATAAACGCAACTTACGCGCCCTCCAACGCGAAGTCAAATACCGAATTTCCGAACTTAGGGATAACAGGTGGAGCGATCTCATGCGAGAGATCGAGCCGTCGCACCAGGCTTACTGGAAGTTGGCCCGATCTCTCAAATCGGACACGTTCCAAACAATGCCGCCCCTGACGAAACCGAACGGACAGACAGCTTTCGACGATGTAGATAAAGCCGAACTCTTGGCCGACACTCTGGAGGCCCAATGCTCACCTAGCTCTCAACCTGTAGATCAGAATCATTTAGACATGGTCAATCGCGAAGTAGGCTCCCTACCGCCCGCGACCGCCCCCTGCCAACTCAGACCCGCGACGGTTGACGAAGTTCAGGACATTGTCAAGGCTCTCAAACCTAGAAAAGCCCCCGGTAGAGACGGCATCTCCAACCGAGTAGTAAAAATTTTCTCGATGCGCCTTCTCGCGCTCTTAGCAGCCATTATCAATGCCGCCATGGCGAACCGCGTTTTTCCAGCCGCCTGGAAGGAAGCGATCGTCATCGGAATCCCGAAACCGGGTAAACCCCGCAGTAGCCCCAATAGCTATCGCCCAATCAGTCTCCTTAGCGTGCTAGGGAAAATTTACGAACGGGTCCTTCTGGCTCGTCTCAAAGCCCACTTAGACACCTCCGGTCTCCTCATAGTCGAGCAATTTGGCTTTCGAGCCAAACACTCGTGCATACAACAAGTGCACCGCCTCACGGAACACATCCTGGAGGGCCTTAACCGCCCGAGTCGCACTATAGGCACGGGGGCCCTCTTCTTCGATGTAGCGAAGGCGTTCGACAAAGTCTGGCACGCCGGGCTGGTGTACAAGCTGCGCCGGCTCGGCGTGCCTGACGATCTCGTACGCATAGTACGGGACTTTTTGTCAGACCGCTCCTTCCGCTATAGAGTCGAAGGGGTGCTCTCCTCTCCCCGCCCCATCAGGGCAGGCGTCCCACAGGGCTCCGTTTTATCGCCCACGCTCTACTCGCTCTACACGAACGACGTCCCCAAAACCCCCGGTGTAGAACTCGCCCTATTCGCGGACGATACCGCTCTGTTCACATCAGACCGGAGTCGCCTCAGAGTCTCCCAACTCCTCCAAGTCGCGGTCACGAGCCTAGGCGAGTGGTTCCGTCTTTGGAGAATCGAAGTCAACCCCGAGAAAAGCGCCGCCGTGTATTTCTCGAGGGGAACGACGACCAGCCGCGCCCGCCGCGCTAACACTCTCAGAACAATCACACTTTTCGGCCAGGATATCCCTTGGACTAGGAAAGTCAAATACTTAGGAGTCACCCTTGACAGTGCCATGACCTTCGGCCAACACATCAAAACGGTCCGCGACCGCGCCGCGTTCGTCCTCGGTCGTCTCAACATGCTCATTTGCGCTAAAAGCAAAATGTCCCTCAGACATAAAGTTACCTTATATAAGACGTGCGTCAGGCCTATCATGACGTACGCCAGTGTAGCATTCGCTCACGCTGCGCGCTCTCACATCAACTCCCTCCAAGTTATTCAGAATAGGTTCATGCGCAGGGCTACCGGTGCCCCTCCTTACGTGCGCAACGTAGATCTGCACTACGACCTAGAATTACCCTCTATAACTCAATATCTAAAAGAGGCGTCCCAACGCTTCTTTCACCGTTCTTCCTTACACCCGAATCCCTTAGTGGTCAGGGCGTCATCGTACACCCCCGAACGCCGCGTCCGCAAACGCTATCGTAGACCTAGACATGTGTTAGGCGACAGCGACGACGACATTACACGTTCGAACTCGAACATGCCAACCTACACACTACGACCGCACCGCCCCCACCGGCGGAGGCGAGGACGACCCCCGCGACACCCGTAGGGTCTCACGTTTAGAAGCTCGATCACTTAGCTCTACACGCACACACGCGGGCCTTAAGCCACATTGTAAACTGCCACGCGGAACACTAGGCACACTAACCGGCCCTCAGCCGTCTCGCCGGCCGGGTCCGCTAGAGGCCCGGCCCTCACCCGAATAGGAAGCCCGTTAAGATGCACGCAGGTGCGGAAAGCTCCCCTGGCGACGCCTTGAGCCCGAGGTTCGCCCTCCATACGAGGCATCCCTCGGCTGGAGGAACCCTCAGGCGGTCGACCATCTGGCAGGGCGCCTTCAGCGCTCGCCCCAACGCGACCTGTGACGCTGTAAAAGCCACTAGGGCTAACAGCAAAGAGGGGTTTTGTTTAGTCGGTTCGAGTCCGACACTCCCCAGTCGGCGTAGAGTCCGGCTGGGTAGCCCGCGGGGGTTTCATTTCGCCTCTCAGAAACCAAAATATACAGATATAATAGCAAATAGCAAAAAATATGTATAATATAAAGAAAACAAATACTTATGTATCTATTTTATCCACTATTATATTAAACGAGCAATGTTTGTATAAATACGCCCGACAATAAATACGATATATATTTGATTTCTCTTTCTCGAAAGTGGCTCTAGCGATTTCGATGAAATTTACGATATAGGGGTAGAGGGGCGAAAAATCGATCTAACCAGGTCTCAATTCTGAGAAAAATCGTTTTCTCCGTCTTTCACACACCTAAAACTTCTGAACTCTAAACTTCTACTTTTTTAATTTCGCAGCAGTTTACATTTTCAACAGCACAGTCGCTGAGTGTAGGTGTATCACGCCGAAAGTGCGTAGGTTCGAATCCTGTAATGTGGTCAGACCTTTTTTGTTTTGTTTTTTAATATTTTGAAATAATATTGTAGCACATTTTTTTTAGTGCCTACTACTTTACTACCATTTACTTGCCTATGTAACATATTTGAGCATTTTTATTGACATTCCACTTGAATCTGCTGGATTTCGAGATTATTGTTTTTCACGGCCTTTTTCGTAATGACGTAGTCATGGAAGTCATGGTGGTAGTCTTGAACATCTACGATGTTTTTGGTGGTGGCTCTGCGGCCGTCTTAAATTAACCAAAAGTATTTAATGTTGTATAATGTTCTTCATTTAAAAATATTTATTTTTAGTATCCCAGTGCCGTATTTAATTTTATTTGGAAAAGAAAACCTTTGTTAAACTTCTTATTTTTTAAACTTCGATTCTAAGTGGCTGTTTATTTTTGTTCATAGATCCAAATTCAATATGAGGAGGTATCTGTGGCTATTTTTAATTAAAGTTTTACTACGAAATTAGATGTCCCATGATTGACCTCATGGTAAGTATGTTGTGTAACTGTAATTTTTTTAAAGAATATTCCTTGGTGTTTATTCTAGAGAATTAACCTTAGGAATTTCGTTACAGAGTTCAAAGTTTGTTCATAGTTTATTCCAAGTTTATTCCATCTTTATGTTGATTCCAATTCCATGTTTATTCCCGGTTTATACCTTGTTCATTCCAATTTATAGTTAAGGCTTCTATACATTTATACTGTGCTTCTCTCCAGGGTGGACTATAAGAACCTAAGAATCCAAAGATCTCATGCATACTAAATAATAACCAATTACCAAATTACATACACAAATACCAAGAAACGTCACAATATGTCTAAGTTCAGTTTGCAGCAAGTGCCTATTAAAAACACATTTCAGTTTAATAATGTACTTACAATAAGGAAATAAAATGAAAAATAATGATGAAAGTATGACTTACTATAAATAAATAAGTAAGCCTTTCAATCATCTTTTAGGGGCAATAGAAATTATAAATCGAAAATCGTAAACGTATAAGTAGCGTTTCGGGGCACACACGAACAGCATGTGGGCGCTCGCGCTACTGAGCGCGGTTGGGACTTGCTTTGATGGCTGCATTGCCTCCTGCCCGCAGTCCCTCCCGCCACCGTAAACAGAGCGCCTTCCCACCAACCGTACCCAGTGGCGAGCATAAGTACAAGCAAGATGCGTTATTTGAACGTAATTTTTAATATTTATTTATTTAACACTCAATACAATGTACATATCATTTAAACCACTAAGTATTAAATTGTCGTCGGGAGAGTCTGGCGTCCGTACTAAACCTGAGTTTGTGTTACGGATCACCAGCGAGATTATTCACAAACGTCGGAAACTCTACTTTCCGTATCCGACAGGAAACTTTCCGATGATTTTGTCTAAACGCAATTCACAAATCCTAAACCTTTCCGAAACGAAATGATTTGACAGTTCATTTCCGGACAAAACCTTCGGATGCTTCCGACGACCTTTTAGTGTCGAAAACGTTTCCGAGACAACTAAATTAATAATTTTGGCAAACGATTATTGTCGATTACTACTTAGATTGCGTTTAAATTATAAGGAAAGGATAACGCTAATAATTTGTACCATGTTGTGGCACTTGCATCACCAAGACGTCGGTTCTCATTTATTTATATAGTGTATAATCGATGACGTCTGTCGTCAAAAATCTAAACAAATTGTATATTGCGTATGTAATCTAGCCTTTTAGACAAATTTCGTGCCCTTTTTAAATACGTGCCTAAGGATTAATTTGCCTTATATTTTTATAACATATTTTATTAGCTACGCAATCCATAGCTAAACGTTCTATGAGGTATTTAAGGGATTTAATAGAAACAACAACAATCAAAAATCAAAACGCTATTGTAGTTATTATTAATTTTTACTAAGCGACATCTAGTATAATTTATTTGAACTTGTTGAACGCACAGACGATAAGCACAGACAGTATAATTCGTATTTATAAAGCTCGTTTAGTTCTTCGAATGTAAGTAAAATATTTACAAAAACTGTTTAATCTTAAAAAAATACTAAGCAATTTCTGTTTCGTAATTATTATTTATGATATATTACCGAATACATTGTGATTGTCAAAATGTGATACGTTTAAACCACACTAATATTTTCTACCAAAACGAAAACGATTACTACCATTTTGTAACATGCTTCATAAATGCATTTTCTTTCGGATTCGTAAAGTCCTTTCCGATGAGATTCCGATAGAGTTTGTGAATAGCATTTTCCAATCCGTCGGATTGAATTTATGCTTTGCGACGATCGGCCCTTTCCGCCACGGAAAGTTTTCGAAGTGTTGTGAATAAGGGGGCAGGTCCCTCCCCCCGGCAATAACCTTAATACACACATTATTCTCAATTTTATTTTTTATCGCTATGAACATGATACATGTGTTGTTATGATCGTGAATGTGTGTGTTGTGTATGTGTGTATTGTGTGTGTGAGTGTGTGTGTGTGTGTCTGTATGTAAGTGCATGTGTTGTAAATATTTATGTCAACACGAAGGAATTATTATCACCCAGCATTATTATTACTTTATTGGAATTAAGAGATCTTCCACTGTGGCATAACCACTGTTAAGCAACCAATGTGTGATTCTACGTTTACAAACAGATCTGTTTAACGAATAAATGGAGATGACAGAATTTAGCTTATTATAAAGGTAGAATCCTAAGAAACAAAAAAAATTGTGAAACAAGGTAGTACGGTAGGATTCATATGAACAAACGATATCTTTCCCACGTTTCATCGCCAAAGTGGAAGGTGTATATTGTAAAAGAGAATATTTTTTTAAAACCGTGTATAAGACAAAGAGCTGTCTAACGGAAAAGACTTTAAATAATTTGTACGCTTCGGTAGTTGAAAACTGGTGAGGCACAAAATAAGATACTTTTATTATAGCCCTTTGTGCACGCTCAAATATAATGATTTTACTTTTATCCGCACCACCCCATGATGTTATACAGTAAACAAGTATGGATTGGCATAAAGCAAAATATACCATCCTAATAATTGCCAAATCTCCTACGTGTCTTAAATTACTAAATATATAAATTAATCTTCTCATCTTAGCTGTTAACATGTCAATGTGAGATTTCAAGCTTAGTCTGTCATCTATGATGATACCCAGGTATTTTATGGTCACAGCGCGATCAATCCTAGCACAGTTACAACCAATGTTAGCATTGATACTAGGGTTCTCAAAATTTAAACATGTATGACCTATTAAAGAGAAAGGGGGATTGTATGTTTTGAGCGGTTCTAAGCGAAAATGTCAAATATTTTGTTTTTTTTACATTTAATATCAATAAGTTTTTATTTAACCAGTTTGAAACATTATTGAGTCCTGTTTGAGCATTAGCGTATACTTCTTGCCATGATTTTGCTGAAAACAATAATGCTGTATCATCAGCAAAGCTCATCATTCTGCCTTGTGGAATTTCTAACTGAAAAAGGTCATTTATACATATATGACAAAAACAGCGTTGCGCCTAATACACTTCCCTGGGGTACGCCATATGACATTGGTAGTTCATCACTAATAAAGTCATCTATTTTAACGCGTCGTGTGCGATGAGTAAGATAGTCATTAAATAATTTCCAAACATTACCCCGTATACCAAGCTTATCCAATTTGTTCATTAGGATGGGGACAGATACAGTGTCGAATGCTTTAGCTAAGTCCAAGAAAATTACTAATACTTTTTGTTTGCTGTCTAAATTTCTAACCACAAAGTCAGTAAGTTCATGTACAGCATCAGCAGTTGATTTATTTGATCTAAAACCATACTGACAATCGGAAAGAAGTTTATTAGCTTCTAAATAATTAATTAGTCTATTGTTCATTACACATTAAAAAACTTTGGAAAAAATGGGAAGTATGGATATTGGTCTGTAGTTATTCACACAGTGTCACCTGACTTATGAATGGGAATTATTAAAGATTTTTTAAATAATGAGGGAAATTTTGCTGTGTCAATCATTAAATTACATATATAATCTTTAATCTATAAGTTTCTTAAGAATATCTTTATATTTTGCTTAAGAAGATAACTAGTAATATTACCCAATCCAGCTGTGCAATTTGTTTTAAGATTAGATAGAAGCGAGTCTATTTCCCTCTCGTCAGTAGGCAAAAAAGTCATAGATTTATTAGCGGTTGAAATATTATTATGAACAGCCAAATATCCTCCACGGTTCAATATGGCTTCTGCCAAACTTTGCCAAATGTTAACGAAAAGTGAGTTTATACTATTTAAAGAATCATTCTTTGGATTTGTTGAGGAAATAAGATCCTTAGAAGAGGTATTATTTTTGACTGTGTGTGTTATTATTTTGATAGTTTCCTATAACTTTTTATTGTCATTGCCTGCCTTTTTTATGATATTTTTTGCATATTCTCTTTTTAGTTTATTAAGTAATGAATTACAGAAGTTTCTATATTTTTTATATGTAATGAATAATGTCTCGTTGTCAGGATATTTTCTTTATTTTTTATGAAGGTTATCTCTATTTTTCATACACCTCAATAACCCTAGTGTAATCCAAGGCTTTGTAATCCTTTTACAAATGCTGCTATGCCTATCTACAATAGAGCATAATGCATTTACAAAAAAGAAACTTGCCGTGTCAACATCAATTATCCATACTATAATATTATAAATGCGAAAGTCTCTCTGTCTGTCTGTCTGTCTGTTCGATTTTCACGGCTAAACCGCTAGACAGATTTTAATAAAATTTGGTATAGTTTGACACCAGGGGGTGAACATAGGCTACTTTATTTTTCAGAAATCTACCCCTAAAGGGGTGAAAAGGAGGATGAAACTTTGTATGGGAAATTTTTAACCGCTGAACCGATTAAGATGAAATTTGGTAGAGATACACCTTTTCTATTAAAAAAACATGGTTTTCTTTTTTTTCAAAAATCTACCCCTATAAGGGTGAAAAAGGGGATGAAACTTTATAGGGAAAATGCTAAACCGCTGAACCGATTAAGACGAAATTTAGTACATAGGTAAAACCTTTTCTAATAAAAAACATAGACTTCTTTTTTTCCAAAAATCTACCCCTAAAGGGGTGAAAAGGGGGATGAAACTTTGTATGGGAAATTTTTAACCGCTGAACCGATTAAGATGTAATTTGGTACAGAGATACACCTTTTCTATTAAAAAAACATAGTTTTCTTTTTTATCAAAAATCTACCCCTAAAGGGGTGAAAAAGGGGATGAAACTTTATAGGGGAACTTGATAATGCTAAACCCTAACAATATGGGTATCAAATGAAATGGAATACACAGGGGAAGGTTTATGGACATGTGACGTCATCATAAATCCAATATGGCGGTTGTTCCATAATAGGAAATAAATTTTTCGTTTGACACCAACAATATGGGTATCAAATGAAATGGAATACGCAGAGGAAGGTTTCTGTATACGTGACGTCATCATAAATCCAATATGGCGGATGTTCCATAGCAGGAAATAACTTTTTAGTTCAACACCAACAATATGGGTATTAAATGAAATGGAATGCGCAGGGGAAGGTTTCTATGTATGTGACGTCATCATAAATCCAATATGGCGGATGTTCCACAATAGGAATTAAATTTTTTATTCGACACCAACAATATGGGTATCAATTGAAATGGAATACGCATGGGAAGGTTTCTGGACATGTGACATCATCATAAACCCAATATGGTGGATGTACCATTACAGAGAATAACTTTTTTGTTTGACACCAACAATATGAGTACTTCGGGTAACCTCAGTAACCTAAAGAGGGCAAGGAAAATTTTTCCACGCGAACGAAGTCGCGGGTACAGCTAGTATTATATAAGGGAGAAAAATCAAACATTAACAACTCTGATTGGACCCTATCGTAATAAACACGTTTAATAACACTTTTAATACACGATTTTGCACAGTTTTTGACGTCAATAACGAAAATCACACTATTGTGATCTGTCGCAGACGTGCGAGCAACATAACAGTATGCTTAGTCTTAAGCATGATATGGTCAAGACATGTGCGACCGTGCGTAGGTAAATTGTGCGCGGGGAAAATTCCAAACGATGCCAATAAGTTTAGATATTGATGTAAACGAGAACAGAGCTCAAGTCACTGATATCTATATTATTATCACCTGAAATTATAATATTTTTATAAGAAGATACATAAATCAGCAACTTGTGGAGAGACTCCATGAATTTTGTAATGTCTTTTTGTCATGGAGGTCTATAAAGTGCAATAAGAACCGTGTCAATATTTCATTTTGCAAGCAAACAATTCGCGTCATGAAATTCAGGTTCATTAACAGTTATGTGAGAATTAATTTTCGTGTAAATAACAACACCTTCATTCTGGGTTATATTATTGCGAGTATAATAAAACTGATAGCCATCAATCATTGGTATATTTTGAGTGCAGGGTAACAACATTCTGTTAAAATTAAGAAATCAAAACTTATTTGAGCTCTAGTGATTAGTAGATTCTTTTTACTTATTTTAGCACTAGTGACTAGTAGATTTTTATTACAGATGTAAATCTGTAATTAAAAAGAATATAATAAAAGGTAATAAATAATCAAGCAGATCATGAAATATTGTATCAAAAATGTTTATGATCTTAATATTGGGTCCTTACATATGAAATTAGCGTTTTGTCGTACTGACCACTTTGATCTGAAATATCTCCTCTTTGGTTAAGAATTCCAAATTCAAATTTATAAATTTATTTAGCTGGTACATTTGAGTTTTGAAAACAGTGATTCATTTGTTTTTTTCCTCATTATTTTTTTCTTTGGCGTCGCTTATTACCGCACAATGGAAAACATGAAATATCGGTATATTTACGAGTACGAGTTCTGCCGTGGCACCAGTGCTGCAGAAACAGCTCGAAGGATTAATGATGTGTAGGCGCTGGTGTCACAAAAGAAAGCATGGCACGTTTTTGGTTTCAACGTTTTCGTTCTGGAAATTTCGACCTTCAGAACCAACCCCGTGGACGGCCGGAGACCAAAGTGGAAAATGAAGAATTAAAGGCTATTGTGGAAGCGGATCCATCACAAAGCACTTCAGAGATAGTTGCAGGCTTCGGGGTAAGTGACAAAACTGTATTAATCCACTTGAAGCAAATCGGGAAAGTAAAAAAACTTGAACGATGGGTACCTCATGAATTGAGTGAATCGGACTTGCAAACACGCGTCGACTGCTGTGTTACTTTGCTCAACCGACACAATAATGAAGGGATTTTAAATCAAATCATTACTTGTGATGAAAAGTGGATACTGTACGATAATCGGAAGCGCTCGTCGCAATGGCTGAACCCTGGAGACCCAGTCAAATCCTGCCCTAAACGAAAATTGACTCAGAAAAAGTTACTTGTGAGTGTTTGGTGGACTAGAGCCAGTGTCGTTCACTACAGCTTTCTAACATCTGGCCAAACGATTACGGCAGATATCTATTGTCAGCAACTGCAAACCATGAAGGAAGAACTAGCTGCTAAACAACCGAGATTGGTCAATCGCTCTAGGCCACTGCTGCTTCACGACAACGCAAGACCACACACTGCACAACAAACAACCACTAAGTTAGATGAGCTACAATTGGAATGTCTGCGATATCCACCGTACTCCCCGGACCTTATTCCAACAGATTACCATTTTTTCCGGAATTTGGACAACTTCTTACAAGGAAAAAAATTCAACTCCGATGCGGCAGTCAAAATCGCCTTTAAAGAGTTTATTGATTCTCGCCCCCATGGTTTTTTTAGTAAAGGGATCTATGAACTACCTATGAGATGGCAAAAGTGCATAGATAACAACGGTGCATGCTTTGATTAATTAAAGATATTTTACAAAAAAAAAAATTGACTTTATATTCCTCCCGTACAAAACGCCAATTTCATATGTAAGGACCCAATATTTATACAGTTTTTTTCACATAATATGATTCCTAGGAGACATAAATCACAAGATTAAGTATTCAATGAATTTTGTGTAATGAGTGATTTTTCAATAACATATTCTTTATCTAGTAATTTAGGATTTTGTGTAAAAACTGAATATATTATTCATATTAATCACACTATCCAAAAATATAACACCATCACTATTGTCTCTGCATAGTCTATAATTTGAAAAAATTAGACTTCTAAGAGCATAATATACTCACTTCGACGTCTCCGGCAGTCCTGCGCTAAGTTCCAGAAACACAGACAAATAATTTCCTCGAACTACTCCATTGCCATCCGGGTACACCTTGAGTCTCCAGCATAACCCATTGACGTGGAGCGGAGCAGAATAGACCGGTGCCGCCGCGTGTTGAAGCTGAGTGAAGTTGGTGAGGGGGAAAGTGCTGCTATCGTACGACGGGACTATCTCACTGTTGAAATAAACAAGTATTGGATAAGACTATATGAAAATGGTGCTCATCAGTGAAGCCAACTGAAGAGTTTTCCACCTAAATTTAAAGATAGAAATTGCAAAAGTACTTTTTGGGGGGTGAAAATATTTAGGGATTATAAAGTTTAAAAAAATAGTAGCAAATTTTTTTAGTGACAATCAAATTACGTAAATCTAAAATGGATGGATGTATGGATGAATGGATGGATGGATCTAAGATAAAAATGAATGAAAATACCGTTTTTAAAAGGTTTTGGTTTGATTTTGGGGATTTTTGAACCACTTTTAGGGGCAAAAAAAAATTAAAGATGGTAAAACTAATGCTTAGTTTAATGGTGCTATGTTTGAGATGTGTTTCATCTGTAGATCGTAACATACGTATACATAATCATATATATGTTGCATACACATCCGCATGAATTTATTACAATAAAGTATGGGCAATACCCTCCATTTGGTTTCTGTCTTTGTTTAATAGACAATATTTACTAAGAATTATTTAAACTCGTAATAGCACTAGGTAACAATCATCAGTGACTTACCTATGAAAGTCAGCTGGCACAGGCGCCGTTACGAAGCTCGCCATTGGCTTCTTGCGTACTTGATGTATCATCTTGGATAATTCACTACTCTTAGCTATAAGTTCAGATCTGTAAAATAGATATATATAAGTTAAGGTTTAGTTCAAATTTATTCTGTTATTATCAGCCAATAAACCTGTACGCTGAGAATGTGTACACATAACCTGTACGCTCAGGAGCTATAAAGTACATATCTTGTAGATACATCTATTTTTCATGTTATTTTTCAGCATGTTTTGTATTAATTATATAAATAATAATGATGACCATTACATAAATAATGAATTACATTAATTGGTCAATATTTATTTTTATCTGAAAATTTAAACAAAGTTCTATAGATTTTTCTTCAAGCTTCTAAGTTCTTTTGGGATTGGTCATGTTTTTTTACAGATTTAATGAAATTATGAATGTTATTGTAACAGATATTGTTCCAAACATTCAGACTATTTGAAAATAATAAACAAACAAAACAAAAAACTATTACTATGCTTGCAACTCGCGAGCCAGTTTTAAGAATCATATTGATTGCTATTGAATTTTCAACTGATTTTACTGCACGAATTTTCTTTTCGTCATATGAAAGTTTAGAAAAAGTACTATTTTTTATTTTTGTAAACACGCACGCCCGCAACACTCACAGGAGAAACTCTGCATGTTAATTATTTTATTTAAATTATTTCACAAAAGAAGTTTGAAAAACAATAACTAAACTTCACTTGTTATTCCAATTCACTTGTTATTGCACTTGCCGGTACTCCATTGAAATGAAAATGTTGTACATGTTATATGGCTAAAATAATTGTACTTGTGTAATTAAGAAAATAATAAAAATGAATGCGTTTGAAATTGGGTGTAATCAGTATTATATCTGATTTTAACCAATAAGATATAAGCAAAAGAACGGTGCCCAATTTTAAGGAATAAGATTTCATTGAAATTAAGGTGCATACAGAAATAACCAATAAAATTAAAACTATTATTTCTTCCTAGATAGTATTGGCTAGAGACAATATCTCTAAAATAATTGTACTTGTGTAATTAAGAAAATAATAAAAATGAATGCGTTTTGAAATTGGGTGTAATCAGTATTATATCTGATTTTAACCAATAAGATATAAGCAAAAGAACGGTGCCTAATTTTAAGGAATAAGATTTCATTGAAATGAAGTTGCATACAGAAATAACCAATAAAATTAAAACTATTATTTCTTCCTAGATAGTATTGGCTAGAGACAATATCTCCTTTTTAAATTGTGTGTGTTTTCGTCTAAATAAACATTCAACACAACTACAGATACACATGTGTAATTATACGAAAAACGTTAAAAAATCTTTGAATGTGTGTAAATTCAGCCTTCTTTAGAATGTCTTTCGGGCGAATGATAAAATAAGGTAAGCACCGGAATTTTGAGAATGTTTTCAGTTTCATTTTATTTTTTGCATTAGTCAATTAGGAAAATGCTAGGGTGGACACTGTCTGTTTCTCTCTATGGAATGCATGGCATTGGTATACCTTCCATAAATTAAACTATTGAACGCATGCCATTTTTGTGACAATCTTATAACACTTGTCAATATATTCACTTTAAATTACCTTGTACTCGAGTGCAATTGATGTTCAATTTCCTGCAACAGGTGTTCAAGTTGTTCAGTTTCTTGTGTGAGACTGTTTTTCTGTCCCATAAGTGTTAAGAGTTTGGTCTTCAAGGAAGAGTCTAGGCGTGATATCATCAGCTCCACAGCATTGCGTATCTCACGAACGCGTTCATCTTTAGCCGCACGAACTGACTCTACATTGCGCTCCTGCAATTTAGTTTTTAAAATTTATGTTTAAATAATCATGATTTAATGTAACTCTTGTATATTATTATTGTTGTACAAATAATAATTTGTTAAATGTATCGACAAATTACTATTTGTTAACACTTTGCTATAGTAGAATAATACACAAAGATATCATCATTTCCATTACAATTGAAACAAAAAGGCTATTAGGAATAATCTATACTATTACTATATTACTAATATTTATAAACAAAGCGTCAATACCTACTCAATTCCAGGATTTCTTTATAGTTAGTAGGACATTTTTAAGAATGGCTATACCCACGTAGTTTAACCAGTGATACCATTTCATGAGTGTTTAAGGTTACATTAAAAATTGGACATTGGACAATTCTGCTTTTGCAACTCAGCCATGAGAAATAGGTACCTAATCTTACAAGAGGCCAACTATTCCATAAAATACAAGGTTAAGACAAATTTAATGTGCAAAGGACAGAAAACTCTTTATAACAATTATTACAATAGGAAATTTAATAGTGGCAAAGGATCCGTCGGAGAAATGCTATCGCACCAGCTGCCGTAGTCTAATAGATTCTCAGCGCCAGTCGCGACATTCCGTTAGCGCGGTTTCCCTTCCAAACCAGAAGTGGCGCTTGTCATAGTATAGTCAAATGAGTGCCTTTTATTATTTCCACCAATATATATATATTTTGTAAATGTTTATATTTGATTTTCTGAATATGAGCAAACAATTTTCTGAACATAAGACAAATAACAATTAACACTAACTACTTTTATGTACTGAAATAAAGCACATTAAATAAAAAACTTTTTCTATTTTTAATTGTACTTACAACATCCTGTACGAGACTGATCAGCTCCATAAGTCTACGTCGCAACTGGGAGACTTCATCACGTATTTGAGTGACATGTTGTTCATATACTTCCTCTAAAGGTTTGAAAGTATGACCAGAATGAGTGCCGCCCCATAGTGCACACTGATGGCAGATACAGCGACGACATGTCCAGCAGTACACAGTAAGCTTCTCCTGATGAACAGGACATCTACAAATTGAATTGATTATATGAATATTTATAATTTTAGAAACTAATATTATGCACCTAGTATTGTACTAAACTCCTGTTTTCCAATATGAGTGAGTGTAAAGTGAAATTTCTTATTGGAATGTAGCTTTCAATTAAAAAAGGGAAAAATAAATGTAAAAATTAATATTATCAAGAATGTTAGAAAATATACCTACACAATAAGATTGATCACATTGAAGAATTCATCATTTTTATTATTTATAATTAACCATTTCAATAAACTAATTACTTAAATAAGTTTTACTTTACTGAAACTTAACTTATGCATGAAATATGAACACCACAAATCACATTTAAAAATTTTAAAATTAAGCAAGATTTTTACTGTTAGGGTTTCACTTTTAATATAGTCATGCCATTTGGGCTTATTTTTAATTTTATTAAAATAAAATATAATAAAAAAAATAAATAGACTAAACCATCTGTACTGAATGTTGTAAGCCTGCTTCATTTACCTATCCCTAAAACTTTCCCTCTGACTAGCAGAGTTAGTCTGCTGCATTGTTTCAATTTGCTGAGTGACCTCTTCCACCCAGCGACAATTAACCAGTTCGTGCAGATGCAGGGAAGCACGGCAATGGGGACATTGCGATCGCTGCTCTGTCAACCACCGTCGAACGCAAGCATAGCAGCATAGCTTCGAGCAGTGTGGGCACAGATGTGCATCCACCAGCTTCTCCATACAGATGAAGCAGCGGAACACTTCCGCCAGAGTCTACAATCCATACATTATATTTTATATATCAACCTAACAACAAGCCAGACAGATTTAACTGTAAATCAAAATGTAGGGCACATCGATTCACCTCCACGATCTGTTCCTCGCCATTTCCATTTCCTTTGTCTCCTCGTGCAGCCATATTAAAGTTTTCTTTTTCTTATTTCGGCTGCAACAAGGTATTCACCATAATTTAGAGATTTTCTTTATACTTTAAAAATCAAGAAACATTTCGCAATATTCGAGGGCGAGCATGGACAATAGAACGAGAAAAGTCAAACAGATTTCATAGATCGAGAATCTCAGGCACATATCAGGCAAACATCAGTCATGACTTTTGAACATGCTAGTCGGACTTTTTGGCGGGAACGAGAGATGTGAAGTTGACATCTTATTTAAATTTTCTATTTTTTGCGTTTTTGGAAGTTTTAAGGTACAAAAGTGATAGTATATTGTGCGTTAAAGTTCTGTGAAAGTGCTAAGAATTGGAAAGTTCGAATAAATATGTGTAACTGAAGATTTTGCGTTTTACCAAGTAGTTCCATATTTAACTCCAGCAAAGCGTTAATGGGGACTTGGGGGTTGGAAAGTGTTAGGAGGTTACATAGATAATACATATAGGAGGTTAGTAATAAAAGACCAATAAGATATCACAGACTTCCTATAAACTGGCAGACCGTGGACAGACCAAATATCAATCGAACCTACATGTTTAATAATAAACAACATAGCAGTGTCTCTTCCGCAGAAACAAAAATTCCTATAATACTGATATTATTATTCCTATAATACACATCAACAAAACGCAGCCGTGGTCATGACACAAAACAACTTTAAGTGACAAAATGGTCTCTCGATCCGAGTTACGACGTGAGCTTTTTTGAATATTCAGTAATTTGTTGTTTTAACTTTTTGATAAAAAAACTGTTAAATACGATGGTTAAGTACTGTGCCTTGATGTGTGATAGTGCCACACAAAAATATACCAGGAATAACTCCATCGGTAAGTAAATTCCTAATCTAGAATTCTTTATATATTTAATTCGTTTACTTTTCAAATAGTTCCTACATTGAAGTAATTTTACAAATTGTATACTATGACTTTTAGTATTACAAACCATGATTTAGTTTGGGGAGGATATTTTATAATTACGAGTTGACTATTTGTAATTACGAATTTTGTTTGACATTTCTGGTACTAGACAAATTTACAGGTGCTGAACTCAGGGCGAATTCCACAAATTTAATATTTTATTCTGTTCTGACGTCCGCAACCAAAAGATAGCGTACAATATCGCACTTCATTAGGTATAAAAGCTTGTACCTCTTTACAATTTACTATTGTACCAGATTTCCTAAAGACCCACAGTTTAAAAATACCTAGATTATAAATATAATAGGCCCAATTGACAGCTTAATGCAAACAGCGTTTAATGTTCAAAGCATTTTGATTAATTTACTGGACCGGGGTACTTTCCGCACGGCCTTGCGCAGGGGATCCCTTCCAACTTTGTTTGAAAAATTTTCAATATCACCATTCATCAGTTGCAGTAAGTATATCATATTGGAGAAAACGAATAATATTTTTTTTGCAACGGTTGTAACAGGCTAGTCAGGATAATGAGAGTTTAATGTGAATTTTTAATAACATAATATAGTGGAGTGACCAAAACAACATGTAGTACACTCCGGACGAGTATGAATAAACTAAAGGGGTTCGAAGATTTTTGTTATAAACCTGGCATATTTTTTTTAAAATGGCGGCGCACGATAAAATCTATATATGTTGATTAGGGACACAAAAACAAACAAAAAATTACAAAGATCACTATGTCCTAAAACGTGACGTTACAGAGTTATTTGCAGGAAAAGATCCATGTTTGAAAACTTCAATAACTATGAAATAATTATTCATTAAATGTTTCTACTCAGTATAAAGTATTGAATTACAAATCCTAGATTGATTAAACTTTTAACATAAGCATTAGTATATTTACCCGACTGCGGCGAAGCCCAAAAGAAGGATAATGTTTTCTAAATAGTATTAGTAAGTAGTATAAACATTTTAGGCTGTCAATATATTATCATGGTGTCCTTTTAAGAACCAAAAACAACTATTTTCACTTTAATATTATGGAAATAAACTAACACTATCATGCGTCCATAAGCAAACAAACAAAAGTGGACAGTGTGACATCGCGTCTTTAATATAGGTACCTACTGAAACTGAATTAAGCGTACAGTACATTAAATTCAGTTTCAGTAGGTATGCGGAGCTTACCTACAGTACTTACTATATTTAGAAAGTTCGCAAGTATCCTCTGAAAGTATCTCCAACACTGATTAGTCGTTCTCACCTTTGAAATAGGACTAAAATGTTTGAAATATTAATCAATATTACAAACTCATCATTTATTGTTATTGTTACAAGATGCCTCATAGGGGAAGCAAGTCACGAAAACTACTACTCCACCAAAACTGTAGATTATTCTTATATATAAATATATAAAGCTGATGGTTGTGCAAATAAAATTTAACACAGTTACCTATTTACAGCTTATATACATATTAAAGTACTACTTATATAAAACATTAAAATACAGTTTCGTTAATCTTCATCATCATCATCATCGAATAAAATAATATTATCCAAGAAGGCGGCTGGTGGTTGGACAGGGACGTGCACAGACATTCAGCATGGTCGATAAAAAGAAAACTCACCAAAATCCTAACAAAGTCGCCACTTGTCATATAATTCGTAT
The DNA here is from genome assembly GCA_907165235.1 of Zeuzera pyrina. NCBI lineage: Eukaryota > Metazoa > Arthropoda > Insecta > Lepidoptera > Cossidae > Zeuzera > Zeuzera pyrina. The sequence goes on along the minus strand of OU015620.1, from coordinate 22,147,807 downwards.
GTAATAAATAATATTAATGTGATTGAATTTTACATTATTATTCACTGGAACTAGTTTGAAAAATATTTCAACGGTAGCAAAATTGCTACTCGCTATCTTATAAAGCTACAACACCAAAGAAAAATAAATATAATGTTGTTCAAAAATATGATACCTATGTCGATTTATCCAAAAAATAATAATCGCCATCTTGGATTCGAAAATAAACATAATTTTCGTAATCAGCACCCCGAGAAACCTATAATGTGACACCCATTTTGATTTATCCCAAAAAGTCATTTTCGCCATCTTGGATTTGAAAATGAACGTCATTTTCGTAATTAGCACCCCGAGAAACCTAGGATATGACACCCATATCGATTTATCCAAAAAAAGTTTGATATTCTCCATCTCATACCTTAAAGTTAAACTCTCTCACATTTGTATTTTATATATTATACATCCATTTATTTATGTGTGGGTACTTCTAATGTACAGTCAACGGGACATCAATTGTAACAACCTTGTACTACAATGTTATCAGAACAGGAATTTTATTTTAATCAAAATGCTATTTTTATTTATTGTAAATATAGTGGCAACTACCCGTAGATAATTTTTGCCAACGTCTTGTTTGGATTAGACACTGTGCGGTATGCTAAAAATGATATATAATTTTGGCCAAGTGACGATTCAGTTGAGGACCTAAAAACAGACAACACAAACATTGAACAAGGACAACACAAATTAGTTAGCATTCTACATGAAATTAGATATATTGTGTTAATTACAAATACATAAAATGCGACATAAATGGGAGTAAGAGTTATAAATTAAAGGTGAATTTTGTTTTCAGCAATAAACTTTGAAAGGGTTTCAATAAATGGGGTGACAATTTATGTAAGAAGGGAGTTGAAATTCGTGGGCAAAGGAATAAAACGGGGAAGAACGCTATATAGGGAATACTTTAGGTTAGGACAATTGAAGAAAATATGGTCAACCGTGCCGTCTTCTAGTCCACACTCACACAAGGAGTGATCTCGGACCCGAATTTTAGATAGAAAGACTGGTGAACTAATATGACCAAGCCGCAGTCGGATAATGGTGGAAGTAATGTGTTTGCTAGCAGAACGGAATTTAAAAAAGCAAGGTTTGACAGGTACATTTGGTTGAATGTTCCCATATTGCTTGCCTTTGTTAAATCCAGAAGAACCCCAAAATTCATTCCAGTTCTTACGAAGCTCTGATTTAGCCACGTTTCTGAGATCCCGAGGAATTGACTTGAAATATATGTGAGAACCTGTTTGAACTGCATCCTTTGCACAAGAATCTGCCATTTCATTACCTGTGATACCAGAATGGCCGGGTATCCAGGCTAGCGTGACCTCTAAGCCTTGAGTATAACACCGGCGAAGAGTTTCTCTTATTTTTAGAGTGATATAAAAATTATCCTTAGCTTGAAAGGGAACCTTATTAATGTCCTGAAGGGCACTATATGAGTCTGAAAAAATAATAGTTTTATTTAATTTATGAGCTTCGGCGTACGAAACCGCTTCGAACAGAGCGATGGCTTCTCCTGAAAATACTGATGTTGAGGGGGGGGCACTTAAAGTTTAAAATAATATTGTATTTTGGGACCCAGACAGCGGCACCAACTGAACTATTTTCAGAAAGTTTAGAAGCGTCTGTGAACATAGTAAGCCATCCGTTCCAATTTTTATTTAAAATATGATTAAACATTGCATTTGCATCTAAAGAGTCTTTATCTATGCCAAAATTAAGAATAATTCTAGGTTGAAAAATGAGAGCATGAAAATCAGTTAAAAATAATGGGTTTTTAGAGAGCTGAGCCACAGGGGAGTTATCTAGAAACTTTTTATAGCTTTTGATACGGCATGGCGTGTCCTTATGGGTCCAATACCTGGATGAAGTCATTAATTGAGATAGATCAAACAATCTAAACAGTAAAGGATGGTGAGAATACTTTGAACAATTAAAGAAGAAACGATCGGATAGATACTGTCTTCGAAGATGAGGAGGAGGATCGACACATTCTACTTGCAATGCCTTAACCGGTGAAGATTCCATTGCGCCTGTGATAATACGTAGGCATTTGGCTTGTATTCTGTCTAGCTTTCCTAAGGCCATTCTACTACATGGCTCCAAAAGAAAGGATCCGTAATCAAGGTGACTTCTGATAATGGCATTATATAGCATCTTTTGTGTAACAGGATGGGAGCCCCACCAAACTCTGGATAATGATCTAAGAATATTAATATTTCGCTCACATTTATCGCTAATATAATTTAGATGGGAAATTCCTGATAATTTAGAGTCTAGGTTAATTCCTAAAAACTTAACTTTTTCTTGGACCGGGATAATGTCATCACCCAAAACAATCCTAACTTCGGGGATCAATCGTTTTCTGGAGAAAACAACCACGTTGCTCTTAGATGGCGACAACGATAGACCATGGTCGGAGAGCCATTCATTGAGGTAGTGTAAAGCACTATTTAACCGGCTAGAAGCGATAGAAATAGATGAGGAAGAAACATAAAGAGCGATATCATCAGCATATTGTAGAACCTCACAAAAAGAATCAACGGATTCATCAAGGTCATGAGTGTATAAGCTATACAGAAGAGGGCTCAGGACAGATCCCTGGGGTAAACCCTTCCACACAGTTTTGGGTGGGAGAAGAGCGCTTTGGGTACGGACAGATATAGAGCGAGACATGAGGATACTGCAGATGACGTTAACCAGCCTCACTGGAATACTCAGCTGAAGCATTTTTTGCCTGAGTAACGGAAGATGGACACTATCATGTGCGGAAGTAACATCCAAGAACGCGCCAATGACGTGTTCCTCCCGAGAGAAAGCAAGTCGGATGTCAGCAGTTAAGACACTTAAACTATCCATTGTACCCAAACCCTTTCTAAACCCAAACTGGGACTTCGAAAGTACATCCCTATTCATCAAAATGCTAAGGTTGATGTACTGTTGACTGTACATAATATGTCAATATTATTATTATGTGAGCTTGAGCTTCTTTAAGTATTTATATTTTTAATTTCTTTTCTTATTTTTAATTTCTTAGCTTGCACTTTTGTTGCTCACTCATAATTATGTTTCATCATCATAGAGTAGCTGAAAAATATCTCATATATACATAAGTTCACCTTCGTGTATATTGTTAGAGAACTAAGTTTCTTTATTTATTTAAGTCCAGTAAAATAAAGAATTGATTATTGAAAACAAAACAAATAGTCTGAGATCCTGAGTAATTATATATATAAAAGTATTATTATAAACGTAATACATTATAATCTTTTCAGCACCCTGAAGATGTTCCTGGGCCATCGAATAGAACTAATGTTGTTTCAAGAGTAAGCTTTATACTATTAATTGTTATGTTTTATAATATTAGTACCACAGATTAATTAGTTACTAACGCAAATTAGTACGATTAAAACCTACTATTGTTACGAATATGAAATGTTTGTTATTCAATCATACCCAAATCGCTAGACGAAATTTGACATGAAGATAACTTAGGACCTGGAATATAGGCTACTTGTAATTTCGAAAATTCAGTCGAAGTCATGGATAAATTTTAGTGTTATATAATTATTGTCCTATGATGATTGTTTTCATATTTTATGCAATACGTAATAATATTGGGTCCTTACATATGAAATTGGCGTTTTGTACGGGAGGAATATAAAGTCAATTTTTTTTTTTGTAAAATATATTTAATTAATCAAAGTATGCACCGTTGTTATCTATGCACTTTTGCCATCTCATAGGTAGTTCATTGATCCCTTTACTAAAAAAAAACCATGGGGGCGAGAATCAATAAACTCTTTGAAGGCGGTTTGGACTGCCGCATCGGAGTTGAATTTTTTTCCTTGTAAGAAGTTGTCCAAATTCCGGAAAAAAATGGTAATCTGCTGGAGCAAAGTCCGGGGAGTACGGTGGATGTCGCAGACATTCCAATTGTAGCTCATCTAACTTAGTGGTTGTTTGTTGTGCAGTGTGTGGTCTTGCGTTGTCGTGAAGCAGCAGTGGCCTAGAGCGATTGACCAATCTCGGTTGTTTAGCAGCTAGTTCTTCCTTCATGGTTTGCAGTTGCTGACAATAGATATCTGCCGTAATCGTTTGGCCAGATTTTAGAAAGCTGTAGTGAACGACACCGGCGCTAGTCCACCAAACACTCACAAGTAACTTTTTCTGAGTCAATTTTCGTTTAGGGCAGGATTTGGCTGTGTCTCCAGGGTTCAGCCATTGTGACGAGCGCTTCCGATTATCGTACAGTATCCACTTTTCATCACAAGTAATGATTCGATTTAAAATCCCTTCATTATTGTGTCGGTTGAGCAAAGTAACACAGCAGTCGACGCGTGTTTGCAAGTTCGATTCACTCAATTCATGAGGTACCCATCCTTGAAGTTTTTTTACTTTCCCGATTTGCTTCAAGTGGATTAATACAGTTTTGTCACTTACCCCGAAGCCTGCAGCTATCTCTGAAGTACTTTGTGATGGATCCGCTTCCACAATAGCCTTTAATTCTTCATTTTCCACTTTCGTCGAAATTTCTAGAACGAAAACGTTGAAACCAAAAACGTACCGTGCTTTCTTTTGCGACACCAGCGCCGTACACATCATTAATCCTTCGAGCTGTTTCTGCAGCACTGGTGCCACGGTAGAACTCGTACTCGTAAATATACCGATATTTCATGTTTTCCATTGTGCGGTAATAAGCGACGTCAAAGAAAAAAATAATGAGGAAAAAACAAATGAATGACTGTTTTCAAAACTCAAATGTACCAGCTAAATGAATTTATAAATTTGAATTTGGAATTCTTAACCAAAGAGGAGATATTTCAGATCAAAGTGGTCAGTACGACAAAACGCTAATTTCATATGTAAGGACCCAATACAAATGTCCTTGAATGACTATTTTTGTGCAGGCTATTAATTTTTATTTATGAAAATAATTTTAAGTTAATAATAATTAATTATTAATTAGTTTATCTCTTTGTAATATTAGTATTAAAAAAATAATAAAGAACATACACATATGTGGGTTTTGCCCTATTCTGAAGCCCTAGGCATGCCACTGATAAACAAATAAATTGCAATAATTTGCAGTTGTTTCATTTTTTCCACAAAGTACCCTAATAAATCCCTGATAATGTATTAGTGTGAGTGCATTTTTTGTGTGCAAAACTGCCACGCATTTTGAGTAGCAATGTTCAGTCTGCTAATTTATAAAAAAAAGTCTGCGGAAGATATATATTTTGCTACGAGATACACCACCTTGTTTCGTAAGATTTTTTTTTCTTTCTACATGGCGTGACGCATAGATTAGCGCATTTGCCAATGTCACATATTAATAAGTAGAATCGACATGAGACACGTTCAAAGTTTTCGCTTTTCTTCTTATCGTAAAATTGGCACAGTAAATTTGTTTAACCACCAGTATCGCACTGACATTAATGGAGGCCGCTAAAAAGTCATACGCAGGCAAGGATGAAAGAAAAATATTCTTTCTCGTTTACTCACATTACTAGCGCCGTTTAAACTTTCCCTATGGTAATAAGGCTAAAATTTCGGAAACTACAGGAATAATTTTCCACGGCATTTTCTCTTCACTTATTTTGTACAGTACAGGGAAAAGTGGTATTAAAAAGCTGGTATCTCTAATACCACGAGATTATTATGTAGCTTTAAACTCTTGTTGTTTAGCACATCATTGTGCCCGACCTTGAAAAACCGGCACGCGCTATAGGACAAAAAACATTGTAGCTTTGTCACTTTCTTCTGCGTTGCACGCCGATAAGTTAATGTCTTTCTTGTGTGAACTAGATGGAATATAGCCTGTAGAATTCTCTGTCTACGGTGGACGCCGTCCGGCGAATACAAACATAGAATATCTTCTGCCTTCTATCTTTAAACGTCACTCCAGTCACCCATGCCCATGCATCACCCTCATAGTAATTTTACAATTTTACATTCTCTGTGGTCCAAATGTCCTTGATAGGTAGTCTGTGCCATAGAGAAAATTATACTGGTCTGTGTCCTTGATTCCTTTGATATTTGATAGGTTGCACACATAGATAATACATTGGGTTGCACAAACTACATAGGTTGTTAGTGATTACCTAAATAACCTCAAATGTTTTTTAAATAAATAGAGAAAATAATGATTTTTGACATTTAAAAAATATTTACGGTCTTGTGATGATATTTTTTAACGGTAATTAATCGACACATTTTGTTTTATTAGGTAAATATACTGTCTTCATTCAAAACTGCTTCTTATCAATGTGATATCTTAATTCAGTGTACAAACAGAAATTCAGTGTATTGATTGTTTTTAATTAACAGTAACATATTCTTTATTACAGTATTTAAGGTCATAATGTTCATGCGTTAGACTTAGGTACTATTTACCTACCTTACGCTTTATTTACTTATGAACATAAATAGTTAAGTTTTTCAAATATAATAGCTATATATATAAAAGTCCTGACTGTCTCAGCATCATCCAGCACCAATTTAAAATTGGATATGGTTTGATTTTAAATTTGTCAACAAAATAAAACACCGTAAAACAACATATTTCTAAAAACTTCAAACAAGGAGACATATGAATAGATAATAAATTATCTACTGTCAATTTTCATGGCACTTACATATGTAATTTCGAAGTTTCGGAATTGAATTTGTAATGGTATAAAGAATTCATTTGTTAATTTTTTTTCAGAATGATAACATAAAGCTATTCTACAGCTATAGTCAATTATGTCCTATGTTAAGTTGTTGCACTGTACCTGTTGCTTGAAATATGGAAAATCTGGACTTTCCAACAATGCTGTGCTACTTAAAATAAGTGTAAGTTTTTAATAAACAATTAAAAAGTTGGTTAAGATTTTTTGTGTATCGGCATACCACAACCTTAGTTTTTTAATATTTTCCATACAATTTCCTAAAATTGATCACAATTTATAATTCAATAAAAATAGGCACCTTTTACCTTTGATTAATTTTATTGGTATGCTTGTAAACTTATTTCATCATGTGTTTACTTTTCCTGTTGCCTATTAGTAATAATATCCATATTATTAATACTTACAATGAAATACATAATTATTGTATATGTACACATAATATATTATATTCCATTAGACATCTACTAGTTTTAACTATTCTGCGAAATACTTTAATTTTTTTTAATTTAGTTTATACTATCTGATGGATGTTAAGTAGGTACCTACTACCACCTATGTGTTATTTATTTGGTACCTTTTATAAAAACAAATAGTTTATTATTACGAATTATACTCATAAAATCTGATTAGATATTTACGATAAACATAACATAACACAAGTGTAAACTCAGTAATACATATAGTACATATGTACACATATATCCTATTTTTTCATTTTTGTATGTCAATATAACTACAGATGGATTAGTTCGCAAATGATTATTTCAGTTGACATACTTATTAGTTATTAGTAAAACAAACATGTTAAAGATAATATGTCCTTTGTGTGTTTGTGCTATAATAAAAACCATCAAGAATTAAAAGAATAATAAACATCATGATAAGTGTACGTCCTCTCTGACTACCCCGTTGGGATACAGCTTGAAGATATGTTATGTTATGATAAGTGTAAAAATTTGTATTTTTAAAAAACACTTAAAAATAAAGAATAGAAGATTATTATTGTTTGCACATCGTAAATAATAATATTTTTCTGTTATTATTCTCTTACATTTCAAATGACTTACATACTATAGGGAACCGATTTATTATATGATCTTAATTTGTTCTAGGAACATAAGGGCAACACTACAAATAAAAAACAAAATGCTTGACAAATATTGTAAATTTTTTCAATACTGTACTGTATCGAATAATATTAGTGTTATATGTACATATTTTATAGGTTGGCATATATAACAGAAAAGCAGTGTTATTAGAGAGCTATGCATATGCATAATATGCTGGACTAGCAAAAAGTGAAAATTTAGCAAAATTTTGGTTAGTTTGTTTGCTTACATTAAAGTCAAAAATGAAAAAATGGGATATACATGTATAATATAATATGTATTATGAAAAGTATATCAATAAATATGTTTATTTCCCATACATAAAAATCGTCCCATTGAATGTAATGTAATAACAAAACAACAACACAAACAAACAACAGACACAAACAACATACCAAAATGTTTTCTATAAAAAAATTAATCAAGGTTTTTTCTAATAGCTAGTTCAAATGTGATTGTTTTCTCAGAATGGCACACTTGCACAACATTTAGCGAGAATAACGACATCTCAATGTTGGAAAAGCAGACTGCCTATAACAACTCAAACAACATCTTCCATAAAGAATAAAAATGCACCACAAGACATGCAAATGTGGAAGGAAACCCCTTCTCATGACAGGAAAAGCAATTTGGGACAGTATTGTATGATGCTGTCCAAGTTTCGATTGACTTGTAAGTATAAGTATGAAGCTTCTTTTGTAGTAGCCTAAAATTTTACCAGAAAACCAAGTTCTAACATCTATCTAACAGTAAAAACCCTTTCATATTCATTCATTGATTTTGGAAAAAAGCAACACAAAAGGATAAGAAAAACAGTATGAAATATTGTGTATGTATGTATGTCTATGTAGAATGTAATAACATGAAAAGCAACTCTCGTTATTAGAGTCCCATACTCATAACGCTGCTTAATGGAACCCTATTACTAAGCCTACGCCATCGCTATACCTTTTGAACCCTAACACTATCCATTAAGGTTGAAATCATTTAACTTTTCATTATGTATTATTATAATAGTGCTCTAACAATTAAAAGAAACACAAAAAATATAACATACAGGGTGTCCCTATACAAGAAACGTGTTTTTTAAGTTTTTTTTTGTTCTACCATAAAAACGGAAATACATACAAGCATTAAACTTGGTGGTTGATTAAAGTGCAAACTCTAAAGTAAAACAAAATACACTCTAAGGAACCCAAACTGAACTGAAAACAAATTGTTTTTCGTAAATACATGACACATAAATAATATATGTGGGAGTCCAAGCATAAAGGGTCCAGTAGTGGAGTACCTATTAAGTTAAGACTAGATTCGGAATATAGAATAATCAATTGATAATAAGGATTAAAAAAATATTCAAAAACTGGCGTATATTTTTTTTATCAGACATTTAAAGTTGAAATTCTGAAAAGGCTTGTTTTGAGAAAAAGCATTTTTAAAGTTTGATTGAAAAAAAAAGCACACTTCTACTTGTTTGTTTCTACTTTGAAACATCATATAAAGTCCTTTACATATTTAGATCTTGTAGATAATCGAGCATTAGTTAATATTAAATATTTAGTCAATACAATGAATAATCAATTAAAATCGCGAAATGCCGTTTTTTCACCTTTACAAAACTGCGTATTTCTCGGAAATTAAATGCCGACTACTGTACCCTTTTTGCTTGGACGCCCACATATATATAAAATACATTGTGTGGCGATATTGAACCGTTGATGCGCGAGTCCGACCCTTACTTGACTGGTTTTTTATATTAAAATATTATTCAGTAGTGATAACATGTACATGTACTTACTTACATAAAATATTATATTTAAATAATGGCAATCCAAAACCAATGGGGAGCTCTGCTACCATGCCCACTGAAATCTTATTTATGAAATATTTTTTTCTAAATACTTTTTCAATCTGGATATATTTTTGGCCATTGATTTATCAAATATCATATTGAAGACAGCATGTATGTGTATATAGTAAATGTTATAAATAGTACATTGTTTATTTTATACTTAATCTAAAACATTATGGCAGTTATAGTAATACCAACCGAATTATAACGCATTACTAACCAGACACTGAATAAATGAAGCAAAAAAAATTATCTATGTATTCGTAAGCAGCGATGGAATGCAATATTAAGAATTTTTTGATATGAAACATCTCTATTGGTGCGCCTTAGGGGTAAGAACGACTCGTATGCCGTGATGGCAAATGGCATGACGCTCTCAGCCATCACGGCCCGTCTCCGCCGCCGCTCTCTGCTCCCTTGTGTGAGCGTAATCTAATTATACATTTTTTAATGTTTTTTTAATTATAAATTCTTTCAATAACCATCAGTTTCGATATTTCACATCTGCCGGGCGTCCTCTGACGGCCACATATTTTTTGTTTTTCCAATGTGTTATGATGTAATTTCACTGCATAGTTCGTTTTTTTTTATTTTTATTTGAAAGAGACGTGATAGTCAAACGTTTGTCCGACAATAAGTTACAAAATATTCCAGCTCTAGTAGTGATGACGTCGATGGCCGGGTACGCCCTGGCCCCGGCGCCGTTCGTGCCGGCGACGTTCGCGCTGTGCGCCGCCGGCACGGGGCTCGTGTCCGCCGCGGCCAACTCCCTCAACCAGTTCCACGAAACGCCCTTCGACGCGCAAATGTCCAGGACCAAGAACCGCGTACTCGTAAAGGGACTTTTAGAGTAAGTATCTGAGTAAACACATACATCTAATAAATTAAGTTTTCTAACATTACTTAAAAATAAGTTTGCGTAGGTATATATTTTTTCACGACAGCTACATGCGGGATTGTAGCCTAAAAGGCGACATTGTCATAGTCATAATCGAATTATTACACTAAAAATTGTATATATGTATATTATTTATGTTTATTGTTCGTATAGGTACTACAATAATAAACCTACATCTCCATAAAAAGATTTAGCTATTATATAAAAACAATACCTAGGCGAAAATGTGTGAGGAGAACACGAAGTAAAAACGAAGAGGAGTCGTAACGAATTTTCCTCATACAAACCAGTGTAACAACATGCGGGTTGAGGGGGCCGCGGAATAAATGGAGGGGGATGTTGCGAATCTCCAGCCATCTAGCGAGTTGTAGCAGTATCTTTGTGTTGTCATTTTTCAACTAGTTTTATTATTGACCACCAGATGAGTAAAATACATTCTTGACACAGAGACGTACTCAGTGATTAATCGGTAATTTGAAATTGCACGATTCAAAAATTTTCACATTAAGTTATGAAATATCACTTATATTTGTATTTAAGAGTAAATTGATATAAATCCATAACGTATATTATGATGAAGCAGTAAAGCGGATGAGATGTAATTTTACATTTGTAAATTTTTTATCATAATACAACGTATCGTTTGATACAGCGTGAAGATATGTATGTATGTATAGTGCGTGTTGGGGACCGAATAACGGTCTAGAATAGCAATTTTTAAATTAACGTTTGTCGATTTGTTTGTATGCGCATCATGCAACTGTTACTGTCTCTTTATTTAAATAGAATGATAATACAGATCGCGCCACGAAAGATGAGTCTTGACAAGCGATTGTAGTGGGGAATCTGCCTAGATACGCTCTTACGAAATTGTAATGTGTTTTTAGGGATTTTCTTAGTGTCCATTCTCCTCATTTATTATAAATCCAAATAAATTAATTATATATTGGTGTCGAACTTTTATTTTCTTCTTACACAATTTAACTAGCACGAAGTGGCATGGCAGGGCGATCGTATGAAAGCGACTGGCGAGCCACGCGTTCGAATTGGTTTATACATACATACATATCTTCACACTGTATCCCTAAAGGGTGGTCAGAGAGGGCGGAGCGCCAAGCGTCGCGGTCCTTACATACTTCTTTCGCTTCCTCAAATTGCTTTATATTCTACTAAAATGCAATTCAGCACTTTAAGCGTCGTCAGGTCGCTACGTATTTATTATTGGTAAGACAATATATCGCATCTTTAGAATGAAAGAGACTTAATTTAAAATTTCAGATTAAAATAATAGTCTTAAAAATACCTACTACTTAATTTAATAGATAACAGTACAAACTTGCCTGTCCCATTAGCAACATATCGCGATAATATTTAAACATGTATTTGTGAAAAATCCATTTTATTAATCTATGTAAATTCAATGTCGGAACTTGCCGAAACAAAATCTCAAAATTTCGCATAGACCAATTTCATTCTATGGTCTATGTAAGCAGTTCTCATTACTACTCGTATAAAACTGCTACACCAGTATATGCGTAATTTAGTTTCGGTTAGTTATTTATTACGTTATAACTTTGTTATAAAATACAAAATATGAGTGCATTATCAAATAATAGTTATTATTAAATGAATTAGTTTATGAAAACCATATAAAAATTATCCTTTATACAACAACAACATATCCTCACGCTGTATCCCTAACAGGGTAGTTAGAGTTACATACTTTTTTCGTTTCCTCAAATCTCATCACTCATTATCACTCCTCACACAGTTTCGCCTGGGTATGCGAGTGTTTTTCACATTTCCGTCAGCTAACAGCTCTGGCTATTAAATATTCGTAAGTCAGCCTTGATCTTCCTTGACTTTAATTATCCTTTATAAAAGAGTATATTAGTATTAATACGTCTAGAGTGCGGTCCTTATAATGTTTTGTAAAGTAACTTCTATTCTATTCTCCAACAGAAATTATCCGTGACAAAAAAAAATACGTTAGTATTATTGTAATACGTCTACCTCCTGCGTGCGGTCCTGCTGATAATGTCAGTTTTAGCAAGAATTTTTATTCCCCATCAGAGGTCACTTCACTCGGTGTAAATGAATCGATGTAGCTTTTTTACAAACAATTTCATGAATTAAATTAACAATTGAGCAATGTTAGGAGTAACCAGGTAGGTTTTTAATATGCTTAGCGATATCTGAGTGCAAAATGTGATTTTAAAGGGCGATTAAGTTGACATCTGTCGACGAATAGTAAAACCTACACGAACAAGAAAACTTTCTAGAACTGTCGATGTAATATTGTATAAATTGATACTTATACATGAAATGTGATATTTTTTAGAGCATCACAGCATCCATCTGAATGCGACTTGCAACCAACCACACGGCACTTCATTTTTCTATTGTACAATCACTAAAAATATATATTTTTTTTTCGTAAAATAATACGCGTGAATGTCAGGATCGAACTGGCATACGTGTAGTCGATAAACTCCTACGCTTTAAAGCTGAACCTATATTTTTTACACACAGACTCAGCCCATTACAACGTCTCCTCCTTCCTTCATGGAGGAGAATGATGAGATTTGAGGAAGCGAAAGAATTAAGTAAGAACCGCGCAACTTGGCGCTCCAGCCTCTCTGACTAACCCATTCCCTAACGGGGTAGTCAGAAAGGACGGAGCGCCAAGCTTCGTATACAGCGTGAAGATATGTATGTATAAATACAACCTAAACTAAAGTTAACCAAAAGCTAGTAAATAAAAATAATATAAGTATTTTTTAATATTTTTCCTGTTTCAGGCCTGTCCACGCAATAACGTTTGCGAGTATAACGAGTGTAGCCGGCCTTAGCGCGTTATATTGGGGTGTCAACCCTGTGACCGCAGCACTGGGTGCCGGTAATCTCGTTTTATATTCTTTTATATACACGCCATTGAAGAGGATGTCGATTATTAACACTTGGCTCGGCTCTGTTGGTGAGTAATTTTTTTTATAGTAACTTACAGGATTTTCTACGTCAGAATTCATATTTCTCTCAATTACAAGACAATCATACTTAATTATAATATAATTAAATATACACGGCGTTACAAAAGTGCCCCTAATCCCTGAAAGGTATTATAGCATGTCAAGTAGAGAGTCCACATGTGAGGTTACAAAAGTCCTAAGATATTTTTATTTTGATGAAATGTAAATAATTTTAATGATAAATAAAAATATCGACTAAACTGACGGTATCACTATTTTGAGTTCTTGACCCATATACAATTCCACGGAGTAGTAAATTACCTGTTAACTACCTCTGTTACTAGGGATCTACTAAGCTACCAGGAGACCACGCCCACAGCTAGATAGGTATGTATTTTTAAATGCTACGTGCCGACGGCACGTGGCTCGCGCCTGTTACAAAGTACATATATATGTACTGTTAGCAATTATATCGCGCGTTATTTAATAAATAAAATGAAAAAAATTATAAAAGCTTTAACAAATAATAAATGTTGAAATACTGTAAAGATTTACGTGTCTGTTAGTTCTCGCAAGCTGTGCTGTGTGCCCACGGGACGTGGCTCGCGCCTGCTACATACCTATTGCAGCAATTATATAGCGCGATATACGTTGAAAATGGAAATGTTACTGACCACCAGTGTAAAGAATCCGCCATACGATTACGTGATTTTTATTATACGGAACAATACTTACTTTAATTTCCATCTTCTAGAGCTAATTAAGATAATTTGGCGAAAAAAGTTTTATTAACTCTTTTAATGTTAGGCGTTCGTTTATTAGTCTTGCAACGCGAAAGACACAGGCATGAACATCACATACCTACACTAAAAAAGTTAAAATAGTTTGTACAATATAAATAGCACAATTACATCTTGCACACGAAAGCTCAGGCAGAATTTACTTACAAATGTTCCCAGTCTGAAAAAATATAATCTATGATTTTGAAGTTGATGACCTTCAACATGATGAACAGCTGATCACTAGGGATGGGATTCTTTTGAAATTATATCGATTTTTTTATAAAACTGATAGTAATTATTTCAGAAATCCTAACAGTTAAAACAAATATAACCGCACATTTAATTTCAGTGTTTTTAGCATTTCGTCTCACTTCAGGCATGACGGGACTATTTGTAACATCTTGTATAAACATATTACAATTTAATAGCTAAAATAAAGGGAATCTACATTTTTATTATCCTACTAAGTTAGCTGACCTAGTAGACGTTGTCTTGTCTAAATTTAAATAATTAAAAATCCTATAGAAAAGCACTCAGTTTTTCCAATTTTTCAGGCGACATTCCCGGATTCTCATATATATCTTAACATTAATATTTACAAAAAGACGAAAAATTATCTTTAATAATAGACTTCCTCAAAGTTACCGCTTAGAAAACTGTCATCGCACAGGGTCTTTAGCAAACTAGCAGCATTACCTCTTTGAATACTCTAAACTGATTCGTTAGTGGAAGAAGCTGTTAGCCTGAAGGTCTCCTGAAGCCTTGACCAATCAGTCGCTTAGAAATATCAGAAACCAGTCGATGGGCTTCGAGGCCCCAGTCATTTTATTTATTTAGATCAATTTTTTCATTTCCAAAAATTAACTTTACTAAATTTTCTCCCTTTTAGTTTTGCGGTTTCTATTAGATTTTGTATTCTACAAGGCAATGGAGAATCACACAATAATCTATATAATCTAATATTATCAGAAGATATAGTAATACAGTTGTTTATAATATAGTGGGCGCGATCCCCCCTCTCATGGGGTGGGCAGGATGCACGGGTAGTTTGGACGCGGGCGCGTTGGTCCTCGGTGCGATACTATACTCTTGGCAGTTTCCGCACTTCAACGCGCTGTCGTGGAACTTACGACCGGACTACTCCAGAGCCGGTTATAGAATGATGGCGGTCACTGACCCGGGTGAGTTCATAACACAAATCACTGCACGTAATTGTGTTGAATATTTTGTTATTATATATTTACAACTACACTGTAATATAACTGTAAAATATCATTTACCTACCATTTCGTTCATTTATTGCAGCATTATGCAGAAGAGTGGCGCTTCGACACACTGGTATAATAACAACAACGTGCCTAGCTTCATCCTACTTCGGTGTAACAAACACTTGGTTCGCTCTAGAATCATTGCCTTTGAACATTTACTTTATGTATTTAGGTATGTCTAAATAAAAAACTAATCAGTGGTATTCTGTAGTTAATGTAGACTAAGAACAGTGTAGTCACCACACTTTTCTATGTAAAAAGAAAATTACATACATATCTCACGCTGTCCTTAACGGAGTAGTCAGAGTATGGAGTACCAACATAAAAAACTTAATAAATGATAATAATCTAGACCAGCGATTCTTAAGAGGGCGTACAAAGGTACACTAGCGCCACTCCTTTAAAAAAATATTATCTCGTGACTGAGAAGGAATTATGAATAACGGCTCAATAAGGACCCTCGGTGAGTGTGTCTAGAATTTTCTGATACCTTTTATAAAGTTTCATATTGAGACACGAACCAACAAAATTCGATCTAAAGAAAAGCGGCCACATTCCTCTAGATCCTATTTTGTTGCTTCGTGTCTCAATATAAAACTTTGTAAAAGGTATTAGAAAATTCTAGACACACTTACCGAGGGTCCTTATTGAGCCGTTATTCATAATTCCTTCTCAGTCACGAGATAATATTTTTTTAAAGGAGTGGCGCTGGTGTACCTTTGTACGCCCTCTTAAAGTGGATTCCGTGTAATCTATTAATAGTTTATATGGGAAGCAGTGAAATAATTTTATTCATCACATTAATCTTTATTTTAAATGTGTATTTGTAATAGAGGATTTTTACACTCATTTTAAATTCAGAAACTAAGGTTCTGGTGTTTGAAAGGGAAGATGTACAGATGAAATGTGAGATATGTGTAGAGGGAAAATGTCTAGACAGTCTAGAACAAGTGAATGAAATTGTGTATCTGGGGAGTGCGTTTTCTAGGGATGGAAGTTGTGAGTTGGATGTGGAGAAACGAGTAACACAGCTGGCAATAAAATAAATGGTGCTCTGGCCGCATTAGTGGATAGTGTGAATATATCTCCCTCGGCCAAAATGGCCATTCACAATGCTGTATTGGTGTCAATTTTATTGTAGGGTAGTGAGATCTGGATATGCCCAATATCAAATGAAAGTAAGATAAAATCAGTAGAAACGCGATCTCTTAGAAATGTGTGCCCTTGTGGACAAAATAAGCAACGAAAAGATAAGTAGTATGACAGGATTGCACGACAGTGTTATTGTAAAAATGAAGAATGTAATGCTTAGATGGTTCGGGCCCACGGAAAGAATAAATGATGAAAGACTGATGAAGAAAATCCACAGAGCAAAAGTGAATGGTAGCAGAAGCCAAGGAAGACCAATGCTGACTTATGAAGATCAAATAGTCAGTGTTAGCTGATGGACATGTCAAAGGTACCCGCATACCTAGGCGAAAATGTGTGAGGAGAATGATGAGATTCAAAGAGGCGAAAGTGGTAAGGACCGCGCAGGTCGGCGCGCCATTCTCTCTGACTACCCCGTTAGGGATACAGCGTGAAGATATGTATTTTAAATTGCAGTAGGTCACTTTTATTTGTTATAGTTCCAGAAATTAAAAGGGATTTATTGAGTGTTTCATGGCTTTAAAAGTTAGGAGCTACTCTATATTAGGCATTAGAGTAATTACAGTAGTTGAATAAACCCCCAGGCCCAAATTAGGCATTTGTACTATGAGTACCACACAATGATATATGTGGTACTCATAGTACAAATGCTTCATCCAGTAACACTAGAAACTCTTTATCTAAATTGATCTGTCCGGGGCTCAAATCAAGAACCTTCAGAACATAGTTTTTATATTAGAACCGTATGAAAAGATCGGGCCAGAAATTAAATCAAGATCTCTCAAAATAATATTTTATATTTGAACCATATTAAAAGATTTTAACTTTCCTTTCAGCATGGGATTTCTATAAGAAATCAGATAGCGGCAGTTCGCGAAAGTTATTTAGGTTCTCTCTAATACATTTGCCAGCCTTGATGTTGTTAATGTTACTCAATAAGAAACATTGGAGTTCGAGTGATACTCAAGAACAAAAGGATGCTGTGTTATCGCAAGATCTTAGCAATTATCTACCAGAATCCAAAAGAATATCAGTGTTACCACGAGGACCAGTCGTTGCTGCGCAAGACTATGATTTAGGAGCAATTGTAAAATCGTAAATCTACGTGGAGTAGACTTAAAAGTATTTTTATTGTAAATAATATACAAATGTAAGATAGAAAATCAGTTGACAACATTTTTAAGTTATATTATTTTTGTTATGAGATTACACTGTAGATTGCAGTTCCTTTAACTTATTGTAATAATAAATGAAATACAAAAATGAAAAATCCTTAATTTATTCCTTGATGTAAATTAAATTAGGTAATCTATAAATGGTTGGAATTAGACATCATTCTACAATCATACAATCAATCGAATTTGAACAGCAAACGGACATTCAGTGTGTCAGTGTTTGTGTACAACAATCAACATATAAAATATAAAATTAACGCGCAGACGAGGATCCTGTGGCGTCAAACCCTTTCCTCTCTTGAAGTTTCATCTCTTAATCTAAATGTTATCTTTATTTCCTGAAACAAAAAAGATGTCATTAGGACTATGTAACATAATTGTTATTGTTATTTTATACATTATTATCAAATGAAACCTATAAAACACATAAGGAATGTGGCCAATGTGGAAATGCTGGCCAATTAATAACAACAGAAAGTAGTTTTTTTCTTAAAACGTTATTTATTTTTCCCTTTTGAGTAGTCTTATTGTAATAAATGTCTAGAGTACGTCTTAAAACTAAGATTTTTACTAATTCTGGAAAAAAAAATTAAATAATAGCAATGATCATAATATACAAGCTTTTGAGAAATTCCTTTTTTAAGCAGTACCTACATCATCAGGTCTTAACTACGATAGGATATAGGATCACTCTGGACATATACCCTTTCAAATAAAAAAAGAATAGTCACAATTGGCGCACAAATTATGAGGATATCGCGTAACATTTACGAATGATCGATTAATTGTCGTCCTTTTCAAGGGCACCTGCGTCAGCCCATAATTTCGTAATAATATTACTTAAGCAGCTACCACGCCCACAGCTCTGCTCAGCTGCCTGCTCTCAAATATTCAATGTTTGATCTCAATGTGTTTAACACGATAAAATTATTCAAAACGTCATCTATGGGAATATTAATCTGTATCTGTCCACCAGAAATGGGAAGTGGTAGGGAGTTAGCTATGGGTGTATAAATAAAAATTAATGCACAAAGGTATTCCTCCTGAAAGGTGAATAGTATATGAATACTTACTTAGCTTTTTTAGAACTGCGTACGTTCTCCCGGCTGTCGTCTCGAGAGCGTTTATGCGAGCTGGAGTGTTTCTTATGGTCACCATTTGATTTACTGTGAGATTTGTGATCACGCTCGTGATGGGAAGATTTGTGGTGCTTGTCGCGATTTTTCGATGGACTGTAATTGAATAGTTTTTTTAACTACTAAACCAATTTTTTAATCATCCTCAAATATTACAAAAGAAAAACTTAGTTACAATTAGTTTTAACATGATCTTCAATTGAAAGTAAACATAGGCTAAGTAACGTAGTACCTGTTTTTATTCTCACATTAGTTAAGATCTGATATTCTAGTGTTGGCTCTTGTATTGAATATATTAAATCAAGCGTTACCTCGGTGTCTTACAAAAAAAAATAACAAAAATAAATTTGAACTTCTAATTTCGCAACAAAATTTACTTTCTCGATAGAACAGTGACCAAGGCGTATGTCTACCACGCAGAAATGCGCGGGTTCGAATCCTGCAATGTGGTCAGACTTTTTTTGTTTATTTTTTATAAGACATTGAGTAAAGCTCGGTCGCCCACGTACTACGAGGGTGGGTCAATAAGTCCTTAGAAAAAAGCATTAAAACAATTTTTTTTTGGTAATTTTATTTTTATTTTTCAACATAATCTCCTTGCTCAATACACTTTGTTAGACGTTTCTTTAATTTTTCTAACCCGTCAGAAAAATAAGATTTGGGAAGGTCCTCAAAATAAGCATTTGTTTTATCGATGACTTCTTCATTCGACGTAAATCGTTGTCCGGCAAGCCATTTTTTCAGGTTTGAGAATAGGAAAAAGTCACTGGGGGCTAAATCTGGTGAATACGGTGGGTGATCGACCAATTCGAACTTTAATTCTTCAATTTTAGCCATTGATCGTAAACATGTGTGAACACGGCCATTGTCCTGATGAAAGAGGATTTTTTTTCTGTTTAAATGAGGTTGTTTTTCTTTAATTTTTTCTTTTAGCTGGTCCAATAAAGATGCATAATACTCCCCTGTTATTGTTTTTCCTTTTTCCAAATAGTCAACGAAAATAATTCCACGAGCATCCCAAAAAACAGTAGCCATAACCTTACCAGCTGATTTTACGGTTTTTACCTTCTTTGGACATGGTTCGCCTTTAACAATCCACTGCTTTGACTGTTCTTTAGTCTCGGGAGTGTAGTGGTGTATCCATGTTTCATCTACAGCACAAACCGACGCAAAAACTCACCCGGATTACGTTGCATGAGCGGCAACAGAGCTTTAGAGGCAACAACTCTATTGCGTTTGTTGTCAACTGTGAGCAAACGCGGCACCCATCTTGCCGAAATCTTTTTCATACCCAATTTGTCATGTAAAATAGAAATGACGCTACCTTTTGAAATCCCTGTAACCTCAACTATCTCACTCAACTTTAATCTTCGGTCACTTAACACCATATCGTGTATATTATTGATCATTTCTGGCGTAGTTACCTCTACAGGGCGTCCTGAGCGTGGTTCATCCTTTGTTGATGTACGACCACGTTTAAATTCATTTAACCAGTTATAAATAGTTGCAAGTGATGGAGCAGATGTGCCGTGAACTAAACCCAACTCATTTTTTATTTCTTTTGCTGTTAAGCCTTTTATATGAAAATGTTTAATAACAGATCTAAACTCAATTTTTTCCATTTTTGTAAACAAACGAATTTTTTTTTTTTCAATACACGAGAAACACCACGACTCAACCAATCCGGCTGAAACTTCACAGCATACCTAGTCGGTAATGCCGCTGCATAAAAACGGACCGCTTATAGTACTAGTCACGTCATCTGTTTAATTTTCTAAGGACTTATTGTAGCCGTATTATTGAAGCCGTAATATTCTTAGCATATTTTTTCATGTTATTATTAACATGACATCTCAGTCGTAATCTAGGTAATTAAAAAATAAATCTGTTTTCGTATTTTGAGTGACATCCTAAGTAAATAAATTGGAATTATTGGTTTTATGTTTACTAATGATAATGTAAACACTTCATTAGTAAAAATATTAACAATAACAACTTATTAAAATAACACTTGAACAAACCTGGTATGTTTGGATGGGCTCTTGTGGTTCTTGTCACCAGCACCCTTGTGGTTAGAGCTTGAACTTTTGTGGTTCGAACTCGAGCTTTTATGGTTGGACTTTTCGTTTTTGCCCTTCTTTCTGCGACCCTCGTCTGAATCGTACGAACGGTGAGGATCACGGCCCGACTTGCGCTTGCGATCATAATCATCGCGATCGTAGATGCGTTCCTTCTTATCTTCCTCGGCAGCTTCGCGTTCGAGATCTGACCAATCCTTACCCGATTCTTCATCCTCTTCTGAATTATAGAAATAAAATAACATGTAAAAAACATTCCTTGGAACAAGAAGAAAGAATAGTCAAAACATTATTAGAAATTGCTTTAACATGACTTTTAGGCATTACAGTAAAAAAAAACTGATTATCACTACTTCCCCACTGTAATAGAATACAATTACTTTCAATTTTTGAACAAAGCCGAATAGATATGTTTTTAAAAAACACAAGAAAATGATATTGTTTAAGCAATTGTATAAGAAAATGTGTCCATATCGATTCTTTCTAATTACCACAAAAATAAATCCAGTAAGTATTATTACCTTCACTATCTCCTGAACCCTCGGACGCATCAGAGGCTTCAGAGTCATATTCGGAGTCATCTTCTGACTCATCCTCAGATTCAGCATCTGTCGGTTCGTATGCATCATCCTCTTCTTCTGATTCTTCATCCTAATGTACAAAGCAAGAAGATTATTTAAGAGCAAACATAAAATAACGAATTTAAATTATTTCCAAAAAATTTCAAGAAATAGTGTAATTTCACAGCACTTCCTGTAAAATTACAGTACTAGTTTTAGTATTAGTACGTATTAGTATTGTGAAAATCAATTCTATTTTCTACACAGCGATTTATGCTTCAACACCAATGCGTGTCCAACACATTCTTATTTATTTTCACGCGGAAACTACTGAACTAATCAAGCTCAAATGCACACATGATCCTCTGGTCCAAACATAGCCTACCACGTCAGTACTATGCGAGCGGAGCCACGGGATAAGAACTACAAAATTATCTAATTAAACTGGATAGACATTAATATCGATGAAACTGACAATAAAAAAAAATTGAAAAAACAAACTCATGCCTGAAAGTAAGGACAGGTGAAAAATTAATATCTTTAAATTGTTGACCTGTTGAGCGTTTTCCTCATCTGATTCTGGGTCTAGGAAGGACCAGCCGCCATTATCAAAGAAGCCTTCGATGTCGTCGGTAATCGTCTTCATAACTTTAGTCCAGTTCAGGGATTGAATACCTTCTGAATAACGAATATCGCATGAGCTGTGGAAGAAAAATCCATTGTTTTGCAAAATATTATGGAAATATTCAGATATTTTAAAATATAAAATATTAAAAACACACTTAAGCCACTCTTTTACATGGTCCAACATGTTCATGGGCACTGCATTCACCATAGCAACCTTTTTAGCGTAATCCTTAAAGACAAACACCATATCGAAGTTCTTCAGGTGGAACTGTACTCGCTCGAAGTGGACCAATTCTACATCCTCCAGAGCAATAACAAATGGGGGCCACTCAGTCAGATTGACTAAAGCGCCTGAGGTTGGTTGTAGTAACACTGTGCTGCGGAATGGTGCGCCAGGGAAGCCGAGTTCTCTGCAAAAAAAGAAATTATAATAACATTGATACTGTTTAAAAGAAAGAAAATGTCAAAAGGAAAAACTAATTTTGGACATATACATCTTCACACCATGTCTCTAGCAGGTACCTACCTATTTGATGTCTGTTTGATTTTATATAATAAAAACTAACTGGGCGACCGAACTTTGCTTAGTCATTTAGGTTTGATAGTATATAAAAAAACCTGACCACTTTACAGGATTCCGAACCCGCGCACTTCGGCGTGGTAGACCTACGCTCTAGTCACTGTTCTATTGAGAAGGTAAACTGTTGCAAAATTAACAATCGAAACCAATAACCTACCAATTTTAAGTGATAATACGGGAAAACACGGAGAAAACGAATTTTCCCATAATTGAGACCTAGCAAGATCGATTTTTCGTCCCCGTAAACCCCTTTATTGTAAATTGCATCGAAATCGTTAGAGCCGTTTTCGAGAACACGATTACAAATATATATATATAAATATTACTCGTATAATATATATATATAAGTATAGGATCTCAATTCGAACCTGAATGGCGTGTCGAACTCGACCTCTTGTTTGGTCATATTCTCTACTCTCTCGCAAAAGCTTTTGAACGCGACCTTCAGTTTGTGTCGGAGCTCTCTCTCACTCTGCTCGGCCGCGAGATCGTCCCTGTCGTGCATGTGCTGATGTTTGCCTAAATCGGTCGTAATCTCACCGACTTCCGTGTAAAATTGGACGTCGACATGTTTCTTTTTGCCTGGAAATATGATCTGATAGTTGTAGCAAAAGTGATAAACACAAAAAATAATCTCATCTCTGTAATAATAAAGCTTCTGTGTTTATAATGTACTGTATGTAAAATAATTAAAAAAAACTTACCAAACATAATTGCATGTTTTAAATGGAAATGAAGTAATATAATCATCTCCCCATCACATGGCTGGAAGAATGCATTCTTAATATTGTTATACAGAATGTCCACTTTGTCACCTCTAACCGATGTGAATCTAAACCCGTTTGTATGTGCTTCTAGAGACCCGCTCATCCTCTTAGTCACTATGTTAGGTCTAATATACAGATCTTTTAGTTTGGGATTGCCTTTACTTTGAGATAGCACTAAAGTGTCTTGTTTAACTAAGTCCTCTTTTTCTCTTTCTTCTGCTTCTCTTGTTTTGAACTTCTTTTGAACTTCTTTGATAAGTCTAAAACCTGTGTTGAGGTTTGATGAGGGAGGCGATATCTCGCCTGGCTCTTTGGTGTTTGTACTACGATAGGTGCTGTGAATAAATAGAAAAAAATCATATTTACATATTCATAAAGTTTGAATCATATGTATTTATCTTTGGTAGACAAAAGCAAGAATACCATCTGGTGGTACAACTATATTATACCATATATAATTAATGCTATTCATGAGGCGCTTAATAAAGAAATGTGCATTTGCTTCTACCTTTTAAAAGTTATTTTTTATGTCAACTGTCATGAGAACAATTTTTGTCTTTGTCGTTTATATGTAACTGTGTGACAGAGAAAGAACCATATTAGCTTGACTAGTTTACTACATATAAACACATCAAATGCAAATGTAATATATGCAGTATAGTCGACTTTTATCGAAAAATCGTACATGAACCTGACAGTGATAGAGCGCCACATTTTCGTGTTGTTTTACTATGCCAATGTCAAGTATTAATAAATATAATCACAAGTATATTAGTTTTTTCATATCGTAAAACTCCTCCAGTAGTGATGTAGTGGAGAGCGTGAGAACTTCAGCTACACATGTTTATTTAGAACTACTCCATAAAAAAAATAGAAAATCTAAACAAAATGTCAAGCTCACTTCTCTCGTTCCCGCCAAAGTCTTTTTTTTTGTTTAACGAAGTGATTTATTATAAAAACAATAATATAGCAAAAAAAAAACTGTAGTCAGTTATCAATCATACACTTATCTAAGTCAACATTATTTGCTGAAGACGCTTATTTGAAAGTGAAACACAAAAACCAAAATATTTAAAATTTTGGCAGAACACTATATAAGTTAATATTTATTAATTTTATTATCTGTACTAATATTATAAAGAGGTAAACTTTGTTTGTATGTAAGGGATAAACTCAAAAACTACTCAATCCATTTCAAAAATTCTTTCACCTATCTGTAGAGAGCCGTAACATGGGCTGTGTTCTATTTTAAAAAAAAATTCTACTCGTGCGAAGCTTTGCGGGTCGCTAGTGGACAATAAATATGAGAAATGGATTTCCGCAGAATAACACCTGAGTCCATTCAATATTTTATGTTATTATTATTTTTCATTATTTGTTGTTAAAAATTCAGTACATAGAAAGAAAGAGTGATGAACAATTGACTAAGAAAGTTTACAGAATGAAAGTGAGTTGTAACAGAAACCATGGATGACAATGCTGACATACATATTAAGATCAAATAATATAACATAACATATCTTCACGCTGTATCCCCAACGGGGTAGTCAGAGAGGACGGAGCGCCAGGAGTCGCGGTCCTTACACACTTCTTTCGCTTCTCAAAACTCATCATTCTCTTCACACATTTTCGCCTAGGTATGCGAGTGCTTTTGACATTTCCGTCCGTCCGTAAGATCAAATAGCAGTTATATATCTCGACGAAAGTGTAAGAGAAGAATGACGAGATTTGAGATGGCAAAACAAGGATGTGTACATAAGGACTGCAATGCTTTTCAACCAATCAAGCCATCCTGTCTATTTATCCCGTTAGATATGCAGCGTGAGGAGTGGTCGGAATCATGAGTATTACTATCAAAATCCAAAATTCTATATTAAGTTTGTACAATGATTTTTATTCGATTGTTTCACTTACTTATTTTGGTAAATGACCAATCATTAACATTTCTATACTGTTATTAATTTTTATAAGTGTAACAGAATGTATAGAGATAGAACTTGTATTAGAATCATCCTCGTTCAATCCCAGTAATGTATTTACATCTATTACTAAGGTACCGTATCCCGAGCATCTCAGGAGTTTTGGATCATATCCATACCTTTGAATGATTCCAATCACTATTATGTTATTGTAAATTAATTATTTTTCACTGTACACAATTATATGAATTTAGTGAGCATTGACAACTTTTATTATATTATTACTTACACTTCCTTAACAAATGTGGCGTCAGGCTGCGAGTAATTCCCGCCTTCGTTTCTACCCATAGTGGCACCAGGGTGAAAGAAATTTATTCTGAGGTATGTGTAGTCGCCCTCGACAGACTGTGATATATTCTTAATGGTTGAAATATGGAATGGTACAGGGACGCCGAATATAGGCAAGATCACAGTCTCGTATTTGCGATCTGAAAAATAACATTACGAAGTATTTAGTTACAATTTGACAACTATGTACAGCAAGACCCCCAAAAAGACCATCATTCAATGCTCTAACAATGAAAAATATTTTGTATTACAACGGCATATACATAAGTCTCACTATATGTTATAGACTCACAAATCATGGATAAAAAAGTTATCCCCAATCAGTGTTGATCAAAAACAATTGTAAAAACAATTACAATTACTTTTGGCAAATACTGATTACAATTACAATGCTGATACTATTACAAAATGGGTTCACGATTACATATTACAACTACAATTTTTAATTGTAATTGTTTTTACAATTACATTTTGCCCAACACTGTTCCCAATTCACGTTACCCTCACAATATAATGATGACCAGTCTTTTTAGAAAAAGACAATTTCACTGATTGTATACAATTAAACATTATCTAACAAATGAGGTAATTAAAAACTATTCTCATTCATTGTGACTTAAATATTTTTTTGTTACAATTCTTTTTTGTTCCTTGTCTGGATTTCACTTGTATTTTAACTGTATCCTTTAACTCATTATTTCATACTTTCAGCTTCTATAAGTAGATAAGACAACAATAACCCACTTGTTACTGAATAAAGTTTTTGTATCAGACTGTAATGAAATTCAGATATTCACATGATCTTAAAATAAGAAAAAATGCAAAAAAAATATTTACTAATTGGAAAAGCGGGAAAATGGCGTTCTTTTAAAAGGATGCTAGTAATATGAACTACTTATCTTATGTATATCAAAGAAAAATACGAAGCGCTTTTATTATTGTTTATTTATCTACAAAATCAGGAGAAAAATGCTTAAATATTTAAAAAGTAAAAAAATGAACACTACATATTAAAAAAGTTATTTTGTGTGATATGTTTTAACCATAGCTTCATCACTACTAAAGTTTTTTTCCAATGGAGCATATTTCACCAAGTTCTCATTAAATGATCAACCTCGCATATTTCGTTGATGTCATTAGAGGGCAAATGTTATCGCAGCTATGTATATGTAACATTATAAAAGTTAAGCTATCTCTTGATTGTGCATTGAAAACTATGGCAATCTCGCAGTCTGCAGCATTCATACAATATATTTATCTTCTGGGTACTACCACATAGCCACTGAGGAAAAGTTTTCCTATGAAACACTGTATCTCTTCACATGTGACATTTCTTATTTTATTCTTTTAGCTTTGTCTAATTTGTCAGCAAAATTATAATTTTGTTGCTGAAATGTTGCTCAAAATAATATTTGTTGGTTTGTAGCTAGCTGCATTTGCTACCATTGTCTAAACCTATCCAGTTATAGCTTTTCGTTGTTGATATGGTGACGCTTTTGGAAGTTGACGGTAAAGATGATACCTCATTAGGTAACTGATTTTCAATCAGAGAACTAGAAGACTAATGCGTCTCCTTTTGGAAACTTTAGCTAGAGTCATTTCATCTTCGCTGTCGTTATCGTCTGACAAATGCAAATAATTAGCTTGGGTTGGAATCCTTAGTTGAGTGTTAGGTAGATTTTGAATCTGGACTTGAATTTAGTTCCCAGAATCTTCGTCGGTGACGTTAGCATTACAATTTTCAGCGAGTAAGAATGCGACGCTCTCAGGAATAGGAACTTCCTCATCAAATTCCAACTCTGCTATGACTCTTTCATGGAGTCGCAATTCTTATCTTTTTCCATACACTTTTCCGATCAAACTAAATATTCCCTTGTAAGAAGTAGTAGTAGATATTACTATCATGCCTTATAAAGAACACCAAATAAAATGACTAAAAAAAAGTATAAAAAATGACAATTGGTGCCAATATTTCTTTCAATACACATAAAGGAGATATAGGACTTTTAATACACATACTCAAAAAATTGGAATTTTAATAATAATAAAATAATTCACCTCATGTCACGGTTTATTTAATGTTAAATAAAAGCTTCAAA
Source organism: Zeuzera pyrina (assembly GCA_907165235.1). Classification (NCBI taxonomy): domain Eukaryota; kingdom Metazoa; phylum Arthropoda; class Insecta; order Lepidoptera; family Cossidae; genus Zeuzera; species Zeuzera pyrina. Next base: position 22,119,778 of record OU015620.1, on the reverse strand, counting down.
ACTATTTAATAACAATCCGACAGTTCACTTACAATATTTAAATTATACTACCACACATCTCAACCTTCAAAGGTCACTATCAAAATTTGTTTATTTTACCCTCATTAATCACAAGATTTATGTTTATGCGAGGACCTTTTAAAAGGATTCTAGTAACAAGTGGCTTAAAATGTGGGATTTATAATAATCTCTTGATGTTCACACCATATCTATAAACCCAAAACCAAACACTGAGCCTGTACTATAAATGCATATAACAAATTATGACACTGGAGTAACACCCAGACTGGAAATCAATTAGATTTAATCCTTGTAAATACAACTGACTGACTGGCTAGTTGGCGATTTGATTAGTGCAGGTACCTTCCAAGACGAGGCTCCGGGTTCAACTCACCTTATGAAACAATCTTTCCTAAATCGTTTTGGAGTTTAAGCGTTATTGGGTGCTCCTCTTGTTCATTGCACAGTACTCATAGTACAAGGGCACAAGTCTAGTGTTTATTTTGGAATGGTATAACCGGTATATTTATCTGGAGTATTTACAAACAAAAATCTATAGGTTATCACCAACAGTTGTGTTATTTTAGTGGACATGTAACCTGTGGGTAAGCCTTTAATAAGAAAAATTATAACAAGCAACAGTTGATACACTCACCAACATATAATTTCAACTCCTTAACTTCATTCTCCCTCGGCATCTGGCTAATACTCTTGTATGATACAGTACTTTTTCTCATTTTCTCAGTGTCTTTCCCACTAGACTGTTTCGCCAGACGTTCTTTAGCTTTCTCATTGAGAGCAATTGCTAGCTCTCTTTGATGCTCCTTACGTTTCTCCTCGGACGAATGTTCAGTACGAAGTTTTGATTCTATAACTGCTGTTCTTTTGCCCCTGCCTGAAAATTACAGAATACATACAAGTGCATTATTTGCTCTTCTTAACATTATTTTATCCAAATTGCTTGATAATTGAAACTTGAAAAAAAAATGCAAAAAAATCTAGTTTTGTCTTTCACCTGTATATGGTACATTGAACCGGAAAATATGATAGGTATGTTAAGATATAATAAAAGATAATAATAAATATATACATAATTAATTTTGCTAAATAACTTAGAAATTCGTATCGCCTTGTTATTGCATGTTACGAAAAAAATGAGATAATTTTCATACCATTCTCTGCAAATGAGCTTTCTATTAATATAACAATAATATTTACTGTATTGCATACAGTTTTCACTTGTAACTTATTTCAATCATTTTCTATATCTGTTTACTGTAAAATACACTAATCATATTCTCAGAGGATATTTTAATAAATTGTTCATTAGGTGATGTGTGATGACGAAATGTGTGATTAGTGTAAATGGAAAATGTCTAGAACAGGTGAATGAAATTGTGTACCTGGGGAGTGCGTTTTCGAGGGATGGAAGATGTGAGTTGGATGTGGAGAGACGGGTAGCAGCTGGCAATAAAGTGAACGGTGCTCTGTCCGCATTAGTGGGTAGTGTGAATATATCTAACACTGCTAAAATGGCCATCCACAATGCGGTGTTGGTGCCGACTTTGTTGTACGGCAGCGAGGCATGGATATGCCCGAAATCGAGTGAAAGTATGATAAATGCTGTGGAGATGCGGTCTCTCAGAAATATGTGCGGTGTCACGCTTGCGGACAGGATAAGCAATGATGAGATACGCAGTATGACAGGGTTGCACAACAGTGTTATTGTAAAAATGAAGAAAGGAATGCTTAGATGGTTCGGGCACATGGAAAGAATGAGTGATGAAAGACTGACGAAGAAAATATACAGAGCGAAAGTGAGTGGTAAAAGAAGCCAAGGAAGACCAAGGCTGACTTATGAAGATCAAATAGCCAGAGTGTTAGCAGACGGAAATGTCAAAAGCACTCGCATACCTAGGCGAAAATGTGTGAGGAGAATGATGAGATTTGAGGAAGCGAAAGAGGTGTGTAAGGACCGCGACTCCTGGCGCTCCGTCCTCTCTGACTACCCCGTTGGGGATACAGCGTGAAGTTATGTTATGTTCATTAGGTTCCAGGGCGACATCTGTCGTGACAGTTATGCACCGGAAAGTACAGTGTTCTTATTGGTTCATTCTACATATTACCTGTTGGGTACAGCTTTTTTTGCTGTATTGTATGTTTTTGAGAACAGCATGTATGTATAGGAACAATTAATACTGTGGAGTTCACTTTAATCACTGTTGTGATGGAAAATTAATAGTGAGTAGATAGTAATCACATATCCTTTATATTTTATATTTGTTTAATTTAATTTAATTAATAGTAGATAAAGAGATAAACAAGTATGCAAGAACTTTTCTTTTGACAAGGTTCATAATTATCCAGACATTTTATTTCCAGTGAGTAGTGACAAACTACTCATACCTTTTTTACAAAAAGTTAAGTCTCTAACCAATTTCTTTTTTGTATTCAATCCAATATAAAAAAAATAAACTCTCTTAGACATTTCGTAGTTTTATAAGAAATATTTATAAAAGAATTATACATATTTAGAAACATATACACACATATATATATATATATATATATATATATATATATATATATATATATATATATATATATGTATACACTATACATTTTCACTTTTATCAATACTAATATTACATTTGATAAAGAACAATAGCTTCGAAAGCTGCGTTTAAATAACGACTTTTTACCTACGTTTCTAAGTAGAACTGAAATGACTAACTATATGTGTAACAGATACCTAGAAAGTTAAATGTAACAAATAACAGCTTAAAACTTGAGTCTCTGACAATAAACTAGTATCTTAATAATAGCTTTTTATATATAATTTAAAATTGTATAATATTAGCATGCAATTATCAGTTGTTATCATTCCAAAAACTTAAAAAACTCACCTCCATTTTCTATCCATCCATGATTGCATGTAAGTAAATAAAAATATGTATAAGCATACAACCAGCCACATTAAATAAAATATCTTAATAAGTAATAATTTTTGTTAAAGACTGTATTAAACAAAAACATTTTATAATTAATGGTACATGAAAAAACCACTATATGAAAATGACAGTTATAATAATTAATAGTTATATCGTCGTAAATTTACAAGTAGCAAGTACAGATTTTGAGTTTTCAGTAACATGAATGATTAACATTTTTTATTTTATTTTGTAACGCCAGTGATATTATAAAAGATAATTCAAATATCGAACACCGCAATCGTGAGACCAAATGAAATAGGAAAGAAACTCGCCGTCCGACTCGCGTGTACGGCTAGAAAACAATTAGCACGGCTCGTTTGTCTGTCAAAGTCTGATGCTGAAGAAGACACGTTATTTCACCCTAATTCGTGTCCACTCAGGCGAGGCTAATCAGCTGGTCACGTTTGGCGCCCAACAATTTTAGCGAATATAATATCTTACTTTAAATTTACAAGAATAATATTACAAAAGTGCTTGGATCTCCAGAAATTGATTACAGATCTCCAGAAATTAAGTTCGGAAATTTACAATTTTATAATTATCAAAGAACTTATGCATGTGTCGAAGTTTTTCGAATTTTGCCTTAAGTATCATAATGTTACTTGGAATAAGTGTTTGTGACATAAAGATAAAAAAACTAAAAATAAATCTCTTATGTAGTAGAAATAACTTTATTTTATTTAGTACACACTACAGGCACCAGCCATAACTGATTCATAATACAATAAGGGACAAACACAACATAAAGTGAAAATTACTCAAAAGTATCAAAAAACAAAAGTAAAGACCCCCTGCATAATATTTACTCTTTGTAACCGAAGCAATTTAATAGAAATATAATTAAGCAGGCAATCCAGATCACGAATGAAATAATTTAATGTTTTCTAATATTTAAACACTGGTCATTTTTGGATTTTTAATCATTAATGTTTCTGAGAATAATTGTGTACATGAAAGTGAACAAGAAATAGGTCATAAAAACCATATATAACCAAAAAGATTAATTTCACAAGAATCATTATTTAAAAATTAAGGCACTATACAAATGCTACATCATTTTAAAACAAAATTATAAATAACTACAATGAAGGGTTTAAAAAATTTTTTTTATCTAAAAAGTAATAATTCACCATAGAAGAATAATAACACTCACCCAATATTTCAGTCTTGTTCTCCTTTTCTTCTTCCTCCTCCTCATCATCATCCTTCAAGAAGATTCCAATATTTTTAATCTTCTTTTTGGACTGTGTAAGAAGAGATGCAGGCTGTTCCTCATTAACCAATACTGTATCACCAATAAAAAGTGCATAAGTCTGAAAAAATTAAAATTATGAATATGGTAGTTATTTTTTTGCAATACATACATAAATGAAAATAAAATCTTATACCGAATTAAACAACATCAAATGTTACTGTGGCCGTAACCAGTAGCTATAGCCGAAACATCTATCATTTGCCAGTACCATGCAAATGAAGCTATGAGCAAAAATTAGTAATTGATTTACATATTTTATAAATAACAGAAAACCAACCTTGCCTTCCTTGTCAGTAGCAGCACTATTTGTCAAATTAGCCAGGCCAATGTTGATATTGAAGACCATTCCCTTCTTGGCCACAACTGATGTTTTGGGACCAATGACGATTGAACTTTCACGAAATTCTATACCCATCGCAAATCTATAATACATAAATTAGTGCTTAAGAATTTTTGAATATAAATACCAATGCTATAACTAATCTAAACAAATAAAAATATATAATTTGCTTCTATACAGTTTTTATAGCACAGTGTTTTTTATAGCACAGGTGGTGTGTACTACTGTATCTTCCCATGCAGAATGTAAAAATCAGTCGAAGGATAAAACTTATCATAAAGAACTTACATAACAAAATTTCCATGTTTTGTCATTCGTCAAGATATGCTGCCAAAGAGCAAAGACTATCTATTACATTGGGCGAATCAGATACTTAGGTTCATATATATTGGTGATTAATATTGTCATAATTTGTTAGAAAGAACTTACATATGAATTGGGGATAATTACGAAATAAAGTTAGTGTTATTGCACATTACTTAACTAAAATAATGCATATTATAATAATGTAAACTTTTTCTACTTTTAATCAACACTTTTTGTAAGGCCATATGATAAACACTGATGCTAATTAGTTTCTATTTACCGCTAATTAGGCACGTAGGGAGCGTCTACCTCAGTTCAAATAATGTCATTATATTTTCACTATAGGGTTTCACATTAAGGAATTAATTGTGCATTGATACCACTGATGTATATAGATAGGCCCACACTAACAAACAAAACGGTCCAAAAAAACCAATCTGATTTGCAAAATTAGACTGGTTTGCTTATAGTCAGTTGCGAGCATTCGACTTACTTTGGTCGCGTGGTCCGCCGGGAACAAAAAAATAAGTGGAGTAGCTTATATCTAATTGAATATAAATTATATTAATAAAAATCGTTTTTGATTTAAAATACGATCTCATATTTTTTAATGTAGATTAATATTGAACCTATTAATCTGCATTCAAAATTAATATGTTAATCTACATTAAAAAATTTAAGTTTACTGTCCATAAATGTGTTATGTCAATCAATTAAAAATAAATAAAAATTCTAGTCAGCCAGTCGACTCGGTTATGCTTTCTCTGTGCTGTACACCTGTACGTACACGTGTCACTTGAGGCCCGCACTGCGGTTTCGTACAATTTTTGACCAACCAATCGGAATCAAAAATTAATACGAAACCGCAGTGCGCGCCTCAAACGACACGTGTACGATTTTGGAACGTTTTTATTATACGTTTACTATCTATATAAATCAGTGATTAATAGTCATTAACTGAGAATGGATATCTGCAAAAGATATCCATTTATGCAACACAAACGAAAAATACTAAAATACTATGAATTACCCAAAAGTCTTTGTAAGATTGTCCACTAATTCTGGTTTTTCTTTCTTCGCTAATGCTAAGCCTGCCTCATAAACTGCCGACAGTCTAGCTCCAGCGACTAGATGCTTCATAACCTCCTCTTCCAAGTTCAATAAGAAGTTGTAGTTACGCTGAATGTCATCAGTAGGGTTGACCAGTAATGTACGCACAATATTTGAGCAGTAGGATTTGTATCTTGCACCTAAGGAACACACTACAGCACCAAAATGCAAGTGGTTCTTGTCAGAAACAGCACTAAATTTGAGACTATAATTGCCTCCAGACTGTATGATAGGAGGATAGCACATATCTACTTGAGATGTGTCTACTCCTGTGACATATTTCTTGTCAGAAATTGCTGCTTCAACACCCTCTGCAAGTTTTGAATGCTTGACTTTCTGTAATATAAAAATAAATCTCACACTATTCATAATAAAATACAAGTTATATTAAATTTATATCATGAATATTTATGAAGACACTTTTACCTTATCAGAATCAATAATCTCCATAATCTGGTCCTTTAAATATTTTGTGAAGACATCAACTGTGACCAAACATGCTTTCTTTACTGTTATTACTTCTGAATCTTCCTTAGGAGCCATGAGAACAGCTATTGATGAACTTACATCTACATTTTCAAATTTTTCCCCTTTCAAAACTGCTTTCCAGCTCTCACAGAATTCCCCAGGGTAGTTATCTTTAGCAAAAACACCGAGAGACTTCCCAGATTTAGATTTTTTGATCTCCTGAACAAGCTTATTGAAGTTTTCCTTATCTTTGTCATTCTGTAAAATAAAAATAAGATGGGGCTTGTAAACTTAAGATGCAATATTATATTTATAAATACTTAATATATAACTAGATGCTATATAAAATGACACAAAGTTTAGCTGATGAGTGAAAAAATGTTATGTATGAAACCAAATTAACTGGTTTCGTATTAAAACACTTTCAAAAACATTACTAAAAGAAAGTTAACGAGCTAAAAAAAGTTAAAATGAAAACACATAATCCTTGGCTTAGTTATTACGTACTTTTATTTATATAAAAGTCAGACATAAAAATAATTTGCTAGTTATTATGTACTTGTGATAAACTAGCAAATGATTTTAAAAAGACAAAGTGATTTAAGACAGTGATTAAGCAGTGATTATACATAATGAAAGGCTATTAAATATATGATTTAGTCAATATATACATTGTGTATATTAACTAAATCATATATTTCGTTTGAAACATGAATTTCCATTTAGTAATTATTCGTAATAATTACTTGGAATTACTTAAAGCAATAATCACATCCCAATCAATGGTTGTATAGTAACAACATATGTGATATTTTATATAGTTTCTAGAGAATTGGACATCTATGACCTCTTCTAAATAGGCAAAATGTTGCTAAATGTGCTATGAATTAAAGTATTTCTGGGTGCTTTTAAAAAAGAGGGTACGACTATTGAGGTCATTTTGTTTACTCCTGTACAAAACATCAAACCTCCCACTTCCCCATGCAGGCATACAAGCAAAAAAAGTAAGATGAAGACTTCGGTGATCACTATGCAACTTAACCTATATCAACAAAGTAATTTCTTTATAGAATGTATTTTGACATTATATATATTAGGACCTTGAATAAGTTCTCACTGTTTCTTTAAAGATGACGTTACCAGGACTATGTGCATGAGATTTCAGAAGGTAATGCATCTGTAGGGAAGTACTGTCTGTAGCATTGAACTTCAGTGTATGTTAGTTCACCATAGTGTAAACACATTTTTTTTTGTTGGTTCTAAAAATGTCGAGTTTTGTGTCAAATAAAGTGTAATTTATTGTACTATTTTATTCAAAAGAAATCTGCAGCTGAAGCACACAGAATATCTTGTTGAGGCTTATGGTGAGAATGCTCCGTGGGAAATGACACACAGAGACTGATTTTGTCGCTTCAAATTATGAACTTGAGGATAAAGAATGTTCTGGCGCACCAAAAAAGTCATAAGACAAAGAATTGGAGGAATTGCTTGATCAAGACCCATGTCAAACGCTAGCCGAACTTAGAAAATCATTACAAGTAGATGAGTCAACAGTTTTGAAACGTTTGAAAGCATTGGGAATGATCCAAAAGCAGGGGACATTGGGTGCCATTAGTTGAAGCCGACAACAGAAAAGGAAAGGTTTTTTTTCACCATATCATAATTGGTCATGAAAAATGGATACAGTATGATAATACAATGCATAGAAGATAGTGGGGTAAGTCTGACCATGCATCAACATCATCCGCAAAATCAAATATCAATGGTTCGAAGCTTCTCCTCTCTACATTTGGTGGGATTAGCAGGGTGTAATTTCTTATGAGCTGCTCAAATTGAATGAGAATATCACAGGAAATCACTATCGACTTCAACTGATGCTTTGAGTCAAGTCCTAAAGGAAAAACGGCCGCAATACAAGCAGAGTGATTTATGTTAACATTTATGTTACAAAGTGACTGATGTTACATAACAACGCTTGGCCATATGTTACAAAACCAGTGAAAACCTACTTGGAAATACTCAAATGGGAAGTTCTATCCCACCCGCCATATTCACTAGACATAGTCCCATTCGATTATCACTTGTTCCGTGCGATGGCACTTCTATTCTTATGAAGACCACTAAAAACCAAAAAATGGCTCGATTCTTGAGTAGCTTCAAAAGACGTATTCTTTTTCTGACCCAGAATTCATATGTTGCCAGAAAGATGGTAGCAAATAGTCTCTAGTGATGGGCAATACTTGAGTGAAATGTATATTTTCCTTATATTTTATATAAATCATTTATTTTGTCAAAAAGCAGCCTGTTGATGAGAATGATTGTACTGTAAATAATAGTTATATGTAGTCATATTTTGTACTGAATTGTACAATTGTTTATTAGAAATTTGCAATAATTTTCACTATAAATACTATGCCGTTTATAATATTAGATGTTAATAGTTTTGTACATAGGTGAAACAATAAACTATTAATCTATTGGTGTTACTATTTTCCCGATAAGGCATGATGATTAAATTGTAATATCATAGATTAGGTGAAAATTGACAATAAATTGAACACTTTTATACGCCTATATGTATGGTCTAACGCACGGGAATAAAAACAGAGCGAGAAAGCTCGCTGTACGCATTCGACATCGGACACCCGCAACACACATTTCCCTTACGTGGAGTATGGTCTACTGATGGCCTAGAAAACGTTCCCCATCAAACCTTCTTGTACGCCTACAAAATTCTATTATGTCCTCGTAGCTGAGAGATTTCAGTTCCTCCTCCCCAAGTAGGTCCGTTCCGAAAATCTCCCATCTTATCCTTGAATACGTTACACATTCCATTATGAAGTGTTTGCTAGTTTCCTCTTTGTCACAGTGAGGGCACTGTGCACTTTCACTTCCCTTACTAATTAGAGCCTTGTGCCTATTTAGTAAGTTGTGTCCAATTATTATTCCTGTGATCGTCCTAATGTTTGTTTTGCTCATACTTAGGATCTTTTGTACCTTCTTCTTATCTATTTCCTTTAGGAACATCCTTGACTGTCTACAGCCTACTTTATTCTTCCATGCTTTGATTGTTTCTTTCATAGCTATGGTTCTGATGATTCCTTTTATTATTCTTTCTGATATTGGGAGAACTGATTCAGGTCCGGTGAACCTCCTTTCCGATCCCTCTCTTGCAAGTTCGTCCGCCTTCTCATTGCCCTTATTCCCTTGGTGTCCTGGGATCCAGGCAATGGTTGCTTCTATTGAGGATGCTAACCGGTTTAACGTTCTTTTACATTCTAGTACCAAAGCTGATTTGGTGCTAGGTCCATCCAATGCTTTTAATGTGGCTTGACTATCCGTGTAAATTACCACATCTGTGTAAAATTGACCAGAGGCTCCTTTGTACCTGCCTCCAGCGAGTACTTCAATACTTTGGTCATATAGCCAGAAAACCCTCCGATAACCTGGAGAAACTTATGGTGACCGGTAGGATGGAAGGAAAAAGATCAAGGGGCCGTAGCCCGATACGATGGTCTGACCAAATAAAAGAGCATCTGAACACCAAGATTTCCAAGGCACTGGAACAGGCAAAGGATCGCATCAAATGGAAGGAGATCGTTAGAAAGCTAGGTCGGGCACATCACGACGCTCAGCAGTGAGCAGACGACTGAAGGAGGAGGAGGAGGACCACATCTGTGTACATACTATTGTCTTCTTCTAGCATCTTTTGAGCACATGTCAATACTGCGTATACCTCAGCTTGGAACACGCTGGTATATAGACCTAGCGATATGCTCATTTCCTTTTGTTCTGACTTGGGTGTGTAAATGCCCGCTCCCGAGAGTTTTGTGCTCTCTCTGCGAGAGCCATCTGTATACCCTATAAGTGTTCTTGTATTATTTCTTATTTCCCAATCGTCTCTTTCGCCGATGTGTACTCTGTATTTCTTGTCAAAAATTCTTAGTTTCTTTATTAGGTCATTGTTTTGTAATACCATTGACAGTTTTCCCGCATATATGGTATCTATTTATGCATATCCTTTATCTAGATGATTTGCTTTCCATTCTTTATATGTTTTCATGACATACCATTGTTCTATTGCTTTCTTTTTAATTTCTATTTCGAGTGGATTCATGCCTAGGATAATTTCCAGAGCTGCCGTTGGTGTCGACCTTAGTCATCATCAGGCAGGCCATTCTCTGTATTCTATCTAGTTCCTTCTTATTGCTCTCGATTTGTGCTTTGTGCCACCATACCACCGCACCATAGGTTAGTCTTGGTAGTGTTATGGTTCTGTATATCCAGTGTGTCATGTGAGGCTTTATACCCCAGGTTTTTCCCACCGCTCTTTGACATTGTATTAGGGCTGTTTTAGCTCTAGTACTTCTTTAATATGACTGCAGAATCTTAGCTTGTCGTCTAGATTTATACCTAAGTATTTAATTTCTTTGACTATTTCTAGTTCTTTTCCTGATAGCACTATGTGATAGCGATAGCGATAGTGATAGCACTATGGCATTATCATTATTGTCCTTCAATAAGAACTTATTCAAGGACCTTATATTGTTTTAAAGAAGTGCAAAGGTAGCTTGAAGTATACTTTATAACATAAATTATTAAAATTTATTAACCTTTATATCTGAATACATAAAAAATAAACTATTTATTGAGTTTTATTATTCAATTCAAGACTATCTAGATATTATGCGGAATAGCTAAATTATAATCATTCGACTAGATAGTTTAACAGCTAGATTAATCACTATTGACTGTAACAAAAAGCACATTTTATACTTACTCTATCCCTTACTAATAGTTTAACTGGAGGGAGCTCTGAATCTTCTTTTGCATTCTCAATTTGTCTGAGAAAATCAATCTTCTTTTTGCTGGCGAGGAAACACATGCTGTGCTCTGTGAGGACTGTAATTGTGTCCGGTAGCTCATAGGCAAACAACCAAGTCTGATGACAAAAAATTTCAATATTTATGAAATCTCTATACTATATTTTTATCAGTGTAGCACACAAGTAGAAGGTGAAGGTCATTTCATTAAATCTTTGAACACTGAACCTTCGAAAACCAAAATGTTTGTAATGAAATTGGTTTTACATTTTTTTATTTTATCGAACTTTCATAAGGTAAGTAGGTACCTTCTAACATTCACTGCGCAGAATATGTATATTGTCGACAATATTCACTTAAAAAAGTGTACCTACAACCATTACTAGAGAACGTGCCTAATATTGCAAATACATTACGGAAATTGTGCAAGAAAAAAATACATGTTGGAATACTTTTAGCAAGAAAAAAACATCTTACAAACCTGCAACGCAGTGGATTTGCTGTAAAGAGTGTCTTCATCAACTCCAACGCAAGAAACCAAACAATCGACCTTCGCCAAAGCATCTTCGCTTTTCGGATCCGCTGATGCAGCCTACATTAAATAAATTCATTTTAGAATACAAAACTACCTGTTAACGAGAGATAAGTACGTATAAAAATTAATGAATTAAATAAAAACTTTAAAATCAACCTTCCATGCCGCATACAATCTTTTCATTCGACGATAAAATGTCTCTTTGTCCAGCGTAAGATTTGACATTGTGAAAAAAATTAAGGAACTAAAAAACTAACTAATATAAGAATAATTTTAAGCAATTTGTACGCTTCAGCGAAGGAAAAATATTAATAGACATCAGTAATTTTGACATAAAGCAAACACACAAATGGCGGGCGGCGCCATGATGAGGTAGGGATGTGAAAAAATATCGATGTATCGATACATCGATATTTCTTTTTTGATATATCGATATTGTCAGTCATATTGTAATTCGATAAATCGATATATCTATGAAAAATATCATATTATTGAAAATCGTATTAAATACGATATTTTTCTAATCTATGAGTAGGATTTTAATTACTAAATACAATTTTATTGCAAAATACGAAATAAATATAAAATCTTGAAATACCGCATGTAAACACTGCACAATATAATTTTAATATGCAATTGATACTAAATACGTTTTATCTGCTCTCCAGCTCACCTGCATAAAATTAACACAATAGATAGTGATTTGTGTCAATGAACCAATGTGGGCGATTTAAATCATATCCTTTTGTCATACCTACGTCCATAAATTCCTTGTTTGTAAGTAACAATCCTTAATATATAAAATTATTGCATCTTTTGTTTCCTGTAACAATATTAAAATCTAGAATAGGTATATGTATGTATATTTTTCTTTTTTTCTGTTTCTTTCTCATTTCTGTATCTTCATCCTCTCTCTGAACAGTCGATGAGTGTGGACGCGTTGCTTTCTAAATTAATTAATAAATAGTAATTGTATAACTATTTTGGCCTTTACCACATTAAATGTAAATGTCATATCCATGTGTAGTGAATAAGTGAATAAATACCTCACATATTGCTATCCCTGTCCCGCACCGCTTCTTATCGCTGTGCTAGCGGAGGGACTTTCTTCACACCCGGCAGCGTAAGCGATAGCACGTTATTTTTCATCTCCGTTACACTCATGCAACAATAACAACTTAGTAGCTTGCAACGAACACCTCCGAATAGATTGTCATCTAGCCCGGACTTGCGTACCAACATTGCAGCCGTAGATGACTTCGTAAACGTACGCAAACGTAAACAACCCGAACACATCAATCCAGAGCAAGATGTGGTAATATTCGAGCAGAAGCTTAATAACCAATTGAAATTTTGGAATAAAAACATTGAATAATCGATATTGAAAAGCATGTTTACTTCAATGAAATGCTGTCCAAAGTGACTCCCGCCCAAAAAATGTAATTGTGAAGTTTACCACACGGGTGCTTCGTGACAACATCCTCGCAGCATTCCGTACTTTCAGGGGGTTGGATATGGATGCTTTAGGTATGTCAGGCACATCACATAAAGTATACATCAACGAACATCTTACACTAAAAAATAAACAACTATTTAGAGAATGTCGTATCAAGGCCGCAGCTCGGGGTTACAAATATGTATGGGTGAAGCATGGCGTGATCCTGGTACGTAAGTCTGATACCTCACTAGTAATGGCTATCCGCTCCGACCTTGATATATCGTGAAATTAAGTGACTTTGTTATGCATTGTATACCACGTTTATCTTGATTTTTAACAATATCCTTATATAATGCATATTTTATGTTAACGTTCAATTGATTGTGTTGAGATAGGCGCATACATATATACATTAAATATGGATATGAATGTGATTGGTTGGGCATATATTATTAATATTAATTCTACAAACATTACTTGGATATTATCATTTTCTAACAATTTTAAACGCAAATATTCTTTTGCACCACAATTAGTGTTACATTTTTTGTTTACCTGCCGTGAGGGACATACAGTACTACTAAACTTTCAATATTTGATAGAAAGGTGTATACTTACTATAACTTATTATCACTACCCCCACAAATTATTGATTATAATGTTGAATCGGTGAAGACACACCATACAGATTATTATCATTACCATATATACCGCACAGGATGTATACTATTGTTCACTATTAACAAAATGCTCAAAGTCAAATCAATTTATTCAAGTAAACCCAATTACAAGGTATTTTTGAACGTCAAATCTACTTTAGTTCGGTTCAAATAGAAAACCTGGACACTGAGAAGAACCGACAAGAAACTCAGTCAGGTATCATTTATGCAACTTCATTTTACAAAAGGTTTATTAAAATACAATATTTTCATTAAGCCAGTAAACGCATGTGCAGAGAACATCATTTCCAGACCATTGTTTTATCTTCAATGAAATCGTTTCTTTTATAGTATGATTCAATGAAGTCAATGTACGTTTTATAACCAATCTAAGTTTATTATCTGTTAATTGAAAAATTCCTTGAGGAACTTTATTATAAAAACGAATGCAGTTACCCAAAAATGAAACATTTGACTTATGTAATTTAAATTTTGAAATAACCAATTTACCACGACCTCGGGTTTCCATACCATTCATATCGCCTTTCTTTTTAAACAGATCTATATTTTTCCTCGTATACATAATAATTTCAAAGATGTATAAGGAAAAATTAGCATTTAACGGCATACGTGGGAACCTCTGGCGATGGTTCAAGTCGTACATTACCAATAGAACACAGAAAGTCATCGTCAATGGATATGAATCGAATACCGTTTCCATTAATTCTGGCGTCCCTCAAGGCTCAATACTTGGCCCCCTGCTGTTCATCTTTTTTATTAATGATTTTGACAAATGCTTTAGACATTGTAATTACCTACTATACGCAGATGATCTAAAAATATATCATACTGTGCGGGACACTTCAGACCACCATAAATTGCAGTGACTGACATCGTTTCGGCGAGTACTGTCGTACTAATAAACTGCAACTGAGTCTAGATAAATGTAAGTATATTACCTTTACAAAAAAGAAATCTCCAAGTAAACAAAACTACATCCTGTGTGGTTATACTCTTGAGAGTGTAAAAATAATAATAGATCTTGGGATTACTATGGATTCCAAATTAACACTAGATATGCACATTGAAAGTATTTGTAACAGTGCATGTAAAATATATGGTTTTGTCATTCGCTCCAGCAATGAATTTAAACATAGTTCTACTTACATTCATCTATATAAGTCCCTGATTCGGTCGCAGTTAGAATATGTTAATGTTGTTTGGTTCCCCTTTTAAAAAATATATATCTGACATTGAGAAAGTGCAAAAGAAATTTCTTAAATGTGTTAATTTCAAATGCTATCATAGTTATCTACCTTATGCCCAACTACTAGAAAGATATGATCACCTTGATCTAAAATCAAGACGCATCCAATTGCAGAGAATGTTGCTATATGATGTTTGTCATAACGTTCATGATTGTACACCTATTATAAATAATATCTCTTATAATGTGCCAGTCAGATCCAATATGTGTGCTTGTCGTATTATTAATAATAAATTATTCTAAACTAATACATGTCGAACTAATGCTGGTTAAACGCTCTCCACTATATTGTCTGGCGGACACATATAACAGATACCTCTGTAATGTAGACATTTTTGGTATGCGTCCGCGTTTGTATAAAAAGGCGATTACTGATAAAATAAAAACAACCAACTGTTAAATATCTTCAGCAGTTCATCCTCTGCTTAATCATTGAGTTGCTAGTTATAACACTAACTAATAGAATAATACTTGATGAGATTTAGTTCCTAACCCTAACCTTAAATCTATTATTAATAATTCCTATCTTAACTTACTTTCAAACTAACCTTAACATCAAACTTTGTTTAGCTTTTATAAGGCTTACTTTGTAAGGCACAGAATATGTATCCTCACTCATCTAGTTCTAATTATGAATCTATATAATCCTAAACTGTGGTTAACGTAATTGGTATTACAATTACCTAAATTCTTATGATATAATACTTTCATAAATATTGTATTGTAATATTGTTTGTTGACTCCAATGAATGGAAAAAAAATTATGCTATAAGTAGTTGTAGTATTTATTTATTTACGTGTATTTATAATTCCTGCATGCTCTCGTGATCTCGATTCTTCCAAATTTCCTAAATTCCTTGTTACCAATTACCTTAACCTTTCCCCGTTTGTTTTTACAATTGTCGTTGGCAAATGCGCTCAACTTGCGTCACGCCATTAAAAAAAAAAGTTTTATTTCAACATACGGTTATGAATGCCGATACGGATTACCGATATATCGATATTATTTTTTCGATATGTTAATATCGATATTAAAAAATATATCGATACAATATGTATCGATACTTTTCGGCGCATCCGACATCCCTATGATGACGATTTTTTTTTCTATTTTTGTAGCATGGGGCACAGATTAGCGCATTGGCAAATGCCAATGTCACTAGTAGAATTACAAGTAATTTTTTTTCTTATCGTGAAACTCCAGAGTATATTTGTTCTGTCTCCAGTAAAGTGTTGATAGATAGACTGTTAACCTAACATTTTACTCTGTGATTTTCTCGTTCAAAATTCAAAATTTATTTTCTTTGATTTCGTAAAACTTAGTCATGTTATGAAAGTAACACTTCAAATACTTCAATCTGACAGAATTCGTGTACACGAGAAGCCAATAATACCCAATGACTAAGGAAACTAATTCCTTAGTCATTGATAATTAATACCATATTATGAACCAGTACCAAGTTCTGTGATACCTTTTTTTTTTTTTATTTTTAAATGGCACCGTACGTGAGTACATTGCCAACGTCAAGTAAAGCGAGAAAACAATTCAGTAGATAATTAGCGCATTTGCCAATGTCACGCATTAACACAAACTAGTATACAGACACAGAATCCATGTAGAATCACAAGTAAATTAGTTCTTTCTTATCGTAAAACTCCTCCAGTAAAGTGATAGTAGGCTTTACTGAAGTTATAAAGGACTTCTTGGAAGAGCGCGAAAACTTCAGCTACACGTTTATTTAGATCTCCTCCATTCTTGTCACTTACACAGAACTTTAAAACACAATATACTATCACTTTTGTACTTTAAAACTCTTAAAAATGTAAAAAATAGAAAATCTAAATAAAATGACAACCTCACTTCTCCCGTTCCCGCCAAAAAGTCCTGTGATACCTTATATGTATTTAAAGTATAATTTTCTCTATGAATAATACTAAAATCATAGATTATACATGGATTACACTAAAAGAAGAAAAATATCTAATTGTTATTGTTTAATTATTGTATTGTATTTATTGTATAATTGTATAGTTTTAATTATTGTGTTGAAGTCGTCGAATAACATCATATCGTAATTTTGCGATAATGTTAAAAATAAAGGAAGTTAAACATGTGTATCTAAATTCAAATATACTGAAAGCTCTTTCTCAAAACCGCATTTCAACAATCTTGGAATTCCTTGAAGAAGACGTAGAAAAGATATCTGCTTTAACTAAATTGTCTTTCCCAGAAGTTTTAGCTGTAAGAAATGATATAATAAAAAAATATTCTGCACCTTTGATTAACGGTAACGAATTGTTATTAAAAAGTTTAAGTATGAAAAAATTTATAAGTACAGGCTTGCCTAGGTAAGTTCACTATTTAAAAAAATTAAATTAATTATCGAAGGTCTATTTTAGCTCTCGTTTCCAGTTTAGATGCTGTACTTGGTGGTGGGATTCTACTCGGATTTTTAACAGAAGTTTGTGGTTTAGCAGAATCAGGAAAAAGTCAGTTATGTTTTCAACTCGCTATCAATTCTGCTAAATATAATGAACATAGTGTTCTGTACATTGACACAAAAGGTGATTTCTCAGCTGTAAGAATACAAAAAATATTAGATAGCTACAAATGTTCATATAAGGTACAACTAAAGCGTGTTATTTATGTTCTTTTAATAATATCTAAGGTCTAATCTGATAAACAATCATCACTATGTTTCAGGAAATGGCAATAATAATGTGTAGGATAAGAGTTGTTTATATATGGAATATGGAAGATGTTATTGAATTATTACAAAAAATAAAAAATAAAACAATTGTCATTGAAAATCTGTCATTAATAATTCTAGACTCATTGCCATGTTTAATGTTCCAATACATTGGTGATGAAACCAAAGTTGGTAAGATACATTTTAAAATAAAAAACTGAAAAATATTTTTCAGATACTTAATGTAATACAGCTTGAATTTTATAAATTGCTCTTATAGTAAGACACTCTTCTAGGGCCTCTTGTGGTTACATATATGGGAGAATCCAGAAGATATATATGATAGAACCGAAGCGGTCATATAATGGCTAGAGGCTGGTTGTATATTGTACACCATACATGCTGCCTGTGTCCTATTTTTATGCAACCATTTATTGCATATACTAGTGCATTGTTTGTTACTGTTTATGACTCTGACCATGTCTTTTTTTATTGTAAATGTAATGAACCAATATTGACACAAATTCTTTTTTCATTTAAATTTATTGCTATGCTATATAACTATGTAAATAAAAAAAGAGATTTTTGTAAGTCATAACATTGAATTACATTTCAAATTGGGTAGCTTTTTTGTAACTGCACCTTATGTATTGAAATAAAATAATTATTAGATTTTATATTTACAGGACTAAGGCTTTTAAATATTTTTGTTAACAATGCAAGATCGTTAGCGAGTGAGTTAAGTATTGGTGTTATTTGCATAAATATACAGACAAGATGGGTAGACCAAGATGTTGATGTTGAAGGTAAGGCTAATCCAATACTTGTGTGGTATCAACTACATATCAAGAGTCAACATACTAGGTGGAAAAAAGCTCTTCTTCAGTTATCTAGATTAATCTGTTGTGCATGTTATGCTTGATGCATTTTAATGTTGGTAAAAATATGTAATATTTTTCCTTTTTTGTTCAGATGCACCACAATCTACATCAATATACAATGAGAAACGTAATCGATGCCTTGGTAATTACTGGCAACATATACCTGCTGTAGTGTTACTATTAGAAAAACCTTTAGACAGTAGCTTAAGTGAAAAGTCGGGTACTTATCGAATCAGTGTAACATTGTTGAAATCGAATTGTATCACTTGTATGCAAAAGTGTACTTTAAAATTAAGCAGTTTAGGTGTTACGAAATAAATTTTTATCATTTGGTACTGTTGTTGTATATCATTCATAATAGATTAATACCATTTAATACCTACATATAAAAATCCACTAGGACCAGTTTGATTCGGAGCACCGTGTCTCACTAGTTGAAATCGCAACCTGCAGGTAATCGTCGACGGAATGCGGAGTTTCTTTGCATCCTAGCTATCATGGCGAGTATGCTTCTCGCTTTATGATCCAGATGTCTCAACCGACTCCGTCACTAATGTGAGACTACAGGAAATGGAACTTTTCATTCCAAACTGTGATTCTCACGGGGGGCGGGTGGTGTGTAAGGATCCACCAGCGCGTTTAGAAAGGAGGAGGAGTACAACTATGCCTCTAGGTCGATTAAGAAAGACATCGCCAAAGCAAAGTCGTCGTTCATAGGCAAAATTGGCGAGAGACTAGGTCGTTTTCTTTCGGGTACACACGCCTTTTGGTCTCTTGCCAAAGCGGTCCTTGGGAATTTCTGTCAGCCCTTTCTTCCACCATTGCGCAAGATTGATGACTAACCTGGCCCACACTGCGAAGGAGAAAGCCGATCTTCTAAGCATTCTCTGCTTCAAAGCCGACCCTGGATGACGGGAGAAACTCACCACCAACCATACCGCATTGCGCGATTTCAATGCCTAACGTTCAGTTCCTACAGAGTACAGTTGGTAAGGCCCTTTTTTCCCTCGATGTTCACTAGTCGAGTGGGCGGACGGTATTCTCTCCCAGTTGTGTTAAGGACATATGCTCCGGAGTTGGCACCACTTTCTCGAGTTTTTGGAGGACAGCCTTTGTGCATCCAATCCCGTAAAAAGGCGATCGCTTGGATACATCTAACTATAGGCAAACAACCCCGCGGCCTTGGTCTTACGGGAGGAATTTTATCGCATTTATCATGGGGAATGTTCTGAATAATTGTTCGGAGTACTGACCGCTGCTGAGTTCCATTACCATACTTCACGCAGTCGACTATCCTTCCATTCCCACCACCTTCATGGATGGCGGTATACAACTGCGCGTTTTTACGACATTTTTACCACGTACGACAATTTCATGGAACCATCTTACAGCGGCGGTATTCCTGGACCGTTATGTCACAGTATATATCACTGGTTCCCAAACTTATTTTGTCTACTGAGTCGAGAGCTCATGCAGTCGTTGTCTAAGATGTCTCCTAGCTAAATGAAATTACAAATCACCCCCCAGCCCTCTACACAACGCCCCCATTTTTTTTCTGGGTCTCTTACCGCCCCCCTTTAGGTCTGCAGCGCCCACAAGGGGGGCGTTATCGCCCACTTTGGGAATGGCTGGTATATATGAACATAACAGTAGAAAACTAGAGTACGTGGTCTTCATAGAAAGCTAGAGTACGCGGTTTGTATGTGTGCGTGCTAATACGCATTCGCAGTAGCACGCACACAACTGCAATGTTTTGGGAGAATATGGGAATTATTGTAGCGCCAGTCGGAGTCGCACGCGACGCAAACATGCGACCACTTCCGTTTGTCTTTAATTCATTCTTCATTATCTTCACAAAAACGAAAATGTCCAAATCGCATAAACGAACTTATTTTTTATAATGTTCTTATAGATGCCTAAATAATCTTAGGTATTCGAATCAGAGACAAGTTTCTCGTGTTCGTTGAATTAAATTTAAACGAATACGAGAAACTTGTCCGTGTGCATTGTTTTTTATTACTATGTACTAAATGTATAACTAAATGAGATGCTTTCCGCATCTTACACCCAACGCAACAACCCTACGTATCCGGCCGAGAGTAGGAGAATTTCGTTACGCATTATGCGGCAGTCGGCCTTCTTTTCTTATTTTTTATGACTTAGGAGAGTTTCAAAAAACGGGTCGATAATGCACCCGTGATTCCCTGGACGTTGCGATGTCCATGCGCGGCAGCGATCACTTTCCATCGTGTGACTCGCTTGCTCGTTTGTCCCCTCCGCACTTAGATATAATAAAGTACATACAAATAGATATACCCTGCCATTCAAAACGAGTGAAGACAATAAATCGAGAATGTGGTTACAATTAAAATAAAATGTTATGCACAATAAGCTCATTTCACCTAGTAACACGATCTGTTATAACATAATTTAGTTATAAGAAAATGCGGAAATATATATTTTATTGATATTGAAGGTAACCTTTAAAACATTAAAGGAAAGCGTAATAATATTTCTCGCAATTATATTAAAAACCCAAACTGTGCAAGACGACTGGTATCCCTAAAACCAATGTGGGAATATGACAATACCAATTCCTTTACCCGAAATGAGCGGTAACTTGACAAGATTTGTTATTAAATATTTGTTCTAAATTAGGTATTTAGTCAAGTTGGGGGTACGAAAAGAGCTTTTTAAAAATACAAGTCTATTTTAAAAACTACAATCTTATTCTAATGCTAAGAGCTTAAACCAGCTCCCCATGTCATTTAAGCCCATCATACTGACTCTGTCTTGTAAAGCTTACAGGTGTTTATGCTTATCATACGGGATGGTGCAACAAGGCCGTACTTATCTATTTAGAGTTATACTAAATACTTGTAACGTAAATAAAATATACACATACATTAAATAACACAAAGTAAATCTACGGAACCTACATATTAAAAATAATCAATGAAAAGTTCTCGAAACGCGTCTAATACGTAATTCTAAAGCGCGTCGCGAGTGTTGCATTGTGAGGGTAATTTTTAGTTAGCGGTCGAAAAGTCATATGAGTCAATCACGGATGACACCTCCGAAGTTGACACTCGTCGTCTAACGTCTCCTTGTTGAGTGCAGTGATAATTACGTGTATCTTCGTCTCTGCGTAGATACTACAATTGGAATCTTGGGGATTCCAAATTGGAACTACAGGATTAGAATCAAAAGATTCCAACTGCAAGGTTCTAACTACATACTGTTGAGTTATACTATATACTATACTGTATACTAGACTATATACCGTTTGCTGATTTTCTTTTTTTTTGTTTAGTAACTATTGACGAGCTTTAGTGTTAGGTATCAATCACAGACTTAAATGGAAGCAGACTATACCCATCGATACAAAATGCATGGCTTTACTCTAACAAATAATACTCACACACATGCAGAATTCAGGCCCAGATTAAGGAGTGGGTGCTTATGACACTTGGTTATGAGAAAAAAGAACAAGTTCTATATCAGACGAGTGTTATCGTTAAATATTTTTTTTAAGGAGATAAGCGTCAGTGAATGTTTTATAAAATTATTAAATAACTCTTCATCACTATACTTTGTCCTTTGATAATTATTTTCTTTAAACTACGCATAAAACTCAAATAAGGGAAATTAAAAGAAGATAGTAGAGATAGTCGATGGGTGATCGCGATCACATTGAGAATAAAAATTAAATAGCTTACACAATAAAACAAAAAATGTTTTCAGTCTTTTATTTATTAATCGGATTGTTCTCTTTTTACATTATCTAAGAACTCATCAATCATCAAAGATGTGCATCAAATCATTTCACTGTTTTTCAATGTGTGCCAGAAGTAACTAGCGCAGAATGTCAGATATGCTAAGGATTTTTGATATTTTTTATCGATAAAATGACGTTTAACTTGCAATAAAGTTTAACCTATATAATCTTATTATAATTATAATAATCTTAATATTATAAAGAGGTAAAATTTGTGAGTTTGGATGTTCGGAGTAATCTGTGGTATTACTGATCCGATTTCGAAAATTCTTTCACCAACATATATATATTTTTTTTTATATACTCCAGACAATTACACAGATTGTGTGACCCCAAACTAAGCAGTAAGCTTGTACTATGGGTACCGCATAACGAACTCTGGGGGAGTTCCCAGTAACACCCGATAGAAAGATGAAAACAATAGAAAGATACATTATCAGCCAGTAACGGGCTGTATTTCATTTTCAAAAAAATTTCTACACGTGCGAAGCCGGAGCAGGTCGCTAGTATGCAATAACATTATTTATTTAAAATAACAACTCTTAAGTGTTATGTA
Source organism: Zeuzera pyrina (assembly GCA_907165235.1). Taxonomy (NCBI): domain Eukaryota; kingdom Metazoa; phylum Arthropoda; class Insecta; order Lepidoptera; family Cossidae; genus Zeuzera; species Zeuzera pyrina. The sequence continues at coordinate 22,096,679 of OU015620.1, read as the reverse complement.
AAGTGTTTTATTTTTGTTTAACATGGATACATTTCATTGAAGCTTTTTATGAAAGTGACATCTTTAATTTGTTTCGTTTCTTTCTCGTTTTTAATATAATCTCTTTAAGAATATTGGTTGCTAAGCCGAAGAAAGTACACGATTACCTAATTAAACAAAAAAAATAATTAATAATTACATGAACATGAAATGCAGGTGTAATTCTTACTTCATCGTGACACAGCTTTTCCGAGTTATTTTTCCTGTGCCATGGTTTTTGATTTAAAGTTTATTCTACAACATGAAGGTAAAGATGTATTCTGTAAACAAAAGAATTATATACCGTGCATAATAATAAGAGATACAAGATATTGTAGTAGAATTCTGATATTAAAAAGGGAAATTAGATTTTGTTTGTTATATTTTGTTTGTTATATTTTCAAGCCTAAACCACTGAACCCATTAAACTGATATTTATTTAAAAAATTAGTACGATTCACCAATTATACTGACGTAAAGAATATTTAAATATACTATTAAAATATTCTTTACATCAATTATTATTACTTCATATTGAAAATTAAAAATTTATATCGATATATTATGTAACCATCGATAATAAACCGCTCTATTGCACTTGGGTATAAATTAGTTTTTGGTATAAATCAATGACTAAGGTATAAATTAATATTTTACGAAAGGCTTGAGATAAATGGCATTTATACGAAGGTATTGGGATAATACATATTATTAAATTAAAGGATATTTACTAACCTGTTTTCGTCTAAGGTAAATTTCGCCATAGAGAAACGTTTATTAACGTTGGTTCGGCCAGCTCATAAACCACAAATTCCACAGGTTTTGTACTTAGGTTAAAAACAATACATAGATAGACCCTACCATACAAAACGAGTGAAGACAACGAATCGAGAAAGGGTTGCAATTAAAATAGAATATTTTGCACAATACGTTCATTTCACCTAGTAATACAAACTGTTCTAACATAATTTAGTTTTAAAAAAAATGCGGAAATGTGTAATTTACTGGAGTTATCCTTTACAAGCGTTTAAGGAACGCTTAATAATATTTCTCGCAGTCATATTAAAAACCCAAACTGTGTTACCCGTTTTTGAGAACACGATTATAAAATTTACGGAAAAAAAGATTTCTAAAAATATTGAGTTAATAGTACAGGATATTGACTCATTGAATTATATTTTAGCTAGGAGTATAAAACATTAAATACAATTATGTAAATGTAATTAATTTAATTTCTTATCACAACACAACAGAGCAATTATTTATTTGGTGATTCAGGCGTGGTGTGTGAGAGCGAGATACCAAATAAAAAAGTGTACGCGGTTATGTGATTGACAAAAATAATACAGTTAAAGTAACCAATAGCGCTATGATAAAACATCGCTCATAAAACATCGTTCATTAAAAGCGATGTATCGTCGATGTTAGGAATTTCAACATCGACGTGATGACATCGATGTTTATGAACTATATATCGATATATTGACATCCCTAATTCCAAAGAGTAATTCATTCATTTACCGTTTGCAATTTTTCTTGCTTTCATTTCGTGTGCACGCCTTTTTGGCGATGCTCGTCGAATTGTGATGTATTTAATTAGTTTACTGTATTTCCCATTTTTATGATAATTTAAGTGTTTAGTTTCCTTGTAGTTTAATTTATTTTTTATTTTTATTGAAATATACCTTATCGTGATACAAAATGGCGAATCAGTCGCAGAAAATTGTTTACAAGTTGGTTCTTACTGGTGGTAAGTAGAGTATTTTTGTCTTGTTTATTTTCTGTATCTGAAAATGTATTACTGTCAGTACAATTTACAAGTTTTTTCAGTCTTTATCTTCTGTTCTATTTGATTCTGTTAACCTAACTTTATTAGCTATTTAAAAAAATAACATTGTAGTTTACACGTGGTTTTAAGCCAATTTTATTCAGAACATATTGTATTTTTTAACCTAACCAGGACCTTGTGGTGGGAAAACTACTGGGCAGTCTCGTCTTAGCACGTTTTTCGAGAATTTGGGATGGAAGGTCAGTAATTTTTTAGTCGTAGCTTATGTTTTTATTTAGATTTTGTTACAATATCGTTTCGTTTTATTTAATAAATTCATTTATTTAAATACTATATTTAATATCCCTTTACTGTTAGCTTAGTAAATAAATTAAATGTGAAAATTAAAGCTTAATTCAATCACTGTCTAAGTGATATATTCCATTAATTGTGCATATTACTTAAGAAAATACCTATGAAGCAGAAACAAAATTTATGTGATATTTAAAATGATTATACCTAATACATTTTAATATGTTACTTTTTATTACAATATAAATTTTGTTTTTCGTTATCTTTAATCAAGGCTGTCTAATTCTTTAAATAATCAATCATTTTCTTTGGATACAGCTTGTAAATTTGTAAATATTGAAATAAAAATAAACATTGAAAAAAAATAACAGTTGTAGTGTTTGTGGTTTCTCCTTTTGGAGATCCAGTAAGACGTCGTTCCACGTTGTGTTTATTTCCAGGTGTTCCGGGTGCCGGAAACGGCTACCGTCCTTCTCAGGTATGAACTGAAATGTTCACAAATCAAAAGTGCATGTTTAAAATGGTACTTAGTATTTCAAATTTGTCATTAAATTGATTTCAAACAATTATTATATATACTATGTAACGTATAGTCATTCGCGTATTCATTATGTATAGTCATAGCGACAGTCACAAGATATATATATATATTTCAGCACTTACTGTCAACTGCCTACCATCAGGTTGGTTGTAAGGTTGTTTGCCACCTTTGCGTTTTGAAAAAAATTGAAAGATGAGAGATTTTTCTTTTGGACTTTAATTTTACCATCTCATTTCTGATATGTTAGTAAAATTTTCTAAATGAGTGTTTTTCTCAAATACACTATCAATTATGGAAATGATACTACAATTTGTTAACTATTTTATAGACCTAGGATAAGTTGATAACTTTTGACATATACAATAGAATGTCTTTTATGTAACAATTGACTTTTTCAATGTGTAATTTCTAATCTCTAAATTTTAAAATCATTTTAATGCAAATTTGAAACCTAATGACTTTTAACATGCACTTCAAATCCGTTCAAATCCACCTTCGGATTTGTAGATGAATGACAAAATCCTCTTATTATACCTACAAAATACAATATGCATATTTTCAACTAGTCTAATGATTCAAGGAATCAATACACTTGTTTTTAAATATGCATATATTTACATTGTTATTGGGTAGAATTTATTGTTTAATTGTGATATATTTTTTTACACATCATATATTTGAATTGTACTACATTTTATAATTTCTTATTTACAGTGGCGGTATAAAGTTTGGAGACCTGAGTTCTGAAGAAGGTGAGTTTGTTATCTGTTTTTATATATGTATAATGTTCACAGTCAATGTATCATTTAGTATAGCAGGTATTACACCCCTATAAGTACAATAAGTTGTGGTGAGTGCTAACATAATATTCTGCCTTTATAAAAAAGGCATTTACTACAAAGTTTATTTTGAGAAGTAGAAAAAAAAAACAGAAAAACTTGGGTAGATAACTTTTTTTTAATGCTATTGAAATTACAGTAATCTTAACAATAAGGTTACAAATACAGTGCTGTCTCATGGTCACAGTATTGAGGAACCTGTTTAGCTGGTCATCCCTTGTAATTTGACAGCAGTGTGCAAAACAAATGCCCAATTAACAGGATGACCCTATTGTAGTTGTATTATAAACAATAATTTTGTTTTAATATATATTTTTATTCTATCCTAGTTCTCCCTGACTTTTAATTTACTAAATCTAAAAATGATCCATTTAACTGCAACTTATTTCTGTAAGTAATTATAAGAGATAAAAAATAATTCGTTGAAATTAAAATGAATTAATTTATATAGAATCGTCTGCTCTGTTTACTGGTATTATCAATCTAAAATTACCCAAATGGTACTCAACAGTCTTCTGTTATCACGGCTGTATTTAACCTAACTTCCTTAAATGTGTTAACATTCTTAAAATTGTTGTATGGATTCATTCTCCCTTGATTTCATTGGAAATTTTCTAATGATGAGAAATCAATATTATGTTTACAAAGGTGTTGAATGGTATTGCAATGAAAAGTATTATTTGTAAACTACGGAAAGTCAAGCTCGACAATTGTAAACCGTTATGGTAACCACATCCCTGTACGTAAATAAATGGCTAAAGTATGTTTTCACGTTTATGGGTATACTACGGTTGATGTCTCGCTAATTCTAAAAAAAAACCATTTTTATAAGAAAAACGAATTATGTTTATTACGTTTCTATTATATAATACTACGAGTAATTTTGGGCGCGACTTAGTCCGTGTGAAATGCTTAGTGTCCTAGACTACAAACTGACATTTCTCTACGTCTCTGTTAGGGATACAGCGTGAAGATATGTATATATATTTTGTTAGCTTCCATGAATGGTTTTGAATAAAAAATTTCTTGTCTAGTCTATGTCACGAAACGAAGCTAGTTTTACAGCCTTTTGAATATGTTTTTAGCTTCAGTAGTTTGGGCTCGGTGTTTATAAATCAAGTCAAGTATTATAATATTTTTGTTTTTGTTGTACTATAGATATAGAAGATAACGTCTTCAAAGTTATTTTTTTGCACTAAATTATCAACTTTGTCGTCGTTAGTACTTAGAACTGTGCAAAGTTTATGTGAAAATTGCCAAATCTTTAAAACGGGGCCTAGCCGGAAACATTACACGTTCCCGTGTTTACCATTGTCTCTTGCCAATTTTAAACCACACATTTTTTCGCACCATTGTACCTTGAAATAGCAAAATCTTATCACTTGTGCTCCTGGAATTAGTTACGTGAAGACCTTGTTCGTTGTCATTTGTTACGCAATTTATTTAAATGTAATAATTTGATCCGATGTCTATGACCTTTGCAATACGCATTACTTTTATTAGAAATTTTTTTTATGCTTATGCTGTTTACGCTTAAAAACCTAACAAGTTATGTATTCTATACATCGCTACCAATAATTTCAACAATTTTAGTAGTTTAGATACATATTAAGCCTTTCCCTGACGAAAAACCGGGAGGCCGCTCGATAGAACCATAATATCGTGGATAATCGCTATGCTATTGCGAAACTAAGTTTATTATTTTCATATTTTCAAATTCATGAATAACGAACTTAATGTCCATTTCTTCTGATTATGATTTCCGTGTATTATTTCACGTATTTAACGTGATTTGTTTTTATATTTTTTAAAACTTTGACGACCTCTCCTGTAATGTCGTATGGAGTATTGTTAGATAACCTCAACCGTACGTTCCGTCTCCTGGCAAAAGTTATAGTAAAACTTCGCAATGTTTTGTTTTTTAGTCCTTTGTATGTTATTTGATGATCTCATATTACAACATCGTGGAGCTAGGTACCATTAGCATTTAAAACCATTAGCTATTGCGTTAATTTATAATTCGGATTCATCTTCGTCATCATCTGGGACGGTTATAGAAATCATGATGACTGTCACTGCCAAATCATCGTAAGACTAAAGTCCACTAATGATCAAGTTCTATATTAAAATGATTGTGGTACAAAATCTAAATTTGTATTAAGTTTTATTTCTGTTGTCGGTTCCATTTCTTTTGCATAGTCACGTGCGTCGGTTATTTTTGATGCCGTAGTGTTCCGAGTGAAGACTACTTGCCTGTGCTACATTACAACAAATTCGATTAATGCTAATTAGTTACATCTTACATATAGAAATTACAGCTTTCATATACAGTCCGTATTTAAGGTATCTAATAAAAAGAACTTAAATTGACAACACATTAATATTGAAGCGCTTAATTTAGCTACGATACAATCGTAGAAATATGTTTATCTCATTAAAGACATAAATATAAAGCTTTGTAATAATACATTTTCCATCTTTGAAATCCTCTTATAAAAATAGAATTAGCCGTGTGATTAGAGAGCGCTGTAAATGTGTGTGTGATGTTATGGGGCTTCATGAAGTGTGCACAACACTTTGCTTGTGTGAGTGACGCAGCTCGTCACGGTCATGTTCAAGGTATCTTTAGATACTTTTATATTTTGCTTCACTATATTTTCTGATTAACTCAAATTTTTTTGCGAAATACAAACAATAACGTCATAACGTTATTACTTTTCTCAAATAGAGATCATTTAAGTAAGTATATTCTTTTGCTGCTACGTCAGCATCAGTTTTTTGTTTGGATTGATACCGACTTCGTCTAGATATGGCGAGATGGTTTGTGGTCATGTCAAAGTGGGGAATCTCTTGTTAGTCATTAATTTATATCCTCATACATCTGATATTCTGTTTTAGTTTATCTATTTGAATTTGTTTTTTTTTTATGCTTTGTAGGTTGCTGGATTTGTTGATTGTTATGAAAGTACATAAATTTAATTAATAGCGTGGTATAATTTTCAATTTTCAAGTTGAGTAAGCACAATAAAATATAGGTACCTTTGCAATGTGTGTCACGATTTAATGAAATTCTTGTTGATATTGTGTTATTGTGAAATAGTTGTAATATACTTATAAAAAATGTATGTATAGGTAATTAAATATACTTAAGTATTTATATTTTAGCCTGTTTTGTCACATGCATAAAAATCATTATAACAGTTATCAAAATACACAAGAAAACACGTCCGAAATGCTTTAAAGGAAAATCTTTAATAACCTCGATAACTACAATTATACCTAGTTAATATGCGTTTATACTATAAATTACTTATTTGTATATAGTATATGCATATTATAACAGTGTAGGCACTGTTTATTCAATTATCTGCAATGTAGTCACGTGTATTATTGTGACGTCAGCAGCAGTTTGAAGCTAATGTTCTAGTGTAGGTGTTTGTTTATTATGTTTCACGTATATGCAACACTTTCCATCCAAAAATTCTTTGTTACTTCTTATGTTATCAAAATATTTAAAGGAATCTTGTGTGTATACCTTCTCATTATTTGTGTTGGTACGTTTATTTTTTTCAGTCTGAGGTAGGCTGGGTACACATAGCTACTTCTAACTTGTTTTTTTAATTCTTATATCAAAGCCCATGTAATAGATATACATCATTCTAATTTCCAAGCAAATAGACAACCATAAGAGACTGATGCAAACTGAATTCGTTGCAAATTAATTAAATCTTGTACAGTCGTTAACATTTCCAATTAGTTTACTAAAATGTATTTGTAAATAAAGTAGACTATCAATTTAATATCTGTTTATAGCTTTACTATAAGATAAACATACCGCGAGGGATTTTTAGTGCGGGCTTATTAACCCCGACTGGTAATTTGACTGGGTAGAAATAAGTACATATATGAAAGTATCATAATCCGGTAATGCAAGAGAACTTCCAGTGTTAATAAACTCATTGCCATTGATTTAGTTTAATGACACAAAGATTGTTTAGATGACATCATTCTTCAAGGTTGTAATTTGTGCATAAAAAAATGTTTTGATTGAGTCTTGACTCAATCTATTTCTTTTGTTCAAACACGTTCAGTTATTGAAGAATTCAATAGCTTTTTGTCACCGAAGGTAATTGCATCGAAATGTTACGAAATTTAATTTCATAGAGTGACCTCGCACCTGTTTTATAACCTCTGTTTTCACAATTCCATTGTTGTAGATATTCAATAAAGCTTGATCGCTTTCTGTTATAAAAAGTGTAAAGATACGTTGTACTATGAATAATTGTGGCTGAATCTCCGGAGAATCTTACAGGTGAATGCCGTGCGAATTGCAAAAGATGCACTGCAGCTACGATCAGTCAAGCGAACCAAGGTAGCAGTGGTGAGTTAAAGATCCAACTTTAACACCACTAGTGTGCTTTACGAATTGGTACCGTAATACCGCTACTCGCTTGACATACCAGGGAAATAAATTCTATTCAGTGTTTGTAAACAAATCGTCTCGCGAACCAGTCATCGATTTTATTAATATGCTGTATGAGAACCATTGTTACTGCTATGATATTTTAGCTGCTATGTCGATTTATAAATTGTCTAAAGATCAATGTGATGATTTACTGTCGCTAGTTTCATTCAATAGTTTTTTTTTTACAATATATTGTCGTTTTCTGTCATATCCTCCATATTATAATTAGTTGTTTTTTAATGTGTGGACATTTTTAGAGTATTGTTTTGGCCCCCAATGACGTGGTATGAAAGCGATCTATGAATTCTGGGCATTTACGTCATTGGAGGCGTGTTGAACAATATCTACTTACGAATCATGCCAAATTGTCACATGTTTGTGCTCTCGTATGGGTATGTAGGTATAGGATGCATTTTATTTAGATATAGTTAAACATCTTTCATTACTTTTGTAAGTCACTTTGCTAAAGTTTTGATTTTGCTAAATACTTTATTATAATAATATTCTCTTTATGTATCTTTTTGGAGCTTCAAAACAAACTGATTTGCATTGCAAAAGTAAACGTCTCTGATTTATATTCGGCGCCGTATTTCGTATTAAAGTAGTAAGTACCTACTAAATAGACAAAAATGTAATAGCTCCGGATTTAAAAAAGTAAAAAAAGAAATCAGCCTGTTACTTCTGGTCATCCAGGGCCTTTAGACAAAGTCACTATCAATCGTCGTTAAAATGGACAAATTGAGTTTATTTGAGAATAAGTCACGTATAATATATTTTGATAGCTGAGCTCAAATCCAAACATTCTTACATTTTCTACCGCCAAAAATGATTGAGCGGATTGTTAACGCAATCACAACGAAAGAAGTGTATCGAGCCTTTTAATACTTGCGTAATGTACATAATATATGTATTTGCATGTGTACATGTCACGTGTTTATATATATTCGTCTGGATACCCCAGAGTTCACATTGGGAGGCCTGAAGATTTATCTTAAATGTCCGCGAAGACTGAACTTGTAGATAAGAAAAAACCAGCTAGAACTAGTTGTTTTTATTAGCATGTATATAATAACGTATCATATCAGTATGTTTAACTCCGTTGTTACGTAGCACAATAAATAAAATAAGAATTACACGATAATGGTAACGACACGCCATGAAGCGGGCTTACAGTGGATTTATACAAACAAACGACAATCATAAAAGTTTTATACCATTTCGTCCTTGGTACGAAAGTAGTGAGGTTCGACCTTTGGGAATTCAATTACGTTCATTGTAATTTGATTGCAATATAGATAAATTGGTTAGCTACTCTTTTTGTGATTAAACAGAAAATCGATTGAACAGGAAGTGTTTTTTTAGAGGACACAGGAAAAAGTTGACTTTTTCCTTATAATTTAATACCTTAAATTAATCCGCACATTCGTTTTAAGGTTTGACATGAAGAATACGTACTCATTTTCGTGTTTCACATGGTAGAGACTTGGTTATTTCTAGAAAACAATGAGCGTCGATTGAATGACGCCTTATCAAGTTCATGGCCACACAAGGCTTCCACGTTGTTTAAGTATGTGAACAGTCTATCTCAAAATCACGATAAAAAGTTATGTAAATCACTATAATTACATGTGTATTATAACAGAACAATTGTCGTCTTAATCTGGCGTTCTCAAAAACTAGGTACATATAAAATAAACGTTCTTACGCTAATGTCTAGTTTTGTGTAATTGTAAGGTATTAAAACATTCCTGTTTACGATCCCGTCTTGTGCTTTGTTTCTTTCAAGCCAAGCCTACACTGATGAAAGTCAGATAAGCCAAATTCTATACATATTGCGTACATTAATTGACGCAATTTCTTATTCGTTAGAGCATCAAGGTACACCTGACAGTAATTTTAGCAGTATTTGGGCGTAAGAATGACAAAGCCTAGACAAAATCCCTATAAACAGTTATAAACTTAATTTGGCCGACTTCTATAACCTGCGCGGGGTGATAGATGGCAGATTCTATATTTTTGTATCTCTTCCAGACCCAGCATGGAAGTAAATAAAAAAAACTACATCGCCTAAAATAGGTATAACTAAAGTTGAAAAAAATTCGGATGAATATAAGATAATATTATCTTACATTTATATATCTGGCTGGATTTTGCTTTTAACAGTCTATTTTTTTATTAAATAGAAATATTAAATATTATATTTACCAAATTTTTATAATGGTATTAGACATTATGTCACGTGTATTACATAATTATGTATACTCTGATTTAATGCATTAGTGGATATAAGTGAAAGCTGTAAGATTTGTATGCACGTAAGACAGGTAAAGCTGTTGTAGTAAAATATATAAAAGAAGCCTAACACTGTATAAATAAATCCAATACAAACCTAGGTTAGCTTGAGGATATTCCCGGAGTATAACAATTTATTGTGGATTTATAGCCAAATCTCATGAATTAGGTTGCACGTTTACGTTTAGATTTTTTCATTTCCTCGTAAATTGTCTCTGCACAGCTGTCTGTCTCCACGGACCGTATCACGTTTTTATCTGTTCATTTTATTTGATCGGTTTTTTTAACTGGTTCTTTTCCGTGGACGTGAACCAATTCCTGACATTATCACCACTGCAAAAGTGAAATATTAATATGACATCTACCATTATATTATGTAGTTTGTCTAGAGCGAGTTCATTGGCAAGCGACTGAAAATAAATTGTAACATTCGTGGTTAGTACCATGCTAGCTCGTCTCTGCTCCTCCGGCTTGCAAAAGAATACAAAAATACATTGAATAGTTAATAAAAGTAGTTGCTACTCTTTATTTTAAAGTGCCAAGGCAATGTCTATCCTTTGTATTGAAGTTTGTCCCTCAGAAAAATTCATTTGTAAATTCCAAGGCTTACATAACACCGAGGTCCCAGGTAGAAATAAATTAAAAGTACCGGACTTTAGTATTTGGTTGACTTAATGAGGTATACATAAATAATATTAACTTAAGTTAGACAACAAACTGGTGCTTTGCTAAATATGTAGCTAGTAAATATTGTTGTCTATAATGCATAACTAGCTCGATTCGCTTAGTTTTACATTCAGTAATCGGAATCAACTTACAGAAACAGGATAATTCTAGAGTTGCAATTTAGTCTAGCATAGTCATCTTGTAAAAAGATCCATTTGCAAGGTTGATTGTTGTATTGTTTTCAAATTAAATTCTCGCAATTTCGTCTCGCATTTAATTGTAGTTTCGTTGAAGTTGACTTCACATCTCTTTAGTTACAGTATTTTTTTATTAACGTTATTAGTTAATCAGTGCTAACTCGTATCTATTATTCTGTCTATCGTTTTATTAATAATTAGATTTTATTAATTTAATCACTATATTTGCCTTACGGCATATTAACGATTTCAGTTTCATAGCAAGACTTACGTACTCACTACTCACTCAAATATTTCTTACATGAAAAATCTTACCAGCAAACAAATAGTATGACTTTCCAATTAACTTTATATTTCGAACACAATATTATCATTTATCATTCCTTATTTAATTTCAGATATTATTTGATTAGGTATTTTTGTGCCTTTTTTATTATATATTTTTAAAGTATTAGCAGAATATTTGAGCAAATTTTTTTATAAAGAATTATACAGCGCCCGTAGCAGTAGCTATACCTAGAGTAAACAGTTGTCAAACAAAACTGGCGCGTTCGCTATCGAGTATCGACGGTGTAAACCTGAAGTGTAAACTCATGGTAAGGCTGCTGGAGCAAATCTTATTTATGTATAACAGGGTCACAGTTTTTATATTATACGGTGCCATTACGAATTCGCAACCAATGGAAGAGCGTTTTCTTATTTAATTATTGTTGGCACATGTTACAATATCACGATTTTTGAAATGAGCAATTAACAGTGATTTGTAGTGATAATGTTTTTTCCGCGTCGCGTCACATCTGCGTCATCACACTCACATGACATGACAATTTACATAATTTAGAATTAAAGTAGTTTACTACGAGACAATGTGCTATCATTGGCGTTTAAGGAGAGGGAGAGACGGCAAGCGGGCCCAGCCCACACCAGATTTTAAGGCGACGCGACGCTTTGGAAATTTTGACGCCAGGGATCGCAATTTTTCGAAGTGACTACAACACATGACAGTGATATTTGGTATCCTGATTCTTCATTTCATTGACTTCATTTTGACAGAGATGAAACAGAGATTTACATTTTTCGGAGCACCGGGACCTATTTATATTTCTAAATTTTCTGTATAGTTTACTTTAAAGATATTCCTCAAAATGACAGTTGGATTTTTTAAAATTAATTATAGTTTATAAAATAAATGAAAATAACTGTTTTTTCGTATTTTTCGTAAGCTAGCGCGCGCACGTTTGCATAGAACAGAAGGTCTATTTTAGAATAAACTATTGTTTATCAATGCGTCGCCTTAAATGAATTACATTAAAAATACATTACATATACTTTTCGTTTTTATTATCTTTCTGTCAAATCTGGTGCAGTCGGTGGTATCAGGGCCGAATTATCCATTAGGCAGTGTAGGCAACTGCCTAGGGGCCCCGCACCGCTGAGGGACCCCACGCCCCGAGAAAAAAAATTTTAAACTGTTTCTTCGAGTGAAAATGAAATTTGAAGATCTGTATGTAACAAACCCTCAACGACAATATTGTTGATTTATTTTTTATATTACATGATACATCGTCATATTTCAGTACATTAGACATTTACAACGTATTATACATTTTAGAACGTATTTTCAAATGATTATAGAATAATTTATTTTGTCGCGGCGATTTTAACGCAGGACGGCACGGCAAGAACAGATTTTTTAACCAAACGCGCTTCAAAAACTGCATTGTGAATGTACACTTACTGGTACATGTATTAATTTATTCTATGTCCACGTTACTTTCATAAGGTTGGCAGTACTGGTTCGCATGACAAAGACCAAAGCACATTGGGGGGACCCCAATTCGTTGGATATGTATGTTGTATAACAAACAACAAAAGTTTCGAAACACTCAATTGTTTAATTTTCATTTTGTTCTGTATTTGCGATTTGCGAGCTTTTGCGACCGTGAATGTAATTTAAAAAGTTTTGAAAGTGATGCGGCTTAAAAAAAATACGTACTTATTTTTTTTATATTTCAATTTTTTTCATTGGATAGGCCGATGGCATACTTTCGTAATGTAGTGTAATGTAAAACGGCTTAATTATATGTTAAATTGCGTTGTGGAAGAAACTATATTTTAGAAAGTTAGAAAACGGTAAAAGGGCCTCGAGCCGTGCATTGTCTATGGGCCCCGGTATGGTTAATCCAGCCCTGGGTGGTAGTGGTATATATTCTGAGCACCCTTGCCCACCAAACCTAGCATCTTTATAAACATATATATATAGTACAATATTCACTGTAGGTACGTAAAGTCGTTGAAAGTTGCATTTGCGGTGTACATTTTTTGCTATTTTCAAGTTTTCATCCTAAATCTCACAATTCACGAGTAACAAGTTGATAAAACATGTGTAATTTACTTTTCCATTCGGAAATAGTGTTAAGAGCAGGTACCGCAATTCCTATAATCAATTTTCCACTTCCTGATTATACAGGTGATAATGCGCTTTAGGCAGTGTTGTGCAAAATGTAATTGTAAAAACAATTAAAATTAAAAATTGTAATTGTGAGCACATTTAGTTAGGCAAACAATTACAATAAGTAATTGTAATTGTTTTTACAATTACTTTTGTCCAAAACTGGCTTTAGGCGATGTTAAAAAATACACTGCGTTTTGTCCACTTTTTACAAAATACCAATAATTATTATATAATAATTATATTTTATCAGAGAATTTTATTAGTTTTAATGTTTTCAATAGACAAAACAGTTTTATTTTTATATAAAACTTATAGCTTATAAAATTCTGTAATGTATATAATATTAAAATAATTACCAAAAAGTATGTAGGTGGTATGTTATCATATAAATTATTATCTAAAGAAATTCGGTCAACGACGTCGTAAATAATATATTTGTCTAGAACCCATAATATAGTGAAGTAGGGTAGTATATAGATAATACTGTCATATGCACAATTTAAAATGTGTCTACTGGCCAGAAACAATAAAATAAGCATACAATATAAATTACAAGCTTGACATTCCTAATTTGCGAATAAATTGCTAATGACTAGCACTTTTGTTACTCTGTAGGCCACATTAGCAAAATATGATTGATGAGTGATGATATGTACTCAATGGTGGATGATACTTGGTTGAGAAATATTAAATTGTATGGTTACTGTTATTTTTTTTACAAATCATGTACCTACCTACTTATATTGTATTCGTAATGGGAAAAACAAGATATCAAATATTAATTTTCAAGTTTTATAACGTTGTTCTGTGGTAAGTGTACCTATTCTGATAACATTGCAAATAATTCCATTGTATGTAACTATACACGGACCAAGCAAATGAAATTTATATAAATAAACCTAAAAAACGATTTTCCTATTATGTTATATGTATTTATGTTGTTTAAACAATGACTACAACTTGAGTTTATTTCCAGTTTTCACAAGTACTATTAGTGCGTAGCTGGTTGCAGGTTATTATTTTGTATTTAACGAAAAATAGTAAACACCGAGATGCCAAAATAACTTATATCTACGTGTGTATGGTCAATAACTTTGGCAAATACTTTCTCTTTTATTTTTATAATAATTGAGGATTAAACTCACGCTGCTTTGGCTACATTTCAAACGCTTTTAAAAATGTTAGGTTATTGTTCTAGAAAATAAAATAATATTTTGTCATTGTTATCTTACTATATGTAAGTGAGATACTATGACATAATAAATACGAATATTATAGATTTATAAATTATAGAATACCCATAGTAGCAAAATTTGGTATCGAAATTACTTTGTTATAGAGAACATTATATTATAGAACATTGGCAATTTCCATAAAATAATACTATGGAATTATTTAAATTTATTTTAGAATTGCAAATTAGATTACAGTAATAGGATAATTAAATAAATTCATCAAGGAGCAATTACATTGAGTTATTATTGATGGCGTTATTATCTGAAGTTTTATTTCTTTTTTTTGTAAATAAAGTAAAGATTCTATTTCTTTAGCTGTCTCATTTACTTGTTACAGCGCTGAAATTCCAGGAGAATCTGTTGAAGACCATGATCCAAATTGAGAACACGTTCTTTGAACTTGGAAGGACATGCCAGAGGAACTGTTTGATTATTTGCGATCGAGGAGCTATGGACGCTAGTGCATGTAAGTTATTAATTGCGTTTTTTATTAATAGTTAACGTACGAGTCGATATTACACAAAATTTAAATATCACTCTATCAATGCTAATTTCTATATAGGTCCATTTTTTTATAGCACCTCTATAAGCAATTTTCATCGTAAGAAACCCTTGGAATTTTTCACATTTTTACTAATAGTTTATGGATTTTTACATCTAATAATTAATTACTAATTTATGAATCACGTTTTAAGGACATGTTACGCCGAAGAATATTGTTTTAATTGACTACCTATTATTATTAACGAATCCAAAATTCGGAATTTAGGACTTGCGTAGAAGATTCGAAAAATTCGTTTGTTTATTTATTTATTGAAGAATTATTATTAGTAGCCGCTAATAGTACTACCATAGGTACTATTATTGGCTGGCTACTGGTAATAATACTGGCTACTATGTCCTTGATAAAAATATTTTTCAGCAATTTTAATAACGGGTATTTATTATATTGTATAGACTTTTTTTATTTAATAAGATGATATTGTTGGTATGCATGGTCATATATTTGATATTTAGATAAGTCCAAACCAATTCAATGGAACATCTCTTAGTAAATCACATCAGATATGTTTCACTATTCATCAGCATGTAAGTATTCCACTGCTGGACATAGACCTCTCCTAAAGGACGCTACTGAGTCTGAACTTCGGTTTTTTATATCTAAAATGTGCCAGCTACCTTACGCATATTGTCGCTCCATCTCGCTGAAGAATGCTCAACGCTATGTTTGCCCAGACACGTTCCCCTCTGTAGTACTCATTTGCCCCATTTTACATAATTATAGTTTTGTAAGACACTTGCTCACTATATCGATCATTAAAATAAAGTTTTGCAGGACGGGTTCGCTTATATTTTGTTTAAATTATTTATTTTTGTATATTATATCACAGATCAATAAAATTAGTTACTAGCGTAGAATAATGCACTAAAGTTGCTTTGGCACTCCATCCTCTCTGTCTACCTCGATAGGGATACTGCGTGTGGATGTATGCATGTATTAAAGTTCTTTGCAAGTAAGTACAAGAACTGGTAAAAACAACATGTTATACTAAATTCGCGTTAAAATTATCATTTTTTTTGAATAAATAACTGTAAAACTAAAGGGAATGGATGATTGTTTTGCATCGTCTATGAATTTCAATAATTTGATATTTATGAAGCTTCATTTTCGCATAGTTATTGGCAAATTCCCTTTGCCTTTGCACCAGGCCATGAAAAAAATTACCCGGGGACCTAAACAAGTGGCGGCTCAATTGTAAACGCTAGTAAAATAGTGGTAGAATGAAATGACAAATACTACGTGATCTTGAGTAACTAATTTTAAATTGGTAGTGAAACATTATTAACTTTCTATTCAATCAAACGAATAGTAAAGTCGTGTGATAACCGCCATATACTCTGCTCTTTATTGTATTTAAAAACTGCAAAAAGATACCACCGTATTCGCAAAATTAGGCATTTTTAAAACTTTATTATGCTTTTAAAATTTAACCTTTAAGCCATTGACATTTATTATCTCGAATCTGCTTAACATAGAATACGCTATTATTAATAATTAAACCCT
Organism: Zeuzera pyrina; assembly: GCA_907165235.1. NCBI lineage: Eukaryota > Metazoa > Arthropoda > Insecta > Lepidoptera > Cossidae > Zeuzera > Zeuzera pyrina. Next base: position 22,079,826 of record OU015620.1, on the reverse strand, counting down.
CTGTAAACGAAGGCATACAGAAACTTCATTATATAATTACGGGAAGTTTGGATTATCTTTCGTGTACTTTTTGAACAATCTTTGTTGTTTGTAAATATTTGAGTACATAGAAGATACTCCTATCATAAACCTTATTTTTATAAATTAGCTCATTTAATATTGCATACATAGTTACCTGTTAATTTAGATGATTGTTTATACAATTTACTTTAAAATTGAAGCCTGTAATAGTCTTTCGGTATTGTTTTGTTTCAATATACGGATACCTACAGAGGCAAAATTCCTTACAAAACCGTTTTATTACCTTGTTATTATTTGTGTTTCTATTATAACGGTAATTTATCATTCGGTTGAAGTGTTTGTTAAAGTAGCGAAGTTTATTGTATTATGACGTCAAACATTAAACAATCATTTTCATGAGAAAGGTGCAATATTTGTATCATTCCACACCACAAGTTTATTTGGATCCAAAACAAACATTTTTTAAATTTTGCCTATTGGTATATTTCTTCAACCTTCACTTAAACATTTTATTGAATAGTAGTAGATCTCAATATAAACTCCACGTTTGAAAGACTACCTAAAATCAGTTACGTAATAGAATTATATATACATTATTCTTATTATAAGAGGAACTAGAGCTATTAAACTGAAAGTTACGAAGCGTACCCATTTTTTTGTGATGCATGCAGACAATCTGCTATGAATATTGTTACATATTTCAGTTATAACGAAGGAACAATGGGAGGCTATGTTGTCTGCAAACAATTGGAACTGCGTGGAGCTGCGCGATAACAGATACAACCACATCGTACATATGGTGTCTGCCGCGAATGGCGCTGAAGACTTCTACTCCACTGAGGTGAGTTTAACAATCTTTATGAACAGTTTTAATGCTAAAAATAGATCGAAAATAATGGTGAATGATTTATGAGATAGATCTCTGCAAAACAACACGAGTTAATTCAATACATCCATTTTTTTATTTTCACAATTAGATTTTTATTTCAAAAATACATGTGGCACATTTTGAAGACACTTGTGAAATACATTAATATAAAATATGTATGGCCAGCATTATTTTAATTAATAGTATAATTGAGTGGGACCATATTAGAAAACCTTAATACAATTGGCAATATTTTCAAGTGATTTTGTTACTTATTGTAATAGAGTATATTTTTTTTCCAAGTCTTTTGCATGGTGTCTTTATAATTTCAACCTTTCCGTCAGTATTGAAATAATAAAGCTCTTCACTAACATGTGGTACTAAACGTGATAAGGCAGATACATAATAACATTCTTTTCGTTATCTAAATCTATGACGCAGTCACGTGCAGATCAGTTTTAATGAATAAGTTGTGCCGATATGTTGGAGAGAATGCTCACAATTTTTCAACACGATTTGACATTGAAGTTTTTTGGCGCAGTGCCACTTCAATACTACAATTATAGTGAGGTGATGATAAGCCGGCCGGTCTTATCACTTTTCTGGGCTAGTGTTAGTATGGTTGATATGGATTAACTTTTTATCTTCGAATATGATTTGCAACGATCGATCAAACATTGTATTTAATAATAGACAAGTGATTGAAATGACCTTTATGTCCAAAATGTAGTGATATGAAGAACTCTTCTGTAATCGCTTTCAAAAGTCTAATGTCATTGTTTTATTATATAATTGGCACGCGACTTCGTTTGCGTTTATCACGGACAAAATATTTTATGTTCTACTCAAATCAGTTTTATTATCATAGGTCCAGTAGTTCTACCCCCTTATGACGAAAATAGCGTAAAGATATTTACGCAATGAAATAGCTATGTACCTACATGCATACATAAAACAAAAAAATAGTACGTACCTAATGATTATATTGTGATGGTATAGTTTCTTTTACACTTAAAGTTGTATTTATAATCTTTATTACATTCTATAGACTCGGGTGTTACTTTGCGGAAATCCATTTCATGTGATGAATTACTAAAATCTTTAGTTATTTTCCGCTCAAACTCCAAAAACCACCAATCGACACGTGTTTCACCTCAACGAAGCATTCCCAGGATATACCAGAGACCGGACTCGGTCAGCTAACCAGCATTCGGTGCTAAGCAGCTAAGCTAAGCAGATTCGGTGCTGGTTAGCTGACCGGGTCCGGTCTCTGTCGTTGAGAGGCGAAACACGTGTCGATTGGTGGTTTTTAGAGTTTAAGCGGAAAATAGCTAAAGATTTCAGTAATTCTTCACAATCTTTATTACTACTAAGTTATTAGAAATGATTGGCTTTCCTTTTGAGATATGATGACATTATTAATCTTGCTTATAGGATCACGCATGCCGTTCAGAAGGTGTCGAACTTGCCAGAGAATTAGACTACAACGCGGCCGCCGCCTGGATCGGTCACCCCTACTTCGACGTGATCGACAACTCTACCGACTTCGACAACAAGATGAATAGACTCATAGCCTGCGTTTGTCAAAAGATCGGCATCGACACTGGCGACCGTCTCAACGTCAATTCCAGGAAACGCAAATTCCTTGTCAAATCTCCACTCCCACCGGACTCCGAATTCCCACCATTCCAAGATTTCGATGTCGTGCACAACTACTTGCAGAGCGACGTCCGCAAAGCGCAAGTCAGGCTGCGCAAGCGCGGTCAGAAGGGCCACTGGTCGTACATCCACACGCTGAGGAAGTTCCACCCGACCAACCGCCAGTCGGTCGAAGTACGTACCCAGTTGACGCATCGGGATTACTTGAACCTCTTACCGCAGAGGGACGACGCCCATTTCACTATATTTAAGAAACGCCGCTGCTTCATTTACAATAATCAGTACTATCAACTGGACATTTATAGGCAGCCCACTCATCCCAGGTGAATGTTGTTCATAATATTAAGAGTATTTTATTTATAGATTTAATTACATATCTCTACTTATTATTTATTTATATCTACTTATTTAAAATATAAACTATAATTAATTATATTATTTCTCTTGTATTGTCCTATATTATTTCTTATTGTTTATTATCTACTTTTAATGGATGTATATATCCGTACAAAGGGTGAGGTGAAAGATAACATTCTCACTCCTAGTCTCAATTGCAGTGTAATGAATAAAATACTCTACACTATGTTCAAATACTCGAAATTCTTAACAAAATCGTCCATACATCATATTAGGAATAGATTAGCAGTTTCATTTAAGGTAACATTTATGTGAGCTTGCTAAATAGTACATAAAATAGTAAACGTATTTAACTATAAAGCCTAACACTTTATGTATTTTTTTACTTATTTTTGTTTGCGAGTGTTGTTTAACGGTGATATAAAAATGTAATTTGTTTTTATGTTTACATTATTGTAGATGTCGCGGTTTAGTCCTACTAGAGACATATAGTGCTGCGTTCGATCAAGACACATTGCTAGCGTCGCTACCCAAGTTTTTGACTATAGAGAAGGAAGTGACTGGTGACCATGCATATTCAATGTACAACTTGTCTTTAAAGGAAGATTGGAAGACGTCAAAAAAGTACTACTCAGGCTCTGAGCCTAACGGTGAGTTAGTGTGATGAACACCACAATTATGTATTTAATGTGATTAACCTATACTTATTTAAAGCTATGTCTACCATAGCGGGTCAAGTGAACAATTTTTGAAAATAATAAACCAATAACTGTGTTACTATTTATTTATTGTTGATTCGGTTAATGAAAAAAGAGAGAAGTACATACATTGAAAAGTATATTTTTTTACATATTTTTCAATAAAAGTATTAAAAGTCAATATCATCAAATCCAGTTAAATTGTATAAAAAAGGCCAATCGATCGTGGTATTTGGTGTTAATTCATTTAAGGAAAAATCGCAATCAAGACAAAACAATGCCATTAATTTGATGTCATCATGGAAAAAATGTCTTATTTGAGAAGAATTTAATTATTTGTATAATGAAAGACGCACTTCATAATTGTAACAGATAACTGCATAATAAAGTGAATAAATCGAATTCTCCAGACTTAGTCAGAGGTTCATAAATATTTCGAAGTTCATAAGCAATTATGGTAAAGATAGCTTGTAAATTACAATATATGTATACGGTATGGTCGATATTTATTACCTCAGGTTTGTTCTATATCTATTTAATATTTTATGTAATGCATGTTATTAATTAGTATGTAAACACTGGCGTACTTGTGATATTGAGATAGAATATATTAAGCACCATTTTAGTTTATTTGCCGATTTCCTAGTAATACTATTAAATGTTATGACTTATTACGTTTTTCCGTATTTAATTCTGTGATTGTGACCTTTTTTCGTCCAGCACAAGTAGTACGTGTCGCTTAGCTACCGTAGATTTGACTTCCAATTGTTAAAGTAGACATAATTTTACAGATTCCAAAGCCGTTGTTCTGGGACATAAATGCTCTGATATACTTTCAACAGATGATAGCAGTAGCGTGGATTAATGTTATCCTTCAAAAGTTTCACTTCATAATGGACACTTAACATTTAGATTTATGTGAATAACAATTGCGCCAGTGTTTTGTTACGATTTTGTTTTGTTTAAGTTTAAAGTTTTTTTGTTTATTTCATCAGGCCAAACCAAACATCTGAAGAACAGTAATAGTAGTGACAAATTAAACGGCCATGATAAAGTCAGTGGACATACCTGTGATCAAACACAAGATCATAGAAGCAGTAAAGCCAATGGACATGGAAGTGATAAGATGAATGGCCACTGTGATGTAAACGATCACTCTTATGAGAAGACAAATGGTCATGTCACTGGGAAAATGAACGACTATTCGGGCGACAAAGTTAACGGTCATGTCAATGAAAAGGTAAATGGTTGCAGAAACGAAAAACTAAATGTACATAATGACAGAGTTGATGGTTATACCAACAAACAGAATGGAGACCACTACAGTGGTCATGGGAAAACTAACAGACCTGTTAATCATAATGGTGCAGCACCTGACACAGAGCTGGAAAACTTAAAAAATGGCCACAAAATGGATCTCGGATCACCAAAGATTCCAAAGAAGGTTGCTCTTAGGATTTAATTTAACTTTGTAATAATTATTGTCTGTCCTGTAAAGGACTTATGATTGTTACGTATTCAGTTATTGCCTACCTACTTAATTTATATGTACTTAGAATATAAATACTATAATTATAAAAACACTGGATGTTTTCAAATTTATAACTTAAATTATTATTAAAACGATAAGGTTTTAAAGCCCGCTTTACGTTAGAATCACTTTGTCGATGTTAGGTCATCTGAAAGCACATTTACACAATCTTCATGTATTCATATCAATAAATCAAAATTGAAATTGCCAAATGACACCTATTTTTATAAAATGTCTTAATTAATTCATGAAAATATTTTTACACTCCAATCAATTCAATATAACTGAACACTTGGGTACATTTTTATACATTTGTAATAATATTTGTTCATTGTGCCTTCAAAAAAGTACCTATAATTTCTATTGCAACCGCACGTGGGAATCTCATTGTACTTAATAAAATGCAATAAATGAAGTATTCATTTTGTTTATATTGTATAATGATTATATTGGGTTAATGAACCTATTAAAATAGCATTTTATTTAATAGATTTAATTAGTTGAACGTGCTATACATGAATGAATTTGACTGGAAATTGTATAGGAACAAAAGTATATGTCTACTAACAAATTGGAAACATTTTTTTTGTAAATGTTTGGTTGAGTAGAAAAACTTTTGATTGTCTTGATGTTGTGCTGTCATAGTAGATTTTGTTCATAGATTTTAGGGATCCATGCAAGAAACAGCAGTAAACACGATAAGCTTCGTGAACCGTAATATAAAAAAATAACAAGTGGTTCTCTAAATGTATATTAGTGGCCTTTAAGTGTTGAATTTTATGTACTAGAGAATTTATTTTTATGAAAAAGCAACAATATGTAGCATAGACAAATTGATGTAAAAATTCATGTCTTGTATATTTTTATTGTCAGAGAAACTGTAGTACTGAGGCAGGGCCCTTATAAAAATGTGTAATTTATAAAAAGTATTTAATTTGACTTTAAAAAGCATGTAGAGATAAATTAATATTGCATATTTATAAAATGGCTGTGCAGAGCTTTGGCTCTACTAACGTTCTGACAGTAAAACAATGTCAATAATTTAATATACCTAACTAGCTTTTTGGACATACATTTAAAATTGCATGTCTTATTACTCTGCATTGTATCTTGAATAAAGAGCATCTGCGGACTTCATTTGTTTCAATTTAATCCTTGTCACGAAATGGTTTGCAAATCTAAGTTTTGCAGTATTGTTATTTTTGATCTGGTTTAATTTAATGCATACTTGTCATGCTCGTCTGGGAAAAAGAAAAATATAAATTACGCTATCTGCTTATCTTCCCAAGCAGTCCTTAAATCTCCAAAGAAGTTTTATTATCCAGGGGCCTACACTGGTCTCAATTGTAAACGCTAGTAGAATAGAATGACAAATGTATGAAATTGACATTAGCAAACGAAATATCACGTGATCTAGTGTAACGAATGTTAAAATGGTAGTCGAAACGTAATAGCTTTGTATTGGTTCAATCGAACGAAACAAAGTCGTGTGAAAATCGCAATGGAAAATCGCCGTATAAAATGTAGCTAAGTGGCAATTTTGACAAGCAATAACGCGAGCAAGCGTCGATTGTACGAAGCATTTGCCACTTGTCTCGCTAAGTCAATAAGCTACCGATCTATTGCTATATTCGGTACAGACAGTACGGTATATTTTCCAAACAAATACACATGATGTATTAATAATATTTTTTTAAATTTAGTACTAAACTAGAACCGTGCAATTTAGAACAATATATCATAATATTTAGCTGTGTATGCATTAGGAAACCTGTGTCAGTGGCAATGACTAAGGGTCAGTGGCCCAAATATGTACAGATAATTTTGATTTGCCTTGATGTTCTATTCATCCAGAAATGGAATGGCGTTATTGTGTATGTATTAAATGTTCAATAATTTAGTTATTTATTGAGTTCCTGTAACAATTACTGCAAACATCTGATAAAATTCATAGTGGAATATTTTAAGTTAAAGAAATCATGTTAATTTTTAATAGCATCTTTTATTTTTTGTTCTTTATACATTTTCAATACTTTTTTTCCAGGCACAAGTCCTTGACTTAAACCTGGCCTCTTTTTCTTTTTTTCTACACCTTCCCAAACATCATCAGTCAGTGGTTTTTCGTCAACAAGTTTTGGTGGTGGTGCCAATGTTACAGAACTTGCTCCTTCACATGTACTGTTAGTAACTGCTTTCTGTAATTTCAAAATATTATTAGAGTTAAAATTATTAGTTATAAAGTTACGTATGTTTTTTTTTTCGATTTCTTAAGGCATTGGCAACTAGGCCATCAACCTGGAAAAATACTGTATTGTTATAAATCATGTCACTGTGTTGTTATAATTCATGTCAAACATTGTTCACATCCCTTTTCCCCTTCAGTAGTAATAATAGCCAATACTAGAGTTAAAAGAAGACTTCTTGGAAGAAAGCTAAATCTTGAACTTGACCACAAACTATCCAATATTTTTCACAATTGCACAGAAATTTAACGCACTATTTACTATCATTTTCATACTTTAAAACATTCAAAAAATATGAAATGTACAGAAAATGTTAACGTTTTTCTCCTATTCCTTCCAAAGATACAAATAATACAATATTAGTGTTGTGTATTGTGAATTTGTTCATTTCTATTGCAAGATTCAAAAAAGAAATAAATTGAAGTAAGATAAAAAGGTATAATTATAAGAATAGATTATAAAAATAAATATATTATGTTTGTAGGTATAGGCAACTAATCCACAAATAAAGAAAAAGTGTAATTAGTAATAGGGCTTAAAGTATGAAATTGCCGTTTTAACGCACTGGCCAAAATTAAACCTGCATGGTGCCAGATTTCAGTGAAACTTTTTTCACACGAAAACTATAACATTTTAAATTTGAAAAAATCATGACATTTAATTATTCAATTTTCAATTGTTTTTACATTCAGCTTTAAACGTGAAGATGAATACAGCCAAAATCAGAGTAATTTTCGACTGAGAGTTCCGACGTGGTACTAACGCTGCAGAAACTGCTCATAATGTCAATGCTGTTTGGAGAGGGATAAGACTAACGAACGCACCATGTGTTTTTGGTTTAACCGTTTTAGTAGTGGAAACTTCAGACTTGTAAATAACGATGAATTGAAGGTTATGGTGGAAATCGATCCATATCTAACCAAACTGTGCGTACTCCGAATAATGATGGTGAAACTCGCAGCAATACAACCCTGACTCGTTAATCGATCACCTTATTGCTCCACAATAACGTGAGATCTCACACCGCTCGAGAAACAGTTTTAACACTACAAAACATGCAATTAAAAACCATCCGTCATCCTTCATATTCGCCGGACCTCACCCCAATCGACTACAATTTTTTTCTGCAATTTGGACAATTTTATGCACAGAAAAAAAAATTCTTTAGATGAAGTAGTATAACATGCCTTTATAGTTTGTGGAATCCAGATCTCCAGAGTTGTATCGCAAAAGTTGAAATGATCTTCTGATGACATGGTAAAAATGTATAGATAACAAGAGTAAATACTTTGATTAAATAAATATATTTCATCCTACAAAAATAATTGTTTTAGTTTTTTAGTATGAAACGGCAATTTCATACCATAATCCCTAATACATAACAATATAATAACAACTAAATAAAACTGCATAACACTGAACTATTGACGCAGTGGTTAGTGCATTTGAGCATCTGCCTTCCAAGACGAGGTCCAGGTTTGATTCCCAGTCGGATCAACTCGGGAAAGCCATTTATAACTTGTGGAATCTGGATGTTATTCTACCCCAGTTCATTGTATGCTATCCATGGTACAAGATTGCTGCTTAGTTTGATATTACAGTAGTGTTGTAAATAATTACAACTGATACTCATATTGTTTTCAGTCTAAAAAAGGTTAAGAAAAAATTGAACCACCGAAAAAAAACCCAGAAAAGTACAAAATAACAACCATAGATCCTTCACTAATCAAAACTCGAGTAAACAAAAATAACTATAAATACGATACAAACGGCCGAATACTCAAAAGGTAATCAAATCTCTCTTCAAGTAAAGTCTTCATTGAAATTGATTGTACATAGAATTTAACTGGTATACTGAAAGCTCAATTAACATAAAATAATAAAATCATTATAACCATTTACTAATGCTTCGTAATGTGTCAACAGTGGCAATATTCAAAATTATGTCAAATTAGAGTCTTAGGTCTTGCACAATACTTTTTTGGACGATATAAACTTTAAAATGAGTGGAGCTTCAAGTCATTTCACATGCTGTCAGTGTTGTCAAATGTCTAATTATTGTTGTAGTATACCATTAACGAGAGAATGGTAGATTACATTTGATGTTCATCAAATTTTGATGGGCCATCAAATTCGTATTCGACTATTGTTTCAGTATGAGATAATGACGAATTAATCAAGACTTGATCTAAGATCAAATAATTAACCTTCGAGTATTCGGCCTTAAATAATTATTAAATTTGACAGTTACTGAGTCAGTGCCAAGCTTACCAAACTAATAAACTTTCTGTTGTTGTACATTGATTTGGTACCTTTCAATAACTGTCAAATTTAATTATATAGGTATTTGTATTGTATTTATAAAGTTATTTTTGTACTTGAGTTTTGATTAGTAAAGGATAATTGTTCTGTATTTTCAGTGTTTTTTTTGAAATCAGTTTAATATTTTTCTTAAAAATTTTTTATTTCTCGCTTTTGAGTGACCTTGGCTTAAATAAATATCTAGTGTAGGTTTACAATTAACTGCTTTTCTAATTCTGGAGCGCAATGACATACAAGAGTATCATCAATATAAATAAAAGTTATAAGCAGTTAGCGTTATTTGGTATATCTTCGAAGTCCAAGCTCCAATACCAATGAAATTTAAATGGGATCACCTCAAAAGTATACCCATTCTAATAAAAAAAGAATTTTCGAAATCGGTCCACAATTGACGAAGTTATCAGTGAACATACAAAAAAAAAACATACAGACGAACATAGAAGCTCTTTTTTTGAAGTCGGTTAATAAGTACATATTTGATATAAACAACACATGTTTTATATATTCTGCCTAGATATAGCAATATCAAATTATCCGTACCTGCTTCTCTGCTGCTAATTCTTCAGAGGTTTTTTGAATGTCTGAATCATGAGCGTATTTACAATTGTGACCAAATCGACATTTACCCTTTCTGTAGTTCCAGCATATTTTCTTGCCATTTATCATCTGTGTATTGTCTTTACCTGGAACCTAAACAGTTAACGCCTATGTACTTGACGATAGTATGCAAAATTGGACATAAGTTTTTACTAAAATTGACTAGATGATAATAACAGTATTAAAATATTAAACACAAAATATATTACAGAGGAATACACTGTCACTATAATTAAAACAACAAAAAAATATTTTTAAATGAGTTATGATTTAACTGCCATTGCTGGGTTACAATAAATATGACTGTAGTTTATATCCCATGCATGCAGTAAGACTTGAATATGTGGAAGTAAGTGAGATATACCAAATCTAGTGGAGCTGAAGTATGTGTGGTGAGACTGGATTGTATTTGGAGTTATCTAACATTATTACATACTGGGCCTTCTCTTCCTGTACACAGTGCAACCACATTCGATGTGGCCTAAGGACTGGGTCATATTAAATATTTCTTGAAACTTAATAATCTTTTACAGGCTAATTAATAAATATTGAGCATAATAATACAAGTGTACTCTTACACCTGATAAGTCTTGTAATATTAATGTGTATATTATTAACATTCACATTAAAATAGAAAGTTACATTATATAATACAGTACATACATACATATCTTCACTCTGTGTCCCTAACGGGGTAGTCGGAGAGGACAGTACTGCAAGCCTCAATGGTCCTTATGTCCCTATATGCTTGTTTCGCTTACTTACAAACATTACAGTAACATTTTATAAAAATAAAAGATTCTTAGAGCATTTGTGGAAAGAGCCTACATATAAAGGCTGTTACTGATTTCAAAACAATAAATTTCCAAAATATACAAATAAATAATAGGAAGTCAACATATACCATTTTAACATGTTTCTCTAATATTGCAGCTTTAGCTAGTTCAGCTTCTACAAAAGGATTTGAAAATACAGAGGTATGCAATGAACTTTCTCCAAGAGCAGGTTTAGGAAACTTAGGTTTTGTATTTTCTGGTGATGAAGATTGCCTGAAACAGAAAAACGATTTAATTTCTAATTATAGTTACCAATTCACATATATCATGGCCTATCACGCACATTATAATATTACATAAATAATTAATAAATATGAGGAATTAATAAAGATTTTAAAATAGCTTACTGTTCATTCTGTGATGTTTCTTCATCTGTATCACTCGAAGACGAAGTGCCGTAGTCTAATAATGCATTCATATTTTATAATCAACAAAACAGAAGAATAATTTTATGTTATATAATTTTTTTTAACAAGTATCGATTTTTTATGCATGAGATATAAATTAGATTGTGAAAATATAACAAAATAAAGTAAACTGCAACAAATTACTTACACTATTCTATGCCACAGAATAGAATAATAGTCTGTGTCACAGATTAAGTATATCTAAACCACAGTCTAAACGTAGTGATTATATTCTCTTTGGTATGTGCATGTGTAGGCTCGTATTTTCATCAATTGTTCATAGAGAAACTACACGCTACAAAAACATTTTTAGTCCGAAAGTCCGATACACTAGAATTTGTTTTGTACATATTTGTTGAGGTATTGGCAACTAGACCAATAGCTTAATCACGTAACTTGAAAAAATATTGCTGTAACTAATACGTTTGTAATTTTAATTTTTTGTATTAATTTGTAATCGGGATAGAAATTATTTCCAAAAAAAATTTGATTTTGAAACCGATTAAAATCGCCATCCAAGGAATTGACTCGCATAAAATCAAATTTCAAAAGACCTTGCAACGTGGCTTGCTCAGGCCGGTAGAGTGAGGTGTGGGTTGAGTAATTGATGATGTTATTATTACTGTCACCTGGAGAGTGGTGTACCTAATTTGTTTAAGGGCGCCTAGTACACCTCTGCAATCGACATCTAATGGGATATTTATAGAAAGTTAATTAATTAGACACCAGAAAAACATCACACGAAGAAACAACATTTATTTCTTATAACAATCTCTATAGTGGATTCAATCAGTTTTCTATGTATTTATTATAAAAGTTAATAACAATATAAAAGATTAAATGCTATGGTTAAACAACATTATCCTGTTTATTGTCATATATATTAAATAAGAACATCTATTATCTAACAGCACTTATATATTAAATAGTTTACAGAAGAATTTATTAGTATTAAAGTTTTACAAGAATTGAGCTCAGATATTACTTGTTATCTTAAATTAAAGAGAAGTATACCTAGTTATAAAGACTTAGACACCATTACCTTGTTTATGTACTGCATTTAAATTCTTAGTAGTACAGATACATAAACCCAAGTACATTTTATACCTTATTAATCAGTATTTCATTTCACAGAGAAAAATGTATAAAAATGCTTTATTATCTAGATAACAGAAGTTAAAAGTTAATTTATCTTTTAAGTAATAAGTGCATCTATAAATATTATAAGTTATTGTTCTCCCTGTCGGTGGAGACTCAATATGACTGCTACAACCTGTCAAACATCTGTACAATTTAAAAATTTTGCATAAAAAAATAAGCCAGATGACTCAAAAAAGCGCTAAATCTAGCTCCAAATGCGCTAAGATAGCGGCATTGTTTGTTATTGTCATTAAATATCTACGATAGGAGGCGGCATACGCGTTATTACTCATAAAACACTTTCTGTCATTTTTTGCGGAAGAAGAGATACTACCACCAGTAACTGGAAACACTCAAATGCAATGTTGAAAAAAATTCGACAATATTCCCTCAATATAACAAATACAAAACAAAAAACACGAACAAAACAAAAAAGGAATTTTCTTTTATGGAACATCCGCCATATTGGATTAATGATGACGTCACGCATATAGAAACCTTTCCCTCCGTATTCCATTTCATTTGATACCAATATTATTGGTGGGGAAAAAAAAAAGGTTTTTCTCATCATGGGACATCCGCCATATTGGATTTATGATGACGTCACACATACGGAAACCTTCCTCTGCGTATTCCATTTCAATTGATACCCATATTGTTAGTATTGAACAAAAAAATTATTTCCTAAAGGAACATCCGCCGTATTGGATTAATGATGACGTCACATATATAAAAAGCTCATGTCATTTTTAAAATACTAAGTAACATTTGTTTTCAGGCATATACTTTTGTCTGTATCAAATTTCATCATAATCGGTTCAGCGGTTTAGAATTTTCCCTATAAAGTATCATCCCACTTTTTTAGGGGTAGATTTTTGATAAAAAAAAAGTATGTTTTATTAATAGAAAAGGTTTATCTCTATACATATTTCATCTTAATCATTTCGACGGTTTGGCATTTCCCATACTAAATTACATCCCCGTTTTCACCCCTTTAGGGGTAGATTTTTAAAAACAAAAATGGCCTTTTTGTGTAAAACTATATACTTGTTAAATATCATAAAAATCGGTCTGGCGGTTTAGCCGTGAAAACGTACCAGGCAGACAGACAGTCAGACAGTATTGTTTCAAGCAGATAAATAATTCGATTATTAACATTTGTTTAATGGAACATCACATAGAATAAAATTGTATAATTTTTTTCTCATATTGTCATGTTCTATGAAAAGATTTGAAAATCATCGAAATTATCGATCACCTTCGCTTTGAGTGAGCGCATAATGACGAGTTAATATTGCCATATCATTCCTAGACATGTTTTATTGTGTATGCCACACCACAAAATGGCCGCTTCTAGTGTATCGCACCTCAGCCTCGAAATGAAAAAACTGTGAGTGCACTACGATTGTGATATAGTTATGACCTAGCTTTGAATTTCAGATATTGATACTGCACTACCGTTGACCCTTGCTCGTTAATTTGGACTGTGTTTACGCCTTTAGTTGTGGATTTCGTCGATATGGCCGAACATACGTAGAGAACGGTTTAACCCCTCGAAGCCCGGTAGCTCCTGAAGGAGCCAACGAAAAAATACATACAATAACTGCCGACTCCCTGGGGAGCCAGCATTTCTGAGTTCAATTTTGTCGCATTTCTACGAAAATAATATTGGCATGAAACTAAAGGGTTAGTATGAATGAGTAGAAAGTAATGAGCTATCCGTTTGTTCCTAATACTCTACGGTTTTATGCCAGACATCCGAAAAAAGCGGTTGAAAATGTAAATTTTTCGCGCAGTATACGGTGGACTGCCGTGTGTAATTAAAATTTTTATTTTGGTGTTTATTGTGTGAAAAACTAAAGACTGTTATTATGTTTACATTATAAACTATTCATAATGTGAATATGCAATAAAATCAGTATATGGTCAACGTATATTCAAGAAATATAAGAATGTAAAAGAGACTTTAGTATGTGACTTATGTGAAAGCCATATTTGAAATGTAATTCTTTACATATTTTCAATGAACACAGCAAGATTTTCACTTTATTAAATTGAAAATATTACAAGGATTCTACTAATAATTGTGTTACAAAATGTTATTTTATTTGCTTGCAAATTAACCGCGACTATGTAATTACGTCTTTTGCATATTATATAAATTGTCGAAGTAAAATCAATAGTAATTTGTACAGTAAACTGTCAAAGTAAAAAAATTTTTGACTTTTTGGCGGGAACGGGAGAAGTGAGGTTGTCATTTTATTTAGATTTTCCATTTTTTACATTTTTAGGAGTTTTAAAGTACAACAGTGATAGTATATTGTGTTTTAAAGTTCCGTGTAAGTGACAAGAATGGACGAGATCTAAATAAACATGTGTAGCTGAAGTTTTCGCGCTCTTCCAAGAAGTCCTTTATAACTTCAGTAAAGCCTACTATCACTTTACTGGAGGAGTTTGACGATTAGAAAGAACTAATTTACTTGTGATTCTTAGTTATTCTGTGTGTGTTTATTAGTTTGTATTAATGCGCTTTACTTGACGTTGGCAATGTACTCACGTACGGTGCCATTTAAAAAAAAAAAAAAATTTTACAGAATAATAAAATACGAAAAAAGATTGTGTCAAAAAGAAATTATAAAATTTATAGTAAGAAACTTTTTGATTTTAATTATAAGAAATCAAAATGTTAATAAATAAACCAAAATAAAAAAATATTTTTTACATCTTTTTATGTTTTATAACGTTTCATTAAAATAAAATCGGCTTTTCTTAATACATACTATAAAAAATAATTCACATTATTATAATCATACTACCGTACAATAGTACCTAATACATGATAGGCAAAGTAATAAAACAATAGAATAACAATCAATGACAATAATAAATACAAGCAAAAAAGAAACCACCTGTAGTACAGCGTCATAGAATCCCGCTCTCCTGGAAGCCAACTGCTATGACGCTAAAAACGCTTGGGTTTCAGAGGATTTTTACGCTCTGGGCGTCGGTTTTCGAGGGGTTAAACAGTCAAACACGTGAGTTCGTTACACGACTTCTTAACTATTTCGAAAGAGAGTCTCTAAATGGAAGGCCAATTTTACTTATAATGTCAGTAGTCGAACGCGTAGCTGATGCGCTTAATATTGGACAACGAACTGTTAGGACGAATAACCAAAGAAAAATATGGTGACTAGCACAGAAGAAAATAAACTTCACATACCAAAAAAGAGAAAACGATCAAAACCAGTCGTAAGCGTCAATAGCTTTGATGCTGATGTCATCAGAAGACGGCTGTGTGTACGGCTATTATATACGGAAGGAATATCCAAAGAGAAAAAAGTTAGTGCAATCACTGAAGGAAGCTAGATTATTCTCCGGTAGGGAGAGTTCGTTAACGAAGATTTTGAAGACCGTTGGATTTTGATACAAACAGTGTAAAAAACGCAAAATATTGATGGAAAGATTCGATATCGTGATGGCGAGGTATACTTTTTTACGGCAAGTGAAAGAAATTGAAAATTGGCAAAATGTTGTGTTTTTGAATGAAATATGGCTTAATGCTAACAATACTGTAAGCCGTTCTTGGACCGATGACACTACAGTATCTACGTCCAAAGTTCCTGTTGGAAAAGGATCGCGACTTTTAATTTGTCACGCCGTAACCATCAACAGGTTTGTCGAAGGTTCTCTCATGGCTTTTGCGTCAAAAACCACTGGAGACAAAAATGAAGAAATGAACGGAGAAAAGTTTTATGAATGGTTTACCTTAATGTTGTGTAGCCTCCCGGAACCATCTATTATAATTGTTGAAACTGGGAAAAGGTTCTGAATAGAACTGTTAAACTGTAAAATCAGCTACTACTTACAATACTAGTTATAAATCCAAAAACTTATAGATGCGACTTTGATTATATTTTTTCGATAATAAATTTAACTTTTACGTCACTATTATAATGTGCCAAAACGGCCATCATAGCGTGCCCCTACTGGAGGTATCAGTTCAAACTTGAAATTCTCCCTCTAGTGCTATCTAATAAAACTAGACTAGATAACTGGAAACTAATCTGCGTGAATACGACAAAACGTGGACAGAGTTCGCTATAAACTTCGCCTCACATTCCATCTTAATCACACAAGAATGAGACTAACTTATCCGCGTGCAACGTACAATAAAGTGACAAAGCTATACGTTTTTTCCATCCTTTAGCACATGTCGGTTTTTTCAAGGTTTTCTTCTTCTTTTTTTTAAGTACTGACAGCTCGTTTCATATTTCATAGAAATATTTCTTCCGTTCTCAAGTAACAAAGTGGTGTATTTCATAAATAAACTATATGTCGTTTAATTATTAAGTCTCTATCACTACCGAGTAAAGTGATAGTAGGCCTTACTAGAGTTAGCCCTGTAGCCCCGGCCAAAGAATAAGGTTACGGTGTTTCCCGCCTGTCATAAGAGGCGACTAAAGGGACCTTCCGGGTCGCGGCCGATCGGAGGGGGGGTTCCGGTCGGATGTCCATGCGATCCCGAGGCGGACGACAGTGCGTGTGGTCCGCGTTGTCGTGACAATGCGAAAGTGCCGGGGGTCTCTGTAGCTGCCTTCCAAGAAGTGCTTCGGCACAGCGCGAGAGGGACTCCGGCGCGTTCCGTAGGAGTAGGAGTATAAAGATAAATAATCTCGTATCGGAACTACCAGCATTTTAATGCCACTTTTCCCCGTACAGTACGAAATAAGTGAAAAGAAAATGCCGCTGAAAATTATTTCTACAGTTTCCAAAATAATGAAACCTTTATAAAATTCAAATCTCAAAAATTTCATTTTTTAATTAAAACTATATTTAATTTTTATCAAATTTAAGTTAACACAAAAAAAAATGTTATTTGACATGTGGACATTAACCTATTTTATCATTTAAAATTTACGATTTGTATGTACATCTAACTATTCGTATGTGATACGTTCCACTGCTAAACACTGTCGTATTATTAAGCACATTAATTGCGTTGTTATGAAGAAACCTACTTCCCACGCTACAATAAATTTTAGCTAGCAACACATACGGCAAAGCTCTATACAGTGAGGATCACTGAATTTGGCCCCACTTTTTTGATTTTTGAACTTTTTTTATTTTTAATTATTTGTTCGTCGTTTGTTCGTTATTGTTCGAATGTAAAAACTGTTTGTTCGTTTTTTTTTATTTATAATTAATTAAACAAATGTTTAACCATAAGTTGGCCCCCCTGATTAGAGATCTTTACTTTTCACGCTCAAATTGATAAATATTGATTAATTATCGTTTGTTCGACCACTATTGACGATTGTTCGATCATAAAAATAATTGAATTCTTAATTATTAATTATTTTTAACCTAATAAACAGCTATCACCTTACGGCTTCATTGCGAAGGCGCTTGTGTTGTCAGTCAGCTTGCAATGGCCATAATCACTAGCGTTTTTATTAGCGGGTGTGTTTAAATTTTCTAATTATTTCGCATGCAAATCAAAAAAATATTTGACAAACCATTAAAACAGATGAAATCTTAATTTTATTATGGTTACTTTTTTTGTGTAATCAAACGCAATTAACAAAACAAAACGCATGTACTTTAACAAATAATGTCGGTGAACACGACTATTTAGTAGGTAAAATACGATAAGCGCGGTTTTTATGTCAAGTTATTTTGAATAACCCGGGAATTTTTGATAGATTCGTTACAAAAAAATTATTAGTTAATTTCTCCAAATAAAATAACTTTTTATCAATTTAACATTGATCGCTATTTTTGTACATCGGTCTCATTTTTAGATAATTAAAATAATAAAACATTAATGTTAAAAACCTAAGGTTAATTTGTTTAATTTACAGAAAAAAAAATAAAGAAAAGCAATACAAACTTTTCACTTTTCTCGACGGCATCACAGTTAATGTTATCAAAGACCGATTTGACTTTGCCAAAGTGAATAAAATCAGTTTCCTCTGCAAGTTCTCTTTCACCGGCTCCAGTCTCATTTCTACTGTCATCTTTTGTATCGTTCTTCGTATCAACATCAAATTTTGTTCTGGCCAATCGTAATCTAAATTGATAAAGCAATTCATATTGAATAAAAATTTTATTAGTCAAAAAATGTAGAGATAATCACATAAAAAACAAATAAAAAGAATAAATGTGAATAAGTTGCGTAATCTGATTTTCGTGAAATTCACAGTCATGTTTTCCATCGCTGTAGTGCGACATACCACTTCTACGGTTTTGACTAAATTAAAAATTTAAATTGTTTAAATGAATTTTAAGAATGGAAATAAAAGTGAGTTTTTTAATCATTACGTGTCACAATGTTGCTGAAGTTGAAGTTGAAGTTGTACATTTTGCATATTAGGTTCTTGAATAGCTTTTCTAAAACTTTGTTTTTGTTGTCCTCGCTGTCGTCCGACCTGAGTCCTTTGATCCATTTTTAAATTCTTTCTCTGGTAAGTAATAATGATTGAAGAGTTAATTTTGAAGTCATTTGAATAAATAAAAAAATTATTTGCTCTTATAGCAATTTGCAAATTTTTAACTGTAGCTGTTTAATCTTTCATACGACACTGCACTCTAGAAAAAAAAAAATGTTTTTTTTATTTAATAGTAAATATATAATTATGAAGTATTGCTTAAATATTCAAATGACAATTTTAGCTCATACTCTCCAGCAGTACACTTAAATATGATGTTAATTGTATTAATATCGTGCTAATGAATTATCACTCCACAAAATGCATCACTACTGGAATGTGTATAGGATTAGAGTATTGCATATCACATAGGAACTACTTACAATATTTACTAATTAGTATTAAATACATTTATATTTAATCGATGTACTCACACTATTGAATAAATTCTCCATTTAACTCGTAGAATTTCATGATATTCGAAATGGAGCATTTTTATATATTAGCAGTTTTTTACATGATATGCACAATGTGTCGCCACGTCTCCATTATACTGCAGGCGCATGCGCAATGCAGCCGTTAGGTGATAGCTATTTTATAGATTAAAAATAATTAAGAATTCAATTGTTTTTATGATCGAACAATCATCAATAGTGATCGAACAAACGATAATTAATCAAAATTTATCAATTTGAGCGACAAAAGTAAAGATCTCTAGTAAAGGGGGGCCAACTTAAGGGTAAACATTTGTTTAATTAATTATAAATAAACAAAAAACGAACATACAGTTTTTACATTTGAACAATAACGAACAAACGACGAACAAATAATTAAAAATAAAAAAGTTCAAAAATCAAAAAAAGTGGGGCCAAATTCAGTGAGCCATACAGTGCGTCCATCGTAACTTGACGCGTGACGCTATTGGTAGTATTATTTCCTCAGTCGCCATCTTGCTTTCTGTGTGATTGATTCCTAACGTTGTGTTTTTTTGTTCCAGTTTTTTAAATTCGAATCTATAGAAATCTATAGTACGTTTCTTTATCTCATGTGGTCATGCATCAACGTACTCTAATATATACTCCCTTTACGCGACAAAACTATGTTAAAATGTTACTATTTGATAAATATGAGTGAAATAAAAAAAAACGATAAATTTGCGTTAATAATACATTTTAAAATACAGACAATAGTTCACACCAAGATTTGAACGCTGGACATGTCTTAACAAATAACAGTGCCACGTGAAATAAAAATGAGTTGCCTAATTACTAAGCTCTTTGGAGCTATCATTGTTTTTTAAACGAAGGACGAAAAAGTTCGGTATTAAAGAAAACAGAAAAAAAATTGTGCCATCTCTTAAATATGGGGAAATCTTTTTAATTTTCAAAGTTTAACCATTTGTTTTTGCTGAAAAGACGTTCTTTGCTCTAAGCTTCTAGGTACAGGCAGTCCTCGACTTACGTCGTTTCGATTTACGTCGTTTCAAGTTACGTCGAACAATGTTTTGACACTATTCCTCAAGCATACGTCATTTGTTTCGATTTCCGACATAGGAGAATTCACTTGTCTTGTTGAAATTTTTGAAGAAAATGATCCTAATTTTGAGAGAAGTTTCAACGTTAATAACAAAATTTGTGCAGCCTATCAGTGTTACCAAGATCTGTATGATAGCAAGAAGAAAGAAGCGAAGCAATCTAGAATTGATAGTTTCTTTAAGCCAAAAGTTTAATTTATTATTTTTCATTACATATTTTGATTACATATTAAAGTTTTATAATTATTATTAAAATTAATAACACACAAATACCAAAAATAACTAGCAATTTCATAAGTGCATATATAATTATTTTAAGAACTTACTTTTGATAATAAAGTATGTATATCCTTTGTTATAAATGCAGTTTTTTTTTAATTTCGAGTCCGTGTGGATCCTAACCCTTAAGTTTTACATGTAAACATATGAAAAAATATGTCTCGATTTACGTCGTTTCGATTTACGTCGCGTATTTCGAGAACCTAACATGCCGTAAGTACGAGGACTGCCTGTAACTACATACAATAAATAAAGTATAACTTCTAACACAGATTTTTTCTTTTTACTAATTGTTTTACTAATGGAGCCTCGGTTTCTTGGTTCGAGAACGGAGCAATATTTAAACAGTAGGCCGCACTCTGAAGAGGTTCTTGAAATCGAGAAAGGAGAATGCCTATCCTGGACCTGAAGAAGTACCTGAGACAAAGGTTATCAATATCGAAATTGTCTGTAATGGAGTATTTATCAGATATATTATAATTTTACTAAAAAAACGTGAAAACAAAGAAGATTTTGAATAGTTTTGGTTACATTTTGTTTTGAACACATCAATAAGGCATTTTTATTGAACGAATCATAATGACTGTCATCTACTTCACGCCACAGCCAAGGACAGCCCGTGCATGAGATATCTCCCTAAATAACGGGTAATTTCCAAATGATTGGATTTGTATGAAATATTACTTTATTGTGATGAATTTCTAAAATTTTTCGATCAAATTCCAAAAACCACTAATCGACACGTGTTTCGTCTTTCAACAACTTTCTCAGGATATTCCAGAAATCAGACTTGGTCAGCTTACCAACACCGAATCAAAAATTTTTTTTATATTTTGTTTTCTGAGAGGCCAAAAAAATTCCCACGGACACTCAGCCGGACTCTATGCCGACAGAGTAGTGTCGGACTCGAACCGACTAAAAAAAACCCCTCTTTGCTAGCCCTAGTGGCTTTGTTAGCCCTAGTGGATTTTACAGCGTCTCCGGTCGCGTTGGGGCGAGCGCTAAAAGGGCCCTACTAGATGGTCGACCGCCTGAGGATTCTACCAGCTGAGGAATACCTCGTATGGAGGGCGGACCTCAGGCTCAAGGCGTCGTCAGGAGAGCTTTCCGCACCTGTGCATCTTAATGGGCTTCCTACTCGGGTGAGGGCCGGGCCTTTAGCGGACCCGGCCGGCGAGGCGGTTGAAGTCGCTTATTGTGCCTAGTGTTCCGCGTGGCAGTTCACAATGTTGCGTAAGTACGGCGTGTGTGCGTGTAGTGCTCCGTGATCGAGCTTCTAAACGTGAGACCCTACGGTTGTCGCGTGGGACGCTCTTGCATCCGCCGCTGGGAGGGGTGTATGTATAAGTAATGTGTAGGTCATCGCTGTTGCCTAACATATGTCTAGGCCTTCGATAGCGTTTGTGAACGCGAGGCTCGGGATTGTACGATAACGCCCTGACTACTAGGGGGTTTAGGTGTAGGGAGGACCGGTGAAAGAAGCGTTGGGGCGCCTCTTTTAGATATTGAGTTACAGAAGGCAATTCTAAATCGTAGTGCAGACCTACGTTGCGCATGTAAGGAGAAGTACTGGTGGCCCTGCGCATGAATCTCTTCTGTTACTTGGAGGGAGTTGATATGAGTGGGCATTGCGTGAGCGAATACTACGCTGGCGTACATCATGATAGACCTGACGCACGTCTTGTGTAAAGTAACTTCGCTTTTTGCGTAAATGAGCATACTGAGACGGCCGAGGACGAACGCAGTGCGGTCGCGGACCGTATTGATGTGGTGGTAAAAGGTCATGGCACTGTCAAGGGTGATGCCTAGGTATTTGACTTTCCTATTCCAGAGGATATCCTGACGAGAAAGTGTAATCGTGCAGGGAGTGTAAGCGTGGCGGGCGCGGCTGGTCGTCGTGCCCCTCGAGAAATATAAGGCGGCGCTTTTCTCGGGGTTGACCTCGATTCTACAGTCGGAATCACTTGCCTAGGCTCATGACCGCATTTTGGAGGAGTTGAGAGACTATAAAGCGACTACGGTCTGATGTGAAAAGTACGGTATCGTTTACGAATATTAATTTATATAATTAATATAATAAATAAATAATAATAATATATTAATAATTTTGGGGACGTCATTCATATAGAGCCAGTAAAGAAAAAGCGAAAAAAATAATATATTTTTTTTGTTTCAGGCAATCGAAGGTGATATTAAGTATAAATTGTATGTTCACATGTGTAAAACAAATATGTATATGAGGCAAATAGTATCTATGATTACTTCAAATGATAATCCATAGCGTATCTGACATTCTGTACAAGCTACTGTAAGACACTTATTGAAACACAGTGAGATTATGTGTTTGATGCAAGTCTATACAGAGTTCTTAGATAAAGTAATAAGAGAAGAATCTGAATAATAAATAAAAGAACAGAAAACATTTTTAGTACATTAGTATTTTTATGTAAGCTATTTTAGTTTCTATTCATAATGTGATCGATCACCCATCGACTATGTATTTTCTGACTTCCTTTTTTTTGCCCCTAATACAGTTTTGTGAGTAGGTTAGAGCAAATAATAAATAATCAAAGGAGAAGGTATATGGTAGTGATGAAAAGAAGAGTTATTCAATAATTTTTAAAAAACATTCTCTGATGGTTATCTCCATAGAAAAATAATTGTTTTTCTGAGCTTAATTTAAACTTATTTTTTATGATAGTCCTTAATTCTTGAGATGCATGGGGCACCATGCTTATATGGCTTTGTATTCCGTGTTCATCATTCAGATTCCAATAACACTTGTCTGATGTAACATTTTTTAAATTCTTTTCTCTTATAAACAAGTCTCTAACGCATTTTGACTAAAGCAATAGTAGATAAACTTTACTGGAGTTACGAAGGACTGTTAAATCAAATTCCTCCAATTCTTCTCACTTGCACACAAGTTTAACGTACAATATACTATCATTTTTACACGCTTTATATTAGCTTCACCTGTATGTATGTATGTATGTGTGTGTGTGTGTGTGTGTGTGCGTGTGCGTGTGTGTGTGTGTGTGTGTGTAACGGAATCTTTCAGCGTAATTTTTACCAATTTCCAGAAGTCTGATCAGCTTGAAAATTTGCGCCAGGGGCCAAGGTCTGATGACAATACAATTATTTTATAACTTTGTTCTAATGTCCTGACTAGAATCATCAGGGTAAAAAGAAATTTAAAAAATTAATGGTACGATTATATGGTACCATAGGTGTCGCTATGGAACGTTTCTACATGTATTTTGAAATTATTATTCATTATTAAGTCAAATGTATTACAATGGACCACACTAAGTTTTTTTTCAAATAATTTGAATTTTGCTGAAAAAATTATAGTTTAAAAAAACACACTTTAATGGCAAACCGAACTAAAAAGTAGAAAATAAAAAATTATAGTTTAAAAAAAATAAAAAAAACCCGCTTTAATGGCAAACCGAACTAAAAAGTAGAATATAATTTGTAAGTGTCAAGAGCTTGTGTTACAGCAATAGAAAATTGCAACAATCAATTACGACTTATTAATTTGGAGTATAAGATTAAAATAAAAATTAAATTGTTAATAAAATAATTCGATTATAGTAAAAAAAGCGTGGGGTTCTTGATAATAAAGTAAATTGCAAGGATAAGAAAACTGCATTTCGTTTTGGCATTCCTATGATATGGCGTGAACAGAAAAATCACACAACAGACTGCTATTTCTGTTCGGTAGACGTGAAAGGATTTAATACGAAAAATAAGAAGAAAATATCTTACCATAACCTTGATTCAGCTATTCGTCCAGTGTCGCATAGCTCTGAAATACCAGTTCCGCACCCATCTCCTAATTTAGATGACATCCTGAGTGATGCAGAGGACTCCGAAACGTTTGCTCCCCAGAACGAATCTAGCTCAGAAAATTCAGTTGACGAGGAACCTCAACTTTTTTCTTGAGCTCAATGACCTAGTCAAAGACTTGGGTCTTTCAAAAGATGCAGCCGAATTGCTAGGTTCAAGGCTAAAAAACAAAAACCTTTTATCATCTGGTACCTCATTTTCCTGGTACAGACATCGAGAGAGAGAATTTACTCAGTATTTCACTAAAGAGGGAAATCTGGTTTATTGTAATGATGTTCGTGGGCTCATGAAATGCTTTGAAATAGAATATGATTCATCAGAATAGCGCAAAACTAGCCTCAAAGCAGTCTTGCTGCATAATGGAAATGTATTTGCATCTCTTCCAATGGGACACTCAGTTCATATGGAAGAAAACTACAATGACTTAGCTACGATTCTTGAGAATATCAAATATCAAGAACATCAACAGTCAGGTTATACAAAATTCCCTTGTTTTCTATGTTTGTGGGATAGTAGAGCCAGAGAGCTACACTGAACAAAAACTGACTGGCCACCACGACATGGTTTAACTCCTGGCGAGAAAAACGTTATCAATACCACTTTGGTTCCGCCAGAATTTACTGCCACCTCTTCGTATTAAATTGGGGCTAATTAAGCAGTTTGCAAAATCACTGCAAAAAGATGGGGATTGTTTTAGATATATATGTTCCAAGTTCCCAAAATTGTCTGAAGCAAGAAAGAGTTTTCACTGGCTCCGACATAAGAAAACTTTTGTCTGATCCCCTCTTTCCTGAATCATTGGGAGAAATCGAAAAAGAAGCATGGGATTCTTTCAAAACTGTAGTGCAGAAATTTTTGGGCAATACTAAGGATCTCGAATATGAAACTATTGTACAGCGCATGCTGACAGCGTATAAAGCTCAAGGGTGCAAGATGAGCTTAAAAGTTCACTTCTTACACTCCCATATTGAATATTTTCCTGAAAACTTGAGTGCCTACAGTGAAGAACAAGATGAAAGATTTCACCAGGATGTACGTTAGAGACGTTACCAAGGAAGATGGGATGTCATTATGTTAGCGGACTACTGTTGGTTGCTTAAGCGAGAAACCAAAGAAGGAAACCAAAAACAGGTTCGGAGAAGCATCAAAGAAAAGAAGAAAAGGTTTCACAAGGAAAAAGAGTAAACATAAAGTTGTGTATAAATTTAAATAAGAAAAATAATGGTGATAGGTTTTGATAAATATTATGCTGTGTGTGTTTGTTGTAATGAATAGTCGATTTTTTTCATTATTGTGTTCTTATTTTGCAAAAAACTATACATGATGGAGAGTAATAGCAGTTATTTTTGAAATCAGCGTACCTTAAAACATATAATTCAGCAAAAATATGTCATGCAGCTAAAAAAAAATTTTTTTTGCAGACCTGTGTAATGGATAACTGTAATAGATTTACGAAATAAAAAACAATAATAAAAATTTCGCATTTCATTTAAAGATGTACAGGTATTTACCGACAGATCCAAATAATTTGCCGAGTTAAGAAATACCGTATACTTTGACTTAAATTTTTTTGTAGCTGCGAGAAATCTATCGTCTACGTATCTCTCTATCTCTTGCCTTCTCTTCTTCTCTTCTCTAAATACTACAAAGCAAAGTCGCTGTTTTCTTCAGTTTGTTTCTCTTCTAACTTCCTCTAAACTACGCAACGGATTTTGATACAGTTTTCACTGTAATTTGGGAATTTTTTCCGGAAGGTTTATATGTTTAATACATGTATATTATAGTAGAGAAAAACGGAGAATTTTAATGATTTGTAATGATGTCGTAAAAAATATATTTTTAGGGGATTACATTGCTGTTGCTAGCTAAACCATACAAAATAGATCAAAATAATGTACTTCGGAATTGTACTTATATAAGTTCTACAGAAAATGCCGCGATGGTATATGTCTATTTCGTAAGGATTAACCCACAGTAACCATTTTTATCTCTTACATATTACTAAAAAATAACGGGTTATTTACAAAGCTATTTTAAACAATAAGTATTAATCCTTATCCAATTAAATACATTGTGCATTTAATGTAGATCAAAATTGTTTTTACGCCATATCAATAAAATAAATATCTTAGTAGATGTCACAGATTTAAGACAGAGAGATTTAAAAAAATTAATTACTCGCAGGGAAACGGAATCTGTTTGTGTTATCTTATGAAAAAACAGCTCTGAATGTTGTACATAAAGATATTCTATAGTTATACGACCTATGTCACACACACTGTACAACTATGCGAAGCTGGGGTGGGTCGCTAGT
Source organism: Zeuzera pyrina (assembly GCA_907165235.1). Classification (NCBI taxonomy): domain Eukaryota; kingdom Metazoa; phylum Arthropoda; class Insecta; order Lepidoptera; family Cossidae; genus Zeuzera; species Zeuzera pyrina. The sequence goes on along the minus strand of OU015620.1, from coordinate 22,052,740 downwards.
TTTGTTATAATTTGATTAACTCTTGATTTCTTTGGAGTTTGAAAAGCTACATAATTAAGATCATTTCTGCTACTACTTCATAGACCTCTTCTCAATTTGCCTGTAGTACTTGCATTTGAAAAAGTTATTAAGTAACTGACATTTCACTTGCACTGACTATTATATAGTTGGTGTAAGCGAGAAGCAAGTACCTTAAATCCAGGTTAAGTAGTAGGTGCAAGCCAGTTTTAAATGGCATGAATTTATACTAGTAGTTTCGCCGATAGTAGTGGCTAAGAATAATTTGAAAAGATGTGGTCATTAAATAAAAACGTACGAAAATGTCATATGACATTCTTGAATCACTAGCAAATTCTATACAAAACAAATGAATATAAATTTTGTTGAAATTCAACACCATATTGCTAAGATAATATTGCAATGTTTCTGATTACAATCAGATGTCATAAGTATACATTAACAGCAATTTTGAATAAAAACCATTGTAGCAATTTTGGCAAATCTGTGACCACTTCTGTGACCACGGCAGACATTTGCAGTGTACGTCAAAATTTGTTATCAGAACACTCGCAGGCAGCGCTTCAAAATAGCACACAAAATTAGCTGTCATTTACTTCCTAACGTAGAGGGCACAGATTAAGTATTTGTAGCAAGCTACAGATGCGACAGTCAGTTATGTATTTCGTTTTGGCGTTACTATAGCCAACTTTTTTGGCAACCATAATATACGTACGTATCAATACTTTTTACATTTCTTCATGTAGGTGTATCTTAGACATTCCGAAAAACCACTAACGCAGCGGTTTAGGGGATTATTTACATCAAACAACAGAGGAGAATAGGCATTTCAAGGTTCTCAACTCAAGCATGAAATCGAAGAAAGCCACAAGGTAAATCAAAACTGAAATCGAAATACAAAAGTAGCTATAGTCTATGAGTCAGACTGACAGCACACTGACAAAAAATTGACTTTTAAGGCGGATAGTCAAGACGGCAGAAGCGATTACAGCGCCAATACAACTCGTTCGGAACTAAAACTGTCACAGGCCTGGTAGAGGGATTTAAAGACTTAAGTACAAAGTACATATTCTGTCTACGCTCCGAATACTAAATAATCTAATAATGAATTGAACAATTTCTTGGCTTAGGCTTAGTACAGTTACAACCGCTATTAGACTATAAATTAATAAGAAGTAATATTGATTAATAAATGTTTCTAAAGACAGTAATATTGTAACTTGTAACTCGAATTTAATATTTTTGAATTCCTGGCTATGATTTAATTATAATGTTTGGTAGAATTATTTTTGATGTGACATCCCAAAAAATTTCTTTTTTCTCGAGTGTGAGCGAGAAAGCATGTCGTCTTCTAGTTCTCTGCCGAACTGACGGCGGCATCAATTTCTGAATTAATTACCATTTGTCGCGAAACTGCGCGTCCTTTATCTATATCTCCATTAAAATCTTTTATCTCATTGTTGATTGTGTTAAAAAGTGATCTAAATGGCATCGGACGATGAAGTAGACGGTTCTTTTGCAGGTAAACGATAATTTTAACTAGTATGTCATAGGTAAGCTGCGGATAGCGGTATCATGTGTTTACTTGCGGTCTAGGCAATTAAAAATGTAAAAATTTTGGCTTTACTATTCAAGGCTTCACTGTTAATTACCACGTAACTTACTCTACATTATCGAAAAATATGAATGAATGAGCAATTATTGTAACATTATATGATGAATAGTTGTAAATATTTTTAAGTGGCAGTTTGTGACAGAAAAGAACCATGCAATATCCCCTCATTACTACTTAACAAAATGGACGCCGCCAAACAAAGGGATTAGTGACCTTAACCGCGAAGAGTGCGCGTGTACGCGAATTGCTAGTTCCTGGTGTTTCCTAGGGCATGGGCAGGTGGATAGCATGGCTGTACTGGTTTGACCAGTTTATTATGAATACACATTGCAGGTGACGAGGATGTCGAGGAAGGTGAGGGTCAGAATGAAAATTCTGGTGAAAGTGATGAAGCTCCACCGAAGGTAAGGCTTAAACCAGTGATTAGTATTATTAGAAAAAAATGATTGCTAATTTCAATGTGTAACTAATTGTTTGTATACATTGGATGTGTTGATAGAAAGATGTCTCATTTTATTACAATGGTAATTTAAAATATGTTTTGTATTAGTAGTAATATTTTAGTGATAATGAGATTAATTTAAATATTGTTTTAAAAGGTGATAACCATTTAAAGTAATATTTACAATTTCTTCAAAGGAGGATGAAGATTATTCTCCAGAAGACGGCAGAAAGAAGAAAAAAGGAAAGAAAAGAAAGGCTAAGGGAGAAGAAAAAAAGGGTAGAAAGAAAAAGAAGAAGCGAAAGAATGATAGTGAAGATGTAAGTGATCACTGAAACAAGAGCAAATAGTTATTATTATACTCTGTTATTAATTATTATACAGTATATACCTAAATTCATAAATTCATAGATATTGTTTGATGTAAGATGTTTAGAAACAATTTCATCCCAAAACATGTAACTTATTAAGTTCTTTTTATTTATTTATTTAACAACTTGATAAGTTCTTTTTATTTAATTATTTAACATGTGAATCACAGGTATTAATCCTGTTATAATAAATAATTTCCGCTCACTGCATTCCACCCCTAAAGCCATCATTACATTTAAAAATATATGTATTATGAAGAAAAGTGTTATATCAAATCATTATATTCAATGTCATGTTTTATAAATGATTTTGACAGGCATTATTTAGATAACTTCACTCATAGAACAGTATTCTTTTTCAACTTTAACATGCAGGAATAAACTTTAAATTATTTGAAATTTAAAATACAAAATATTGTATTCAATTGAACCTTATTTCATGGTATGTCTAAGTCTAATTTGCTAGTTGACAAAAACTTGTATTATGAACTTGGATGAACATTGAACTTGCACAAAACTCAGAAATTAGTCATGTATTATATAAGGAAAAACTATGGTGTCTAAGTTTTATTGAAATTAATTCACAGGATGATGACTTTGGTCTAGAAATGGAGGCTGAAGGAGACAGTGATTATGCACTCAGTGCTATGTCTTCAAGTAAGAAGTCTCGTAAGGGTCGTGGCAGCAAGCATAATACACCATCAACCCCAGCTGCTTCTGATTCTGGGTCAGGTGAGATCAACACATTGCAATTCTGATAAGAAATAATAATACTGTCTGTGGAAATATAGATATACTTAAGGTTTTTTTTAGCAACTTTATTCATATAAAAACCTAAAGTAGTATTTAAGCTGTGATGATTAATAAAAACATTGTCTTAATTTTTTTATGAGAACATTCCGAAAAATAATCAAACCTATATTCATTCAAGAAAAATAGACTTAATCTAATAATTTATAAAAGAAGTAATTAAAAAAATTGACTATAACATTAACATACCATACCATTAGTTTCAGAAAACAGGGTCAAAGCCTTAATAACATCCCTTTCAACTTCACTTTCCACAATCTAAAAAAGGCTTGAAAATCTAGAATTATTTTGTTCCAAAGAGCTATAAGATTTGCGTTTCCTGTGTAATAAAATATAATTTTTAGGAATCAATTTATTTCTGATGTGTTACAGATGTGCAACTTTTGTTCATTTTACAGTATAATAATATTATTAATTACTGCTAACCAACTTAACTACTGCTACCAATTACTGCTCACTTTTTAACACTATTTACTTATTAAACACAAACTATTGTGGTTACTAGTAAAAGTAATTAGTATTTTTATACTAATTAGTATAGTAACTTAAGACAAGTTTTTCAACCTTTTTTAACAATAATATAGTTATGGAATGCAAATCTAAGAAAGGTAGAAATTATGGTTAATTACATATGTAAAGTATATCCGGAATATGTAGTTGAGTAAAAAAATATTTCTTTAATGATATTTAAAATTAAGTGATTGATATTGTTGACATCCTTTTTTGTAAACCTTAAAAGAACTGACCATACTCTAACGTTGTATACAAAATGCAAGATAAAATGGCAATTTAACAATTCTATTCCTATTTCAAACAATATAAATTATGCTAATCTGTTCACCCAGGCTGTAGTTTTTATAAGGAATCACTATAGGCGATGGTTTAGCAACCTATTACTGTCTGGTTCCTCTTTGCCTTCTGTGATTAGTGATAACAAATATTTAAAGCTAGTGTCATCAAGGTGTATTTTAGTTTCGCTCTGATTCTCTGTGCACCTCTAATGGAAAATGACGTGAAGTTATGTACATACATATGTATGATATGTTTGTTTCCATTTCACAATTGTAAAAATAATAAAAATGTTTACGTATGTATACTTTTATGGTAGCTTTTTGCTATTTTACTTTATATAACAAATCAATAGTATATGAATTATTGTTATGACGTCATTTTATTACATCATTTTCTGACGTCATATTTTTTCCTTGTTTTTATATCTACTGGTGATATTTTATGAGAACTACCAGTCCTTATAAACGAGTTTATTTTTAATTGTATACCCAATAATATTACAATTACTTTATGAATCGTATGTAATATAATTATTATAGCTTTTGAAGTGTTGTGATTTGAATTCAAACTTTGCAATTATAATAGTCATGAATCCTTTAATTATTGTGGTTATAATAACTTAAAGACAGCAGATAGTTATGAGTATTTTTATCAATAATCTGTTGTGTTAGTTAATATTTTTAAAGTATTACACAGTAGCTTTATGTTGCAATGGAAAATTTGGCAAACCGAAGTCGCGAGGTCAATGACCTGACAAGTAAACGTGCCTAGTCTAATACGTAATGTAATTTAGCATGAGCTAGCTTTATTAAAGTAGCACATGCGCCATTATCAACACCAATTTATGCGTTTAACATAATGGGTTTTATATATATTAGTTAAAATTATTAGTTATTTAAAAACTAACAAATTCTTTTATTAATTTTATAACATAATTAATTGTTATGTAATGATGAAAAATGTAGTTTTTTACGTTATATTACAAATAGATTTTTTATATTGCGTATTAAAAATGTCTTATCTCTAACTTCATAAAAGTAATATGAAAAAAGTTAGAATTACGTTGTGTAAACAGTTATATGAAAAATACAGAAACGATTTATGTTATTTTAATATCACATTTTTACTTTCGGCGTTTGGTCGACAATAGGAGCGAAGAAAGTTTTATAATCGCAAAAAATTGCAGTTGTGATTTTTTTGAAAATGTAGGAATGTCATATAAATAATCAACCGTAATAGTACTGAATAATTTCAATATGATATATGTATGTTACATTTATATAGGCTTTTTCTGTACGATGATTATAGAAAGCTAAAGCTAAGAGGGATGCATTTAATGGCACTTCAAAATCGGTGAAAATACAGACAAAATTGCTATGAATTGCTAATAAACCGTATAATGTTATACAATAAAAAGATATTTGGTTTAAAAAATTTTAAGACGCTACAAAATAATTATTGCCAATAAAAAAAATAAGCAATCAATTAAAATAATAGATTGTGCTATGAAAATAACATTTTCTATGAAATATATAAACTTGACAAGCTGTCATCCTGACAATGCCGACACATGGGGCGCAGTGAATGGAGTTGGTGCAATTGCGCAACGTCTCTTCCTTACTGCCGGAAATAATACACTAATAGTATATATAAGATTGGTATATATACATATACCAACAGCAAAAGATGAAAAGAGATGGAAGGATATAGAGATGTTTCAAGATTTAATTTCTTGACTTCAACTATCTCCTTGCGGACTCCTATTTCAATACTGCTCCATGTATAAAGCGGATTGCGATCTGGCGCTTCGCCGGCCGCTGCCGCGGCACGCTCGCTTCGCTCGTTCGGGTCACGCGTTATGGTAAAAAGACCTAACCTAACCAAAAAAAGTGTTATAAATATATCGTCGTGTCTGTATAAAGTTACAAAAAAGTTTGCAAAATTTTACTCAATGTGAAACAATCTAAACCTTAGCCTGCATTTGCCCTCACGATCTCCTCCCATGCTTTATTATCACCATAACACCACATTAAAGTTTCAGCGATTGATGTAATCAAAATTTTAATGTGAAAACTATTAATTTTGAAGTTTACCATTTTTTATGATAGCAAAGACCATTAATTTTAAAGACGATGTAATTTATATCAAAAGTAGAAAATTTATAGAGAAACCCGTCAATTTTAAATATTGGTATTTGTAGATAAAATTACTAATTCTATAACCCCAATATATATATATCCCAGTATCCCTTATTAAGATTTCATGTCATGGACTCATGTTTGCTCACCCATCATAATAAGAAAGATGCCGGGATAATGCTCATTTACGCCTAGGTATGCGAATTATTTTAATTTTGGGCATTTCCGCCAGCTAACACTTTGGCTATTTGATCTTCATAAGTCATCCTTGGTCTTCCTCGGCTTCTGCTACCATTCACTCTCAACAAAACATTCCGAGGAATTCCAGATTCCAGAAATCAAACTCTGTCACCTACTTAACACCAAGTTTTGATACTTTGAGCGGAAGGTAGCTAAAAACTGTACGAATCGATCACTGGGGTGAATTTTCGTAAAATTACACCTAAGTATACCAGTGTTTTTCAACCTTCTTGAACACGCGAACCCTTTACAACTAAAAAAATGATGGCGAACCCCCAGGACCGTAATACAACTGGTGGTTTCAGACGACATATTTAATTTTCATTCGAATGAGACTTCTGATCGTGAAATCAAGTGCCATTGTGCATAGCCTTTTCACTAAAACTTGTATTTTTGATGTAGTGTATGAAGTATGACCTACAATCCTTGTTTTTTTACCCAGTTTGCAACCGCGACCCCCACGGGGGTCGCGACCCACAGGTTTTAAAACGCGGATCTATATGTAAATTCATTGTGTATACTTTGGTGACTTCAATGGCAGTCTTCAGTACTGATATAGATTCATGTTTTCAGCAAAAAAGTAAATATTTCAATTTACCCCTCATTTCAACTCTACAATATTTTACAATAATTTATTTTATTCGAGGACATTGTTGCTACAACTAACGGGTTCAATGGTTACTGTTTAGTACATTACTGAGCGATCCAGGCTCGATTACTGGTCAGGTTTTAGGAAATTAATCTTCTAAAGTGCTATGCAGTGTAGTCTTTTAAGATTACTCCTCCAGTTCATTATGTATAGCAAAATTTATGCTAAGTTTATGGTCGTGAATTGGTGGAATGTCGATCATTATTGTACACTGACGAATATCACTCAACCAACTCTCATCTAGAAAAATAGAATATCGTTGCAGTTAGTAAGGAGTTATTTAATTTAACTAATTTCTAAACTTAACAATTCATTTTTATACAGGTATGCCTACGATTGAAGATGTGTGCTCATCATTTGGTCTCACAGATGTAGATATTCAATACACAGAAGCTGATTTAGAAAATTTAACATCATACAAGCTTTTCCAGCAGCATGTTCGTCCGCTGCTAGTCAAAGAGAATCCTAAGGTAAGAATTACATTTCAGTAAATTGTATTTCATATTTTAAAAGAAAATATTTTTTTTTAATAAAAATACTTGATACTGATTATGGGTAATTGGATGTTAAGAAATATAGTTAGGTCTTTGTTACAATACATATATTATATCAACCTCCTGTCATTTTTAGAAGTTTCAATTTTATATGAATGTAAACATATTGGGTAATATGAATAAAACGTCAGCTTAGGCTTTTACTTACATTTTTAAAGCAAACCCTGTAGTCCAGTAAAAAGAGGATTGAACTGTGCATTTCATATAGGATGCAATTTTATTTTTTTCTTCAATTAAACATCACCGTGAACTTAAGTTTTCGGGATAGGGGGTTGTTATATGTTATTACCTCGGCCGCAATCTTGAAAATAAGGGTGTGATTAGTTTTTTGTATTTATCTCGTGAACTATGAGGACTATAGAAATTTTGTAAGTTTTTTTTTTAGATAAAAATATTATCTACAACTTTTTCTTATAACTTTTTGTTCTAACATTTATGATTAAAAAATTATAAACAAAATGAAATGCAAAATTAAAGGATGTTTTGTTTCAGAGCATTATAAGTTTATAACTTTATTTATTCTATGAAAAATTGACAGACCTTTTTTATATAGAATTTCTTAACGAAAATTTTGATCTATACTACATCTTCAGCGTAATATTTATTTATTGAAGTGTTTTAGAACCTCAAAGCGGAGGAACCAGTAGGTAGGTGAGGTATATAAGTGTATACAAATCCGATTTACATTGGTTTTATTTACTTGTTTAATTGATGTTATTACGAGGGCTGCTATTTATGTATCAGGAACTGGCCCGTTACAGAACAATATTAAAAAAGTAATTATAACATTTAAAAATGGAACTCTTTGGCTGAATAATACAATTTGTTTCATGTAGCTGTCATTTGTTTATCCTTTGTGGCGAGTCTTTATCAGACTCGCAATTTTCAAAATGGATTTAAGTCGTGAAAATTTTCGTGCTATGATTTATTACGATTTTCGGCGAGGGCTAACTCAAAAACAGTGTATCGATCAACTCACTTCGACTTTTGGGGACGAAGCACCATCGAAAACTACTGTATATCACTGGTTTAGTGAGTTTAATCGTCTGTGCTCACGGACGAAGTTAAAGAAGGTCGCCCTAAATCGGTTGTTGTAACCCAAAATATTGATGCTGTGCGGGAACTAATAATGCAAGATCGTCATGTTACATATCGCGAGATAGAGGCGTCTCTGGGCATAAGTATGACGAGTATATATAAAATATTACACGAACATTTAGCTGAAAAAAAAATTTGTTTACGTTGGATTCCGCACAACTTGAGAATTGACCAAAAACGGGCTCGTGTCGATTGGTGTGAAAAAATGTTACAAAAGTACAATCAGAGTGCGTCAAAAGCTGTCTATAATATCTACACAGGTGATGAATCTTGGATATATGCATATGATCCTGAAACTAAACAACAATCAACGGTTTCGGTGTTCCAAGATGAGCCGAACCCAACAAAAGTCATTCGTTCAAAAAGCACTTTGAAGCAAATGGTCGCTTGTTTTTTTGGTATAAACGGACATGTAGCTACAGTGCCACTAGAGCAGCCATTCCCAAAGTGGGCGATAACGCCCCCTTGTGGGCGCTGCAGGCCTAAAGGGGGGCGGTAAGAGACCCAGAAAAAAAATGGGGGCGTTGTGTAGAGGCCTGGGGGGTGATTTGTAATTTCATTTAGCTAGGAGGCATCTTAGACAACGACTGCATGAGCTCTCGACTCAGTAGACAAAATAAGTTTGGGAACCAGTGCACTAGAGGATCGTAAAACGGTTAATTCTGAATGGTACACGACCATTTGTTTGCCAGAAGTCTTTGAAGAAATAAGTAAGAACAACCGACAACGCTTCCTTCCTTCGCTTCTTCATCTTCTTCGCTTAATCCTTCTTCATCATGACAATGCTAGCTGCCACACATCGGCCGAAACAACTCGGTATTTGGAAGATCAAAAGACCGAATTAACGGGTCATCCGCCGTACAGCCCAGACTTGGCCCGTTGACGTGGCACGTAATTTATTCTTCAACCGTGAAGAATAAATTACGTGGTCAACGTTTTTCGAGCCGTGAAGAGGCTGTTGATGCGTTCAAAATGCACGTTTTGGAGATACCTCAATCTGAATGGAAAAAGTGCTACGAAAATTGGTTCCAACGCATGCAAAAGTGCATCGATCATCATGGTGAATATTTTGAAAAGCAATAAAACTATAATAAATGCTATATGTTTGTTTCACTTTGTTATTCCGGATACATAAATAATAAATTATTTTTAATAGACAATTATTTTACTTCATTAATAATTTATTTTTTAGTTTATGCATATGCACTGACAAGTTTACCTTAAAGTTGGTGTAGAATAAATAATCTCGTGCAAAATAAAAAAATAATAGATCCATAGTTCACGAGATAAATACAAAAAACTAATCACACCCTTATGTTTAAGATAGCATCCGAGGGTTGTGTACCTACCCCGAAAACTCAAATTTAAGTTCACGGTGATGTGTTTTAATAAAGAAAATAATAAAATTGCATTCTGTATGAAATGCAAAGTTGGCCTTTTTTGGCCCCAATTTACTGTACTTACTACTGAGCTTCTTTACTTTAGCTAAACCTTATACTAAATGCTCATTCGATTTTTACTTAAACAAATACTAGCCAAATCCAGCTATTACTAAAAAAGTGTGAACAAAAGCTAATTAGTATCCGTAAAAGATTATTCACTTAAACGAAAGCAATTGCTATGAGTAAAAATAACCATACTAACAATTGCTAATGCTAATAATAAATACTAAAAGCAATTGATTTTGTTTTACTCACATCACCCACTGTTTGATATGGATTTAATATTTATTTTCTAAATTGTCTACGAAATTATTAAAATGTTTAAAGTATTAAAATTACTCATGTTAGATTATTCCAAAGTTTATCAATAAGGAAAATTAGTGTACAAGTACATATTTATTAGTGTTACAATTAGTGTTAGAATTAGTGTTAGAATTAATGTTATCAATCAAACCTATTTAGGTTTAAATATAATTTTATGCCAGGTACCTGTATCAAAATTGATGATGTTGGTGGCTGCAAAATGGCGTTTATTCTGTGAGTCAAATCCTCACATCAGTGGTAGTAATCAAAACATGGGCTCTGAGGATAACACTAATACATCTACTGCCTCTGATTATGGGTCCAAATCCAAGTCGGGGCGTCCACCTAAGGACTCTAAGGTAAGATACTGATATTGATTGAATAACTGTACATTTAGCACAATAGCTAAAATTAAAGACTAAGTAAACTGTCCCAGATTTGATTTAAATTTGGGTTACTATAGAAAACAAAATTTTCTAATTACAACGTATTTTAAACAAGTGTCGCCCATAATATGCTGCTAATCTTATTTTTATTTTTTTATTTAGGAATGCATTTTTTTATTTATAAGTACAATTTTCCTTTTAAGGAAAATATCTTTCATTTAGGGGTGTATTTATCTTTTAGTGGTACGTTTTTTTCTATATGGGTGTATCTTTTGTTTAGCTAAGTATTTTCACTTAAGGGGTTTATTTTTCATATAGTGAATAGTGGTGCATTTTCTCATACAGAAGTGCATATGCTATTATGTTTATTTAGAATGATGAGGCTCAAGATGAGCCAGAGGAAGAGGAGGAGGAGGAAATTAGTGATGGGGGTACATTGGCACCCCGCAAGCGCGGACGTAAGGCCAAACATGGAGGAAGCACGCCACGCGGCAAGCCCGGCCGGAAGCCTAAAGTACCTACTCTCAAGATTAAGTTCAGCAAACGCAAGCGAACCAGCAGCGTAAGTATATATATTGTTATCAGTAATGTAATATAATAGGTTGACTCCTATACTTTGTTGTTAAAAGGTACCATTGAGGAACAAACCGAATCGAAATATTATAAGTAGGTAATGATCTCTTTGTCAAAGTTAAATGCGAAATAATAATACAATCAAAAAATAACTTTTCATAAATAATGTACCACCTATAAGTTACGAGTTGGATATATCAAGAAAATGTATTATTCAAAAAGAAAATTGGGACATTTAGTTTTTTATAAATGTGTCTTTTAAACATAAATAATTCTGTAGGAGACTTTCTATTTTGTGAAACAGTCATTTCTCTAAGTTCTCAGTCTGCGTCTTTATTGTGATGCAAACATTAGGAATTCATGTAGGACAACAATGACTATTGTGCAATATCAAGCGCATTTTAATATAATAGACTATTATAAGAGAAAAATATGTCATATACGTAAACTTTATTGCTATATTGCTTTATATGGTCATCTGTATTTGTACTACAATAGTACAAAATGAAATACATGTCATAATGCGAAATTATATCATATTGAGTGTATTTTTAGGAGGAAGATCAAGATGGCAGCCCTGGCGCAAACACCGATTCTGATGCAGAATTCGAACAAATGCTAGCTGAAGCTGAGGAGCCCAAAGCTTCAGCCCCAACTACCTCTGAAGAAAATACACAACAGAAGGATGAAGATACGACAGCAGTATGTAGATTCTATCTTGTACTCGTAATATTTCTGCAATGTCACAGTTTTGTCTGGTGTTGGAAATAGGTAGCCTATTTTGAATAACAAACAAACATTCCGTTTTTATAATATTAATAGGGAAGTAGAGATCGCCATATCTAGTAATTGACATACACGTTTCCTGTTGAAAAGTTAATATTTTTGATTGATTTTGAAGTTTTTTATGATTGAGTATTGAAAGCACACTTCATAATTGTCTAATTGGCTATTAATTTTACAGCAACCTAAAAAGAAAGCAAAGACTAAGATCGGTAATAAGAGCAAGAAAAAGAAGAAGTTGAAGACCACTAGCAAGTTTCCAGATGGCGCCGAGGGAGAACAGGAGCATCAGGATTATTGTGAGGTAATGTCGAATTATATTGAAAAATTTAACCGAAATAATATTAATATTTATTTGTAAAATTATCTAATTATTTTAACGATCTTATAATGTACATTATGTACAGGTAAATTTGAATTAATACAACGGAAATGTGGGTGGCTCATATCAATATACTACTCTGTCAAGAAAGTACCGGGAAAAGATCAATAATACACGAAATGTTAGCCATCCAAATTTATTTTATCACCTTCAAAGTATGCTCCTTCAGAAACGATACACTTACGCCAACGAATAATCCAATCATCAAAACATTTTTTAAACGCTTTTTCCGGAATTGAGTTCAGTGTTCGCTGCGAATTCTCTTTTATGTCTTCTACCGAATGAAAATGGGTGCCACGAAGTGGTAATTTGAGTTTAGGAAAAAGAAAGAAGTCTGCTGGAGCCATATCTGGTGAATAAGGTGGTTGCTCGATGGTATTTGTTGAGTTTTTGGTCAAAAGTTCATTTACAATGATGGCCTTGTGCGAAGGCCCATTATCGTGGTGCAAAATCCAAGAATTTTCTTACCACAAATCTGGCCTTTTTCGTCGAATTTGCTCTCTTAAACGCCGCATAACGCCCAAAAAATATTCTTTATTTACCGTTTGAGCTTACGGCAAGAATTCCGAATGCATAACATCGCGATAGTTAAAAAAACCAGTCAACATGACTTTGACTTTTGATCGACTTTGGCGTGGTTTTTTCGGCTTCGGATCAGTTGGAAGGCGCCACTCCGAAGCTTGTTGACTAGTTTGCATGTCAAATTCGTAAACCCACGTCTCGTCACCAGTAACAATGCGTTTCATGAATGTTGGATCGGAATTGACTCGTTCTAGCATGTCCTCAGCGACTCTTATGCGATTGAGTTTTTGGAGAAAATTCAAGTCTTTTGGGACTAGCCGAGCGGCAACATGTTTCATGCCCAAGTGATTATTTAAAATGGTACGGATCGACTCGTGAGACACAGAAAGTTCGGCGGCTATTGCTCTCAAACTTGAATGAGGGTTTTCAGTCTCTATTTCCTTCATTTTTGCGATGTTAACTTCAGTTGCAGACGTTGATGGCCTACCAGAGCGAGACAAATCTTCCATCACATCTCGACCGCTTTTGAACGCTTTTTACCACTCATAAGCACGCGTTTTTGATAAAGTCGATTCACCGTAAGCGTTCTGTAACATTTTCAGTGACTCCGAACACGAAATTCCATTGGCGATGCAAAATTTAAGACAAACTCTTTGTTCGATGTTTTTGTCCATTATGAAATTCGCAATATACACTAGAATGATATAACTAAAAACAGCACGTATTTAATCTAAATAACAGATGCTACTCAAACTCCGCGCCAAAATGGAAAACAGTTGTGCCAATCTAACAACAACAAAAAAAAACAAAAAATTGAATTTGGAACCATAAACAAATCATCCATTCCCGATACTTTCTAGATTGAATGTACATACATATCTTCACATTGTATTGCTAACGGCCTAGTCAGAGAGGACGGAGCGCCTAGCTTCACGGTTCTTATATAATTCTTATTTCCGCCTAGAATCTCATCATTCTCCTCACACATTTTTCCTAGGTTTGCGTATTAATATATGCATAATAATGCTGTATGAGTTTATGTAAAATAAGCAATTTTCTTGTAGTACAATTGTTTGTAACCTTGAATAAAATTAGTATTGTTACTCAATTTAGAGCGTGCGCTCCGTGATATTTTTATACTTGAGATATTATTTTTAAGCACATGTGTTTTTAAATTTGCAAATGTACAAACCCAATTTATCACGTAGAAATAATCCTAATCATGAGTAGGGTTTTGCATTCCATTTTGTCAAATGTTTTAGATTTCAATATTAGAAATCCATTTCAGATATTTTCATTTATGTTGTAGTAATTTTATAATCTATATTCAGCTTACATTTTGCCAAAAAATAAGCAACAGGAATAAGTAACTCTAAATAACTTTATTAACTCTAAAATTTAATAAAAACAGAAAATTAAAAATCAGAGGTTAGCAATCGAGACCAGGCATTCTTCGTTTGGTCTCTGGAGAAAAAGCTCTATAAGACATTTTTCAATCTATCATTGACTTCCTGTTCTTTTTCCTATATAGTTCTTCTATCTCTTTTTTTATTGAAATCAATAGATCATAGTTACTAATAGATTTTTTTTTTAATAATAAACACAATACAACATATAAATAATCTATTATTTTCATTGATTAGTGTGGTTGTATAAAAAATAGTTAAAAATGTGTAAGATAATTTCAAGGATGTTGATCTTCGGTTGTCCTCAGTAACCAAAATCCTTGCTGGAGTCAAACTACATATAATTCATATTGTCACGAACAAAAGATATAGTAAAGATGGCTAATGTCGTTCTAGGCTATATTTTCATGTTTCAATTTGTAATTCATAGTGCAAATCCCATAAATTGGTTCTAATCTTCTTGTCTCAGCATAATTAAAAAATGATGTAATACAGGTGTGCCAACAAGGCGGCGAAATAATCCTGTGCGACACGTGTCCGCGCGCCTATCACTTGGTGTGCCTGGAGCCCGAGCTAGAGGAGACGCCGGAAGGGCGCTGGTCGTGCCCGCACTGCGAGGCAGAGGGCAACCAGGACAACGAGGATGACGATGAGCACCAGGAGTTCTGCCGGTAGTGCCCGTGGCTGCGCTTCTCACTCACTCCACTCACTCAATCAATCATTCTCGCTCACTCGCTCATTCATTCATTTATTCACTCACTCACTCTTTCGCTCGCTCAATCACTCATTCATTCACTCACTCACTGTCTCTCGAGTCCCGGTCGTTATAACTATACCAACTATATACTAATGCCGTGTCTCCGACTACACCTATTTGCAATACACTTACGCTAAATTAATTCTATTAGTGGCTTTTCATACATTCGGCTGCGGCTTAGTCGTCACCAGTTATCTGGTGGCGAAGTGTATGAGCATGTGTATTAGCTTTCACACATACCCCAATTTACTCACCAACCGGTCGCTGGATGTGTACCCAAATTACTACTGTGATGGTAGTTGCCTATGCCAGCTAACCAGCTGAGAACTGTACTTAGTGGCCAGTGATAGAGTGGCCAGTCTCAAAAGTAGTCACGTAGAGAGCACACAAGGTACATTATCGTACTACTTGATTAGAAGCTATAATGCGCTTATTTGTTCGCATACTTCGCAGGCATTTGTTCGCATACGCATCTGCTGTCAATACGAGAATTTGTGTAATGTAATTTGTATAGTGGCGCTAAATCTATCGCGAAAAGTGCATTTTACGATCATAGAATAATAGATACGTCGTCATACATGATACCAATTTTTTATTACAATTAGTCATCGGTCGCGCAGTGATCGCGTGGCTGTCGCTGTCTGAAAATTTTAAGGTAATAACCCTGCCGATTGTGTGTACGCTCATAATGGCATCGGGTACCTAACACCGATTTTCCGGCAGCCGGAACATGTCAAAAATACTTACTAGCTTTTACCCACGGCTTCGCTTGCATGATACTGGCAAATGGTAGTCTATGGCAGAGGTTACACGCTCAATTTGCCATCAGTTCTATCCATGATTAATATCAGACTGACGGAATTGATCGTATAATGCGTTGATTGATGGATGGATGATCCAGACTGATGGATTTTCATTGTTTTTATCAATGAAGATTGATGCCAGATTGAACGTGTGATTGCGATCCATCAATCTCGCGCCAGTCACCGCTCAATTGGCAATGGAGTCACATATGTCAGATAGCGTAACGCCTCACTGTCGCTGCCATCCTCGTCCTACTTAATGGAGCTTAATAACGAAAACGACGCTCTGTTTCTAGAAAAACGTTATTGTAGCTTTAGATACATTGCCTTTTCTGTGGGACAAGAATTATCCACAGTCTGTTAATAAATATAAGAGAAATGAGGCATTACAAAAATTATTGTTAATTTTGAACAAAGTTATACCACAAGCCTTACATCACAGAACATTACATTCTCTCACAGACTATATAAGGGGATATTCTTCAACTCTCCCTTTTCTTTTTTCTTTTACGTATGAATTACTATATTGTTATCATTATTGAGTGACTAGTTTGAACATACTGTTCCTGTATGTTGCTACTTTGTCTACCTATATTTTTGTATTCGTTTGTATATGTGCATATTCCATATATTTTTTATTTATTATTATTATTATTTACACTTCATGCAAAGAAACAAAAACAGTGCGTTATATGCTCATGCACAACATGCATATTATAGTATACATTTCTTTGTTAATGGCACAGTACAATGTATCATGGCTGAATCTATGAATTTAACCATTTAAATTATTGTATACCTTGTAAAACACGATACTTGCAGAATTAGTCATCACATTGGCTATGTTGCCAAAAAAAAGACATTTGTACGACGTTAAAGAGAAAATAAACAGGTTACTTATGTATGACTTTATCAGTTCCAGTAAATGATCAATACAAGTCCCATTATAGGCCGGCAGCTATGTGCAGGTTTTTTCGATCAATTGAATCACGTATGCCCTTCAGAATTTTCGTCATCTAGTAGGTGTAGATTAACGACGCGGGTGTGCGAGATCGTGATCGCGGGACATGCCTCGTACAATTGAGTTTCAAATTGATAAAAAAAAAATCAATTTTTAATCAATTGAATCACGTATGCCATGCACGTTTAATGATGATTTGTAAAAAAAAATCCAGCGCAAAACTATCGGCATACGTGTAGGGCGGGTCTTTTGGGCTAAGATCGTCGCTTACATTTGAAAAAAAAAAATGCTTTTATTAATCGAATCCCGTATGCCATGTGTACCAAATAATCATTTTGATGACAAAATTCAGCGGAAAACCCTCGGCATACGTGTAGCACGGGTCTCGAGGATTAGTGCCTACTACTACATTTGTAAATTTTTTTTTCTTTTTTAATCAATCGAATCATTCACGAAACCTATTGCAAAATTCAGTTTATACCTTTAAATAAAGGTATACAAAATGACATACAATTACCATGGGTCAAAACAGCAAAAAAAATTCAGAAAAGTTGCAAAATTTTGAATTTTTTTTTACCCATCGAATCACGTATGCCTTTCGAGATTTCACCTTATAATCATGCAATTGTTCCAAGATTCAAGAGGCATACAAATCGTGCTGGGCAATCATCGTATAAAATTCGAATAAATGCTTACGACTAAATACGATATATTTAAAACTTCGATATTATTCTTTATCAATGTAATCACGTATGCCCTTTGAAATTTAAACGTATAATCATACAATTATTTTAAAATTCAAGAGGCATACGAATCGTGCTGGGCAATCATAGTATAAAATTGTAATTAACACGTGCAAATAAAAGAGATATATTATAAAATTCGATATTATTTTACATCAATCTAATTACGTATCTCTTAGAATTTTTAACGTGTAATCGTACAATTATTTTAAATTTCAAAGGACTACGAATGATGCTGGGCAATCATTGTACTTATATAGTGAATGAGTTGCTCATGTTTATTACCTTGAGCTTATAATATATACTTATATATCTAATTTTATAATATACGAAGTACTTCATCGCTTTTCTCCTGCAAATAACATGCTAATAGTTTGTATTTTCTACAACAGATGTCATTATAAAAAAAACATATTAACCATTTAAAACAAAAATCTTGTTAAGTTTACAAAAATTCATATGATAAATTTTTGAACAGCGTAGGAAGGTAGGAGGTGGAAACTTGTCGTAATATAAAGTTTCTCTTTGGAGCCCTACCCCCCGCAGCGCCTGGCTATAAAACAAAAAGAGAACCTTTGCAATGTAGATATGTAAAATAGGTCTTAGGTCAATAAACCATGACGCTAGTTCGCCCAGTGACGTGTTTACTTCGAATCTTCCAAAATTTAAATAAACTACAAAATTTTCATTTTCTGTAAATCACATGTGGTATACTGCTTTTTTTTTATACAATTGTTCCTCTAAATTCGTATGCCTCTTGAATTTTAAAATAATTGTATGATTATACGTTTAAATTTCAAAGGGCATACGTGATTGCATTGATAAAAAATTATATCGAATTTTTTAATACATCGTATTTAGTCGTAAGCATTTATTCGAATTTTATACGATTATTGCCCAGCATGATTTGTATGCCCCTTGAAACTTGGAACAATTGCATGATTATAAGGTGAAATGTCGAAGGGCATACGTGATTCGATGGGTAAGACATGACCCCTATTTTGACGTGTTTTTTAACGTATGCCGCCACTTTAGACCTCGTTAATAAGTATGCCGTTGAAATATATAAATCATTTTACAAAGAATAACTGAGTGTTTCCAAGGCATACATGATTCGATTGATTAAAAAAAGAAAAAAAAATTTACAAATGTAGTAGTAGGCACTAATCCTCGAGACCCGCGCAACACGTGTGCCGAGGGTTTTCCGCTGAATTTTGTCATCAAAATGATTATTTGGTACACATGGCATACGTGATTCGATTAATAAAAAGCATTTTTTTTTTTCAAATGTAAGCGACGATCTTAGCCCAAAAGACCCGCCCTACACGTATGGCGATAGTTTTGCGCTGGATTTTTTTTTACAAATCATCATTAAACGTGCATGGCATACGTGATTCAATTGATTAAAAATTGATTTTTTTTTATCAATTTGAAACTCAATTGTACGAGGCATGTCCCGTGATCACGATCTCGCACACCCGCGTCGTTAATCTACACCTACTAAATGACGAAAATCCTGAAGGGCATACGTGATTCGATTGATCGAAAAAATCTGCACCTAGCTGCCGGTCTATTAGTATAATCGCTGTCTTCACCTGTGTCCCTTATCTCTTTTAATTTTTCTTTAAGTCCATTGTTTGGCATGTATTATTCCCCCTGTAATTTCAACAGCATTGACAAATGATCTGATTAAAAGGTGTAACCCATAACATGTTACCATCAGTCTGTCATAAATCAGATTTTCAATAAGATCACGGAT
The DNA here is from genome assembly GCA_907165235.1 of Zeuzera pyrina. Classification (NCBI taxonomy): domain Eukaryota; kingdom Metazoa; phylum Arthropoda; class Insecta; order Lepidoptera; family Cossidae; genus Zeuzera; species Zeuzera pyrina. The sequence continues at coordinate 22,033,193 of OU015620.1, read as the reverse complement.
TGAATTGATGGCAATTGGGTGTGTAACTCCGTCTAAAACTTGATTTGACCGTTTATTGTGTATTTATTAACAGGGTGTGCAAAGATGGCGGTGAACTTCTGTGTTGCGACTCGTGTCCGTCCGCGTATCACCGCTTCTGTTTGAACCCACCGCTCGAGGAGGTCCCCGATGGAGAATGGCGTTGTCCACGGTGCAGCGTAAGTACTGCCTATTTTGCGCTTTGATATTTAATAATAATAAATGAGCCAGACAATACACACCGATCATCTGGTCTCAAACTAGGGCATTGTCTGTGCTATGAGCACCAGACAACAACTGCTAGGGGCTTCTCCCAGTAGACCCAAACCTGAGACACTTTAGAAAAGTTCATTTCCTAAATCAACCCGACCAGGAATTGAACCCAGAACCTTCCATGCTTAGATACAAGACCTAAACCACTGCACTATTGAGTTCGTCATTATTTTTGGCGATAATATTTTTCTGCCTTTATTCATATTACATATCTCGGGATATATTTAGATGTTATTGACTTATCGCAGTTTGATTTGGTTTTATGTTATTAAAAAAACTATGTGATTTCGATTGATCTGTTGATGCGGTAGGTAATACATCTTTTAAGCCGAAGCTCCAGGAAGCAGTTCCTAGCCAGGCCCATTTAGGAAAAAAATCAGGTTTCTTTTCGAATTCATTATTGCATTGTAAATTAAGTATAGTCTTGCGACCCCTTCACTATAAAATTATAATAATATTTTAATTAATAGTTTATTTATACGTTTAATTTAAATTTTCAAGGCTCCCTCCGGCGATAAAAATGCAAAACCGCGCATTACAAATATAAATTATAGCGCGTGTAAATCGCGCCCTCATGTCTGAGGGTCTAAAATGACTGCCTAGGCGAGGTTTTAAACTGCGTTGTACTTGCACGAACTTGTCAAATAAGTCGCCCGCGCATCCCGTGACACGTGCGCTAGACACGTTCGTACATGTTAAATGCCTTAGTTATAAAAACAAAAGGACGCGAAACAGTTTCATTGTCGTTTACATTTTTAGGGAAGTACAATGATATTATAATACAAAAGAGGTAGATAGGTTACCTTGGTACTAATCCAAGTAAAATATTGTCCCAGTTACAACGTTACAAAGTGAGACAAATATACATTGCACTGCGTCGCTATGCAATGTAAAACATAATTGCATTTCTAACTAACAAATCACATAGCTCTCTAAATCATTGTGATTGGTCAATTTCAATTTCTTACTACATTTTAAGCGAATACGTGACTAATTCATAGAATATTAGTAATTAATGCCACAGAACAGATATTTAAAAAAATTGATACCTAATGGGATTAGACAAAAAAATGATGTTTGCTTTTTTCGAATTTGGTTTTTCTTTAATCATGTACATGAGAACATATTTATTTAAAAAGATCGCCAACATTTTTCAATTATTAATTTGAAAGTGATGAATTATATATTATGGCTTTTAATAAATGTAAATGATGATTAAAACTGGGTGGCTGCGTCATCACATGATTGTGTATATTATAAAAAACGTTTGGATTATTAAAAGTTTTTAGAATGCGCAATAGGCATTGCATGACATTGTTGGTTCTGTAACATTACTTTTCATATTCTTTGACCAAGTCCGGGTTGGCTAATTAGCAAAGTTTTGAGGTGCCACTATTCGAGTGCATGTAACCTATCAACCTCTTTTGTATTATAACATCATTGGGAAAGTAGCACAAGGAAGCAAGTACATACAAAGACAATCTTATTTCACTCACCCAGCGTTATATTTAATAAATAACAGTAAAAAAGTTAAATTAAAATGGACAAATTTGTGACAAAACGAATTGTGCCTTCTACGTCTGGTGAAACGGTGAAGAAAAAGACCAGGTTATACAACGATACATATTAAAAATATGGATTTATTGCATTGGATGACAAAGCCACAATGTGTTGTTTGTTTTCGAGACCTATCCGCGGAAAGCATGGAGCCTTCAAAATTACTCCGGCATCTGGAAACAAGACGATTGCGGAAATACTCATTTTACCCGCTGCTATTGATATGGTCAATATTATGATAAGTCCGGAAGAAGGGAAGAAGCTAAAGATTTAATAACTATACCCCTTTCAAATGGTACAATATCGAGACGTATTAATGAAATGGCCATCGATCGATATATTCACAAGCAAATAATTAAAAAAGTTAAATTAAGTGAATTTTTTGCCATTCAGTTAGACGAGTCAACAGACGTGTCGAACTTGGCCCAATTTTTATGTTTTGTCCGATCAGAATGAAGGAGTCTATTAAAGAAAATATGCTTTTTTGCAAATCAATTCCTGGTTGAGCATCTTACGAAGGACTTTTTAACATATTCATTGAAGCAACATAAAACGAAAACTTGGACTGGTGTTGCGGCGGGTATGCTATAATTTAAAAGCAAAACGACGGTTTAAGAAACTGGACTGTATGTTTCAATCAGGCGCTTGTCCTCGGCGGAATAAAAAGGAAATAAGGAAAACACGTCCACTAACTAACACTAACCTTAGCCTTCGGCTGCTGGTCTCCTGAGCGTCTCTCGTCCAGGGCACAGAGAACCCTCCAGAGGGCCTTGTGCTAAGTAGTGTCCGTGCACGGACTTGGCACCTTATTTTGTTGGTATCGCAAAGTTTAATAACACACACAAATATGAGTACAGATATATGAACAGAGCACAATCACTCGTCAGCGGGATAAACAATATACGCGTAAGAACCAAAACGGCTGCTGGTTCGCGCGACTGTCCAACTCGAACTTCTTTTTGTGTAGACGTGTTAAGGCAACAGGGAAAATGAGGGTAGGTAAGGAATTTTCTTACCCGACGAATGGACAGCACCTATTTCACGGCGGTAACAATGGCGGTATGGCGGTAACAACTGGAATAAATGTATTGCGGTGTGTACTGATGGCGCAAAGCGATAACGGGCAAGAATAGTGGCGTGATAGTAAAATTAAAAGACATTATGCCGCGTGAGCAATGGACGTACTGCTTTCTTTACAGACGTGCGCTTGCAGCAAAAAAGATGCTAAACAATTTACAAAATGTTTTATCACAAGCTGTTAAAATTGTTAATTTTATTAAAAGCCAACCGTTGCAAACTAGATTGCTTTCCACACTCTGCGAAGAAATGGGTGTCAAGAACAATTCACTGCTTTTCCATACTGAAGTGAGATGGCTGTCGCGAGGAAAAGTTGTCACAAGGCTTTTTGAATTGCTGAATGAATTAAAAATCTTTTTTACAGATAAAAACAGTTCATTTTTAAAATTTTTACAAGATAAAGAATCTTTATTACTGTTGGCTTACTTGATGACATATTTTCACATTTGAATGACTTGAATACGAGTTTACAAGGCCGTAACAAAAACATTTTACTTATGACAGATAAAATTAATGCCTTTATCAAAAAGCTTAGTATTTGATATACGCCTTGAAAAACGAAATTTCGATGCAGTTACTGCAACTTCTGATTATACATACATACATACATACATATCTTCACCCCATATCCCTAATGGAGTAGTCAGAGAGGACGGAGCGCCAAGCGTCGCGATCCTTACATAATTCTTTCGCTTCCTCAAATCTTTTTCTCCGCACACATTTTCGCCTAGGTATGCGAGTGACATTTTGACATTTCCGTCGGCGAACACTAACTTCTGTTATATTAACAACTGCGAATTTAGAAAATTCAGTTATTGGCCGCCTGTTGGAGAGCATGAAAACGCATTTAGGTGAATTAAAGATTCAGTTACTAGAATATTTTCCAGATGACAACAATGACTTCTCAAAAAGATGGGTTCTCAATCCGTTTGATGAAAATATTGTTGCAGCTGCCATGTTACGAACTGAGACTCATAATCAACTCGTTGAACTGTCGGCTGATAAAACTTTACAACTGGAATTTTTATCTTAAGATTTAGATAAATTTTGGCTTGCACAACGACGTGAGAACGGAAGCCTAGTAATGGAAGCTTTGAAAACATTGATACCCACCCTTTGTTACTTCTTACCTGTTTGAAAAAGGTTTCTTGTCTATGGTGGCATTGAAAACTAAATACAGAAATCTTTTGTTATCACTCGAAAATAATTTACTTATGAGTGTGTACAAAGATGATCCATATATAGAAATACTTTTAAGTGAGAAACAAAGCCAACCATCGCATTAATTAATTAATTTTCATGATTAATCAATTTAATTAAACAAAGTAAGCTATAAGTTTATTTTTTCATGTTTTTATTACATGGTGATATTAAATGTTATAACACTACACTAAAATTCATTCCTTTAATAAACGAATCTTTTGTATATAGGTCTTATTTTTTTTAACAAACTGCGACCCCCTTTAATAACAAACGCAACCCCCCCAAGGATCACGACCCCCAGGTTGAGAAACTAGTCATTATTGTATCCGTCGCGTCGTACAATCTTAGCGCTTACTTTAGGGTCACATGATTTTATGGTTGGTGTAATTGTCTGGTTTTTTATTTATTGTCTCATGTTAGAATTTTGTGCTATTTGTTGTGAGTTCTATCGCAAACTATGTACGGAAACAACATAATATAGGGATTTCAATTTTATGTATTAAAGACGAGAAATATTGGGTCCTTACATACGAAATTAGCGTTTTGTCGTACTGACCACTTTGATCTGAAATATCTCCTCTTTGGTTAAGAATTCCAAATTTAAATTTATAAATTCATTTAGCTGGTATATTTGAGTTTTGAAAACAGTCATTCATTTGTTTTTTCCTCATTATTTTTTTCTTTGGCGTCGCTTATTACCGCACAATGGAAAACATGAAATATCGGTATATTTACGAGTACGAGTTCTACCGTGGCACCAGTGCTGCAGAAACAGCTCGAAGGATTAATGATGTGTACGGCGCTGGTGTCGCAAAAGAAAGCACGGTACGTTTTTGGTTTGAAGGTTTTCGTTCTGGAAATTTCGACCTTCAGAACCAACCCCGTGGACGGCCGGAGACCAAAATGGAAAATGAAGAATTAAAGGGTATTGTGGAAGCGGATCCATCACAAAGCACTTCAGAGATAGCTGCAGGCTTCGGGGTAAATGACAAAACTGTATTAATCCACTTGAAGCAAATCGGGAAAGTAAAAAAACTTGAACGATGGGTACTTCATGAATTGAGTGAATCGAACTTGCAAACACGCGTCGACTGCTGTGTTACTTTGCTCAACCGACACAATAATGAAGGGATTTTAAATCGAATCATTACTTGTGATGAAAAGTGGATACTGTACGATAATCGGAAGCGCTCGTTGCAATGGCTGAACCCTGGAGACCCAGCCAAATCCTGCCCTAAACGAAAATTGACTCAGAAAAAGTTACTTGTGAGTGTTTGGTGGACTAGCGCCGGTGTCGTTCACTACAGCCTTCTAAAATCTGGCCAAACAATTACGGCAGATATCAATTGTCAGCAACTGCAAATCATGAAGGAAGAACTAGCTGCTAAACAACCGAGATTTGTCAATTGCTCTAGGCCACTGCTGCTTCACGACAACGCAAGACCACACACTGCACAACAAACAACCACTAAGTTAGATGAGCTACAATTGGAATATCTGCGACATCCACCGTACTCCCCGGACCTTGCTCCAACAGATTACCATTTTTTCCGGAATTTGGACAACTTCTTACAAGGAAAAAAATTCAACTCCGATGCGGCAGTCCAAACTGCCTTCAAAGAGTTTATTGATTCTCACCCCCATGGTTTTTTTTAGTAAAGGGATCAATGAACTACCTATGAGATGACAAAAGTGCATAGATAACAACGGTGCATACTTTGATTAATTAAATATATTTTACAAAAAAAAAATTGACCTTCTATTCCTCCCGTACAAAACGCCAATTTCATATGTAAGGACCCAATATATTTGTCAGACGTAATACTCAACATTTTCTATTGATTTTATAGTAGGGGAGCCCAATAGGGGATTTTGGGATTTATTCAAGCGCGACAGATATTATGATATGGGGCATACCTTGCACCCTATTGAGTAGTACCTCCACCATATCTAAGCTCTTTATATAAGGCCGCACATCTAGGACAGCTGATCAGATTAGTAAAAAAAATCGATAGTCGGAAATACTCGAGCGCGTCACATTAAGGTATGATGGGTTAATTATGTACATGCTGAAAAGTGAATTTTAATAATCTGACGAATTGAGCGTGACGTAGGGGAGTGGGAGGGTCACAAACTTGCAAAAAAAACGTCACCTCAACATTCTCGACCGCGGTCGAATTTTTTTTTATTTTGACGGAAATAATTTAAGGATAATGGGAAAAAATAATCTACCGATATCCACAAGCCAAAGTAACAAAAATCGTCAATAGAGTTTAGCGCGTGCAGCTGCAGTGAAGCATGTATTCCCCACTCCGCGCGTCTCTTTCCATTTCACTCTTTATTTCAGTCTATCTCTCGCTTTCTCGCACCGTCCCCACACTATACTCCAATTCCTAATTCAAATATACTTTCCGTCAGCCATCACGCCATCACAGCTGATAACATCACTTGTAGTCAAAGAAAATGTAAAAGTACTACGTAATAAGAGTCGGGACTTCCATAGGGCTAAATAGACTTCCAAATGTCAAAAAAACAAATACTAAAATTAGTCAATCTGATGACTTTAAAGCAATCAGCTTTACCAATATAAAGAACAAAATAGAGATTTGCCGCTTTATAATCAAATCATCATACAATTAATCATAATCAAAAATCATTGCATCGTGCCCTCCCCTACTATTAGTGATCGTTTAGTATTTTTTATTTCAAAAATCCAATACTTCTGTAATTTCCGATTCTATATTTATTTAACATGATGCTACATTCCAGTGTCCACCTTTAGACGGCAAAGTTGGCAAAATCTTGACTTGGAAATGGAACGAGCAACCACCTAAATCGAAGGCGCCCCGTCAGAGAGAATTCTTCGTTAAATGGCATGAACGCTCTTATTGGCATTGTAGCTGGATATCTGAGTTACAGGTAAATAACATATGTTTATGTATTTTTCCTTATAGTATTTCCTTCCTTTAGGTACATGACATATTTGTGTAGTTATAATCAGAGTTTAATATTTTTTCTAAAATAATTTTTATAGCTTGTCCGGAAACGCTAGAACCTCCCTAAGGTACTCGTAGCTGTGCTGTGGGGAGACAGAGTGTGGTTAAGAATGTCATGCAGATAGTCACACGTCGAGCACAGACGTGTCCACATGTATTATTTTTATCGCACATTATATGTTAAACATACTTGAGACAAAATATCTTGTGATGGGTCGAGCAATAAAATGTGAAGTTACAAATGTTATGTTTAAAGGTTACTAATATTTCCGATAGAGAACGATGGATATACATTTTAAATAATGGAACCTTACTGAGTTTCGGTTCTTCTCAGTATAGGTTTTATTTTCGAGCCGATGGTAGATTTGACTTTCAAAAGTGCCTTTTAACTGGGTTTACTTCAATAAATAGATTTGATTTTGACTTAGGTTAGAAATCGTAAGACTTATCTCAGGAAAATTTGTTACGTTTACGATTTACTGTACTGTTTTGTTCTCCCGTCTCCCACTTCTCCGCGATATCGCAGGTCGGTTCTAGCGCTTCTGGACAAGCTGTATGTAAGATGTGAACAAAAGTCTAGTATTTTGAATTCAAAATAAAAACTTGGTAAATTTTTACAGCTAGATGTTTTCCATCCATTGATGTACCGTTATTATATGCGAAAATCGGATCCGGAAGAACCACCAAAATTAGAGGAGCCACTTGATGAACGTGACGGCAGGTATAAGAGGATGAAGAATAAACAGCCACAGGATCAGGACGCTGACGAGAAGTTGTTAGAGGAAAAATATTACAGGTAAATTAATATAGAAATAATCTATGGACTTTACTGTAACTAATCTGCTCATTAAAAAAATGAAGTTTTGATAGTGTCGAATAAATACATACATGCATACATATCCTCACGCTGTATCCCTAACGGGGTAGTCAGAGAGAACGGAGTGCCAAGCGTCGCCGCGTTATCGTTAAATAAATCATTACTTATAACTTATAAGGTAGTATTATTTAGATGATAAAGTTACTTCACTCACGATAAATAAAATTATATTCATATGGGACTCTTATTAATTTCATATAAAAATATTAGGTCCTTATCTATGAAGTTGTCGTTTCATATAAAAAAAATCAAGCAATTTTTTTAACAAAAAGAATATATTTAATTAATCAAAGTATTGACCATTATGGTTGATGCATTTTTGCATACTAATAAGCAAACCAATGAGCAATAACACACCTTGCAGCCACTTGCGGTACCTGGTCCTTACACGTCGTTGATATTGCGTGCTGTCTGTGCTGCGTTGGTGCCACGACGGAACTCGTATTCGACAATAACGCGCCACATCTATTTTTCCATGGTTATAGAAACAGCAATATCAAAGAAAAATCAAACAACAGGATAATAAATGAACAACTGATTTTTTAAAAGAAATTTCATAGCTATGTTGCAAAATTAATTTGAATTTGGAATAAGTAGAATGAAATATATCAACCTTCACATTAGTCAGTATTAAAAATCGGGAATTTCATAGGTAAGGACCTAACACGTTGTTACCGTTATGGCTAAAATGACTAAAAATCAGAGCTGAAAGGTTGATCGGAAACAGTGTGGAACTGTCGAGATATGAATGAAAATAATGAAATCTAAACGAAATCATTTGTTATATTAATCATTTATTATCTACATTTTTAGATACGGTGTAAAACCGGAATGGTTGATTATTCATCGCGTAATAAACCATCGCACGTCCCGTGATGGAACTACGTACTACCTTGTGAAGTGGCGCGACTTGTCGTACGATCAGGCGACATGGGAGTCGGAACACGAGGACATTGCTGGCCTCAAACAAGCTATTGAATATTATCAGGTTAGTATCTCAAAATATAGGCAGATTATTACTTTAGGAAGCATAGGAAAGTAAATATTTCAATAACATTTTTTCTTTACATTATATTATGTGAAGGCATATGTAAGCCTATATTTGTAAATAATAAGATAACTGTATTTGTGCAAACTTTATTAATACTATTGGCATGTTTGTATTGTATTAAAAATTAACACTTCTTATTTTTCAGGACATGCGAGGATACATTACTTCTGAAGGGAAAACAAAAGGAAGTAAAGGCAAAAAAACTGGACGTAAAAGCAAAAATAAGGACAACATTGATGAAGATGAGAGCAGCAGTGGTCAGCAGATGAAGATTAGGAAATATAACCCACCACCAGATCGGCCTATCACCAACCTCAACAAAAAATATGAAGATCAACCATCTTTTGTATATGAAACAGGCATGCAGCTTCATCCATACCAACTCGAAGGTCTTAATTGGTTGCGATATTCGTGGGGTCAAGGAATCGACACTATACTAGCTGATGAGATGGGTCTTGGCAAAACTATCCAAACTGTCACATTCCTGCACTCTCTTTTTAAAGAAGGCCATTGTAAAGGCCCTTTCTTAGTATCTGTCCCATTATCAACAATTATTAATTGGGAGAGAGAATTTGAGCTGTGGGCACCAGATTTATATTGTATCACTTATGTTGGTGATAAAGATTCCAGGGCTGTCATCAGAGAAAATGAACTGACTTTTGATGACGGCGCCAATCGAGGCGGTCGACCATCCAAAGTGAAGTCGCAAGTCAAATTCAATGTATTGCTCACATCTTACGAGTTGATATCCATTGATGCTACATGTCTTGGTTCCATTGAATGGGCTGTTCTGGTAGTAGATGAAGCTCACAGATTGAAGAGTAATCAATCCAAATTCTTCCGACTTTTAGCTGGTTATCACATCAACTACAAGTTGCTTTTAACGGGTACACCTTTACAAAACAATCTTGAAGAATTGTTCCATCTTTTAAATTTCTTGAACAAAGATAAGTTCAATGATCTTGCCGCATTCCAAAACGAATTTGCCGATGTATCAAAAGAGGAGCAAGTCAAAAGGCTACATGAAATGTTGGGGCCACATATGCTCCGGCGACTCAAAGCTGATGTATTGAAAAATATGCCATCTAAATCAGAGTTTATCGTACGTGTAGAACTGTCTCCAATGCAGAAAAAATACTATAAATACATTTTAACAAGAAACTACGAAGCTTTGAATCCTAAGAGCGGAGGTCAGACGGTTTCTTTGCTTAATGTAATGATGGATTTGAAGAAATGCTGTAACCATCCTTATCTCTTTCCTGCTGCCGCTGAAGAAGCTCCTTTAGGTACACATGGAAATTATGACACTCAAGCTTTGATCAAAGCTTCTGGAAAATTAGTGTTACTATCGAAAATGTTAAAACAATTGAAAGAACAAGGCCACAGGGTACTGATTTTTTCACAGATGACTAAAATGTTAGATATTCTCGAGGACTTTTTGGAGGGTGAAGGTTATAAGTATGAGAGAATTGACGGTGGTATTACTGGTACGATTCGTCAAGAAGCTATTGATAGGTTTAATGCTCCTGGTGCCCAACAATTTGTTTTCCTACTTTCAACTCGTGCTGGTGGTCTAGGTATTAACTTGGCCACTGCTGACACCGTAATCATTTATGACTCAGATTGGAATCCGCACAATGACATCCAAGCATTCTCAAGAGCTCATCGTATCGGTCAGGCTAATAAAGTTATGATATATCGTTTCGTCACGCGCAACAGTGTAGAGGAGAGGGTTACGCAAGTGGCTAAAAGGAAAATGATGTTAACTCATTTAGTCGTACGTCCTGGTATGGGTGGCAAAGGCGCAAATTTCACAAAGCAAGAGTTAGATGATATTCTGAGGTTCGGCACTGAGGAGCTATTCAAAGAAGATGAAGGTAAAGAAGAAGCTATTCATTATGATGACAAAGCTGTAGGAGAATTACTGGATCGTTCTAAGGAGGGCATAGAACAGAAAGAATCCTGGGCCAATGAATATTTAAGTTCGTTTAAAGTAGCTAGTTATTCGACAAAGGAAGGCGACAATGAAGAAGAGGTTGATACTGAAATTATTAAACAAGAAGCTGAAAATACTGATCCCGCTTACTGGATTAAATTGCTCAGACATCATTATGAACAACATCAGGAAGATCAGGCCAGGACATTAGGAAAAGGCAAACGCGTTCGAAAACAAGTCAATTATAATGATGGTAGTGTTGCGCAGACAGAGAATAGGGAAGATTCGACATGGCAAGAGAATGGTTCTGATTATAATTCAGATTTTTCTCAGGGAAGCGAAGATGATAAGGAAGATGACGATTTCGATGAAAAGAATGATAATGGCGATCTCCTTAGCCGAAGAAGCAAGAGACGTCTGGAAAGACGCGAAGAACGTGACAGACCACTACCACCGTTGCTCGCTCGCGTCGGGGGTAATATGGAAGTATTAGGTTTCAATGCTAGACAGAGAAAATCATTCCTTAATGCTATCATGCGATATGGAATGCCTCCTCAAGATGCTTTCAATTCCCAGTGGCTAGTTAGGGACCTTAGAGGAAAATCTGAACGCAACTTTAAGGCTTACGTTTCCTTATTTATGAGACATTTATGTGAACCAGGAGCAGATAACGCGGAAACGTTTGCAGATGGCGTACCAAGAGAAGGACTTTCTCGTCAACACGTGTTAACTCGAATTGGTGTAATGAGTTTAATTAGAAAGAAAGTACAAGAATTTGAACATATAAATGGATATTATAGTATGCCAGAACTTATTAGAAAACCAGTGGAGCCAGTGAAAAACGCTGGTGCCGCAGGTGAAAGTGCCGCTCCAAGTCCGGCACCTTCTACTGCAACACCCATAACTTCAGCTGCTCCCTCACCGGCTCCCACGCAAACAAATCCACCTTCCGGTCAAGCTCCAACACCTGGTGGTTCAGAGAAAGACGATAAAGAAGAGGCTAAAGACGAGAAGGCCGAAAAGACTGAAACTAAGATTAAAGAAGAACCAATGGACACAAGTGAACCACCTGAGGAAAAAGTAAAGTTGGAAGAGAAAGAACCACCTAAGGAACAAGAAAAGGAGAAAGAACCTGAACGACGCATGTCCGTTGATGAGGAACTACCGAAAGAGGAAGAGAAACCGGAGGAAAAGAAACCAGAAGAAAAGGAAGCCGACGTTAAAGTTAAAGAAGAGAATAAGGAAGAAGACAAGAAAGAAGATGCAAAGAGTGACAAGGCCGAATCTGAAGATTCGATCAAACCTAAAGAAGATAAAAAGGAGGAGGATGATGATGATGTTGTTATAGTCAAAGAGGAAGAAGATCTCAAGGTCGAAAGGCGCAAGTTCATGTTCAACATTGCTGATGGAGGTTTTACTGAACTGCATACATTATGGTTGAATGAAGAAAGGGCTGCTGCGCCAGGAAGAGAGTACGAAATATGGCATAGGAGACATGATTACTGGTTGCTGGCAGGTATTGTGACACACGGTTACGGCCGCTGGCAAGATATACAGAACGATCTTCGCTTCGCTATTATTAACGAGCCTTTCAAGATGGATGTAGGCAAAGGCAACTTCTTGGAAATTAAAAACAAGTTCTTAGCGCGTCGTTTTAAGGTAAGTCCCTGATACTTGAAATATATTTTATTTTAACAATTTGCAAGAGATTTGTTATTACACGAAAATTCAATGAAATTATGTAAGACGTGATATCAGACTAAATAAACAAATATTCCAAGCAATTACACCATTAGGTTATTTGATAGTACCAAAAATAAAAAAAGAGCTGTTTAACGTATTTTATTAGGAAATAATGAATACGTCAATCAAATGATATTAATTATTTGCCAAAAATAAGAATCTCCGGCTTTTTTTAGCATTCTAGATGTGTCGTTTTTACAAATTTTGAAGGAGCAATTTGACATGGTTGCTGTTAGGTTTTTCAAATATTATTAAACAAATGTGCACTCAAATGAGTATTTGAGTGCACATTGAAATCGGACATTTTTGGAGCGTTGATTGTGCATCTTGTTTTTTATTTGTGATCGAAGGTTAAGCGTTAAATTAACTAGTTTCTCGCTTTGACACTTGATGACAGATATTGTTAACTAGTTCTTGGAAGCTAAAACTATTACTACTACTAACTTTTTAGTTGATTGTTATACATATTACATTATTTATTACTATTACTAACTTGGAAGCTAAAACTTCAGCTGTAGGGGCATATAGCTGAAGTTTTCGGTATTAATCAAATTCCAAGAACAAATTTTCACATTACAAAATCTTTTCTGCCCAAATATGACTTCTGGTGGTTAGGTTAGAAGTCTAAAGCCAACGAATTCGGAAATACTATGGTACTGCTTAGATTACCGTGCGTAGCCGTACTTCAGCCGTAGCAAATAAAATTGGTTGATTGACGTGAAAACTGGCGAAATGTAAATTAAAAATGACCTCCTGTGTGGGTTAACTGGTGTAGAAGACAAAAAGAAGTCGCGATGTGATAACTTATCATTTATGTATTATGTATATAAAATAATTTTACTTTTACAAGAAATTAAATAAAAATATTGTGACTTGTATTATGTAACTAGCAGCCAGCCAGTTTTTAGTACGTAAATTACTATTGTATTTTTGTGTTAAGTATGGGAATTCTCTTTATTGAATTGGATCTTCCAAATTTACTCCTTTAATTTTACCAAAAATATGCTTCGGTGATTACGGTGAAATATGACTTACCAAGTAATGCCAATAGGGAGTAATCTATATATTTTGAAAATGAAGAAATCAATTCTTGTTGTGGAGATCGCGTCGCATGTTATTTAATTAAACACTGACATCTTGCAGTGATTCTAAATCGATATTTCTCAAAAACTGTAGAATGAATAGACATAATTACAGTTATTAAAAACAAGCGCAGATAAATCAGATCGTGACACTATTTTCATAAAAAGTATTTTAAAAGAGTAATAATACGGAGTTCCTCTGTGCTATTTGATAAAAAAAAAGATTCTTTATTAAATTCTACAAGACAGACTAAATAAATCAAATACACATTAAAACTTGTAAATAAAATACGGATGAAATCGTAAACATGTTTTTTTACCTTTTCAAATAATTTTTAAATATTTTCTCATATGAGACAATCAAAATAAAAACCTATTTAACTTCACGTAAATAAGGTAAGTAAATATTACCAATAAGTTGCGTTGCGATGCGTAGTAATGCATAAAAACATTCTCGCTTGCTAGCACTTTCCCTTGCGATCACGTGATCAGTGATCACGTGTGTCGGGAGGTGCCGGGCATCCAGTCACCGATTATATGAAACGTTTTAAACGCCAGGCTACAGTTGAATAAAGATCGTGCGGCTTTAAAATAGAGTTCATTTTAAAAGTTGACTATTGAGTTTGCGACCTTTCGTGTTTTGGAGTATTTGAATTAGACTCGCGGTACCGTGTTTTTCGGCCATAATTGTTCTGAATACACTTCCATAGTATTTCCGAATTTGTTGTCTCATGTATCATGTTTTTTCAACTATTTAAAAGTCTTTTATCAAGAAATAAATTCTACCATTGATCAATAATACATTGATCAAAAATGGATGTGTGTATATTAATATGTAATTGCAAAATTCCAACCGTTTTCACTCATTACCATGAAAGTTGATACGTAAATGTATATTTTATCGAGAAGGTTTTTATGCTATCACTTTTGCTATAAGTCGCCATCACGCGGACGAAATCGCGAGCAAAAGCTAGTTAAGTATAAAAACAGTAGCAGTAATTAATCTAACATGTAATCTTGTTGGACTTTTTGGCGGGAACGGGAGAAGTGAGGTTGTCATTTATTTAGATTTTCTGAGTTCTGAGTTTTAAAGTACAAAAGTGATAGTATATTGTTTTAGAGTTCTGTATAAGTGAAAACAATGGAGTAGGGCTAAATAAACATGTGTAGCTGAAGTTCTCGCGCTCTTGCAAGAAGTTCTTTAGAACTTCAGTAAAGCCTGCTACCACTTTACTGGAGGAGTTTTACGATAAGAAGAAAAAACGAATTTACTTCGAACGTGCTTCATGTCGATTCTCCTTATTAATACGTGACATTGTCAAATGCGCTAATCTGTGCACCATGCCATGAAGCCTTGTGTAATACCAATACTGAGCTTGGTGAATGTGTGACGTGTGACGTGTGACGTGTCGCACAGCTGCTGGAGCAAGCGCTGGTGATCGAGGAGCAGTTGCGGCGCGCCGCGTACCTGAACCTGACGCAGGACCCCAACCACCCGGCCATGTCGCTCAACGCGCGCTTCGCAGAGGTGGAGTGCCTGGCCGAGTCGCATCAGCACCTCAGCAAGGAGTCGCTGGCGGGCAACAAGCCCGCCAACGCAGTCTTGCACAAGGTACGCACTGCTTTTTAGGATTCCATAGCTAAAGATCGTTCGGAAGAAGTTGCTATATAGCAAAAAGGCCGCCTTTTATACTGTAAATTGCTGCACAGCTGGCCAAAATGTGGGCTACAAAGCCTTATAACAAATATTAAAACCCAGTAATTGTCATAAATTACTTTATGTATAAATCTATATAGATTATTTTATACCATACTGGCGGTCCGCCCCGACTTCGCCCAGGTTGAATACATATTATTAAATAGATTATTTCCATGTACATAGGTGCAGTTGTTCCAAAGATTAACCTCCACATATAAACAAACTTACAAAATCTGCTCTCTTTTTATAATATTGATATAGATTTCATAATGTATTTGGTATTTCCAATGACTTGATTGCGTGCGCACAGGTGCTGAATCAACTAGAGGAGCTGTTGTCTGACATGAAGTCGGACGTGTCGCGGCTGCCAGCGACTCTGGCGCGTATCCCGCCCGTTGCGCAGCGCCTGCAGATGTCAGAGCGATCGATTCTGTCGCGCCTCGCCGCTACTGCCGGCAACCCTGTTCCCGCCGGTAATATACTGCTTTAGCAAATATATAAGTCGGCTTTGCTTAACTTTAACTTTTTGAAGTCATAGTCGAGTAGACAAATTTTCTATTTTATAAAAAAAAGTTTTTTTTATAAGAAGTATTTATTTTTAGTGACACAAACATATGTATGTATCCGAAGTGTATGTTCATTAAGAGGATACCTCGAGAAATTTCATGTCTTTTGAATGATCATATTTCCCAATCGACGCAGCGAATTATTTCGATTTTCAGATGTTTTTTTTTGACTATTTGTTTTAACTTTTTAACACAAATTCTGGTACGCTTGCAATCTTTCCATATCTATTCATTCCATTAGGAAGTAATTACACTATCTTATATTAATTTTTCTGAAATTAGTCCATGGCCTTTGCCAACGCCGGACCTGTACTTGACGTTCCTAGGTCCCGCTTTTGCAATTAAGGTGACGCAGTGATAAACAATAACATTAATCTAAAATAGACCTTCTGCGCTATACAAACGGGGACACGTTAACTTACGAAAAATAAGAAATAACAGTTATATTCGTTTATTTTAAAAACTATAGTTAATTTCAAAGAATCCAACTGGAATTTTGAAGTTTGTTTAGGTTAATCTACACAGAAAATTTAGAAGCATACATGGGTCTGTTAGTCCGAAAAATGTAAATCTCTGTTTTAAAGGAGGTCTCTTTGATATTTTATTTTCTGTTACAAAAGTTAACCAATTGTGTATCGCAACTGGTAAAATGAAGTCATTGAAATGAATCAGGTTACCAAATATCACTTTCATACTTTTGTAATCACTTAGAAAAATGTATATCCCTATCGTCAAAATTTCCAATGTGTCGCCTTAACAAAGCATTATGACTAAAGCCTACTGATTGGACTTGAAATTTTGAGTTTGATTAATAAATTTGATTTATAAATTATTAGATTACAAATAAAAAACTAGATCCAAAATCTTCCGTCAAATGTAATTAAATTACTGTCGACATTGACGTAAACATTTCCAATATCAAATAGTATTATCGGTAATATTGTGTTACTTAAAGTAGATCTTACTGTCAAAGCATAAGATTGTAAAAGGGGCTAAAAATTCTTGGTAAAGTATGCAAATTATTTAATAAAAAAATGACTACGTAACAGGGACGCGCGGGGTTATTACCTAAAAATTTGCAGACAGCGACAGCTAATTGTAATAAAAAATTGATATTGTGTATGACGATTATGTGTCTATTGCGCCATGACAGTAAAATGCACTTTTCGTGGTAGATTTAGGGCCACTATACAAATTACATTACACAAATTCTCGTTTAGACAGCAGATATCACGCGATATTTGGCTGTCGCATGCTGGGAGCAAGTTACGTAACAAGCGTGCCGGTTTAAATTAAATTCTAGACAATAAAGAAATTTTGTAGATAAAGAAAATCAGAAATCGAAATAGTCAGAAGAAATATTATAGTTCGACTAAACCCACTGCTAAGAAAAAAATATATACTGTTTCAATAAAAATATTTATCTATATTTTAAATTCTTTTCACTACACAAAATTTATTTGAATATACCATGGAAATTGTTAGAACTTTATAACTTAGCGTCTCCACAGAATTTTGAAAGAACAATCGAGTTGACGTGACACGAGCGATGTCCATATGGTGGTTTTACCACTAAGATTTTATATTTCAATGTTTACCACACATCATACGAGAAAGCCACGCCCTTACTGCTTCGTTTTTACTCGAGGTCGCCTCTTAATAAGAGTTTTTTTTCTTTCTTCATGGTATGGCGCACAGATTAGCGCATTTGCCAATGTCACGAATTGTAATAGTGTAGAATCGTTATCTAAAACGTTAAAACTTCTCCAGTAAAGTGTTAGTAGACTTTACTGAAGTTTTACATAACTTTTTGGAAGACCACAAAAACTTCAGCTACACGTTTATTTAGACCTATTCCATTCTTTTCACTTACATAGAACTTTAAATCACAATATACTATCACTTTTGTACTTTAAAACTCCCAAAAATGTAAAAAATAGAAAATCTAAATAAAAGACAACCTTACTTTTCCCGTTCCCGCCAAAAAGTCAATAAGAGTTAACATTTTAAAATTAAGTTGTGATTGATCTTTTTATTTCTTTCTTATAAATACATACGGCCAGTTGCATGAAAGCCCATAACAAAGAATATGTAGAAAAGAAGGCCGACTCCCCCGCCTCATGCGTAACGGAATTGCCTCCTCACGACCGGATACGTAAGGGATGATTCATTAGATGTGAGATGCGGAGAACGTCTCGTTTAGTTATACATTTTATACATAATAATAAAAACAATGCACAGGGAGAAGTGTTTCGTGTTTGTTAAATGTAATATTATTTAGGCATCTAAGGACGTTATAATACGATGTGAAGAACGAATTCCAGGCAAATAGAAGCGGTCGCATGTTTGCGTCGCGTTCGACTCCGACTGGCGCTACAATAATTGCCCATATTCGCCAAAAATAGTGCCGTTGTGTGCGTGCACAACGCGTGCGTATTAGGGCGCACACATAGAAACCGCGTACGCTAGCTTTCTATGGATACATCCTACTGTTATGTTTATACTGGACCCATAGTTAATACCCCATTAAAAAATATGCTGGATTTATTGATTACGATATTACCAAATGGTGACAGTATGATCTTTAATGAGGCATTGACTTGGGATTTTCTTGCGATTGTGCGATAATAATATATTTATACTATTAATGGCTTATGACATAATCATGGTACTCTAAAATAATGAATAATTCGCCAATAGCTAGTACATTTGCAGTCTGAGCTTCGATTGTCGTCTAGGATAATATTCTAATATACAGCTCTGTTTAGGATCATAACTTTGTTGTTTTTGCTTATGCAACTACATTATTGTGGTATATAATTATTACATCTTTCCACATTGCAAAATGTTTTGTTTGCAGCTCAAATGCCACCGTTCCCCGCGGGCTTCTCACCGGCCGGCTCCCTGCCCGGCTTCACTCCCGCGGCGGCGGCGGCCGCGAATTTCTCCAATTTCCGGCCGCAGTACTCTGTACCGGGCCAGCCCACATCCACCGGTTCCTCTAATGTGAGTACTCACAATGAATATCGACTATGAAATAAAAATGCAACTCAATGCAAACTACTTCTAAATTTGTAAAATCCATAGTGTTTCCATTAGTAGATCTAATAATGAGATGTTGTCGCCTGTGTTTAGTTCAGAGACCTGATACCATATGAGTACAAAAAATAAATAAATTTTCGAATAGATATTTTCATATTTGTATGTTGCAGTCAATTCATTGTGAAAATAATATAACGATGTTTTTATATTTCTTTCAGAAATCGTAAACACTAACATGCGCTCTGATTCACGTTAACACACCAGCAGGTAGGTGTAGTTTTTAAATACTGATATTGCGTTAATTTTAATAATGTGTAAATATATAAATATGTATCTTATTTTTATTGTTTCAGTGAGCTGATAAATGGTCACATAGAAGAATATTGTAGAGCCTAAGCTTTCCAAGTTTCTTGTTCTACCTTGGGTTCAAGTGATAATTTTAGTGGTTAGTGCAGTTATTTTAGGTAACAATGACGTCATTATAAATTAACAGAATTCTCACAATATTATTTATTTCATCCTGATCTGTACGATGTTGATAGATAATTTGTTTTTGTGTAAGTGATTGTGGACTTATATTGTTTTTATGAATTTATTTTTAATTACCAAAAATAAGAAATGAATAAATCTTATGCCTAAGGAAATATGTGCGTCTTATTTCAATATGTAAATAAAGAATTATTCCAAAATATCTGGTTTGAACTACTTGAACTAACTATCCAATAGCTTTAATAACATGTATATCCTGCATCGTTTGAGAGATAAATTGCAAAAATAAATTTTTTTAAAAATATGTTTCACATGAAAGGACAATGGGCGTCCCCCTGAGCAACAGACTTGAAATATATATCTTATTCGAAACATCGTAACAAGTTAATAACTTTTTACTATGAAGACATCCTTGAAATCTATGGGATATTGGTGGAAAATCGTGTTTTCATTTTAAATTTTTTAGCAAACCGTCTCATGACCAACAGACTTGAAATATATCTCATGTCAAACGTAGTTACTATTTCGATAACTTTTTATCGTGACATCCTTAAAATGTATGGGACATTCCAGGTTAATCATGTTTTAATTTAAATATCAATTTTTTTGAGCAAACTGTTTCCATGACCACTTGAAATGTATCTCCTTCTAAACATCGCGGCCGGCGTTCGCGTTGTCCTGGCTGGAAATCGAACCCGGGATCCTTGGTTACGAAGACCGTTGCACTAACCACACGAAAGTGGCATTGTAAATTGAAAATCGATATTCGTCGTAGTAAGTTGTCAACTTTTTACTGCGACATCCTTGAAATGCGCAAAATGTATTTGACATTTCAGGAAAAATTTGTTTTAATTTTTGATTATTTTTTTTTGGCAAACCAAGGAACCGACTTGGAATGTATCTCATTCGACATTAATAATAAACTAGCTCCTGAGATTCTCAACTAGTTCCCAATATAATTCACTCACTGATCAATACAGTAATTTTATATTATTTTTGCAATATAGACATATCAACTTCTCGCTCCTTACATCTAATTGAATAATAATATAATAACGCTCATATATGGATTAGGTCCGTGATTGTCATTTTGTCTATGTATTCTATACACAGAGAAGTTATACCTAGTCTTGCCATAAATATTGTTACAATGGAAACATGTTTTTTTTATTACATAAAACGTTTATTACTCTACAGTAATTACGTTAATTTACACATTAGTATAATAACATTTTAAAGATATGAAGCTCATTCAAAATGATCTCTATCGGGCTTAATACAATCCTTTAAACGTTGTGGCCATTTATCGATTGAAACACGCACTTTCTCCATGGGAAAATTCGCTATTGCCGAACTTAAGGAATGTTTTAGGTACTCCAAATTATCATTGCGTTTAGAGTGTGCAATATACTCTCTAAAAGAGACCATAAATCATAACCAAGTGGATAAAAATTGGGATTAGATGACTGCCAGTCTTCAACTCTGAAAAAGTCAGAAACGGTCCTTTGTAGAGTAGTGCGACAGTAACTGTGGAGTCTCTGCCTGTAAATGGCGTGGAGGGCCCCTTTCTGCAGTCTGTAAGGTCATTTATATCGAGGCCACAGAGCCTATGTAAGGATAAATGGTGACATATCGCCTTGGTTCCAAGTCTGTTCAGGCGTCAAACAGGTCTGGGTGATATCTGCCTGCCTTTTGGTGCTGTATTTGGTGTGATTGGTGGTATGTGATAATACAGTGGTAAACTGCTTATTGTACGCTGACGATGCTGTGCTTATAGCACCATCAGAAGCAGAGTTGCAGACACTTGTCACGTGCATGAAAGAAGAATGTGAAGTGAAAGGATTGAATATGAATGTGAACAAAACTAAGGTTCTAGTGTTTGAAAGGGAAGCGGTATGGACAAAATGTGAGATTTGAGTACAAGGAAAATGTCTAGAACAAGTGAAGAAATTGTGTATCTGGGGATTGCGTTTTCGAAAGATGGAAGATCTGAGTTGGATGTGGAGAGACGGGTAGCAGCTGGCAATACAATGAACGATGGTCTGTTCGCATTAGTAGGCAGTGTGAATATATCTAATACAGCCAGAATGGTCATCCATAATGCGGTGTTGGTTCCAACTATATTGTAAGCTAGTGAGGCCTGGATATGCCCGAAATCGAGTGAAAGTATGATAAATGCAGTAGAAATGCGATCTCTTAGATATATGTGCGGTGCAATGATGTTATATTTAAAAGAGGTAGATGAGTTATTGCGCTCGAAAACTGGCACCCCAAAACTTTGCTAATTAGCCAACCTGGAGCTCATTCGTGTAACAACGTGACAGTGACAACTCGTATGTACGTTCCTAATATTAATATTAAAATGCCGTCCTGTGTTATTAGATACTGCAGAAACTATACTAGCAAGACTTCCAAAGGTTCACGAATCATGTATCATGTGTAAGTATACTTATTTAATTCATTTATGTCACAATTTTTTCCAAATTCTAAAATATCAGTAAAATATTAAATCATAAAAAAATGAAATGCGATAGGTAATACCCCAATTACCAAGTGCGACAGAGAGCAATATATTACATTTGGTCAAAGAATATAAAAAGTTATGTTACAGAACCGTCAATGTCATGCAGCGCCTATTAAACATTTGATTACGTGTATTTTGTTGGTATATAAGTCATAATATATGTATTTTTTAAAATGAATCAGAAGCTTTAGCAGTGAGTTTAATAATTCAAAAATCCCACACAGTAAATAATATTTTACATGAAAGTTATTTTTATCATTTCCAAATTTATAACAAAATTGTATGTATTGTATGTACTTAAATAATTCTGTTTCCAAATGTACATGACTCAAATAAAATTAAATTTAAAAATCTAACATAAATCCTTTTTTACTGTCTTACCATTAGGCATCAATCATATTTTTCGAAAATTGTTCTGTGGCATTAATTACTAATATTCTATGAATTAGTCACGGATTCGCTTAAAATGCAGTAAGAAAGTGAAATTGACCAATCACAATGGTTTAAAATTAAGTTAAAACACATTATATTTGTAACTTTTGTATTGGCGCTGATTATTTATGTATTGGCTAGATTCGTTGTAAACAAAATTCATTTCACAATTTTTTTTTTGGCTTATTCTACTACATCGTGTGAAAAACCATAAAGCACTCATAACTTCATGAGCACTCATAAAAATAAATGTATTTATACACAATATTTCACCATGTATAAGTTCCGTCTTCAGGATTATATTTGACACTGTCTATAGCTCTCACAACACTGGGATCTGATGAACAATAGTTTTGCAACATGTCTTCACTGATTCCACAATCTGATAAGTTCTCTTTATTGAACACTTTAGTAAAGTGATTTGGCTCACTTTGTTTTAATGATTCATCTGAAACAAAGATTAAATAAATAAATAATCCACATCACACAAGATCACACCAACCGTGTGATCTTAGTGACACTAAATTAAGGAAGGTGTGTACTAAAGATACCAAATAACGAACGGAACTTCTTTTTGGTAACATGGGAGAAGGCTGCATTGAGATACCCAGTCGTGGTAGTGGGAGTGGGATCCCAGTGGCGGTTATACAGGATCTCTTATAGAGCGCATTAGAGCATCTACCTAATAACACATAACCTTCAAGGAAAAAACTTCATTTTCTAAGTTAACCTGGCCGGGATCAAACTCTGGACTTTGAGTTTGGAAGGCAGATACACGGTATACTGCACCAACAGACCTGTCAATTTATGTATAAAATCTGATTGATTGTTGTATGAAGTAGTCGTCAGAGCTGTTCTTCGTAGAGCTGTTCCTATCATAAGCGTGACAGGTGGCGAACTGCCCTGGCGCATCCGCCAAGCGGAGTATTTATTTAGCGGAGTATTAATAAATTGTATTAAAAAGATTCCAATGTAAAAAATTTGTAGTAGTAGTAATCATCACATAATGAACAAAACATGGTATCTGCCAGCTGCTTAAATTCCCATGTGCAGGGACTATCATAATGAAATGTTATAGACAATAAGGTTAGTAATGTTTTTTTTTATTAAGGGAAATCAATAGCGTATATATCGCAGAAGGGCGAATGGCATAGTGGGCGTGTCTACGACTTGCTCTGTCATCGTGTGGGTACCTCGAGATAATGGATAGATATGCATTTGATAACAATACTATACATACACACTAACTTTACAAAAGTACACAAGTCCGATTAAATAATAATTATTACAGGACGAATAAAACAATCAAGGAATAGATGGCTCTGCGCGCGGTGAGTCCCACTCGTGAGTACTCGTCCCCACTCCCCTTTGACCTCACCCCCTGCGGCAGCCTCCATACAAGACAAACATTGAATATACAATATCCAAAACAAAAATATAGTGTAAGGTCAGACAGATCAACAAACATTAAATTGTTCACATTAACATGTTAGTGGGTGTGTGTATTTTAAATGTAAAATGTATGTTTGTGTGCATGTGTGTGTCTGTGTGGTTGTGTAAATGTGTGGGTATGGATAGATAGATGTGTCGTGAATGGAGTGTATAAGTGCATAAGCATATAAGCAATACTACCTGAAGAGATAATCAACAACCTTTCCAATCTGGTTCAGCTTTAGCATATGCAAGCTCAAATACGTATTGCTAGAAGTTACGTCACGGCGTGATTTTTATGTACCATGATGTTGTTGTCGCGAAATGGCGTGAAGTTATGCAAGTACCTATGTAACAAGTAACAATTTTTATTTGTCGTACTAACCTTCAGCAATGTTTTTGGCTGCCCACGAAAAAGCGAGGGTAGGTTCGTGGTGCGCGAAAGTTGCGCTAAACTGAGCTGAGGAGGTCGCTTTCAAAACTTTGAAAAGTGAGTGAATCGTTGTTGGCAGGATTGGACCTCGCAGCTCTATTGAGTAATATTTCTTACTGTCAACATTAATCACGGTTTGGCGAACCTGAAATTTTACAGTACAATGAATAAAAATAAATACTTTATTAGTCTAATTTGTTTCATTAAGTAACAAAAAAAAAACATACGAAAATAACACTAATAACAATAGATGCCGTTATTTAAGGAACCTAAATATTTATAAAAACAACATTTCAATATGGCGAAGTTATGTTACTAGTTTTTTGCCAACTGCTCTGTTTACATGTTTACTTTAGTAACTAAGTAATCTGTGTGACATGTCTTGTTTCATGCATTAAAATATTTTAGCATTTACGCAATAGTAAATACAGCATCAAAAAGAACTTTTCTGTTGTTATAAGCAGAAAGAAATTGTGTTTTATATTTTTTATGAGTATAGGAATGTTGGTATTAGATTTAGAGATGACCTTTAAAGACTGCAGCGTTCCGCCGTGAAAAGCCGTTGGAGCTAGCAATGTCGGTGGTATTCCAGCGAAGGGACCTGTAGGGCTCACTATTGATTTGCAGTTCAGTAGGAAATTGAAAAATGCCTGAACTTCTGTTCCGCATATAAACACCAGAGATTCCGCTGCTCTATCTACACTGCTTTCAGCATGCTTCACTATGCGAGCCTGAAATTTAAAATACAGTTTAAAGGAGCATTTTTAACATTATGAAACATTTCAATTGTCTGTCATCTAAATATCACAACCAGTAGGAAATAAATATATCATGATCCCTTTCGGGGTTTCCAATTACAGAAATGGATTGACTCAAAATTATTTTCATTACATGTATTTGCAAATTTCATTTCAGTTTTGTTTTATTTATTATAAATTATAGTATACTAGCGACTCGATTGAGAGTCACTTAGAAGATATAAGGGAATACACGAAAGCAAATGCCATTTTGTTTTATACTTGTTTTAAACAAAATATTATGTAAATACTATTTATAATTAATCAAGAAAAAAATTATAATATTGTTAGAATTTCGTTCTGAATATGTAACAAATGAAGAGCATCTGAAACGCTAGAACTGTCAATGGAAAATAATTTGGGTAGAAATGGACATTTCTGTTTGGATAATTTGGTATATCTCTGTTGATACCCTGGTGAAACATAATTTGAATGGTGTGAGGGTAAAGAAGAAATGGTGTAAGCACTTACTTGATTATTATTAATTTTTTTTAAAAGATCATTATCTAGACCCAATTGAGACAAGAAGTTGTCTGGATCCTCCTCATCCCCTGAACAGTCTTCCTCCTGAGTATCTTGCTCTTTTGCTGGTTGAGATTTGCTCTCGTCCATGGTGTTGTAACAGCTATCTAAGGAAGAGTTCTTTGGTCGTTTCTCAGCTGAGGTGTTCAGTTTCCTTTTATCTGGTCGAAGTGGCATTGTGAATTCCACATCTAGAAAATTAAAAAGCATGTAAGTATTTTGATTACTACATTTAATTACTAACATGTGTTAGTTTTTTAAGTAATTACATACATACATTTGACTTATTATGAGTTAAAATAATTGTACATTTAATATACTTCTTGTAAGTGAAGGTGGTCACTATATCAATTCATTTCCTTCAATTGTTTTAATCATTATCTACATTTTTTGGACTTAATATTAAACCCCGAATTTCGGTTTGGCGTCGTTTGTTTCTCAGTTAGTGTACTGTGTTTATCAAGTAAATGAATATTGTCTATATACCTTCTTGTCTCAATGTTTCTCGCAGTCCCCGAGTGGTGGGCGCGATGAGGGCGCATGGCTCCGATATACCGCACATGCCAGCCGCGCGGAACAAACAGGTAAATGTGTTTGCGCAAACATAGAAGTACGGACAGTGACGTGTGCGCAGTAACTGTAATACAACAGAAAAAATATTACTTCCTTTTTACTTCAACAAAAAGTGAATATTGTAACTTCATCCTTACAATTTGTAAATCATTTTGCATTTAAAAAACTGCATCTCAAAATATTTCCTGCAGTTGTGCTGAACTCTCAATACCAAATGACTTTCTAGAAATATGCCTACGACAGTCTCACTATACTCGAGAGCTCGACAGACTGGTGATGAGTAAAATAATTCCATAAGTTTCCACATAATATTACAGCCATACATATCACATGGATGGGCTATACCAATGCAGGTGCAACTCATATACCAACCTTTTAAAATGTGAAACTTTATGTAGTAAGATGTCACACCCAATGCAGAATGCATCATACACAACCACAGAAGAAAATAAAACTATGAACATTTACCTGAAACAAAGATCTGAAGCTTTCTCCCCATTCGTTGTATAATGCTTCTTTAACAACTTCATTTGTGGCCATAAAATTTGTAGCGGATACTTTCCCTGATGATCGTGGGTAAAGGTCTATCCAGGGTAGGTGAGGATGCTGCCAGTAGAGGCAGGTTTGATGGAAACGTGCCCTTGGAGACGTGTCGAGCGTAGGGGACGTGGTGGTGTCTAGACACCTGACAAAACTGTTGAAAATATGGATATTACATTTATTTTTTTTAGATTTTCAGAAAAATTATAATGTAAATTTTTGATAAAATTGCATCTATTGTTACATTGCTGCAAATGTTAGTACATATAACCGTTTAAATAATTTGAGAAACAATTATTTCTCAATTAGCTTGGAGTATATTACTTTATGCTAGTAATTAATTAATCAGTGCTATAACTACATACAGATTATTGGGTAGTACCATAGTTTACTGTATGACCATTTCCATAGTGTAGCTTAGAGCTCATTGGCGTACATATATACATAATAAACAATGACTACAATCCTCTGTATATACATAATTGAATGTAATTAAGAAAATATTGAAGAGAAAATATTAAATGATAATTAGTTTCAAGATAGAAGTAAAATAATATAATTATACATTACCCAGTAATTCCCGATGCTTCCTCACTAGCCTTCAATTGCGTAGTCCACGCAAAAGGTTTTGGTGACATCAATCTTAACCTAGATTTTAATGCCCAATCTACTGGTAATTCTTTATATTTAGCTTCAATTATTTTCTAAAAAATAAAAACCTTATTTGAGTATGACTCCGCAGCATTCTTAAATTAAATATAAGCACTTTTCTATAAATCATTATATTTAAATTATATTCTCTAATTAAAATAATTCTTTAGGAATGTGTCATTGCGTATATCATGTTTTGAACAATAATTTTATTGACACTATGAAGTATTTAAACCTCCATGTGTCTTATTATACTTACAGGTGGTACAGTATGTTCTGCTGTGTACTTCTGCAAAAGATTTGAGAATGTTGAAAGTTTCTCAGTGTCTACTTCTTTCGATGGCTTCTCAAGTGTTTTTGAGGGCAATTTTAGTAATGAAAATAGTGTTTTATCATTTGATTCGTCTAGTGATGAGTTTGTGTCTAATTTAGGCTTTTTGTTTTCTTGTGTACATCTGGAATGTAGACAGATGGTATTAATTTTATCAATGAGAAAAAGTGAAATGTTAAATAATTTTGACATAATATCAGTCGAATTAGAAGACTCAACATATCGTAATCAATTAAGAGTTACCAATATCATTCTAAAACAGTTTGAAAAAGTGTTTGAGATAGGCTTATTGGACTTTTTTGTTCCAAATCCACATTTAGGATTGATTGTATAGATCAGGTATTACTTTGCTGAGAAATTCTATTGGTGAATTTGTATATTATATGTTAGCTATCTTTTGCCCAAAATTTCAGTCATTGATTGACATGTGTTTAACTTCTCAACAAAACATCCCCAGCAAATTTCAGAGATCAACTGATTTTGTGGAAATTCTGTCTTAAAATCTCTTACGAGTACTAGAAGAATAATCTAGGCCAGGAGCATTCCAAAGCTCTTATAAAGGCATATAATCTCCAGATGGCTTCAAGTATTTCAGCAATGAGCCGGAGCAATAAGCACATGTCTAATATGGGGCTCTCCGACACAGGTATGTGTCAGTACAGTCAGGAGGAGGATGAAACATCCATATGCCTGCGGACCACTGATGTGTACTCATCGAGCTTTCCTCGGCCAGTATTTTCTGAGTCCGGAGGACGTTCTGCATCAGGAATACCCTGCAGTTTTTGATTGCAGTGGGACTTGGTGATGTTTTGTAACATGGTGACGATCACAATAGATTAACATTGGTCACAGTGGTACAGGTCAGGCGTGACCTGAATAACCAATTATATAAAAAAAAAATCAGAAATCGGAATCAGGCAGCTACCCAGTACAGCACCAATGCAATCAGCAAAAATATTGGTGCTGGGTAGCTGACAGAGTTTGATCTCTTGGAATATCCTGAGAATGGTTTGTTGAGAAGTTCGAAGCTATGTTATATAATATCTAAGTTGACCGCATTTAAAATAATTGTCTATACATATAATTATTTGTTTCAGCTTTATTGATAACTGGCTTCACTAAATAATGAGTGGATTTCAATACAAATTGCACTACTTATATGAAGGACAAAGGCCACAGCCACAGGTATCAATACCATTAGCTTATCTTTGTTATACTATAAAGGATACAGCCATTGTACTGCTGAAAGTACACAAAAAGTGACTTTTGTAGTGTTGCATATTTTTCCATAGTCTATGCAAAGTTGTAGCCCAAGGATAATGTTTAATAAGCATTACTTTAGTTATAAAATGATTCAAATTTCCTTCAAATCACATGCACACTGTAGTAAAGTGATGTAATTTTAAATTACAAAAATCAAGGTTTTTTAAAAGGGTTATCTAAAAAGGCTTTTGCAAATAAGTATTGTACACTATTAAAGTTGAAGAATAAATAAGTGAAAATATAATTACTTACATATGTTTACTCATATATATATAAGTGAAAATGTAATAACATTTCGACTAATAAGTAAAAATGTGTAAAATTTCCAATAATTTATTCTTGTAACATTATTGGCCCACAATATATATTTGCAAAAACTTTATTAATATGCATAATAATGCTTACTTGAAAAATGGATTTTTCCTCTTGTCTCCATCAATAATCCTCAAAAGATCTGTCTTATCACTGCCTAATTCTTCACTGGGAGAGATCAAAGGTTGTCTCATGCGTTTCTGTAACGGTGACAGAGTTACTTAGTTAGACCTACTTAAAGTTAGAATACATAGAAAATTCAAATTATATTATTAAGTGGATTAATAAAAAAAATTAATAGTTCAAGAATTCACTACAAGGTATTTTGCATCATAGTAGTCATTCACAACTGTTTATATAAGATTGGATACTATATTATGTTTAAAAGTTTATGATGGTTAAGAAAGAGATTGGTTATAATCAACACAAGTTCATAGGATTTTAGGACAATACAGGCAGTGATTATGTTTGAGACAGTTAATGCCGAATGTGCCCATCAATATCAAAGAGCCCATACAAATCAAATAGCCAGTGTTAGCCAACAGAAATGTCAAAAGCACTTGCATACCTAGGCGAAAATGTGTGAGGAGAATGATGATTCGAGAAAGCAAAAGAAGTATGTAACGGTCGCGACGCTTGGCACTGCATCCTCTCTGACTACCCCGTTAGGAATACAGTGTGAAGATATGTATGTATGTATAAAGAACAACTAACTCTCTTATTACTAATATACTTCTCCTCATCAAAAAAATCGAAACACCCCTGGAGTTTGGTTTTGAATGAGTATTATGAATTTTTTACGCTAAAACAAAAAAAAAGAAATAGTGCCAGTTAATTGGGGATATTATAAGGTATCGTTTAACAAGCATTGATATCACAAATTAAAATAAAATTTCTTAAGCTAGCGTATTTTGTTCAACAGGTAAGGTTTTACCCTTTGTGACGAATTTGTAAAATGTTAGAAACAAAGACGTAAGACAAAGAAATGTTTAAAAAAAATGTATTCAATATCTCGTATTTCCTCCCCGGGCTCTAATGACTGCTTCCATGCGGTTCCTCGGTTGGAAAGGATGAGAGTCACAATCTTGTGTTGTGGGATGTTATCCCATTCTTCTCGTATAGCTGTTTTAAGCTGGCCAAGCGTCCCTGGAGCAGGATCTCTCTCTGTTACTCATTTGTTCAACTCATCCCATAGATGTTCTATGGGATTCATATCCGGGCTTTTTGCTGACCAGTCTATAACCGTAATACCGACCTTCGTTCAGGTATTGATTTACAATGCCTGCGGTATGAGCCATGGCATTGTCCTGCATAAAAATGAACTCTTCGCTAAAATGTCCGTAAGGTACCGTGAGGCTCGAGACACTCTTCGATGTAACATGACTCATTTAATTATGGTAAGCGAGTCCAGATACAAAAGCAAGTTCGGTTTTTCCATCGGTGCCTATGCCTCCCCAAACCCTCCATGAACCGCCACCGTAACTGGCTCTTTCTTCAATGTAGCACTGTGCAAAACACTCTCCCTCTCTTTGATACACCTTCTTTCTTCCGTCGTTACCATATAGCATGATCTTACATTCGTTAGAAAAGAGAACTTTGCTCCATTGAAGGTATGACCAATTTAAGTGCTCACGTACAAAGTTAAGGCGCGCTCTTCGGTGGTCTACCGTCAATTTTGGGGCATTAGCTGGGTTATGAGGTTTCAGGCCACGCTCCGCCAATCTTCTTCTAATGGTAGAATCACTCACAGTCAATCCTCGAATCTCACGGAGCTGCTGCTGCACTTGAATAGAGTTAAATCGACGATTTCTTAGAGAAACTGACACAATATACCGGTCATCTCATTCAGACGTGACTCAATGTCTACCAGATCCTGGACGGCGAGTAAACATACCAGTCTCCAGATAATGCTGATGCACTCTATTGACAGCAGAGAGGCTAAGATGCAATTGTGCAGCCACAACACATTGACTAAGCCCTGAATTCAGCAACGCCACGACTTGGGCGGTTTCGGTGGGCGAGGTTAGGAATTTTTGTTAGGAATATTTTGTTAGCATATTTGTTAGGAAAATAATCTCCTAGGTAGGATGTTACAAAGCTTTGTTAACAATCATTATTAAAAAAACGATATTTTTGGCAAAAAAAAAGTGATTAAATGCAGAAATTCCGACACGGAATACACATTGAAAACAATCTCCACATTGAGCTCCACATTCATTTATTCCATGAAAATTTGAAAATTTAAATTCAAATTTAGAATTGTGGTACACCATTGTGTAGACTAAACTGCCAGCTATTTATTGGAGTATTTTTTTAATGATATCAAACATCTTTTTTATTTAAATGCCGCCTGATTAGCACTTGTAGTAGTGTTTCGATTTTTTTGATGAGAAGTTTATGATGTAGGTACTTGTTTTAGCAACCTATTGAGGTATGGTTAAACAAAACTACACATAAAATGTATGTAAATCTGTACAGTAAATTAACTTAACCTTTAAATTGCAATGTGATGTTTTAATTTAATACATAAATACACATCTTCACGCTGTATCCCTAATGGGATAATATAATATTATTTCAATCAAGTGTAAAATGTTTTACTTTTGGGGTACCTAAATATGGAATAAAATTGTTCCTAATTTTCGTTTTTAAATAATGTTGCAATATAATGAAAAAAGTTAGAGCATGGTTCACAAATATCTTGCCTATGGGTTACATACAGGCAGGTACAGAATAAGGTAGATGTGGTTAACCATCATATTTCATAGTGATATTCGGCTATAATTTTCCTGTTTTGATAATTGACTCGTTCTTGGAAGCTAAAACTAGCCCACATAGCTGATGTTTTCAGTATCCATAAAATTTCAAGAGTATTTTCACTTTACGAAATTTTAAGCTTCGCGATCACTTTCAACTTCCGTGTTAGATTTTGTTTTAATCATTCGATAGTTTTCTAAAAAAAACTACCATTAAAACTTCATTATGTGTCAAAACACGTAAACCGTAGCTAATCTAAAGCCCCTCCAGTAAATATTGGACTTGATTACTGAATTGATTTTTAAACGTATACTTAACACGTTCGCCTTATAAATTAAAAAATCAGCATAATCATAGTGAGCGTAAGTATATTTTTTATATCAAACAATAAGAGAGGTAT
Organism: Zeuzera pyrina; assembly: GCA_907165235.1. Lineage (NCBI taxonomy): Eukaryota > Metazoa > Arthropoda > Insecta > Lepidoptera > Cossidae > Zeuzera > Zeuzera pyrina. The sequence continues at coordinate 22,000,618 of OU015620.1, read as the reverse complement.
AGGACGTCTATAAAAATATGTTACATCACTTCATCTGCACTGATTTATTAATTACAAAAAGTAAATACCTGTAATGCTAATTTCTTCTTTCTAAGTCTGTGCAGTTGCATCACTTCGTTAGGTTTCTTCCAGGGCGAAGTTGGTTCCATATTTAAAAACGATATATCAATTGCACGAAAATATTAATAGTACATGAACTGTTATGCACTATTACAAACTACTTAAACACTATGTGCTGTGACGATGGTTTCTCATTCAAAATGTTTTATTGGAATAATTTCTTTAAATAAGGAAAATTTTCTTTATGCTAACAGCTGACCACCAACTGACAGATTGTCTTGCACACAGATAACTTAAGCACAGATTGGCACAGATCAAGCACAGATTGGTAAAGATTAAGTATTAGTAGAAAGCTACAGATGCGACAGTCACTATTACCGTATTTGTTACGTATTTCGTTTTGGCGCTTCTATCGCCTACTTTTTTGACAACCGTGCTATACGTACGTATCAATACTTTATACATAGCTTAATGTAGGTATATCCTAGTGATTAGGAAAAACCACCAACGCAGCGGTATAGGGAATTATTTACATCAAACAACAGAGGAGCTCTGCTCACATCAGCGGGGGCAAACCGGTGTACGTCGCTTTCGGGGGACGCCCTAGCATTCATATTTACACTGTCCCGCATGGTGTGCACAGGAGAGGAATTGCAGCCCTGAAAAGGGCTGGCAGGGGTCGCGACGAGCACGCTTCCTCAGTTGACCCCCGTTGCTTTTGGATTTATAACTAGTATTGCAAGTAGTAGCTGATTAAAAAGTTTTAATAAAATGAAAATATAAATGTTCGTTTAATATAATTGAATGAACTGAATATTTAAATAAAAATGAATAAATATACTTTATTTGCACACAAGAAACAAATTCATACAGAAAGAGAGAGAAAAAAAGGTCAATATTGCCAGCGTTGAATAAAATATTCGAAAAAATAATACTCTAACAAATGCTGGCACATTTTAACATTCACGGGGTATTTCATGGCCAACAATACAGGTTCACGAAAGGGCGGTCAACAAATCATGACGTGGGAGCAAGCTCGATCAGGACTGTACTTCAGGCTTGGGAGGGGTCCCAGGATGCTATTGGTGTTTTTTGTGATCTTTCCAAAGCTTTTGATTGTGTTAGTCATGAAACTTTAATTTGCAAGCTTAAATACTATGAAATACATGGTAACGCTCTCGATCTCGTGATCCCGTATTTGTCTGACCAAGAGCTAAAAGTGAGTGTTAATGATGTTTTGTCTGTTGGTTCAAAATTAAAAATGGCCGTTCCCCAAAAATCAATTTTTAGACCTTTCCTGTTTTTGGTTTATATTAATGATATAATGATTACCCATTTATGCTCAGGGACTTATGCGAAACAGTATTATTTGCTGATGACACTTCATTGTTAATTAAACTAGACAGAAAAGATCTAGATATTACTTAGGTAAACAGGATCTTAAGAGATGTCTGAAAATGATTCGCTGCCAATAATTTACTACTGAATGCACAAAAAACCAAAGGTATTAAATTTTCCCTTTCTAATGTACCCAGAATTCATGATAAAACAGAACTGGGTGGGAAGCAATTAGAATTAGGTGGCAGCCAGTTTTCTTGGTTTAACAGTTGATAATAGTTACAGTGGGCGGACCATATCGGGGCATTGACTTGTAAGCTCGGTTCCGAGGAGGTATATGCAATTAGACGCATTAGGCAAATGACGGATGTAGATACGCAAGGCTGGTACTTAGCATATTTTCACAGTCTAAAGCTCGCCACACACCATCCAGTATGCTTGATCAAGTCTGTCCAGTATCCATGAAGCGTCGTTTGGCATGACGCCCCTAGAGCAGACACACAATCCGTTGTACTTGACGTCAATCCCGTCCAGTATGCATAAAGCACTTGACGCGTCGTCAAGTTTGCATGAAGCATTTAAGGGACAGTTGTGTGAATGTCTTATTACGAATTATCTTTATAAAATCGTATATATTTTATTGAAATGTATATCGAAGCGAGCTATGTTCAAGATAAGTAAAAATAAATTAATGTTATTACAATATAGTCCTATACTTTTTGTTTGTAAACTAAAAAATTATCAATTGGTTATCAATTATTATCAATTGATAAAAAACTAAATCAATAAAAAAATTAAGTCAATCAATGAAATCGATTGAAGAATCGAAGTATTAATTGATTAAAAAGAAAATATTAATTGATTAAAAATTACAATTCGATTTTTATCTCGTTTTTTAGTGTTATGTAAAATATTATTAAGTTCTGTTTGCGATTCAATTACGTTGGGCAGGTGCGCCTGATAAAAATTGACCATAATATCTAAAAATCGTCTTAGTTGTTCTACTGTTTCCGGTTTTGGGAATTCAATGATAGCTTTCACATTTTCTGGTAGTGATCGTATGCCTGCTGTTGTACCTAGTATCCTAAGAATTCAATAGTAAATTGACTGAATGCACATTTATTAAGGTTAATCGTCTTTTTTTCTTTTTTTTTCTTCATGGCATGCCGCACATTTGCCAATGTCACGTATTGTACTAATAAGCAGCATCGTTAACGTAAAATTACTCCAATATAGTGATAGTAGACTTTACTGAAGTTAAAAAGGACTTCTTGGAAGAGCGCGAAAACTTCAGCTATACATGTTTATTTAGATCTCCTCCATTCTTTTCACTTACGCAGAACTTTAAAACACAATATACTATCACTGTTGGAGGTACTTTAAAAGTCCTAAAAATGTAAAAAATAGAAAATCTAAATAAAATGACAACCTCACTTCTCCCGTTCTCGCCAAAAAGTCTACCAATGTCTTTGAAACGTTGAAACAATTGTCGCAAGTGCAGTGTGTGAGTAGCTTTATCTACCGAGGCTATCATGACGTCATCTATGTAACAAAATAAACTAGATATAATGTTACCGTTGTTATTCCGTAAATTTTCTATCCCTTTTAATATTGAATGATCCATGAACCTCTGGAAAGTTTATGCAGCGTTGCGCAAACCGAAGGTCATTCTGGGAAACTCGTATAAGCCAAAATCTGTTATAATGGCGGTTTTTCCTTCGTCTACGGGTGCTACAGAAATAAAATGATATGCACGATTAATATCTATGCCTGAAAATATGGTCTTACCTGTTAAACAATATGTGAAGTCATGAAGTCGAGGAACTGGATACCGATCAGGCTTAGTGACGGCATCGAGTCGCCTGTAGTCTCCGCAAGGTCTTAGCTGTCTTCTTTTCTTAGGAACTACATGCAAAGGGCTCGCCTATTCACCCTTAGACGGTCTACATATTCCAAGCTCTTGCATTATTCTGAATTCCTCTTTGACGGATTTTTATCTGTCAGGAGGTAATGGGCGGGCTCTCGCAAGAACCGGTTGTCCTGTAGTCTCAATAAAATGGTGTACAGCGTGAATCGGGGTATTCGTGAAAGAAATCGGTTTAGTAATTCCTGAATATTCTTCAAGTAACACACGATACAGATTATTATTTTGAATGCTTCTGATAGCAGGCTCCTCATACTGTACAATGGACCCTTTCGTGTGTACATTAGTTAAAGAGGCTACCAGCTTCTTATTATATATGTCTAATATATTAGATTTAATAAAATCGGCGCCGAGAATGGGCTGCTTAACATCACAAACTACAAAAGGCCATTTATAAGACGTGCGTAAGCCTAAATTAAGATCTAACATAACCACACCATAAGTTTTTATTTGTGTGCTATTGGCAGCAAAAAGTTTATTTGTACACGCACTATGCCTTTGTGTTTCACTGTACTTAATGGAATCACTGACACGTTTGCTCCGGTATTTATGAGTAAACGATATCCATTGTTCATGTCCGTAAACCAGGTGATGGTTGATCGATGAGTTGACGCAGCCTACCATCGCAGTTAACTGCGTCTCAGTTAATTTTTTGATGTCGTTTTTGCAGTGGTTTTCCAATTACACGGTTTCTCATAGTCGCGTGCATTATCTCTTGACTTTTAAGTAATGGAAACGGCATAACCAGTTAGGGTTGTTTGGTGTCTTTCTTGCTTTTCTGTATCTTGACCTGGACTGCAATCGGTATCTTGATATGAAGTTGTTGAATATTCGCGTGCTGTATCTCACGATCTTATTTCGCTAATTTCATTACTGAGATGTTTTAGTTGCAGTGTAACTTTCATCAACTGTGCCGCTATTTCCGAATTGAAGGTATCGGTTTGGCTAGACGAAGGTGATGATAATGCTGACACGTCACCCATGGGTAAGTTATCCACTATCGTGTCGGCGAAAAGTGCAAGGTCGTCCAAACTCACGTCTTTGGTTACTGTCAGGACAGCACGCACGTTAGCAGGAAGTCGGCTGGTTCATAATTTATAAATTGCTTCGTCCGCTATGTTCGTGTTCCTTCCTAGTCCCTCCATTTTTCTAAGTAACTGCGGTTTTTGCAAGCCAAGGTCCATCTCGCTGACTAATTTTTGGAACTGGCGTTCTACACTTTCTTCGTACACCTGCAGCAGTCGTCGTTTGAGTGTCTCGTATTTATTTGTAGCTGGTGGAGTCATATCAGATCGCTAGCCTGCTGCAGAGCGTATTTACTCATTTTAGCTACCACCAAGTTGAACTTTGTCTCGTCCCTCGCTTTTTGCGGTGCTAAAATTGCTTCAAATTGCGCAAACTACATACGTGGCAATTCCGGCCAAAATTCTGGTACTTTTGATATTAAAGTTATAGCTTCTAAGTTGGGTTGTTGAATATCCTTGACTTCTTTGTTGTCTAGGAGTAATGCGGTTTTTTCACTTCGCTGTGCCATTTTCTTAATCAAAGTTACTGTGCGCCGTTCGATAAAGATTTTTTTTTAAATCGGGGTTACCAATTTTGAGCCGTCTCCTGTACTAGGCACAGGAAGAATTAGTATTGAAATAAAAGTTGTTTAACTGGATAAATGTTTATATTTTGCACTTCACACAGTATTGTATTATATCACGGCGCGGAGACAATTTCCGCCTCGCGAATTGCGCTCGCTACATATTGTAATAAGTTGCTGATTTTACAGTCGAGAACTTTGTGCCCCCACAGTAGAATGTATAACGAAACATTACTACAAAAAAAAATCTGACAATATACATACGTAAATTACATATCCTCACACTGTATCCCTATGTCAAAGTCCTAAGTCAAAGGATGTCGTGCCAAGCATCGCGCTCCTTTTATAAGTAGGTACCTATTTCTTTTGCCTCCTCAAATCTTTCTAAATACCTATCTATAAAACTGAGTATACAGCAAAATTGGAAAATTAATAACGATGTAGGTAGACGATTCACATATTTTCAGAACAGTTTCAAGCTGCTTTCAGGCTAATAATGTACATAATATGAACACATTATTAACATCACTAGATGTTTGTAAAAGAGGTAAATGTTGCGATGACCTATCAAATCTCGGTGAGCTTACTCGACTGCAAGCTCCCGCCTCCGCCTTCTGCCGCCGATCACGGCAGTTACATGTACTGCTCTCTCGCGCTAGTCACGTTCGTTCTCGATAAAAATGACCGGTTGTAATTCTAAACTGCTTCATTTCAAATAAAATCTTTCATTAATAAAGAAAATACGAACATTTTTTATATTTTACATATCAATAAAAAAGTCTCTAACACTAAGTGAGATTAAATTAATGAATTTAAATAATAATTAATAAGTACAATCTGCGAGGCTATTATGTCTTCCTCCATTACATGTTGTGTTTATTTTTTAAGCCGGCGGTTCTTTCTGGTGAGTTTTCTCTTAATAAATATTTTATCATAATATAAAGCTATAAAACATTATAAAATAATAAATAATGTGAAAAAACCGTGAGGAAACTGAGGTAACAGCAAACAGTAACTTTTTCTATTTAAATGTAACCGAAAAATGTATTTTGTTCCTCAGGGTAATACATTTTACAAAATACGTTCCTAGTTTTAAAAAGGTTATGTAAATTTCCGAGAAATACACGATGATGTCAACTTATCTCGTACGAAAATGTTTCAATACCTCGTTATTTTTATAACTTTGTGACTGTAATACAACAATGTAGCTGCAATGTTTCATAAGTATGTATTTATGTTTATACTCTATTACGTCATTTTTTATTTACATTTCGTTGAAAAAATGTATTCATTCATAATTTAATGTCATACAAGAAACACTAAAGCGTGTCAGGCCAGTCGTCGATTAGGTACGTTTCTTTTGAATTACATATAGGAAGTTTATTTATCGATTTATATATTTTATGAAAAATATGTATTCGTGTCCATTCTGTCCACAGTACACATGTCTAAATAATCATGATTATAACAATTTACTATAATAGATAATTTGATATAAAGTATAGATATTCAATATTTTTGATAAAAATATGAAATACCTACTTATTTTTAAAAAAGTTATAGATTTTACAACTTACAAGAACGTAGTAAGTAGGTAGGTAAAGTTTTAAATTATAAAATTTCTATTTTTAAGAGTTCAGCATGAATTTAATACCTACTAGCTCTGGATTTCTTTATAGGAATGTATTAGTAAATCCGCGTTGTGTTGCGTGCATCAGCAAAAAAGAAATGTGTAAAATATGTCGCTGAATCTTTTTTTTTAAGCCAAACTGGTTGTAGGACTATTATGGGTGTTACAAATTAACTTGGTATCTTTAGAAAGTCTTTCAAAGAAGATAATAAAAATATCTCTGATGAGAATAATCGCCCTTGGAGTTGTTAACATAATGATAAAGTCAATCATTTTCACCGAAAAGTACTTGCAACGTTTATTTAGTCCTAGTACCTAATAACTTTCCGTTAGTTTATTTTTAAGAAAAAAAGCTACTTATACCCTATTTTTTTAGGACCACAATAGCAAGGTTAATAAAAATGTTTAAAAAACTGAGCTTTTTGGGATAATCTCCGTAAAGCTGCTGCTGATAAGTTACGGGTCATTGATGAAAAAAATTGGAGTAGGCTAGAGTTTGATTCCCATGTATAGGGTTCTGTACCATGTTCATGAAAGAAATAATTATTCGCCCGATCCACGGGTTTACGGACTTTCCCGTCACTTACCCGTGGACCTGTAATAAGGCCCTGAACTCCCGCCATATTATCCCTAAAATTTTTAAAATTATAGACTGAAGAATATCGTCTGTGATGAGATAGTCTTATAAACTAATGTTTCGTTTTCTTTTTAAAGTACAGAATCTTTAAAAAAAATACAATGTTTCGGTAGCTACCTTCATACTATCAAATCTTAAAATATTTTTTATGTGAACATTTAAATAGGTATATTCTAAAATGATTGATAAGGTAAAATTTACATACTCTAGTATTAATACGGTATACATAAAGCTGTACACTTGTCACTGATATGATTGATAACCGTTATCCATTTCCTTATGTATGCGAGGATTGAACCCTTGTCACGCTGTTTCTTGAGACCATCGCCTTAGTTATGAATTCTGTATTATTTTTTATTGGTATTAGCATAATACATTGAAGATTAAAAAAAAAAATAAGAACGTAAGAAACTATTTTTAAAAGTTTCGTCTGTGTACCTGTTGTCGGTTTGTTCACTCGTTTGTACGTTCATCACACAAAAACCATTTATCGAATGCAAAATATAATTTCTGGAAAATACGAAGCTTTAGTTAGAGTAATATTTAGTATTTATTTCATCGAAGTAGACCCACTGTATGAAAAAATATTAATTTTTCAAGTTTAGTTAGACAACTCAGCACACGCCAAGCCTGAGGGAGTGCCTTTTTTATTTCTTACAGTAGTATTTCTTACTTGCATATCATGACTTTGTGCCATAATATCAAAGTTTATTATTATTAGAAAGTTATTTTGCTGACGATTTTTTTTTAATGTTTGTTGGCGGGTTAAGTATATAGTATATCCGCAAAATAAAAAAAAAAATTAAACCGCCTTAAAAAAAAGAACACTAAAAAGTACAACCTAACTATCCTTTACTAATCAAAACTCAAGTACAATAAAATTTACTTTATAAATACGACACACATACCTTCATTATAATTAAATTTATCAGTTACTGAAGTCGGGATTTCATTTAAATTTTCTATTTTTTACGTGTTTGTGAGTTTTAAGGTATAAAAGTTATAGAAGTTTGAATAAATATGTGCAACTGAAATTTTCGCGTTTTCTTTAGAAGTCCTTTTTAACTGCAGTAAAGCCTACTTTCACTTTAATGGAAAGTCTTAGGGACGTAGTAAATTAAGGCAGAAATGTTTCTAATAAATATGAACTGAGTTGCCAGTATATCGTAAGAAGTAACCGTGCTTTTGAAAGTTATAAAAAAAAAAAATATATATTATATTTGTAGGAAATATATTTCTGATGAATCATTTCATTTGATGCACTTGAAAAGTTTCTTTTTAATTTTCTAATTTTTTTCGTAAGATTGACCCCCAAAATCAGAATTCGTTTATTTACACTTCACTTACGTGATCACTGGTCATCTAAGTTTATATATATATGTTTAAAATTTTTCCATCTATTAGATTCGGACAAAATAAGCTATGCCAGAACAGATAGACACGCGAGTGACCCTATGAGGGTTTCGTTTTATTCATTGGATGTAACCCTAATTGGATGGAACCCTAAAAAAACAGTGTTTTAAAAATACCCATTATTCGAACTCTTTAATTTCTAGTTTAAGAATATCAATTTAAGTTGCGCCTCAGCTCGACAGGTATAATGATGACGGTATATATCGACCGTGATAAACAGACAGACAGACGGACAGGCATCACGGAAACCTAAGGCTCCCACGTTCAAATTGAAAATAATTACCATATTCAAAATAAAATCTAACATAAGTTCGAAGAAAATGTGCGAGTGGAATAGATCCAACAAGAAATTATAATCAAGCATATAAGCAAGCAAGTTAGTTAAAATTAAGAACAGTGAATAGGAACTCCATAAGTAATTAAAGAAAACGGTTTTTTCCAAATCATGCCTGACCTGTATGTGGTCAGGAATAGGTTGGCTACCTGACTCGTTGAAGAATCGATATTCACTGATGATCATCGGAATCGTCTATTCCACCCCTATTGTGGAAAGGTGCAATGGTTTGAATTTATTCAGTTTTATTGTAAATCGATTGATTTGTTGGCGCGGTGGCGCTGTTAGTGCTTTCAAGACGGGGCCTAGGGTTCCATCTCCGGTCAAGTCAATTTAGGTAACGAACTTTTCTTAATTGCCTTGGGGTCTGGGTGTTACTTGAAACTCCCCCAGTTCGTTGTGTGGCACCCATAGTACAAGCCTAGTGCTTACTTGGATGTCACATAATTTATGTAATTATATTATTATTACATATACGTAGTTATGGTAGATATTACTATTAAACAAAATGTCACTGACATTTCATTAAGATTCCATGAGGCGGAGAATCTTAGATGCAGATATTATTGACTATCGCACAAATATTGTCTACTAGATGGAATAGGCTCTCCGGCTCTTTATAAACTTACTTATTATGAATATCTCATGTATACTTAAACACCAACTTATTTTTAACTTAAGTTACAGAAACGAGAAAACCATGAAAAACAGACTTTAGAGAGGGATTTTGGTGACGTGACGATTTTATTCAAAGTATGGTAAAATAATGACAAGGATATTATGCCTTATGGATATGTACTTATTTACATAAAGACATCCAATGGATATTCCCTTACTTCTGTAATCAAAGATGACAATGTGTAACGAATTATCAATAATTGCATTCAAACTTGCATACAAATCAAATCGTGACAGCTCATTCGATATGTGTTAATTAATGCGACATCACACATCAGTGTGCACCGTCATTGGATCCCATTTGGGACCATTCAGTCGTTCAATGGATGTAGGCAAAGTGGTTGTCAAAGGCGTGCACACATTATAGCAGCAGCTACGCACGCTTTTAATAATTTGAATGGCATCTGAAGTGTGTAGTTATATAGGCATGGTTGTATAGATTTCCGACTCGTGGAATTGCATGCTCTTTTGTAAATTGTTCATTAACAGATAATTTTGCTTTCAGATGATGAAGTTACTTTATAGTCAGATCTAAATAAAAAACATAAATAATGTAGAGCAATGGTTCCTAAACTTTTAAGACCACGGAACACTCAATAAATCCCGTTTAATTTATGGAACCCTATAGCTAATTATAATAATAAAAAATACCTACCGCAATTTCAAATAAGAGTAAAAATCATTAATTACAAATATTTGGAATAAAGATTAATAAGATGAATGAAATGATTTCACTACTTCCTATAAAAAGCATTAACAGGTCTAAAATCGAGCATTTTTATTGTGTAGGACCTCCTATAGAATAAAAATGGTTCAATGTTTGTCAATATGTATGTTTAGACCAAGTTCCGCGCAAAAGATAATGTCGCCAGAAATGATGGTAACCAAAAAATTCCAACGATTTAACGACCAATGTAACATTCGCGGAACCTTAGTGTCTTATATAAGGAATCATTGGGTTCCGCGGTACTCACTTTAGGAATCTCTGATGTAGTGTATCTACCTACTTACCTACGTGTAGTAGGTATCATATTCTAAACAGTGACGTTATTCACCGCTAAAACAAATGAAAAATGAAAGGCTTCGTTTAGGTTTCGTTGCGATAAACTAGTGTTCGGGCACTTCGGGCTATAGAGAGGTAGAGTGAGCTCGGCGTGAGAAGCTACAAAAGCAGTAGATCTCTCGCGCCAGTGCGCGTCGCCGCGTTTTTGCCGCACCTCGAAGTCTGGCTACGTGGACGGCACGGGTGCTTCGGTGAATCGATGCAGTGCCGCCACTGTGGGAGAGACCAGGACTCCGCCCAGCATACGCTGGAGGAGTGCCCTGCGTGGGACTCTGAACGTCGAGTTCTGGTCGACCACATTGGATGAGATTTCTCTCCGTCATCCGTAGTTGCCGTTATGGTGGCAGATCAAGACTCCAGGACGGCAGTGGTCTCCTTCGCGGAGATAGTAATGCTCCGCAAGGAGGTCGCAGAGCGAGATCGGGAGAGGGCAGATCTCGCCCAGAACTGGTGACGCTGAGGTGCGGCTATTGACCCCCGGCGGTCGTGACCACCATTGGGGGAGGGGGAGATTTAACCTCCGTGAGTACTGGGGGGCTCCGGCTGCGTGCCACTGGGGATCGCGGAGCACCTTGTATTGCAATTGCATCGTTGAAGGCCACCGTGGCGCTTTGATCAGTAGGAGTATCACATGACCGCCTCGTCTTCCGCATCCCTGAGATGTGACGGTATACATGACGTGGTCCTCATTTAAAAAAGTATTCTATGAGTATGTAATACCTAGCCCGCGCAATGGCGCAACATAATGTCTGTTAAGCTAAGGAATATAGTCAGCGTAAAAACAATTTTGCCGTTTTTGTTAGTAAAAAAAAATATAAGAAAGATCACACGTTAGCTGTCGATAATTGTGCTTGTGAGTTATCGGCAAACGTTACATCGTAAAGAGATATATTATATGTATAACAGAATTTGTAATTCAAACTATAACTTATCATATTTAAAATGAATAATTTCATTACGAATTTCCTATTTCTGATTTAAATCACATGTACTTTTAAGTTAATAGTTTCTACAGTAAATTTATTACTTTTATCCACTTTAAAATTAACCGTTTTCACAAAAAAAAATTATTTATAACTTGACTCGTTTTTAATGGGCAACAGCAGCACTTGGCTGCCGCATTGTAGATAGCGAAAGTATTCTATCAAAAAACCCTTTTCTGGCGGTTCGTGTTTGATTTTTTTTTTATCGTTCGAAAGTATTTTATTAAAAATAAAACAGTTTAAAAACAGAATCTGTAAGCGTAACCTTATGGCAGATGTTGGTCTTTGTCAGGACGACAGCTTGACAGTTTGTTAAGTTTCTTCATTTATTTTATACGAATTTTATTAATTTTAAGCGCAATATAAAACTAATATTTTAATTTATTCCTTTGTTTTTGTTTCTGAGAGGGTAAAAATCTCCACGGACAGTCAGCCGGACTCTACGCCGACTGAGTAGTGTCTTACTCGAACTGATTAAAAACCCCTCCTCTTTGTTGTTAGCCCTAGTGGCTTTTACAACGTTACCGGTCGCGTTGGCGCGAGTGCGTGCTAAAGGCGCCCTGCCATATGGTCGACCGCCTGAGGTTTTCTCCAGCCGAGGGATACCTCGTATGGAGGGTGGACCTCGGGCTCAGGGCGTCGCTAGGGGAGTTTTCCGCACCTGCGTGCATTTTAAAGGGGCTTCATATTCGGGTGAAGGCCGGGCCTCTAGCGGACCCGGCCGGCAAGACGGCTAAAGGCTGATTAGTGTGCCTAGTGTTTCGCGTGGCAGTTCACAATATGGCTTAAGGCCCGCGTGTGTGCGTGTGCCCGTGTGATACGACGTGATCGAGCTTCTAAACGTGAGACCCTACGGGTGTCGTAGGGGTCATGGGGGTTCGCCTCCGCCAGTGGGGGCGGTGCTACGGTAACGTGTAAGTGGGAAAGTGGGCATGTTCGAGTTTGAATGTGTAATGTCGTCGTCGTTGTCGCCTAACACACGTCTAGGCCTTCGATAGCGTTTGCGGACGCGGGACGATGACGCCCTGACCACTAGGGTGTATAGAGCGGGTATAGAGACGAACGGTGAAACAAGCGTTGAGACGCCTCTTTTAGATATTGAGTTATTGAGGGCAATTCTAAATCGTAGTGCAGATCTACGTTGCGTACGTAAGGAGGGGCACCGGTGGCTCTGCGTATGAATCGGTTCTGAATTAATTAAGGAATTTGTTCCCATTTTTTTATTGGCAACGATTATTTTATGGCGTTTTTAAACTTTTTAAAGATATTTTTTTTAATTTGTTACTTTTTAATGAAGGAGTAACATTTAATTTTATGGCATCGTTATATGGCATTAAATTTTTTGATAGTAATAATTTTGACAATATTTTTATCAATTTTTAAGTGTTTTTAAATATATCGCAATCATAAATTTCACATCATAATTTATGATAAAGGAAAAGACAGTAGACTAATTAATTACCTAGAGTAATTTTCCTTAGTATTGAATTCCAAAATGTCATTTTGAAAAACAGCTGAAAAAAGTGTATGTATTTGTCTTTGTTTTAATATTAGGTACTACGGTCCAAAAACAATATGCTTTTGATTAAACATTTTCTGAGACTGGTCGATGCGGAATAATCTTCTGTATAATTAACTGATTTAAAAAAAACTCAAAATCGCTCGATTTCTTTATGTTATGTAAAGTAAAATATTTGTGGAGTATGGTACATAATATATTTAATTTCACCTACTTTTTTGTGGAAATAAAATTAGTATCAATTAGGTAGAGCCGAAAAACTTTCGTTAGCAACAATATTGAATAGATTTCAGTTATTTATGGCACACACGAGTACAGGTTTAAATACACCTAAGTATGTGTAAACTGTTGATATAAAAATAAGCAACAAGGCAGTTAGCTTCTCAAGGTTTTGATATAGATAAAAATGTTAATTTTAGTGTAGTTAGGGGCATTAGACGTTAAATTAGATTTGTTATGAGCTAAATAGTTAATAATAACAATTTTTTGTGTCGCAATTATTTTGTGCTTTGTTTTGACTGAAAAATAATCAAAAGTTTCGAACACATTACAACTCCTATTATTTATAATAAAGGTGTTGTTTCATAGGTTATAAAAGAAGTTATAAGAATGATTATAAGTATGTATGATATGTATGTATATTCGGTCATAATGATATGGAAGATGAAAGTGTTAAAAACCAATCTGTTAAAAAAATAATTAAGATAGTGTTTCATTTACTTATACAAGACATAATATTAAAATGCATAAAATAGTTTTTACTTAAAAGCATTTGCAATAAATTTTATTTTATGTACTTAACATTGCTTTAATCCGTTTTAAATTGGCTTCAGAGGACTTGAAGTATACGACAGACGCACCGGTAGGTCATATATATATATATATATATATATACAGGTGTGACAGATGTCTACATGAAAAACCTATTTCGAAACCGCCTAGTATTTATTTTTGGCTGTCATCACATTCCTCGTATGTGAAGTTAAAATTAGCACTTCATCGAATTTTCCAACCATATTATTATCATCATGCTAAAATATTTGCGAATTACGACACGGAACTAAGGAGCAAATCAACGATTGGTGTCGTTTCGTCTTAACGATAGGTAAATGGTATATCTGCTTAATATTAATAGGTAACTTTATTATATTAGTTACAGTTAACTCACTATTACATAGTTCGTCATACATACCTTCGTCAGGAGCGGGTAAGATATAGGGCAGCTATGTCCCCTCTAAAGATTAAAAAAAAAGAAAAGTAATAACATAGATCGCCATTAAAAATTATAAACACTTAATTTCCAAAATTAATATACTATTTTATTTCTTAAATATTATTTCAATTTATAAAATTGAACTGTTATAAATTTTGTATTAAAACACATCGAGTTGTAATGAAATATAGTATTTATATTCAAAGATAATATCTGTAATAAATCGTGGATGGGCTTCTAATAAAACTTTAATAGCCTGAAGGTCCTCTAATCATCATTAGGCTAAACAGGGCTAAACCTGACATAAATAGCTTTTCTCACATAATATAATTGTCCTCCTGCAGTATCCTGTAACATGTGCGTAAGGGCGCCTTCAAATTAGACGTTTGAAGTGCTGCTGTGGGGCCACTGTGGCGCGTCAGCCGCGTCTTTACAAATTTTCATACAATTTCTAGAAGTGCTGCCGCAGCGCCACTGTCGTGACAGACGCGTGAGTCAGTTGCAGTGTCAACCAAAGAGAATGTAAAATTACTGTCTGAACTAATGAAGAGGTGCACGCACTTTTTATATGTAAAACGATGAATGAAGGTCTATAAACATTGAAATCATTGTATTTTTCTACCAATGATTTATACTTTTCCTATTTTTTATTTTATTTTACCACCCTTTAGCTCATTGGCTGGTGACGCCTTTGACCATTTTACTACAAACTTGTAATAGGTAGGCCCAAACACTATAATACAAAAACTTATAATTAGATACGACGTATATCGTATAGGTCAGGGGTTCCCAAACTTATTTTGTCTACTGCCCACTTTGAGAATAAATTATTTTTTAACGCCCCCATTTTTTCACCTACTGAAAAACCACTATAACTTCAAATTAAATTAATTAATTATTGTGAGCTATATTAGCGGAGATTAAACATTAATTCCAAACGAGACTTTTACTATAACCCGCAAGAGTTAACTTGAAACCTGAGCGCAGTAGGTAATACACAACGGCGCTCAGGTCTCAAGTTAACTCTTACGGGCTACACCTGCCAATGAGAATGATTATTGAAACGCAACTTTATAGTATTCAAACAGAGTATCTTTTATTCAAAATAAAACAAATATAATCGATCCTTATATAAAAACTAATGTGAAGGATGAATCTGATGCTGTTTAATAAGTTTGTTGATATCAGGTTCCAATTTACTCAAGAACAGTCGCAAGTCGCCACGTTTGGTAACATGCAAACGATTTCTCTTTTTAGTAAGCAGTGTTGCCACAGCACTAAATCCACGTTCACACAAATATGACGATGGAAATGCTATCAAGAATCGCTGAACGATTGACCACAATCCAGGGTACAATTGCGGGATCGGTTTTTGTAGCCATTTTGTTTGGTAACCATTTTTGAACTTCATTTTTATTTCCTCGTTTGTTGTCAATTCTATAAGTTCTTCTTCCAGCTGAGGTGACATTGCTATGTTGACATTTGAAAACGGATCCAACACCCAGTCTGGTATTTCCAAGTTCAAAATGCCCTGGTATCGTTCGGTGAAGTCAATGTGGAGGTTTTCCAAATGTTGGCAGTAGGCAAATAATTCGTCGTTACTGCATGATACTGATAAATTCAGAAAATTGTGAAACTCACGTCTGCCCATATTCTTTTTGTGTAGAAGCAGTTTGGCTGCGAAAGCAGCAACGACGTTTTTTGTTTTAATTAAATTTAGTTCATCGCCTTGCAGTTGGAGATTCATGTTGTTGAACAATTTATACAGATCTGTCATGTAAGTTATATCACTCTTTGATGTAATGAGCTTGTTGTGCAATTCTGTATCTTTAGTTTCCAAGAACTCTATAACAGAGTCAAACAGGTTGTAAAATCGAGTCAGACAATTGCCTCTTGATAGCCAACGAACTTCAGTATGAAACAACAAACGGTTGAAATCCTCGTCATCAGTAACACAAAGCTGATGAAATAATCTATCATTCAAAGAGCGGTTGCGGATTTTATTGACTGCTTTGATGACATATTGCAGTGATTGGAATAGTCGTTCACTTAAGTTTCTAGCAACCAAATGTTGTCTATGAATAACGCAATGTACAGCAAGGACATCTGGAATTTTATTTTTTAAGTACGCTATGAAGCCTTTATGGCACCCTGTCATAGCCGGAGCGCCATCCGTAGCAACTGATATAATATTTTTCAAGGGAATCTCTTTCTCATCACAAAACTTTTCCAATGTATTGAATATGGTTTCGCCTTTTGTATTGGTCTCTAAATTTCTAGCAAAGAATAGTTCTTCACATATTTTCTCATCTTTAATAAACCTCACGTAAGACAGCAACAATGCTTCATTAGTTGGTAAAGTGGACCCATCGAGCTGAATTGAGATCACACAATGATCCTTCAATGTTTTCAGCCATTTCATCAATTCGTCTTTGCACAGAATTATTACTCAAAGGAATTTTTCGGATAACTTCTTAAAGACATTCTTGTCTTTCTTATCTGGATGCATTTTATTCAAATGATCTTGCAGTCTTGAAGGCTTCATTGCTTCATTCGAAAATGTTTTTAGACATAGAAGACACAAAGGCGACGATGGGTTTGTCGGATTTTCAATGAATCTGAATTTAATATATTCCGCACAGTATTGCCGTCTCTTCTTTTTTACTTCCGACATTGTTTTGTTTTGAGAAATACGTAAGTAAGTGTTGAACTTAAGTACTGCTCATCTATTGCGCGCCTAACCGCAAATGAAAATAAAATAAATATTAACATAACATAACATAACTTCACGCTGTATCCCCAACGGGGTAGTCAGAGAGGACGGAGCGCCAGGAGTCGCGGTCCTTACACACTTCTTTCGCTTCCTCAAATCTCATCATTCTCCTCACACATTTTCGCCTAGTTATGCGGGTGCTTTTGACATTTCCGTCTGCTAACACTCTGGCTATTTGATCTTCATAAGTCAGCCTTGGTCTTCCTTGACTTCTTTTACCACTCACTTTCGCTCTGTATATTTTCTTCGTCAGTCTTTCATCACTCATTCTTTCCATGTGCCCGAACCATCTTAGCATTCCTTTGTTCATTTTTACAATAACACTGTTGTGCAACCCTGTCATACTGCGTATCTCATCATTGCTTATCCTGTCAGCAAGCGTGACAGGATAAGCAGGCACATATTTCTGAGAGACCGCATCTCCACAGCATTTAACATACTTTCACTCGATTTTGGGCATATCCAGGCCTCACTACCGTACAACAAAGTTGGCACCAACACCGCATTGTGGATGGCCATTTTAGCAGTGTTAGATGTATTCACACTACCCACTAATGCGGACAGAGCACCGTTCACTTTATTGCCAGCTGCTAGCCGTCTCTCCACATCCAACTCACATCTTCCATACCTCGAAAACGCACTCCCCAGGTACACAATTTCATTCACCTGTTCTAGACATTTTCCATTTACACAAATCACACATTTCGTTTGTACCGCTTCTCTTTCAAACACCAGAACCTTAATTTTGTTCACATTCATTTTCAATCCTTTTACTTCACAATCTTTTTTCATGCACGTGACTAGTGTCTGCAACTCCGCTTCTGATGGTGCTATTAGCACAGCATCGTCAGCGTACAATAGGCAGTTTACCACTGTGTCACCACATCCCATACCACTCATATTACCTTTCAATCTCTGGAGGCAACTGTCCAAATACAGCACGAATAGCCAGGCAGACATCACGCAGCCCTGTCTGACACCAGAACAGACTTCAAACCAGGGCGACAGGTCACCGTCTATTCTTACACAGGCGCTGTGGTCTCGATATAATGACCTCACAGCCTGCAGTAAGGAGCCCTCCACGCCATATTCACGCAGAAGACTCCACAATTTCTTCCGCACTACTCTATCGAATGCTTTCTCTAGATCCACGAAAGCGCAGAAAACTTTCCGACCTAAAGCCAGAAACCTTCCCACGATAACGCGAAGCGAGAAAATCTGATCCATACAACCCCTACCATTCCTGAAACCACCTTGCGCCTCCCACAAATATCTTTCTGAAACGCCTTTCATACGTTCAGTCAATAGTTTAGTATAGACTTTACTCGCTAAGCTGACCAAGCTGATGGCCCTATAGCACGCACAGTCTAGGTAGGAACCTTTCCCTTTATATAGAGGTACTATGACTGCCGTGCACCAGTCGTCTGGAACCTCCTCCTTCTGCCAACAAAGGTTGCAGAGTGCACAGAAGGCATCCCAGACTCTAGGACTATATACTCTAAAATAAATATTATGTTGTTTATATAGGATTGCATAAGCAGCACGCACCGACAGGAAAAAAACAAACATGCATAAACTGGTTTATCTCATTCGACGCTCAATCGTACTCAACAAGTCAGAACAAGTATTCTATGAACCAGCCAATTGATACAGGAATGCACAATTCGGGTTATTTAACAAAAACTTGTTAAAACATGATTGTCCGCGGTCTATTATCTACGAAAATTACCTATCTGGGAGTACTAATAACTATTAAAATGCGAAAGTGTGTCTGTTGCCTTTTTATTTGTTTGTTTGTGTCTACTTTCATTTCGAAACGGAACGACCGATTGACATGATTTTTATTTTGATATTCAATAAAACAGGACAGATATATGAACTACGCGGAGAGAAATATCGAACCGAGTTTGAGCAATCTTTTAATTAATATTAGTTGGTTCACAAGTTGTAGTTGGGAGTCGAGAGCTCATGCAGTCGTTGTCTAAGATGCCTCCTAGCTAAATGAAATTACAAATCACCCCCAGGCCTCTACACAACGCCCCCATTTTTTTTCTGGGTCTCTTACGGCCCCCCTTTAGGCCTGCAGCGCCCACAAGGGGGCGTTATCGCCCACTTTGGGAAAGGCTGGTATAGGTAGTCAAAAGTAGTGTCAAGGTTTGATTTTGTGCTGCCTTAAATTGATGTGCACCCTGAAGGTTAACAAAACGACTCGTATATGTGTTATATATTCTTATAATTAACTTCTTCTCCTTTTTATTTATAAGGCACCGTCGCGATTGCGAAAGTTTTCAATGTCACGTAATAGTGAGAACCACAAAACAACGATATTAATGATGTTTAATGGAGATTCCAACATTTGAAGTAGGAAAATACTCGATGGGGGTTACAGGAAGTCTTCTCTTTGTTTTTAATTTGAAGAGTTCAGCAGATATCCACACATTATATTTCTCTATGATCCACACCTATAAAGGAAAAAAAAACAACACAACATAATGTATTATGGACAAGAGGGTACATTTTACACATTTTACAACAATATCAAATAGTATATTGTGCGGTAAGTTGGCGATTGCCCACTCGAACGAAGATGAGCGCATGAGCGAAGCGAGTGCGCTCATTCGCTAGAGTGGCAATCGAGAACACCGCACGAGTTGCAGATAGTATTTTTTATTACTAATGCGGAGATAATTTTGGTACAAAGAAAATTTATACAAAGTAATAACTTTATTTTTTGTTATTAATTTTTTATTATTAATCTAAAACTTCGAAATCGAGATTTTCTTTATCTCACACTGATGTCACAAGTAAACTTGTCGCACTCAAATTGTAAAATGTGCAATTAGCTACTTATCAACCGTAAAAATGTGCGTTTAGATACTGTTTATCCCGCAAGAGTAATAAAAACAAAATTACCCACACATAATAAAATGTTAGTTAAAACGAGAAAACAACGGAAAATATCTAGATAATGGACATTACAATGAACAAATCACTATTTACATAATTAATGTTGCTTAGGATTTTAATAAATGGGGAGTGGATTAAAGACAATAGGTGTTTGAGATAAGTAGGACGCGGAATTTTGGGAGGAAGAATATCATATAGGGAAAATGTAGTTTGGGACAGCTGAATAATATATGATCTGGGGTAACTTTGTCTAAACCACACTCACAAATGGAATGATTCCTAATATGTAATTAGGCTAAACCAACCGTAGTGCTCGCATGGTGATAGTCTAAGGCGACAAACAGTGGAGGCAAATATCTTGATTGTTTCTCTGTAGGTAAAAAACCAGGGTTTATGTGGAATTTCACTTTGAATGTCGCCATAAAATTTGCCCTTCACTGATTTAGAAATTAGCCATGTTGCTCCATGTCTCAATCAGCCTAGATTTAGCGACAGCGCTCAAATCATGACAATAAACAGCATAATTGTCGGTGGAGCCATAGAAGACTGCATTTCTAGCACAGGAGTCTGCAGATTCATTACCGGGAATACCGCAATGACTATGTTTCAATAAACAGTGAAAAAGTTCCTGGACCTGTTTCGTTCCTGGAAGAATGAAATGGATTAGCGACAATTGATCGGATACAGCTAATACAATCAGAAAATATAATAGCATTATTAAGGTTGTGGGCTAAGACATAATTAATAGCCTCTAAAATAGTTTAGGCTTCTCCAGTAGAGACAGAAGATTGAGGAGGGAGTTTATAATTAAGAATAATTCTAAAAGTGGGAATCCAGGCCACTGCACCGACACAGCTGAGGTTTGACAATTTTGATGCATACATTGTTATCTAGCCATTCCATTCATAAGATATTTTTTTACAAAAAATTGCGGCGGCGCTATAAGATTTTTTCCCTACGCCAAAGTTTAATATAACAGGAGGATGGAATGTAAGGACGTCAAAAGAATCTGAAAATAGGGGGTTACAAGAAAAGAAAAGAAAAGAGAAACCTGGATGGGAGAAATGAAAGTAACTTTTTAATATACATGGCCAATCATGGCAATCATCATTAAGTTCTTAAAATAACGAAATTGTTTCCTAGCTTTTGATAAGGAGCTTAAAAGTCTTGTAGTCTTACGTGGTATTACAATAGCTTTTAATTATAATATATATTTGTATAATCCGTTTATTACTGCATATTAACTAACAAGCAGAGGTACTTAATTAGTTACAGTATATCTCATTAATATTTTATGAATACCTGAATATGAATATTTTTAACCGACTTCAAAAAAAGGAAGAGGTTCTCTATTCGACTGTATGTTGTTTTTTTTTGTATGATTGTTAGCTCAAACTCCGTCATTTTTGTTTGGTGGGTAATATTTCAGAGATGGTTCCATTTAAATTTTACCGGTATTGGAGCTTTGACCTTGAAGATACACTAAATAACGCGCCTTGTATGACCTTTATTTATATTGATGATTCTCTTGTATATCGTTGCGCTCCGGAATAAGAAAGAAGTTAATTGCAAACCTACTATTTGTTTAGATCAAGATCACTCAAAAGGAAGAAATAAAAAAAATGTATGAAAAAAAATTAAACCGCCTTCAAAAAAAACACTGAAAAGTACAAAATAACTATCCTTTACTAATCAAAACTCAAGTACAATTAAAATAACTTTATAAATACAATACACATACCTATATGTATAATTAAATTTGACAGTTATTGAAGTCGGTGCCAAATCAATGTGTAACAACAGAAAGTTTATTAGTTTAGTAGGTATGTGTATCGTATTTATAAAGTTATTTTAATTGTACTTGAGTTTCGATTAGTAAAGAATAGTTATTTTGTACTTTTCAGTGTTTTTTTTGAAGGCGGTTTTTCGGAAAATGTTAGTAAATTATAAAAGAGCTTAGAGGTGTTTACGTTTTTCAATCAGTGTAAAAACATAATAAAAGAAAGAAGAACGACGCGTCGTCGCCTAAGTCACAGATTAGATAATAATTAGAAGCATGCACTAAACGCAATCATTGTACTTATAAATGTACTTAGTGCAATAGATTGGCAGTAGAAATAAAGATAATTGTGATTCGACTTCTATACATAGTATAAAACAGTCGCTTATCGCCGTCTATCCCTTTGTATGTACGCTTAGATCTTTTAAACTACGCAACGGATTTTAATGAGGTTTACATCAGTAGATAGTGATTCAAGAGGTAGGTTTATACGTATAGTTTAATATTGTTATGTGTTAATTTGTTGAAATATGACGATAATAGTTCAAGATGTCGGAAAAAATCAAGCCGACTGAGAGCTTTCATCGAAAATGCTGTCTTATTCCAAAACAATTTATGATGGAATTGTTCCTTTTTATTAGGACCATAAAAAAGTTAGCGATGACAAATGTCTATATTATACGAATAGCCTTCTATAACCATTTTAATGTTTAAAAAAATTGATACAAATTATGTGGAGTTTGGAAAGCTATTTCTACGGATAAGAGGATTAGTATCTACATTGCACCCGTGCGAAGCCGGGGCGGGTCGATGTATTATATAACTAGTACTTATATGTATTAGATGAGGTGGCCGCTCGGTCTGCAGTGAAATGTAATTGCGTGCGTAACGTTCGTAACCAATAAACAGGCTGGCTTTGGCTGGCTTACTTTGTCTGCTTCACTATTGTATGACGTCGCGGGAATTTTTTAAATGTACATATGTATGTTATGTTAATTAATAAAATATAACGTTGGAATATTTTCTTTTGTTTCAGATGTTATGGATCTCACTAGTACTGTATATTTTTTATAATGCTTTTGTATTTTACAAAACTGGACATCAATTTCATTATTTAAGGCAAATATTAGGGGTAAGATGTTGACTTCTTTTGTTTGGAATACCACAATTTTGTTTAAAATTGTAGATTAATCTATCCGTATTTCAGTTAGGATTATGCATATCACGTGGTACTGCGACGGTTATAAACCTATGTTGTGCATTGATATTGTTACCACTGTGTAAGAAACTCAACCAGGTGTTATTCTGGGTTTTATCAACAACGTGTCCTAGTCTATTCTTCTTTTGGTTGGAGAAAGCGAAAAGCTTTCATATGACTATAGCTATTACGCTCGTTTTATTTGCAGGTAAGTTTCAGTTTATATTAGATACTAGCTTTTACTTATAGATGTAGCAAGAGCGGGGGAGCACATGGGCTCTGATTGCCCAAGAATTAAAGAACTCGTCTGTTTGTGGTCGGTTGGCAGCGGTGTTGATAAAACTTGCTCCTCCCCCTAAAGATCATTGCTACAGCCGTACTTTTACCCAAGGTTTCGCTTAGCCGAGGTTTCTCTCGGGTGGTACTGGCACGTATATTAGCAACCACATACCACAGCAAGCTCCCAAAAAAAAAAGATTTTATTCACCCAAGCGCGACATATCGTTATAGCTGAAATATTTATTAATATAATATCCTTTAGCTAGTATTTAGTAAACTGCCATGCAATTCTATAAAAACTCGAATCACCCAAGCAAGACTCGCTCGACAATTCATTCCACTTCGGATTCGAACTCACATGACCTTCAAAATAATGGAATTCTCTGAACCAAACATTCTAGGAGCGAAGTGAAGTGATCTTAGATGCGAATTTATCGGGGATTGCTTTAAGAGTAAACATATCAGTCGATATTTCGTCTTAGTGTATTTTAACTTCTCTGAGATAATTACGGGAAATACAACTTTTTTTTTTTAGATTAGATTGTTGTATTTAGCGAAACGTCAAAATATGTATTAACGATGGTATGACTTGCTGCCGCACTCATGCAGCGCTAGTATCTCTGTCGACTTTAGAGAATACTAAGTAGTCCACAGTTGACAATCTCACCGCTGATTCAGAAGTGAATTCGACTAATTTGCTTTAGAGAATCGCACGGCTGTATTATCTTACTGTTAGCCGCAATTTTATGTAACTTACTCAAGTATTTAGGAAAAATACTTAAAAATCTCTCAAAAGGCAAAAACAAAAGTATCGAACGAAAATACATAAATTGCGTTATGGTTATAGGCTGTCGATAGAAAAATATATAAAGAAATGTATATTTAAATTTCACATTCATAAAACGTGTGCCCGCCTCAGCAAATTTATTTAAAAATCCTCAAAATTTTGGCAGCCGGGTCTTAAAAAATTGAACTGACGTAACCTAGATTTCTGTTAGTTACAACTACTCTTTTAAGTTTGATTGGTTAATCTATAAGTAATTAAAGGACTTTTTGGCGGGAATGGGAGAAGTAAGGTTGTCATTTTATTTAGATTTCCTATTTTTTACATTTTTGGGAGTTTTAAAGTACAAAAGTGACAGTATATTGTGTTTTAAAGTTCTGTGTAAGTGAAAAGAATTGAGTAGGTCTAAATAAACACGTGTAGCTAAAGTTCTCGCACTCTTCCGAGAAATCCTATAAAACTTCAGTAAATTCTACTATCACTTTACTGGAGCAATTTTATGATAACGATTCTACATAATAATACAATACGTTACATTGGCAAATGCGCTAATCTGTGCGCTATGCCATAAAGAAAGAAAAAAAAGTAATTAGGGATATATTCAGAAGTTTGGTACTTTAGCTTAGTGTCAATTTAGTTTTATTAGGTAATACATACATATATTTTATTTGCGGAATAGTCTTTGCATCAATATATTGTCACATTTTATGCAATTGCCATTCTTGCTTCACTAATGTAAGACTATTAAAATAAAGAAAAGCGTAATGTAGTCATTATTATTACAAAGCGAATTGGACCTAAAATCACTTGAAAGCTAAAAGGCCCTAGACTTAGTGCTGCCATTAAGTTCTTGAGACGGTTTGTAATGTTCCTAGTCACTATGTTCCTTGTTCCCGCTCCGTAGTTACGTATTGTGGTTTGTATTAAATAGGTAAATATTACTCAGATAGCATGTAAGATTGCTGCATACTTAATTTTCCTTTGATTATAAATTACAAAGACAAATATGACGATTCACGTTTTCACAAATAATGATTGAAAACTGCTATGACTTATAGGACAGCAAAATTTTTGTCAATGTTGCTACAATTTTATTGTTTTTAGTAGGTATCAAATTTTTCTTTTATTTTGGTATCCTAATTTTGTGTATTACAGTAATTGCTTTCTGGTATAACGATGGAGTGTCGTACTTGCATTACTCCAACACAAAATACTCTGTTATGTCAACGTTGTATCTTTGACGCGTCCGCGTCGTAACAAGCTTAATCTTAACTTGTTTAAAGTGTATACAGTTGCGTGGCAAATTTGGCACATGCCTGGTTGAGATTTATATTGCTATCTGGGTACTTAAGCGTATAAATAGGAAATATTACTATATGACGTAGATGGCACAGTGGCTTAGACGTTAAATCAAGCGCGGAAGGTTCCGGGTTCAATTCCCGGTCGGGTCAAATTAGAAAATGAACTTTTCTAGATTGTCTCGGGTCTGGGTGTACTGGGACACGCCCGCAGTAGTCGTCGTCTGGTTCTCATAGCACAGGAAATACCCTAATTTGAGATCAGATGATTGGTGTGTATCGTCTGGCGCATTATAATTATTATTATTACATTACATAAATAAATTCCGTTGATTAATGAACTCTTAAATTACGATAGTTCTAAAGTAGAAAAGATAAAATGCATCTTTAGTATCTTTAGTAAAAAAAAGGATATCGTCGTGACAGTACGATAACAGTGTTTTAAGTAAACTGTCAAAGTTTTGCGGAAAATTAATTTAATTAATTAATTTTTCTTAAAATCAAAATGATTTTTTTTTAATTATAATTCAGTTTTGTTGTTGTGTAAAGGTTGTATACGACATAAACCCATAAATCTCTATACCTACTACATAGCTACGTTAGTATAGAGATTTATGGATATCCGACATGTTTTTGTTTATAGAAGATGATATCTGACGCTGGTGATATTGGTTTCCAATGTCCACAAAATATGGTTCACATCCGCAGATGTAGATGAGGATTTTGTAATTAGTAATAATATGTGTAGTTGTATCATTTTTTAATACCTACCTACTTTTTAGGAATTCTCATATATCCACTATTACTAAACTAAACGAGAAATATTTGTATATAATATATATATTTGATTTCGCTTTCTCGAAAACGGCTCGAGCGATTTCGATGAAATTTACAATATAGGCGTTGAGGGGGCATTTCTCAATTTTGGAAAAAATCGTTTTCTCCGTCTTTCACACACTTAAAAACTTTTGTACTATAAACTTCTAAACTTTTTTAATTTCGCAGCAGAGTTTACCTTCTCAACAGCACAGTGTGTAGGTCTACCACGCCGAAGTGCGCGGGTTCGAATCCTCCAATGTGGTCAGACCTTTTTTGTTTTTTTTTTTAATTTTGAAATAATATGTCTAAGTTTAGTTTGCAACAAGTACCTATTAAAAACTATTTTAATAATGTACTTATAATAAGAAAATAAAATGAAAAATAATGATAAATGCATTGACTTCATAACTTCAGACTGCCTGTCCCGTGCTACGAAGTGAGGCAAATAACATCAGATAAAATGTAGATGTGTGGGTGCTGTTTTCTAACAAAATGGCGACCGATCAGCTTATCTGATAATAAATGTGTGTCGTAAGTACAAGTGAGTCAGGTTATCTGATTTAGCTCACTAGCGGGTTCGAAACCCGCAATGTGGTTAGATTTTTTTTGTAAGATGCCGAGTAAAGCTGGGTCGCCCAGGTACTATGTTATAATATTACATACCTGTTTGTTGTGTTGTTAGACGTCAATTATAATTTATAATTACTAAGAAATTATGTAACTCTAATTTATTAACAGAAATTATTCTTATTAAAGTTACAAACACACACAACGAACTCTTGATTTACCAACTTTTAATGTTTTAGTGATACATTCCATATCCCACTTGGCAAATTTGTGGAATTTCTCCAGAGGTTACGATGAAGAACGGACTGAGATTAACTTTGCTAACTACAAAAATGAGGTAAGGACAGGCGTGGTATACGTCGAAAATAATGAATCTATTAACTATATGAGGTAGGCATATTACGATGTATGTTTGTATATTTTGATGTCCGCTTCCGACGTATATTACAATGTATTGGCTGCGGTAAATAAAAAAAACCTGCAGTAAAACAAACCTTATTATTTACTTAGTAAGTAATTATTTCGTAGTGTATAAGTGTTATTTATTGAGTGCTCTCCGAGTTCGTTGTGTGCTACTTGGAATTCAAGCTTACCAAGTCTAGTGTTTAATTCTTGGAGTTACACATTAATTGATGTAACCATCTAGATTGTATTTATTTTATTTATTATTTTACTGTCCTTTTTGAGATTGAGATGTTTGGCGAATTTATTCACGTTTGATTAAACTTTGTAGCACCGGCTTATTCTGTCAGGTAGCAGACGACGAAGTTCGACGAGGTGTTGAACTAGATTTGATGTTCAAAAATACCTTGCAATTGGGTTTTCGTGAATAAACTGATTTGACTTTGTGTTCTGTAATTACCTAATAACGACTTAATAATGGTATTTCTACTTCTAGTTATTTTCCATTTCGTAATTTTAGTCAAACTTGTAACTCCCATATAGTCGGGTGTTTTGTTCAATTTGTAATTATTACTTGTTATTGTGTATTAATTTTTTGTAATCTTGGTAAAACCGTAATCTGGTCTCTCGATCTTTTGTAATTATTACTTTTTACGAGCAGCAGTTATCTGCTGCTTCATTCGTGTGGAATTTAAAAAAGTAGCCCACGTCCTTCACCAAGGTTCAAGCTATCTTCAAGAAAATGGTTCAAGATAGTAGACAGACAGAGACGCATTCGCATTTCTAATATGAAGTAGTGCGGACTGATTTGTGTGACACAAACTTAAATAAAAAAGTTATACATTTGAATTGTATAAGCAATCACAAAGCGATGCATAAGAGGCATCGCTTTGTGGTCAGGTGTACCGCAAGGAGATAGGGGATGCCAAGGGGTAGGCGTTTTACTGTCCTCTCGTATGGTTAATTGTATGACTGAGAATGAATGTGTAAATCCCAGACTGTTCTGGGTACGCCTCAAGATTGGGTTGACAAGATTTTTGTTTTGGCAGTATATGCCCCAGTGTCCTCTGTCGGTTTGGCTGAACTGGAGCAGTTCTGGGAGAATGTTAGAGAAGTTCTAGCGACGGTTGAAGAGAACGAAAGAATTGTTGTGTGTGGAGACATGAATGGATGGGTCGGGAGAGCTCGAACAGGATTTGAGTCTGTCCTAGGCAAATATGGAGATAAGAGAGTGAATGATGCTGGTAAGATTGTGTTAGGACTGTGTATGGAAAAGGATCTTTTTGTGGCTAATACCATGTTTGGGCACAAAAGGATCCATCAGTACACGTGGGAAAGAAAGGGTGCGAGAAGTATGATTGATTTATTCCTGGTGGATAGCAGACTTAAGAAGCAGGTAATGGACACAAGAGCGTATAGAGGAGCCGATCTCGGGACGGACCACTTTCTGGTGATAACCAGAATAAGGGGTCTGTTCGCAGCATGGCGACATCGCGTAGTCTCCAAACCTGCAGCGGTTAGCCGCATTAAAAGCTGGTAACTGCAGGATGCGACCACCAGGAATGAATATGAAAGGGTATTATCCAGTAAGCTTGATGATAGATTGAAAGTGATGAGCGATGATGTTGAAGAATGCTGGCAGAACCTTAGAGATAGTATGATTGAGGCTGCAAAAGAAGTGTGTGGAATGAATAAGATTGGGAACGGCAAAAAGCGTGATGTGTGGTGGGATGATGAGGTGAAAGTGGCTGTGTATAAGAAAAAGAAAGCATGGCGAGACTACCTTGCTACTAATGACTGTGGTATGAAAAATTTGATGAAAGACAGGTATAAGCTGCAGAAAGCAGAAACGAAGGCAAACTAGTGAAAGAGAAGCGTGAAAGGTGTAGGGTGTTAGATGAAAACAAGATGTCGGACAAATTCGAGGAAAATTTCAAATTATTTTGGAAAGAAGTACGTAAGTACCGAAGTGGTCCGGCACCTTGCAGAATGAATAAAGTGCGTCCGAAAGAAAACAACCTGCTTACAAATAAAAAGGATGTTCTGCAGCGATGGAGTGAATACTATGGAGAACTGTATGAGAGTGGCGACTCCGTCTCTGATACTGAGAGCGATTCTAATGAATTGCCACACTCAGGCCAGGGACTGGAGGATGCCATTAGTATGAAAGAGATTGAGAAAGTGATAAGAAGTTTGAAATGTGGAAAGGCTGCGGGAATTGATGAGGTGACTGCTGAGATGATCAAGTATGGTGGTCCTAGGGTCTGGGATGCCTTCTGTGCACTCTGCAACCTTTGTTGGCAGAAGGGGAAGGTTCCAGAGGACTGGCGCACGGCAGTCATAGTACCTCTATATAAAGGGAAAGGTTCCTACCTAGACTGTGCGTGCTATAGGGCCATCAGCTTGGTCAGCTTAGCGAGTAAAGTCTATACTAAAGTATTGACTGAACGTATGAAAGGCGTTTCAGAAAGATATTTGTGGGAGGCGCAAGGTGGATTCAGGAACGGTAGGGGTTGTATGGATCAGATTTTCTCGCTTTGCGTTATCGTGGGGAGGTTTCTGGCTTTAGGTCGGAAAGTTTTCTGTGCTTTCGTGGATCTAGAAAAAGCATTCGTTAGAGTAGTGCGGAAGAAATTGTGGAGTCTTCTGCCTGAATATGGCGTGGAGGGCTCCTTACTGCAGGCTGTGAGGTCATTATATCGAGACCACAGAGCCTGTGTAAGGATAGACGGGGACATGTCGCCCTGGTTTGAAGTCTGTTCTGGTGTCAGACAGGGCTGCGTGATGTCTGCCTGGCTATTCGTGCTGTATTTGGACAGTTGCCTCCAGAGATTGAAAGGTAATATGAGTGGTATGGGATGTGGTGACACAGTGGTAAACTGCCTATTGTACGCTGACGATGCTGTGCTAATAGCACCATCAGAAGCAAAGTTGCAGACTCTAGTCACGTGCATGAAAGAAGATTGTGAAGTAAAAGGATTGAAAATGAATGTGAACAAAAGTAAGGTTCTGGTGTTTGAAAGAGAAGCGGTACAAACGAAATGTGTGATTTGTGTAAATAGAAAATGTCTAGAACAGGTGAATGAAATTGTGTACCTGGGGAGTGCGTTTTCGAGGGATGGAAGATGTGAGTTGGATGTGGAGAGACGGGTAGCAGCTGGCAATAAAGTGAACGGTGCTCTGTCGGCATTAGTGGGTAGTGTGAATATATCTAACACTGCTAAAATGGCCATCCACAATGCGGTGTTGGTGCCAACTTTGTTGTACGGTAGTGAGGCCTGGATATGCCCAAAATCGAGTGAAAGTATGTTAAATGCTGTGGAGATGCGGTCTCTCAGAAATATGTGCGGTGTCACGCTTGCTGACAGGATAAGCAATGATGAGATACGCAGTATGACAGGGTTGCATATCAGTGTTATTGTAAAAATGAAGAAAGGAATGTTTAGATGGTTCGGGCACATGGAAAGAATGAGTGATGAAAGACTGACGAAGAAAATATACAGAGCGAGTGAGTGGTAAAAGAAGCCAAGGAAGACCAAGGCTGACTTATGAAGATCAAATAGCCAGAATGTTAGCAGACGGAAATGTCAAAAGCACTCGCATAACTAGGCGAAAATGTGTGAGGAGAATGATGAGATTTGAGGAAGCGAAAGAGGTGTGTAAGGACCGCGACTCCTGGCGTTCCGTTCTCTCTGACTACCCCGTTGGGGATACAGCGTGAAGTTATGTTATGTTATGTATAAGCAAGTCGTAAGCTTTATGAGCACAGAATTTGCAATTAATTTTATTTTATTGTTAACACTACTGAATTCCATTTGTTATTATTAATTTACTGTTTGAGACACTAGTGAATATTGGCAGTTTGACACACTTCTTACATTATTTTTCGTATTACAAAAAAATTAGCAAACAATGACTGACAATTAGGGTTGCATGCCAAATAGGGTTGCATGTCATCGTTGCTGGAAAATCCGGGAGTCTCAGAAATTTATTTACTTCAAATTTCTTTTGCCTTTTGAATGAATTGTATATTTTTATACTCAGTTACAATAACTAAACCAGAATAGATATTTTATATGCTATACCTATCTGTCACGGTTATCAAATATCTACATATGTTATTTTTAACTGCTACCCGTGAAGCATTATTTGCATTCTTTCATTAATTTCAGTTTCGATATTTTTGTTTTTAGAACGTCAAAAAATCGTGTAAAGCTTTTGTGAAATTTCTAAGATTATGTTCGTGGTGAAATTTTTATAATATGTAAGAAAGGATATTTCATAACGAAATAACATTTTTAAAATGATTACATTCTTATTATTATTAATTTCCGAACACTTATCAAAATCAAAAATGGGTTTCTCACGTGTTCTTTTCAAAGTTGTAGACAAATACTGAGCTCGCGGGCTGTAGGAAAGAAAATGATTTCAATTTTTGGCGAGTGTCAATGATATGGAACTGAATTATCCATAACTACGAAATGGATTATTATTATTTATGTCTCGACAAGGTCTCGACTGATTTTAGTACTATGAATTAGAGAATGCGAGAATAATATTAGTCAGAAATAAATATGGCGACAAGAGTTACTTTAGATAAGGCAGGCAAGCCTAATGCATGTTCGAATGTACTAGCGTGATGTGTGTCATACAAAAAATGAGTACAGACCTACTTATTTACATCACGCTTGTGATAAATGATTTAAACGTATTCTGTAACAGATCAGACAATAAGAATATGGGATTTTAATTACCTATAGGTACCTATATCCAATAGCAATTAATTTTAGATACATTATATCAAGTACTTAAACCTGAAAAGCTTTTCAACTGGAAAACTAATCTGTTCATGTAATTTTTAGAATCCTCTTCTGTTATTGAAAAGCCAAGTAGGGCTTACCGGGATAGCACTGTTGCTAATCACGTTGAGTATGGCATCAACTTCTCTAAGAGTGGTCCGTCGCAAGATATACAACGTGTTTTGGTATACCCACCAATTTTATCTTCCATTCGTGGTGCTACTGCTCATACATCCTTTGAGGTAAGTCTGTAGAGACTTTGAGGTAAGTCTGTAGAGGCTTACATACAACTTTGTTCATTTATTGTTTACTTCTGCTAATAATTTTACTTCTTACTTCGAAGCAATTAGGGAAAGAATTTGATAAAGAATTTAATTTTAAGAGAGTTGGAGGTGAAGTTAATAGCTTCGTTTAATTGTTAATTCTTTGGTAACTATCTTACATTAAATCAAGCGCCATTTTTAGAAATTTTGATAATTTATGTTATTTTGTGCTGAAGAATAAAAGCATTTGATCAATGATATTATAATACAAAAGAGGTAGATAGGTTACCTTAGTACTAATCCAAGTAAAATATTGTCCCAGTTACAACGTTACAAAGTGAGACAAATATATATTGCACTGCGTCGCTATGCAATGTAAGCATTTCAAACTAACAAATCACATATGTAGCTCTCTAAATCATTGTGATTAGTCAATTTCAATTTCTTACTACATTTTAAGCGAATCCGTGACTAACTCATAGAATATTAGTAATTAATGCCACAAAACAGACATTTCAAAACAATATGATTGATACCTAATGGGATTAGACAGTAAAAAATGAAGTTTGCTTTTTTTCGAATTTCGTTTTTCTTGAATCATGTACATGAGAACATATTTATTTAAAAAAATTGCCAACATTTTTTAATTATAAATTTGAAAATGATGAATTATATATTATTGCTTTATATACGAGGGCTGCTATTTATGTATCCGGAATAACAAAGTGAAACAAACATATAGCATTTATTATAGTTTTATTGCTTTTCAAAATATTCACCATGATGATCGATGCACTTTTGCATGCGTTGGGACCAATTTTCGTAGCACTATTTCCATTCAGATTGAGGTATCCCCAAAACGTGCATTTTGAACGCATCAACAGCCTCTTCACGGCTCGAAAAACGTTGACCACGTAATTTATTCTTCACGGTTGGGAATAAATAGAAGTCGTTGGGGGCCAAGTCTGGGCTGTACGGCGGATGACCCGTTAATTCGATCTTTTGATCTTCCAAATACTGAGTTGTTCCGGCCGATGTGTGGCAGCTAGCATTGTCATGATGAAGAAGGATTCTGCGTTGTCGGTTGTTCTTACTTATTTCTTCAAAGACTTCTGGCAAACAATGGTCGTGTACCATTCAAAATTAACCGTTTTACGATCCTCTAGTGGCACTGTAGCTACATGTCCGTTTATACCAAAAAAACAAGCGACCATTTGCTTCAAAGTGCTTTTTGAACGAATGACTTTTGTTGGGTTCGGCTCATCTTGGAATACCCAAACCGTTGATTGTTGTTTAGTTTCAGGATCATACACATATATCCAAGATTCATCACCTGTGTAGATATTATAGACAGCTTTTGACGCACCCTGATTGTACTTTTGTAACATTTTTTCACACCAATCGACACGAGCCCGTTTTTGTTCAATTCTCAAGTTGTGCGGAATCCAACGTGAACAAATTTTTTTTTACAGCTAAATGTTCGTGTAATATTTTATATATACTCATCATACTTATGCCCAGAGACGTCTGTATCTCGCGATATATAACATGACGATCTTGCATTATTAGTTCCAGCACAGCATCAATATTTTGAGGTACAACAACCGATTTAGGGCGACCTTCTTTAACTACGTCCGTGAGCACAGACCGCCCACGATTAAACTCACTAAACCAGTGATACACAGTAGTTTTCGATGGTGCTTCGTCCCCAAAAGTCGAAGTGAGTTGATCGATGCACTGTTTTTGAGTTAGTCCTCGCCAAAAATCGTAATAAATATTAGCACGAAAATTTTCACGACTTAAATCCATGGTGATAAAGACTCGCAATTTTCAAAATGACGCCACAAAGGATAAACAAATGACAACTACATGAAACAAATTGTATTCTTCAGCCAAAGAGTTCCATTTTTAAATGTTATAATTACTTTTTTAATATCGTTATGTAACTGGCCAGTTCCGGATACATAAATAGCAGCCCTCGTGATAAATGCAAACGATGATTAAAACTTGGTGGCTGCGTCCATTACATGATCGTGTATATTATAAAAAACGTTTGGATTATTAAAAGATTTTAGAATGTTGAATGGGCAATAAGCATTGCATGACATTGTTGGTTCTGTAACATTACTTTTCATATTCTTTGACCAGTCCGGGTTGGCTAATTAGCAGTTATGGGGTGCTACTTTTCGAGTGCATGTAACCTATCTACCTCTTTTGTATTATAACATCATTGCATTTGATCGTTAGCATTTTACAATCTAACTTTATTTTAGTCGGATCAGCAGAATCTGGTTATTGAACAAGATCGTTCCTTTAGTTGACCAATGCAATTAATGAACTGTACAGGAGCAGGAAGTGCTTTAGATTAAATACGGCTTACGTGTTTTTACACATGATGAGATGAATTATTTAGATGTCAAAAATAGAATTCGTTTTTTGATAGAAGACTTTAAAATTCTAATGCCAGATTTCACCAAGGTCCCCTAAATTTTAACCTAACTGTTAAAAGTCGTTTTTTGATAGATAAGATTTCGTAAAGTGAAACTTCGCTTTTGGGATTTGATTAATACCCTAAACATCAGCTATATTCATGAGCTATAATCAGTTTTTCTCCTAATTGCGATACTTTTTGAGTCATTGACTAAAAAACAATTCTTGGGACTTTTATTACCCCTCCATTTTTGCTACGGCAGTGGTACGTGGGTGGGCTTTTAGTATCTTCATTACAACCCCAAAAGACACATTTCCACGTTAGTTACAGGGCTGGTAGTATTATTTCCTACCTTGACCAAAATTTCAGCCTATTTGACTGGGCTATAAATGTTGTAGGAATGTTGCATGAAGTGGATGATTACATTTACATGCGTCCACTTTTTGACAAGTAACTACTAATTTTCCCTTAATTAGTTTTTAGTCTCTCTGTTAATAGCGAAATGCGTAAACTTACCTGCGACTGAACTGCGCGTACTCGACACACCGAATTGAAGTTGACTAAAAGTTAACGGACGAGTAATTAAAATTTTGTGATATTACAATTTAAGCCGAATCTTCCAATAATATATTTGTTTCGCTTTCAATACTTTTTTCATTTATTTCCTTTTAATTATTCTAATCGAATTGGTTAAGTAGGTACACCCTACAACATATGTTCTAGCTTACCAGTCTTAGAAATTAAATTAAGACAAAAATATTGTTCAAATTAATATTTCTTATTATTACGCTTATAAATAAACTAACTACATTTTATAATATTCTTACAATTTATTTTAAAGTAGATTGCCTATGATTAATAGAATTGAATTATACCATTCAATGAGCGCTCCTAGCAGCAATGGCAGCTGAATGGCAAATGAACGAGGCACGTGTTAGGAAAAATGAATATATTAATTATTTATTCACGTGGAATTGATACAAGTAGATTATCAAAGTTCTGATATGACACATCTAGAATTCCAGAGTTCCAGAATCGACACACCTTAGTGATATTGGCGTAAATTATTAAAATATTGTCTTTTACACGTAAGTGATCATCTACTGGTGGCTGGTTTGTGATTAGTGTGTCCACCTTGTGATCTATGCAGTAAAAACTATAAAGATTATCGGGTTTCTTTATCAGTAACATAGTTACATTAATTAATATAATGTTCTGTAAGATTTTGTGTAAATTAGACAACTACAGAAGCTGTTCCAGCAGCACGAATTGATACCATAATAATAGTCTGCGAATGTCAATATTGAATATTTGTTTATAAGTTTATAACTAGGTACTTATTAGAAAAAAGTAATGTTGAATTAATAACAACATTAATGATGTAATTAGGCCCTAGTTTTCATTATAAATAAAAATAAAAAGTGAATTTATCCAGCTTTTTCTCTCTGGCGCACGAGAATAAATTATTTGTAAAGTAAATGAATTGACGCTGAATGCTGAGAACACAATATTCTAAACACTTAACGGGGTCAGTGATTGTAAGTAAATTAGGCGTAGATATTTATAGACTATAAGAATTGCTATTAATAGGCCAATGAGTACCTACTAGTCTATCCAGTTCCTGCTTTAAAAAGTTTAATGTCCATAATGACATTTTTTAGCGTTCCTTTACAATGTTAATTTGATATCGTCCCTTTGTTTTTATCATATTGGGTGATAAAAAAAGCTAGCTTCGTCCTACTGTAAAATCGACGCTGCATCTATTGCAGTTGGAAAACTGTAAGAAAATTTGTAAGAATTTTTTTAAATTGTAAGAATTTTTTTGGGGTCTAATACTGTGAATAGGAATTTCTCTTTGTCCCAGAGTCAAGCTACATAAATTCTATTGACTGAAAATGAATATAAATTAGATATTTCAGAATATGCCTATCAGACATATTTTTACAATGGGAATGCCAGAATGATGAAACTATTATGTCCATTTCCAATGCAAGTTATGCAGTTCAATCTTTGTTTCTGAAACGTATGAAGCTTTAGGAAAGGCGTTCATCAGGTGCGTTAGTGCGTTAAATGTGTAATTTATTTAGAACTTGATATTTCATTGAAAAGTATTATTAAAGAAACGTAATGCTAAAATACTGCTGGATATAAGTAATAGGTATATTGTAGTAAATGGGTAGGAGCTGATACTGACTACTAAAAAAACTTAAATGATGTACGTAGATTCTATGCTATCTATAAAACACCCGAATAACGAATGAGCTTTTATGTGAACACTAAAAGCTTATTAAAGAAGACAATGGATCTGAATCGAATGACCGTCGTAGGGCATAATAATGAGTCATCTATAGCTCATAGCTGATTCATTTCGATAAATATGACAACTGACCTACGAATGATGCCAAGGCCTATACTATGTAGCAATCGCTGAGTGTTTAAGTGTTTTTAATATAAATATCAAATGATATAAAATAAGGGATTTATTTTGATTGTACATATTATTCTCTATTTATGAGTGTTATACTAGTAACAAAAATGCGGAGTTAAAATTAGGATTCATGACACACAATTTTTCTTACAGCGGAGTTCTAAAAGAACAAATTTTAGAAGATAATAATACTAGTCAATATCAAAGTGAAGAAATTTTCTTTAACAATTCTGCTTTATATTCACCAAAATTCGCACCAATAAAATCAAAGGTAAGCGAACATAATTAATGTGTATAACCAAAATTGAGTAAAATGACACTTATGTAACGAAATTCCGGTTATACTCGATATTGGTAAACACTTTAGGTACTGATCACAAGTTACATTAAGAAAATTTTGAGTTTGAGGAGGGAACTTGTCTCTATAAGAGATTTTAGTCAGCTAACCCGACAAAACGATGTGAATATTGTAGAGATATGATCTGTTTGGTGGTTATTCGTTTTTCTGTGAATGAATCAGAACATGAAACAAAGTATATGTAGTAGTAATACACTGCCCTTGTAATAAATGGAAGTGACAATTCAAAAGGATGAAGACAATATAATATATAGGCCATATAATGAATTCATCCATGACTGATGTTATTTATTGACAGATTATAGTTACAGGCGTGGATCTGCTATAGTGGATGAAGTAGATAACATTATTGTCTCGTTAATATCTCTAACAGATGTATATGTTGTTTATATTGACTCGTTTTCCCAGAGAATCTCAGATAATTCATTATTATCTGGTTATAACTGTAATTTGGTCAGCGGAGGTGCGGCACGTTTTGTAGTTAGAATAATAAAAGAGTTTATTATGGTCTTCCGTATTTGTCGTGCCCCCATTTAACCTTCGATACACATAATACATAATTTTATCTTTATTTAGATTGAATAATACATTTCGTCTGTCATCTTTTAGTTAGTAATGTCCTAACGATTATGGCACAAGATTACCCAGTTACGCAAAACAGCGTACATTCCGTTTTTGTTTAAATATTCGTAGGAATTAGTCTTAGCGAGTATGTTAAATCATAATATAGTCTAGGTTTATTAATTCATTAACTTTGTAATGGTATATTGGATTTTTGTATCTGATGACAACGGAAACAGAACAGTGAAAGGTACATTATGTATATTTAGACAGTAGATAATATTTACTTCATAATAAAATAGATTTACGTTACAGACTTGGCTGTGGATGGCATTACCACTCAGTTACTTTTCTATCGATCTCATTTGGCGAATATTTACAAGAAATCGTACAAGAGTTAATATTATTGATGTGAGTAGGTATATACTTATACATATTATAATATAAAATTTTGTCGTTTAATTAAGTTTAATGATTAGTTGGTTACCACTATGTAATTCATTATAGATTTATGTAAAAAATCTTAATATTTTTTAAAGCTACAAAAAATTAAGCTTTTGATGTAGTAATTATTTTATGAGACTTACTGAGAGATATCTCTTTAAAATAAATTATTTCATTATTAAGCCTTTATGGATTGTTGACTTTGTTAGGTACTGTGCGATACAAACGCTTCTTATTAGCTTTTTATTAAAATCTAAAACAAAAGGCGCACCGGCCTGAATTATGAATGAGTTTCCTCTTGCGTGTAGGTATTCTTGGAAATTTCTTAACAGTTTAAAGCAATGACCAATGTTCCAGGTGACTCATATGCCTGGACGGACAATCAGTCTAACGTTAAATTCGCCACACGAACAGTTTACTTGTCAGATGGGACAATATGTTTTGCTGCAATCACTGGAAGTATCGTTATTGGAGTGGCATCCCTTCACCGTTGTTAAGGTGAAGTTATTTTAGGTACATTTGCGATTAATGCTTACATATTTTCAAAACTGATATTTTAAGATTTAAAGTTTATTATAGACAATATAGTTTTCATCTAATCTATATTAATATTATAAAGAGAAAAATGTGACTGTTTGTTTGTAATGGATAAAATCAAAAACTACTCAACCGATTTCAAAAATTCTTTCACCTATAGAAAGCTACATTATCAGCGAGTAATATGGGCTATATTTTATTTAAAAACAATTTCTACCCGTGCGAAGCCGGGGCGGGTCGCTAGTAGGTTACAAGTAGATATGTATTTATTAATAATGAAAAGTACCAACTGAACTTTATTACTAAGCGTTTTGTGAAGAACTGTATTGTATAAGTAATATATTTTTAGTTAGTCAATAAAATAAATGCTTGAACTTCTAAGTAATTCTTACTTCATATCATTTTGCTTTGTTTTCATGTGTGTATTTCTAAGAATACCTTAATCTGTTATCAGGTTCCTACATCTGGTCAAAGACAATTTACTGTGTGGATAAGAGTGAAGGGTGATTGGACTGAGGGGTTAGAGAAATTGTTATTGGATAACGAACCCAAGAAAGTTAGGTGAGATACCTATAGTTTATTCATTTGTACTTTCATAGCCTGTTTTAAAAAATAAATAATTATTTTTGACTGCTGACCCTATTCGTTATTATTCTTCCACTTAGTTAGGTACCTAATGTGCTCTCGATACCTCTGTCGAAATATAATTAAAATTTACAAATCTAAGTAGATATAGGTATCTATTTACCTAGCTATCTTTCTATTTTTCTAATGCTCACGGCCTTCATCCTACAACCCATCGATGAAGTTAAAAAATATTATTTAGGTAGACTGTACAGTTATCTTTTTAAAAATTGATCTATAGTTTTACAAAGATATTTCATCTCTTATTGCTTGTGCAAAAAATAAGTTCATTACTATCTGTGTTTATATTTTCATTTCAGTATATTGTTGGACGGTCCATTCTCGAGTCCGATGCAAGGAGCGAGGCGAAGTAATGTGGCGATATGCGTGGCCGCTGGCGTCGGGATTACGCCTTTTGTGGCTATGTTAAATTATATGCTTATGTGAGTATAATCGTTATGGTGATGCATTAACGCGATTAGCGAGATGGTATTTTAATATAATTTAATGCAATGCATTACCTATTTATAGGTACCTATAGTATGTACTTACTACATTTCTGCATCAAGTATATGCTAATTGTTTTTAAAATTGAGTACCTAACTGCAAAGTGCAAATGTTTTGTTTATTTGTGAATACATCATATAAAAGCTACGAAACTAATTTTAACGAAGTTTAAAAAAAGTAGGGTCTTGCCTGATTTATTTCAACTCAATCTGATTACTCAATCAAAAGACAAATATATATTTCACTAGCTGCTGCCCGAGATTTCGTCCACATGTACTTACTTAATTAAAAACAAGTAGGTTATGTCCTTCTCCAGGGTTTTAATCTATCTCCATTCTTTGTCAACATCGGCCTAGCGGTTTAGTCGTGAAAACATACCAGACAGACAGGCTCGCATTTATAATGTTAGTAGAGATATGTGAATTGTAAGTTTCTTGAGCTAGGTTCTTTAAAAAGCGGTTTTGCGAACACTCCTCTATGGTCTTGTGGCGTAAGAAATGGGGAAAGTAGGAATATAATGTATAAAAAAACTGTGGGTATACTTACAAGATACCTGTATCTTATAAATTTCTTTTATACATTACAGAAACCCAAGAAGTTCTTTACCTGGGCGTGTTCATTTAATATGGATTGTAAGGCATGAACAAGAAATAACATGGATTGCAGATTTAGCTGAAAGAACAATTAAACAACTAAGACACGCTAATCGGCCCGATAGGTTCAATGTTGAACTCTACGTTACATCACGTAGAGATTATCATATTGATTTATGGAAAGAGCATAATACTCTGAATCATGTACTTATGCTTAATGAAAAAGGCGGTTTGACACACATGATAACTAGAAGTGATAACACAGTTAATGATGAAAAAATAAATTTGCTTACCCCACACATGAAGAGAAGTTGTTTCAAGAATAGAAAGGATAATACAATTGATGATAATTTTGATATAAAGATGGTATATCCTCTGCTGGGATGTAGAGTCAGAAGAGGAAGACCTCATTGGGATCGAGTGTTTGGATACTGGGTACATTTATATCCTGAGTAAGTATTAATTTGGGCATTTTAGTGAAATCGAATGATTTATATTTTATTAACTACAAT
This sequence comes from Zeuzera pyrina, assembly GCA_907165235.1. Classification (NCBI taxonomy): domain Eukaryota; kingdom Metazoa; phylum Arthropoda; class Insecta; order Lepidoptera; family Cossidae; genus Zeuzera; species Zeuzera pyrina. Next base: position 21,959,374 of record OU015620.1, on the reverse strand, counting down.
TTACAAATAATTAATTTAAATTTTTTTAGGGAGCATTTACAGTTGTACTGTTGTGGACCAAAGAAATTAGTAAAATTATTGAGAAGCCATTGTAAATTTAATTCTAGGACAACTAGGACCAAATTTACGTTTATTCATGAAAGTTTTTCCTAAGGTGTGTTTTATGAAACAGCCTGTTTTTAGCCTGTATTTATGAAACTTAGTAATCATTTTTCACTGTATTTAATTAAAATGTTGTAATAGATCTTTATGTTTCATTTCCTGATTTAATTGCTTGAATCTTTCGGTTTGAATAGGCAGATATTCATAATCTTTCAAGTGACACACACACACACGTTACTTGTATTTAAACATTCGAATTTCTCCGTAAACTTTATATTTATAAAAGTATGCCATGAGCAGTATTTAGAACAAGATAAAAGATGTTAACATATGATAGATTACGTTTCTTTACCTATATTATCGAATACCTACTACAAAAAATCTAAATAAGTAGTACAAAATAAAGTTATAGCCCACCGCGTAATTGCGTATTGTAATCGCTTATAGCTTTTAAACCTATGAATGAATTTCAATGGGGTTTTCATGTATTATATATTCATATTTAATTTACAGTTCTAAAGCAGTAGAGTAATATTGCATTGACGGTGTACGATGCCGGCACACTTATTACCTAACATGCAGTCAGCATGCGACAGCCAAATATCGCGCGATATCGGCTGTCAAAATGAGAATTTGTTTAATGTAACTTGTACAGTGCGTCTATATCTACCGCGCAAAATGCATTTTACGGTCTTGGCGCAATAGACACGCAGTTGTCATACATGATATCCATTTTTTTTATTACAATAATTAGTCACCGGTCGCGCAATAATCGCATGACTGTCGCTGTCTGCAAATTTTTAGGTAATAACTTCGCGGGTCGGACGCCACAGCTAATATAATTCGCTGTGATTATACTTTATCAATGTAATATTATGTAAGTACATACATATGTTTTACTCCATCATATAAAGAGTATATATTTTCTAATTAATTATTTTAAATACATATTACGACTTCATGAGGATATAGCAGCCCGTCCCAACTTCGCCCGGGTTGAATTAATACTTTACTTTTTACTACTTTAATATTAATACTTTAATAGTACTTTACGTTAGTAACTAATTAATCTATGATAATACTAATTTATAGCCTATGTTCATGTTAGGACATATATAACTTTCTTACGGGAGGTTACAAAGTTGGGACAACTTATTTCGATAAATTGGAGGCGGTACATAATATTTTCATAATAGTTTGGCCAACTGTGCTACAGACATAAAGTAGAGAATTAGAAATGCTTATGCAACTCCAGCTTTCAAGTGATGGCTTATAAAAGGACAACAGGGCCATATAGTCAGTCATATTACATATCTCACGGTGGTATTACACTGGTCAAATATTTTTAGTCTAAGATTTACTTAATATTTTATTAGAGTAAGTAAATAATCAATGTATTATGAGTATAGCACTCCTTTGTTTATTTACTTACTCTAATAAAGTGGAATATGGATTCAACTTGTCCAATTTCATTGTCTAACATCAATATCTTTCGGAACAGTTGCGATTCAAAAATATTTGCTTAAAGATTACGAAAACGGAGAAACAATAATTTTATCAACCCCACATTTTAGGTAGAAATGGCTATAGTAACTTTGAGAACGAGAAGACGGTTATTTGAAATCGAGTATTATTATAACTTTGCGTTAGTAACTAATTAATCTGTGCTGTTACAAACAAAAATATAATAAAAATTTTATTGATTTGTAGTTTAACACATTGTTCAACTTTTGAACACAAACATGTTCTTAACTGGGAATGAGTCACGAAAAACCAAAGTAAATAAACACATAAGTATCTGCTTTTCATTTCAATCACCAACTGAAATAACTTGAAACTTGCGACCAGATAAAAAGTTTCTTATTTAAAAACATTATAATATATTATAAAATCTCTAGAAGAACATCCCCTCAGCCTCAGCCTCAGCTTCTAAAGTCGCTTTCACCATTTCACACATGGTACACACGATGTACTTCGTTGATATACGACCTTAAAAGTTTCGCTTTAACCATAGATTTTTAGGGCATAGGGATTTAGGACGCACTGTAAATAAAACAAGAGATAAATAGTCCAATCAATCTACGGATTCACTAGGTATGTTAATTTCCAGACAATTGAGGGCAGGAAAAAAAAATGATCATGTAGATTTCTACACGAACATATTTTTTTTCCTGCCCTCAATTGTCTGGCGCATTTCCGTAGATTGATTGGAATAAAATAAATTAATGAAATTCTGAATAGTTTAAAGTTTAAGTCACCATTAAGTTACAACATTAGTCCCGAATGTAATTTCAATATATTATGTATGTGTCAACCCAAAACAGAAGAAAGATTGCAGGAGAGGTTGTTTACCATCTTTGCCTAATTAGCATAATTTTAACCTTAATTATTATTTTGATTTAATACATGGGTTTTACATAAATTGGGGCGTCCTTCGATCAAAACCGTTACGGGCAGTGACTGGTTGAGAAGAGCAGAAGATCGATGTGAAGGCGAGCGCCTGCTGACCTTTAAGCAGAACTGCGGAAAAACGGGCTGATGATGATTAATTTTACACACTAATAATGTAACTATTTTGCCAACCTTTGCCAGTCATGTGAAAAATAGCGAAAATGCAAAAAAAAACTAATGAGATAATACAAGTAGATAAATTCATTACGAGATCCCTATCACAGACTAATTTTTGATTTCGATCGGCTTTTAAAAAAATGTCACTTTCGTGAATAATTGTGTACCTAGGTAAAATGTAAATGTATAATGTTTTATACATTTACATTAGGTAAGTAATACTGTTGTATTACTTACCTAAAATTCCATTCAATAGCAACTTCAGGTAAGTAGTACAATTTTGTCTTTCGAGAACGACTAAGATCAAAATGCCTAGAGCACATCCGGCCTTTTTTTTTCTTTCTTTATGGCATGGCGCACAGTTTAGTGCATTTGCCAATGTCACGTATTTTAATTTATGTAGAATCACAAGTAAATTAGTTTTTTCTTATCATATAACTCCTTCAGTAAAGTGATAGTAGGCTTTACTGTCTATCAATTTTTCCTTGCAAGTGGTTCGTTCGGAAGTTTAAAATAAAACAGACGGGTATATATTACTCGGTACCGATAACCCTAAACTCATGATTAGTGATTAGTGATTACCTACTCTAATAATGAAAATTAATATGGGACTTTTTCGCGGGAACGGGGGAAGTGAGGTTGTCTTTTATTTAGATTTTCGAATTTTACCTTTTTAGGAGTTTTAAAGTACAACAGTGATAGTATATTGTGTTTTAAAGTTTTGTGTAAGTGAAAAGACTGGAGGAGATGTAAATAAACATGTGTAGCTGAAGTTGTTGCGCTCTTCTAAAAAGCCTACTATCACTTTACTGGATCTGGAGAAGTGTTAGGGTCTTTTTTTTTCTTTCTTTATGGTATGGCGCACAGTTGACCGCATTTGCCAATGTCCCGTATTAATAAGTACAATCACAATTATATTAGTTTTTTCTTTCGTACGAGTAAAACTCCTTCAGTAGTGATAATAGGCTTTACTGAAGTTATAAAAGACTTCTTGGAAGACCGTGAGAACTTCAGCTACACATGTTTATTTAGACCTACTTATCATTCTTTTCACTTATACAGAACTTTAAAACCCAATATCTATCACTATTGTACTTTAAAACTCCCAAAAATGTAAAAAACAGATAATCTAAACAAAATGTCAACCTCACTTCTCCCGTTCCCGCCAAAAAGTCTGTTAGGGACCTAATTTGTTTTTATTTTTTATTTTTAAATGGCACCGTACGTGAGTACATTGCCAACGTCAAGTAAAGCGAGAAAACAATTCAATAGATGATTAACGCATTTGCCAATGTCACGCATTAACACATTTGACACAAACTAATAAACAGACACAGAGTAAGTAGAATCACAAGTAAATTAGTTCTTTCTTATCGTCCAACTCCTCCAGTAAAGTGATAGTAGGCTTTACTGAAGTTGTAAAGGACTTCTTGGAAGAGTGCGAAAACTTAGGCTACACATGTTTATTTAGATCTCCTCCATTCTTGTCACTTACACAAAACTTTAAAACACAATATACTATCACTGTTGTACTTTAAAACTCCTAAAAATGTAAAAAATGGAAAATCTAAATAAAATGACAACCTCGCTTCTCCCGTTCCCGCCAAAAAGTCCCCTTAATTTGTTTCTCCAGTACGTGACTAGGCTACACACCTTCCAATTTGTTGGGACAACTTTCCTAGGTATGGTGATACGAGATAGATTAATGGAAAAATTAATCGATCGATCTTGAGTAGAGAATCGATTTAGTGAATTGATTGCAGACACCCAAAAATAGTTTCCATTACATTTGTATTGGTAAGAACGCAACTATAAAATAATGAGCCAGCGTGGAATTTTTTAATGAATTATACATACACATACCGAACACTGCCGTATCCTTTCCGCTCTCGGAGTCAAAATTAGCACTTTTTTGAGTCGTCTAACTTTTATTTATCCCATGCAAAATTTAAAAAAGCCTGTGGAACGATTTTTGAGTGTCTGTCGTCTAATCACTAGACTGTTTCACTGCTCGAGATCGAATGATCGAGTCTTCCATTAATCGGTGTTAGATCGCTTTCCCTAGGAAAGTTGTTCAAACAAATTGGAAGGTGTGTAGGACATGACACGTCACTGATGGCCGAGTTGCCAATGCCTCAATAAATTAAAAAAAACATTAAAATTATTAAAATACGTCAAGCACTTCAAGTCTGTCAAGTGTCAACTAACAACCATTTACCATCTAAGATCCATAATCTACATTATAATTAGGAAAAATGAGTATGAAAATGGATATTAACAGTCCAGAGTCATTCCAAAAACTTTTTACAAAGCTAGAAAACCCTGATGTTACCTATCAAAATTTTGTTAAACATTTAGCCAAATATCACTTTCAAATCAAAGCTATAATCCAGGTAATTTTCTAGTATTTTCATGAAACATTTGTTTAAAGTTTCTTAAAGAAACCATTAAATGTTAATAAATAGTTGCATGAAGTTGCAGACGATACAAAAGTACTTATCATTATTGTCACACATGAAAAAATACTAACAATTCCTTCATGAGCATTGATTACAGGATATTATAGAATGTAGAGACTCCATGGAATCATTGAATGAACACAATGAAAAGGGTAGAGCCAAGATAACACAGTTAAGAGAAGAATTAGAAAATTTAGAGTTATGTGCAAAAGAGACTGGAGATCAGAAATATTACATTGAATTAGAATCACAACGGCAGCAACTGGTTCTGTAAGTATTCTTTGGCTGGCTGAGATTGAAAGCAACTGCAAGTATAGATTCAATGACACTTTTTGTGTGTTGTTTTGACATTTGAACATAGATTTTTTAATAATTAAAAATTGCAATTAAATTAAAGAGAATTATGATCGTACAGCCTTCTACCCAATAATTACTTCTGGTTAGATCACAGTGAATACCTTAAACTTCGTGGTAATTTTTAACAAATTTAAAAAAAAGATCAGTTATGTATGTTTTTTTATATGGGTACCTATATTATGTTCATCGATTTCTCCACCATTTGTATATGGACTTTGACGATTCTTTTTTTATTTGAAAGGGTGTATGTCCAGGATGGTTTCATTAGAATCTAAGATCTGTTGATGGAATACTGCTTAATCAAAAGAACTCCTTTTAATGGTTCATATACTTTGATGATCCATCTATTTAATACTCTGTTTAAGAATTATTACAAAAAAGTTAGTTGTAGACATACCATAGATATTTCTTTAGGACAATGCCACTTAAAAGAAATAAACTTTTAAGAAAAAATGTAACCAATATGAAATTGAAAATACTGGAAAATATTTATCCTTTACTAATTAAAACTCAAGTACAGATAAAATAATCAATAAATATGATAAAATACCTGTGGTATATATAATTTAACATTTATTAAAAAGTCAGTGTTACAGCAATAAAGAAAAATAGAAAGTCTTATTTTGGGTCAATAATTGTCAAATCTATATCTATATAAGGGAAATACCACTGACTGACTGACTGACTGACTCGTCACGAGATCTGTGAAACTATATAGGTCTGATTGACTAGAAATTTAGCATAGTTACTCCTTTTGCGGTGTAGATGCTCACTAATAATAGATTTTACGAATGTCCTGACCAAAATGGCTCAGTGCGAAACCGGGATGGTTTGCTACTTAATTATATAGGTATTTGTATCATATGTATGAAGTTAATTTTGTACTTGAGTATTGATTTATTGAACATAATTGTTTATGTTCAATTAATCAATACTCAAGATAAAATTATCATCAATAAATAATAAGCACAAAAAACTACGGAGAAAACATAAATAAAATATAATAAAACCAAAATATTAATTAATAATAATTCAAAACACAATGTCAGTTATCAATAAAGAAATTATATTAAAAACGCACTGTCAAATAATAATCAAAATGAAAAATGTGAAAATAAATATGCTCTGTTTTACATTAATAAAAAGAAATTAAGTATTTATGGTTGAATGTCAAAACATATAAAAGCCATTTCAAGTCTTTCACCCCATACAAGCTTTTTCAAATTTTTGTACTACATAAATCTCTGGTTTTTATCTTAAATTTGAAAATGGTTTATTCTAATTATACTTGAAGTCATTTTGAAATATGGTTCATTTGAACAAACCAGCTACATGCTTGTAGAATGCTGATGTAAATGTTAAAGATAATATGTAATAATATTTTTTATGTTATCAGTTTGTTAAAGGAGTTTAAGGATGCCAACATCAATAGCATGTTTGCTATAGAAAAAGCTCAAAGAGATGAACTATTAAAGTCACCCAATGCAGAAGAATCAAATATTAGGAATAGAAAAAAGAAAGTAGATAGGGATGGATTATTTAAAATGTCTTCAGGTTAGTTTTGTTTTGATTTTTACTATTGTTCGAATTCATTATCATTAATTAGATTTCGAAATCTAATATCTGTTACTGTCTGTTCTTGAAAAATTGAGTGACTATCTGGATAACATGCAAAAGTATATAAATAACCAATTAAATTAATACAACTTATATTTATTTAAAATTAATAGTTTTTACAATGAATACACTATTTCCAACTGTAATCATATGTAATATAAAATTAATAGTTTTCACAATAAAATTATTATTTTTAAAAAGTAGTCCAAATTCAACAAAATCGATTCAGCAGTTTAGCATTTTCCATACAAAGTTTCATCCCTTATTTCATCCCTCTCATTCAGAGGTACATTTTTAATAAAAAGTAAGTAATGTTCATTTCCTGGTGTGTCAAACTATCTACTTGCCAAATTTCATCAAAATTAGTGCAGTTCATCAAAAGCGGTTTTGTCGTAAAAACCGACCAGATGGACAGACTAGCATTTATAATATTAGTACGAATTTGACCATAAAACTTCAAAATTGAGTAGGCATGTGCGTATCATTTACATTTTCATATAGAGGTATGTCACGGGCGTAGCCAGCAGAGGTTTGTGAGTTTAAACCAAAAATATTCAAAATGACATTAATATTATATTGAAATAAGGAGAGAGAGCATATTTTTGTTGTTTTATTTTCTTAAACCCCCCGTTGCTAAAACCTGGCTATGTCCGCGATATATGTATATCATCAGTAATTACAGATATTTGCATTTCGCGATTTAAATTGTAAAGACTATCTGTTCCCGGTTGGTTCTTGGCCACAAATTGCTGTGGCGCGCGTTGAACAAACGAATAGTTAAATTTTTATTTATATAGATATTAGTATATACTATAAAAACACGCACATATCCAAATGCAATATTGTGTCAATATTTTAAGTCAAATCAACCAATTATATACTTTGTGAGTTTTGCGATCAGAAACATTCAAGGCTGTCTTAGGGCATGCCGGGGTCTTTGGGCACACAAGAATTAGGCGCCCCGTTAGAAAGTGAAACAGCGAATGACAAGAAAAAGCATTTTTTTATGTTCACTCTTTAGAAAATAATTAAGAATATGATTTGGCGTCTGAACATTTCAATTTTTAAAGATTGACAGTGATTCTTAGTATGTATCTACCTAAAATAGAAATATAAAAAAATTGAGCTGCTTTTATTCGTGTAAGCGAACCTTTTGGGCCTTTGGATCCCCCTTGCGGTCGGGGGCCACGAGCATGGGCCCCGTGCGCCCTTATGGCAAAGACGGTACTGTAAACAACATACCTACAATACCGAAGTTGAATTGTCATTTACTTATATAGATGTTAATTTTATTTATTTTACGTACACTTTCTTGTCTCTTGTGATTAAATATTAAAAAATGTTTTATTTATCCAGGTGTTACTGAACAATTGCTTTCAATCAGTAGACAACTAGCAGATACAACACAACGGAGTCAGTATACATTGGATAGTTTAGTATCATCTAGTTCTACTGTACATGTAAGTAAATATAGTAAGTAGTTAATTAAAATAACATTAGTATTATCAAAGAAGAAAAGGATTGATCACATTGAATTATCCACTCTCCCTATTAAATCTATTAATTCAAATGAACGCCACATTATATACACAGCACAAACATAGTTGTCAAATATGTCATCAACAAAAACACAGATAACATGACCAGCCAATAGGAACACGGTATTCTTTGGTTCATAATATAATAGGCACTACAGAAGATGTCATTACAAAATCGTTGATGACATAATTGGTGGAGTGGACTCCAAGGGTCCAAGATCTGATCTTTGATGAGTGGAGTGCCCTATTCCACTTATGTAACTTCTTACCTCAAGGTTATGTCAACTAAGTAATATGCCCCAATGCAATATTTTGTTAAAGATTACGAAAATGATGGAACAACTACAAGTGTGTACAGTAACATTAAGTGCTGTTATTGCCATTGAATAAAATTAATTAAATACAAAACGGAAAGAAGAAAGTGTTAACATGTCTATAAAATGAAGAAGAAAAAATTCCAATAAAATGTACTTTATTTTCCAGTTCCTGCCAAAATGACTCAAAATAAGTTAAAACCGGACCGTCAAAACTCTTGATCAAATATATAGGGTTGCTATACTTACAATTCAGTGAAATCTACTTAATATCGAGTAAAGACATTTAAAACGAAACTACCAACCTAAAGAAATGAAGTTAAATGTTATCTGACAATTATAAGTATATTAAAAGATTAAAATAAGAAAGAAGAAAAGAAATGAAATAAGTTTTAAGTGAAGTGAATTTATGTCTTTCACACAAAGTTCCCAATTGTCAGTTGAATATTAATAAGCATTATAAGATGCTCTACAATTTGCTATCTTATCGCTGATCCTAATCATTCATTTAAGGTGATGCAGGGATAAACAATAAAATTAATATAAAATATACCTTCAACGCTATACAAATGCGCGCGCTAGCTTACGAAAAATACGAAATTATATTTCCGTTTATATTAAAAACTATAATTAATTTTAAAAATCCACCTGTCATTTTGAAGAGTGTGTTTAGATTAATCTTTAGAATCGGTCCAGTTACTCCGAAAAATGTAAATCTCTGTTTTAAAGGAGGTTTCTTTGATATTTCTTTATCTGTTACAAAATTTAACCAATCGTGTATCGCAACTGGCAAAATGACGTCAATAAAATGAAGAATCAGGTTACCAAATATCACTTTCCTACGTTTTGAGATCTCTGCCGTTAAAATTTCCAATGCGTCACCTTAAGTACCAGTTAGCTGTCTGTTTGGAATTTCCTAAGGACCATGCTTCATTGAGAAGCAAAACACGTGTTGATTGACAAATTTACCATTTTTAGGCGAAAGATAGTTGATAAATCTTTTTAGCTATTACTTTTTAGCCCAAAATTTTTTAATAAAAAGTACGAGATTTTATCATAATGAAATTTAATTTCGCAGTTACACATGAATCTATCAATACATTCAAAATTCTTCAAAAAATGTGAAGAATTGAACCGTTTTTCGTACAAAATCGCAACTTTTATAATTTTGACTATTGATAACACTGGAGTCATAACTAAATCATAAAAAGGATAATTACTACATTTTGTTTAAAACCGATGTCTCTAAATAAGTTAGAGGTCCGAAGGAACTTTCGGTATATCTTTCGGCAAGTTTTATTCATTTGCAATTTAAAATGAATAAAAACCTAAGAAATTTCGGTTTTGGACGAAAGTGTAACAGAAATCGAAATAGCATTTCGTTTTTGTTTTCGATTGTAAAATCTAATGTAGACATTACTGGAAACCATAGTGCTAAATAAAAGACGCGTGCACACTGTATTCGCTTTAATCTGAGACTGAGTACCCGCTGTATCCAACAACAATAATAACCTAGTATACCTATAACTACCCATATGCAACACATAGAAATAAGAATAATATTATAAGAATAATATTTCTATTAAATAATAAGAATATTATTACCTCTGTTACTAGATACATACAAAATGTTTGCCATTACGAGTTAAGTCAGAAGGTTTACAAATAATTTAACAATTAAACTATTAAGTACTAATTATGGATCTATACACAACTCAAATTAACCGTAAATTGTATTAAAAGTTAACGTTATAAAAAAGCAATTAAACGAAAGTCCGTGTTTTACGTCTTATGAAGGACACTCCTAGATTGTATTCCGTACCGTGAGTTAATTAATAGTTATTTTTAATCTATGTTAGGAAGCATTTCGGTGTTGTCTGTTACAGGTAATGATGTTATATTTATAAAAGAGGGTTACTAGGATATTTCCTAAACATAATTTAAATTTCTAACGTAGTTGCTTAACATTGTCGTAGGAAGTAATTTTTGACTTAAAAACTTAAATTTCGTATTAGTACTTACGCTGTTCTGTGGGTAAAAACGGAAATTACTTGTGACATTTTTCTTTTTAAAAATGAAAGCCAAAATGCATGGACCAGAGTTCCCTCACGTTATCGAAAGCTATTGATCAAAGACATAAATAGAGATTATGGTATTAGCACAGATTAATTGGTGTATTGGTATTTAATCATGATTAGCTACAACACTTACAAGATCAAAATCAGGCTTTTATGCAGCCCCACTACACGCAGGAAATCCATTCTACCCTCGTTCTTGTTACTAAAATATTACAAAATATCACACGTGGGTACTTTATGTGATTAAAATTAATGTGGAACTAACACTATATTGATTTCAGTTTTTCAGGGTTATTGATAAAAATAATGTGTTAACAATTTTCTTGTCGCCGTCGTATTTTTCCAATTATTCGTTAATGCTTCCATGATTGGTCTGAGAGAATTAAAAACTAAATGACCACGCGAGCGATAAACAACTGGCAAGGTGATCTTGCGGACGGTTAAAAATCATGGATCCAAAGTGATAGGGAAGGGTTTTTAAAGGCAATTTGTATAGACAATGGGTTAGCTGTTACTGTCTAGTTTAGGGAAATGGTGTGAAGATATCTATGTATGTAATAATTAATATACTTTAATATTTGTTAATTTAATTAAATGAGTATCTTCATATCTATATGAAATTCCAGTGTGCGAGTGTTCGTAATTATTCTCGAAACGGGTTGACCGATTTTGACGAAATTTTTTTTTACGTATGGGGTAGATAGACCTAGATGGTTCTTAGCTATAGTGAGACCCGGTAGGTGGCGAAATTGTCGAGATTCCAAATTTTTTTTTAAATTATTTGACCAAAAACCCCTACAATGAAACTAGATTATAGTGACATTTTCTACGGAATCCACGCAGATGAAGTCGGGGGCGATAACTAATTCTCGTATAGTACATTTAATACATTATATGTATTTGGTCGTAGGGTACGCAGTCGGAGTTGCTGAACACGGCAGGCACTATATCGCAGTCCAGTAAACTTCTAAAGAAATATGGAAGAAGAGAGTTCACCGACAAAGTGATAATGTTTTTTGCATTTCTATTTTTCTTAGCAGTTTGCTTGTATATTGTGCAAAAAAGATTGTTTTAATATTTACGATAATAATTGTATCAATTTTACGGGACTTATTAGTATTAGTACCTCCACACAAACATTTTCGGACCGACCACGTATTCGACATGGGTTCAGCTATTTCTTGACAGAATGTGTACACTTGTTCACAAAAGCGGAATGAAGAAGGTGAATAACACAAGCCGCATAAACGTGAACTACGCTAATATGGTGTTGGATGACAAGAATAAATCATTCTAGCAAATTAGGGCAAATTCGATCTAGTTCGACTTAATTATCCCAGATAGCAATTTAAACTTGAACTAGGCGTGCAATAGGTTTGGCGTCCAAAAAATAAGGTTGCACTGAATGCGTTTGGCAACCATATGGCAAGTGGATTCACTTGAGGCCCATTCAAATTTGACTTTCTAGTTACCAAATATCAAACTCGCACGACATTCTTTGCTACAAAGAGGACGACTAACAGACTTGCATAATGACTTCAAACAAGCTGCAATATTGTCACAACTAAATAACGGCAAGCATTTGAGGTTTCTTCCGGAATATTAATATATGTGATTAACTTTGCTCTGATTTCATGTAAACAGCCTTATAGTGATCAATGGTGATTACTATAAAGCTGTTTATATGAAACTAGAGCAAAATTAATCATATATATTAATGTCCTAGAAGAAACCTCAAATGCTTGTGCCGTTATGGTAATATTAATATGGGTGATTAACTTTGCTTTGGTTTCATGTAAAAAGCCTTATAGTAATCACTGAAATGAAACCAGACCCAAGTTAATCGCCTATATTAATATTACTGTAAAACTTACAAGAAACCAGAGCAAAGTAGAGTTATCATGGAGAGTGATAGTGCCATATCTTTAGTCTTCAGTCTTCACGGACTTTATTGCAGTCTTCGTGGACACAACCTGTAAAAAAAATGTGTAACAGGTAATAAATATAATTATTATTAATTATAAATATTCATATATTATACATAGATGAGATTTAAAGAAGCGAAAGAAGTATGTAAAGACTGCGACGCTTGGCGCTCCATCCTCTCTGACTATCCCTTTAGGGATACAGCGTGAAGATAGTGTATGTATAATTCATCAATTATTTATTTTAAAATAAAAAAATTAATATAAAGATTTGTTTCGTAACGTACTAACAGCCACAACAAAAGCAATATTTTGACACAATTTAATAAAAAAAAATTTCTGCCACAACTTATCTTTGCCACTAAAAGCAAAGAATATCATTTTGAGGAAAAGTTTCCTTCATATGGTATCCCTCGCATCATTCACACATTCACACTCATTTTAATTGCCTCACTTTGAATTCATACGTATATATAAATATATATGTATATTGTACAGGTCAGTTCATTGGAATTTATAAATGTTTATATAACCTTTATATTAGATATCAAAATATTAGGTCTTTACCTATGAAATTGCCGTTTAGTGTACAAAAAGTTAAAGTATTTTTTTTACATATTTTTTTAATTTCTATTAATCAAAGTATGCACCCATGCTATCGATGCATCTCTGCCAGCGCAGTGGTAATTTTTTAATGCCCTTCTTGAAGAAGTCAGGTGTACGGGAGGCAACAAACTCTTCAAAGGCACATCGTACTGTCTCTCGAGTATAGAATTTGTTTCCTGCCAAGAAGTTGTCCAAATTTTGGAAAAAGAAGTCTGTCGGTGCAAGGTCTGGTGGATGACGCAAAACTTCCAACCCCAGCTCTTGTAGCTTAGAGACCGTCTGTTGTGCCGTGTGAGGTCGAGCGTTGTCGTGCAGGAGCAGCGGGGCGAGCGATTAACCAAGGCTGGCCGGAGATTTGCGAGAGCTTCTCCACCATTGTGTCCAGTTCCTCACAGTACACATCCGCAGTAATGCTCGTGCCATTTGGTAAGAAGCTGTGATGAATTACACCGGCACTAGACCACCAAACAGTAACCATCACTTTTCTAGGGGTACGTTTTCGTTTGGGGCATTGCCTAAGTGCTGAACCAGGGTCTAACCAACATGATGACCGCTTACGATTGTCAAAAAGAATCCATTTTTCTCGCAAGTGAAAATGCGGTTCAAAATTCCGTCGTTTCTGTGTCTATTAAGCAACGCAAGGCACACCTCAACGCGTTCGTCGCGCTGGCGATCGTTCACTTCATGCGGCACCCACTTATCAAGCTTTTTTACCTTGCCAATTTGACCGATATGGTCCAATATTGTTTTGATGCTAACATCGAAAGCTGCTGCTAACTCAGCAGTAATTCGTCGTTATTGGTTTTAGTTTTCGGGCGATCACGGGGTTCATTTTTCAGATCAAAATTTCCATGTCAGAAGCTTTCAAACCAATAACGGGTCGTGCGTTCGTTTGTAGTGTTCACTCCGTAGACGTCGTTAATGTTGCGAACCGTTTGTGCTGCATTGCTACCACGACGGAACTCGTATTTTTATCGTGTCCATACTGGTGAAAAAGATACGAATGTAGTGAAAACAAAACACTAATCAATAAACAAATGACTGAATTTGAAAATAAAATTCCATATTTTGAAAATAAAATTCGTTTGAATTTAGAATTTATTGCCAGCCAAACACAAATTACATTTCAAATGGCCAGTATTGTAGAACGGCAACTTCATAGGTAAAGATCTATTATAAACAGACACTTGTTACCCAATAAAATAATAAGATTACAGCAAAAATCTCCAAAAACTTGCCTCGTCCAATTTGACATTCAATTTACAATCCAAAAAAAATCATACAAGTCTACGACGGCAACTTCATTGGTAAAGATCTATTATAAACAGACACTTGTTACCCAATAAAATAATAAGATTACAGCAAAAATCTCCAAAAACTTGCCTCGTCAAATTTGACATTTAATTTACAATCCAAAAAAAATCATACGACAAGTCTCTATGCTATCTGGGATATGTCGTTCATATAATATTATAATATATGTCGAGTGGTGCTGGCGCCGAACGTTGTCGCCCGAATAATATTTAATGTAGGTATGTGGAAGCATCTTTACTTCGTATGACTAAAAAGAAGGTTATTGTACAATACAATACAACACTGTATTGCACCATTACAAAGTATATTACAAATATAGGAATAAAAAAATAAGAGTTGTAAAATTTGGGCGACTTGTTGCTTGTATTGTACTTGTTATTGCTTTTGTACTTGCTATTGCTGTATAACATCCAACTTATCAATATTTTGTATATAACTTTCTGTAAATACTTAAAATTACCGTATTGTATAGGTAGTTTAGGTAGAAATTATTAATTTATTTTAGGCGAGAATTATATTATGTTTAATCAAGAATTTAAAACTTTATTTTCGAATAAAGAGCGTTATTTACAGTGTTTTTTTTTGTTCATATTGGTAAGTACCGAGCAGTGGCAGCCCAAGCAAATCTTTCAGGAGGTGCGAGTCATGGTGCAGGCCGTGCGAGAGTTTTCAATGTGATTCTCCTTCAAATATGCAGTAGTCATGGATCTGAAGAGGTAAAATTGGTTAATTTTCTGCGCATGCGCCGTGGTTCATGACGTGTCGCATACCTCAAAAAACAATATTTCTTAATTTAGGTTATATTTGAAAACAAGCCAAGTAAATCAATTTTGGCTTTTGTCAAATATAACCTATACAAACAATAAACTCATTAAGGAAACTAAGGTACTTATTTAATTTTGATATTTTGATTGATTATATTGTTTTGTATGGTGATTGAGCGCTTTCGTTCGATAATTCTTTGTTAAATGATATTTAAACATCGAGCTGAGTTCTTTAGAATTATTCTCGAAGACTAGTTTAAATAATTATGTTAAAGATGTAAACAGGAAATAGCGAGCGGGTATTTTATAGAATACCTCTGTGTTTAATGTTTTTAAACTTTCACGACTTGTACACATCTTACAATATTTACTAATGGGTCTATGTCGCCTCTGTGTTGTAGAATATGAATATGTTATGGAATATTATAGTAGCTTTAAGCGGTATTGAAATACTTGGGTTTTATTTTCACTACTACAATTTATCTTTACATTTTTGTTGCTTCTAGCCCTCTAGGACGGCTGCGCGGTCGTACCTTTCGTAACGCTCTCGGGTCCCCACTGTAGTGCACCTCAGTTAGTACCTCAGAATATGCGACATAATCATTGTTTTTTATTTATTTATTTATTTATCAATTACAAAAGCGAAATAAAAAAGCATATGGCAACGCTAAACCACATTATGGTCTGTCTCATTGCCAATGTTCTCGGCATCCGAAGGTAGTTTATACAGTCTAACAAATAACTGTATTGTACAGGGGATGTTACACAACAGTTGTAAACTACCTAATCATAAAATTATTAGGCAAGGTATCGTGTATATTACACACATATTATATTAATTTCTTTTCTATATAAATATTTATTTACTTCCTATTAATAAGATACTATTCACTCAGGTTATTTAACAACATGTTTCTTAGGTCGCGAAATATGTTTGTAGACTTTGATTTATCTTTTATATTAGGTGGTATATTGTTGATTAACTCTGGTATAATGTATTAAGATATTCTTTTACCGTAGTAATTATTGTGTTTAGATTTCATTAGTATTTTGTTAGCAACTTTTCTCGTCATCATTTCATTGAGTATGATGGAACATGTTGGATCTCAGTTCGAAAGTATTGTTCTTTTAGTATATCCAAAATAAATTTTTCATGTACGGGTAGAATTTTGGCATATTTGAAAATATCTAACTCTGACTCAAATTTTCCACGAATTTTTGGGGGTATAATAAGTTTTAATATTCTTTTTTGTAAATTGCAAATATGATCTAAATATGTTTTAAAAGTACGTCCATAGCTACTAAATCCATAAGATATGTTATTTTCTACTAGTGCTAAGTACAAACTTAATAATAAAAATAATTTGTTTCTTATAAGAAACAGAATATCTTACATTATAATGTAGAATTTAGCCATTATGGACCTAAGTTTGTCGCAAATCATGTTTATATGTGCCTTCCAATGAAAACGATTGTCTATAATAAGACCCAAGTATTTTTGTTGATTTACCTGTTGTAAATCATACATACATGTTTTCATACAGGCTGATCTGAATGAATGTACCAACTGTTTTCTATCTTCTCTTGTATTTCTTAAATCAGTTGAGGGATAGGCCATGACATTTTATCAATAGACGTTTTATAAGTAAGTACTTTAGAATAATAAGTAAGTACATAGATATACTTATACTTACTTCGTGCATATTAAAAATAATGTATATAGTCAGTGTAGTAAGTGCTATAGATATTTACGTTTATATGTTTATATGACAGCCGTAATCTTTAGAACTTCGTTTCACTCTTACACAAAAAATAAAGTTTAATGAAGGCAATCCCCCCAGCGAATGACCTTTTCGCTTACGCAGGCGTGCTGACCTTGTGTTAGCCGACAGCTGGTGGAAGTAAGGCAACAGTACAAATAAATATTAGAGTATTTACAATTCCTGTGAATGAAAACAGACATGCTTTTTATCTTTAAAAGTTGTCGCATAATTTGTACACTTATAGACACAATACAGCATTTTATCAATATTGTTTTCCAAATTGCTCTTGTGAGCGGCGTATTTCTCTCATAAACGTTTACTGCGACTGCAAGATTATATACATACTCGAAGTACAACATTTTAGACTTAGACCGTCAGTCAGGTAATGAAATAGTTTGGGTAGGTACTTTTGTTTTGCCACCATATTTGAGTGCGGAATACGCATATATACCTCAGATTATATTAAAGTATCATTATTCATTAGGGATTGGACTTTTTTTTATAAGGGTATAATTTATAACTAAGATATAACTGGTATAAGCTGTTAACCTATTTGTTTATGGTCCGTGTGATTCCACTTTCCCAATTCCCATCTGTAAGCTCAACTGTTTATTGTTCGAAATAGTCAATTTTATTGTTGTCATGCCAATGGTGTTACTTGATGCTCTGTCCACCCCATGTCACAAATGGCATGAAATTATGTAGATAGATATGTATATTTTCTAAAAGTGGTAAAACACAACTATAAATGGTTGTTATTGTGTTATTAAGGCTCAGTTAAAACGTTAAGGTTAATTTTTATACTTTTCTACTAAGTCGTGACTCTCGTGACTAACCACAAACATATAAGTACTATGTAATAATTATAATACATATGTATAATATGTATATACATGTACTGCATTTGAATGTGACAGACAGTATTTGATCTGCTTGTAATCACATATTTACTCATGCGTTGTTACTTCATATCAAAATGTGTGTACACAAATCGGGCGAGACCAAAGAGTCAATGATAATTTTGTTCAGTTATTCACGTTTCGCCGTACGAGGCTAACCTCAGTCTCGTCATTTGTACCGTTGTACTGTCATCGAACTTTTAACTATGTCTCGTGCTTTAGTGTTTTTCGTAACTTTGATATTAACCGGTTCAAACTATGTAATTGCTTATAAAATACTCGCTATTATATCTTTGCCTCTTGGAAGCCACTATATGGCCTTTCGGACATTATTTCGGGAATTAGCGAACAAAGGGCATTCTGTAACTGTTATAAATAATTTTCCTGACACAGATGCTGTGCCAAGGCTTAAATTTATTAATTTGAAGGCGGGGAGTATTGTCACCGGCACTCCTCCTTTAGAATTTTACGAAAACATGAGTTCGTCGTATTTACATTGGTTTAATTTCTACCGACATTTGTCTACACAAGGTGCTAGGACAGATTGTGTAAATCTTTTAACCAATAAAGATGCCAAGGAGCATTTAGCTGAAAGTGTCAAGTATGATGTGATATTTGTGGAACAGTTTATGAGTGATTGTGGATTAGCTTATGCGGGGGCGTTTTATGATGCTCCGATTATAGGAATAACTTCACATGTTTTACTGCCGTGGTCTTACCAGAGGTTGGGGCTTCCATTTGACATAGCGTCAGATGCATATTATTTTTCAAACGCGGGATCAAATCCGTCTATTTATGGTAAAATAGAGAATGCATTATCACATTTTTATTTGAATACATTTTGTCGTTGGTTCTTATATAAAACTATATACAATGAGTTTCATCGTTATCATCCTGGTATTAGTTTTGATATTGAGGAAATAGTGAAGCATAGAATGAAAATGGTGTTTTCAAATCAACACTATTCTATAACCGGAGCTCGTCTTATGTCACCACAACTGTTGGAAATTGGTGGTATACATATCGGCACACCGAAACCTTTACCAGAGGTAATAATAAGATAACTAAGTGAAACCAATTACGTCACAATAACGAATCGATATATTTCTAAGCATGTGCAGTTTATTTACTTATTATTGATTGACAACAGCGAGTTATAATTTATAACTAAGTAACCAGTACTTAAGTAAGTGCTTAGTTACCTACTTACCAAAATGATAATTATTGTTTATATCAAAAGAATAGATGAATTATATTTGTTGTGTAATTTGATTTACTATAATATCTATATGTACCTATACGAGTTACAACTCAATGTATACAATTATAAATATTTATATGTATATGAGTATAATATATTCATAGGTATGCTCTTTGTATATAAAGTTATATTAAAAAAATTTATTTGTGGAATTTTATATATAATTTTTGCACAGGTAAATAATAGGTAAAGGAATTTCAGGAATTACAAGCCTTAAGGGGTTGAAGAGGGGCGAAAATACGTTTTTAATGTCTTATTGAAACAAAGCTTTCTGCAAAGCTGTTGCATTTAACCGCCACTTCTTTTCCAGATTTTTCTAAGTGATACTACCTACTACTTTCGGTGATAATTATGTTTTAATTACAATAACTAGCATTTTTTCATAGAACGTAAAAAAATATCGAATAACGTATTTTTTGATATAAATATTCGTAATTATTCGTATAAATGAGTAGTTTATGAAATCTCATATGCAGTTACCTCACACGACGATACCAAAGTACTTTTAACGATCAAAAGTAACACGATGATACCAAAAAATTTTTTGTTCCAAGAGTTTAAACTCGACTTTCGAAGTTCACGTCTGAATTTGAGTATTTGGCTAAGCTTTAGATTAACTACCGTTTCCCGTTTTGATAAATTGATCACTGGTCAGACATATTTCTTAACTACTTATTTAATTTTTAGGGGCCAAAACTATGCCTATGCTTAATAAACATTAATAATTCCTTTCTATCCAAAAATAAATTCGGGCGGTTAAGTTTAGACATTCGCGAGGCGCTTCAGTTAGCTGAGCGATTGCGTTAAACTTCAGTGTCAAAGCATAAAAGAAATCAGAGAAGAAATTCTATCATTGACATGACACTTCGATAATACTCATTAAGTGTAAAAAACACATCAGCCTTAATAAATCTAAAGTGCTTTAGGGTATTGCACTTACAATATGTTAAAAAATATTAATCTCTCTGAAATTCGACTATGGTTGATAGACTGATACTGAGACGATTTTATATGTGTTCCTTTTTTCCAATATTGAAATGGAACACGATCGGAAATATCTACTTAGGTACATCTTGTATGATCTCCTTAACTGTCACTTCAAAAAACTTTTTAACCGACAAAAAAAAGGAGGACGTTCTCAAATCGACGTGTACTTATATTCTTTAGTTATTAAGAAAAAATCACTGAAAAGTACAAAATAACCTGGGAAAAAAAGAGGTTCCCAAGTCGACGCGCGACGCCTATATATTTTTGACATTATTTTTTTTATGTACGACCACGCATAACTTTTTACAGAGTAGACAGATTTTGATTATTCTTTTTTTCATTTAAATTTGAGAAAAAAAATCTACCCCTGAGGGTAGAAAAATAAGGGATGATTGTTGACCAATGGATTTAAACCGCGGACAGACAAACGGACGGGCAGACAGACATTTGACGAAGCTATAATCGTTTGAGTTATGTAGACATTTTTGTATTTGTACCTTGTAATTTGTAACAATGCGATGAACAAATTAAAAACAAAGCGTAGACGTCGCAAATACAAAAAGGGCTATGAAGTACATATTATTTTTTTAGTTTTTGGAGGTTTTTTTTTGAGTCGGGGGTTTTTTAAATTTTTAATTTAAGTTTTATTTCATGCTTTTCAAACGCAAATACTTTCCGGGACGATACACGAAATTCTGACACGAGACCGTGCTTCTCCGAAATCTGAGTATTCTGACAATAGTTGTCTGATCCATCATCAGACCCTGATCATTCTATCTATCTATAACCTATTCATAGATACCATTTCAATGAGCCTAAACATGATACCTCTACTGTAAGTGGCGAGGAGTTGGATATCCTGGTGACTTCAGATGATGCTGCAGAATCTGGTCAAGGTTACTATGTTATTGTGACATTATTGAAGTCACAGTATACTAAATTTTGTATCGATTAGACTAATAGAAGATGCTCGCGTCTCTTTAAAAACTAAAAAAAGAGCTGATATTCTTCAAACGGCTGAACCGGTTTTGATAAAATATGTCTAAGAACCGCCGCTAGAAAACCTGTTTTCAAACAAAAAAAGGCATCATAATCGGTCCATGCGTTTAGAAGCTACGATGTCACAGACAGAGACAGACACATAGACACGTCAAACTTATAACACCCCTTCTTTTGCGTTGGGGGTTAAAAATGTCTAAATCGCATAAATTAACGAATTATAATATCCCCAGATGCCTAAATAATTTTAGTCATTCAAATGAATAGTTATTATTCTTCAACACGACTACAAGAAATTAAATTTAACAAACGAAAAACGTATCAGTGTTCATTGTTTTTTATTATTATGTACCTAAATGTATAAACTATATGAGATGTTCTCCGCATCTCATATCCAACGCATCGACGCATAGTATACCAGACTAACCTTATGCATGAGCCATGACCCACGCTTGCGTATTAGCACGCATTCATACAAACCGCGTTCGCTAGCTTTTTATGAAATCATCATATTGTTATACTTATTTGTACTGTGGTACCCGGCACATCACCTGCCCAGTTCGACGATCGAACAATACATAGCTCTTATCGATCTTGCAAAGCTTTGAAGGCACACGGAATACATTAATAATAATACTTTGTTGTTAAAAATTGCTTTCACATAATCTAATGCTTTATGAGCTAAAAGTTTGTGACAAATAAAGACAATGCAAAATAGCATCCGTCGACAAACTAGGTTAAAACCTGTACCCATTTCAGCATTCGGCACCCCTCCCTTCAACCACACTTCTACAATTATAATTGAAATACTATAAGTATAATAATATATACATGTAATTTTGCTAATTACAGGCTATTGAGAAGTTCCTATCAGAGGCTAAATATGGAGTAATCTATTTCAGTTTAGGTTCCAACTTGAAAGCAAATACCATGACCCAGAATAAATTAAAGGAATTTTTGAACGCATTTAAGAAAATACCGCAGAAGGTGTTATGGAAATTCGAAAATGAAACCCTGCCTCCAGGAAATGAAAACATTTATGTTAGTAAATGGATACCTCAACTAGAAGTTTTATGTAAGTTTACTATTATATCCTATACACACTATGAAAATGCCCCATCAAAAAAATGAAAGAAAACGTCATTTCTTTTCTATAAATGAAGAATTATGGATAATGGAAACCCGATTTAGTTCCATTCTACATTTTTCCGTAATATGGTGATTGTTTTTGATTTTCTGGTCAGGTTTACATAATATAATACATAATGTACATATTTATAAAAGAATGTAACTTTTTTTTGGTCACTGCCCCTGTCCACATTCCATACGAACATATTTCATAATAATCTATTTAAAACCTAGATATAGAACATGGTATTTCGAAAAAACTCCTTTACATTAAATAAATAATAATTAAGTTGCGTAGAGACATATCAACCCTTTGCAACCTCGCAGTGCCATGATAACATGTATGCAGCCCGTATCTACTCGTACTGCTACTGCCGCGTCTCGCAGTTGTCCTCTTCGAGGTCATATGGATGGACGGCTGGAGTTCCCGCTCTGCTCGGGAGTCAATCTGAATCTCTTTAGTCGCCTCTTAGGTCGGCTATTGACAATCAAGTGAATTTGATCAAGCCAAATCAAGCCCATCAAGTTTATTTAAAACAACCTCCACTTCATGCAGATTGGACGGGCTTGATACTTGATCGTCAGTGGAGCGTATTATCTTCTGGCCCCAGCCATATGGCTGTGTGATACCTACTATTATAATACAACCTTTATTCGAAGTTACATTTACTTACACATTTATATACAGCACAAATTTAATGCTGTTTGGGGTCACATAAATGGTGTTTCTGTCTATTAGAGCTCTGAAGTATTAATTGATAGAGCATGAGTAAATTTTACTCATTTATATATTGTCTTTGTCATTTTCAGGTCATCCTAAGGTATTAGGTTTCATATCTCATGGGGGAATGCTTAGTATGGCGGAGGCTGCTTACTGCGGGAAGCCAGTACTAGCGATGCCCTTTTTTGGAGATCAATTTGCAAACGCAGCGTCTTTGAGGAAATCTGGTCTGGGAATCTCGTTGTTTTTCTACGATCTTAATGCCGATAACCTCTTAGAAGGGATCAAGACTTTGATGTCGCAAGAGTAAGTTTGTAATATTTTGAAATCCATAATGTTAACAATTTATTGAACTTTATGAAAGGAAATTTCCAACGTTTATTGTACAATTAAAAATATACTTTTAAGTGCTAATTCTATTTACTTATACTTAAGTACCCGATAATAATATAGGTACTTATAATCAACAAGTAATGTGTGGTAATATGCGTGTTGATAATTAAAAAATTGGACAAGTGCGAGTTCGGTTTACGTGCAAAGGATTCTAGTCCAGTAGAATTAGCTTAAAATAAAGCATGTTTTAGTATTAATTGTGGTGGTTGGTTAACCAATACCTACCAAGCGAGTTGTTGTCGCTCGAGCCGTGTTCTGTCTGCCGCGCCGCTTGCATTCCCCTCGAAATAATATGTGTAGGTAATAAGCGTACATTTTTTTTTTATGTTTGTTACCTCATAACTCCGTCATTTATGAACCGATTTGGAAAATTCTTTTTTTGTTTGAAAGGA
Source organism: Zeuzera pyrina (assembly GCA_907165235.1). Classification (NCBI taxonomy): domain Eukaryota; kingdom Metazoa; phylum Arthropoda; class Insecta; order Lepidoptera; family Cossidae; genus Zeuzera; species Zeuzera pyrina. The sequence continues at coordinate 21,935,189 of OU015620.1, read as the reverse complement.
TACACTTCCAGATTGGTCCCATTGAAATTTCACTGGTAATAAATCTTTAGTTTCTAAGATACACCAAATAACGCGACCTGGTTATTTATATTGACGATTCTCTTGTATGTCATTTGTTAACTATCTTTGTCCCCACATGGTATAATGGTAGTATGGTATAATGGTAAAGTAGGGAGAATATATAAATTGGCTGTGATATAATAAATTTAGTCAGTAGAGTCAGTCTTGTAGCAGACAGAGAGTACGGCTGGTGGCTGTCGTCTTCGGATTGTAAGAATACTGCAAGGGTGTAATTAGGATGCAACCTTTACACTGTTCTTTTATAACTGAATGATATTGATATGATATTATATTGATGATATTGATAATGGCCATAATGGGCAATAATATCCCATGTTCGATCTGTTCGCATCCTTTATTGTGAAAGCTCACGGTTTGTGCTCCTCAATAGAATGGAAGTTAACACATTGCGCTCCAGAATTAGAATATAAACTAATTGTAGACCTGCTCTAGATATTTATTTAGGCCACAGTCACTCAAAAGGGAGAAATAAAAAAACTTTTATAAAAAAATTAAACCGACTTCAAAAAAGAACACTGAAAAGTATTAAATAACTATCCCTTACGGATCGAAACTTAAGTACAAAAATAACTTTATAAAAATACGATACAGATACCCATATAATTAAATTTGACAGTTATTGAAGTCGGTGCCAAATCAATGTTCGACAACGGAAAGTCTATTAGTTTAGTAGGCTTGGCACCGACTTCAGTAACTGTCAAATTTAATTATATGGGTATTTGTGTCGTATTTTTATAAAGTTATTTTTGTACTTACTTAAGTTTCGATCCGTAAGGTATAGTTATTTCATAGTTTTCAGTGTTCTTTTTTGAAGTCGGTTTAATTTTTTTTATAAAAGTTTTTGTAACAAACGTGTCAAATCACTCCTCCAAAATTTGTAAAAACAACACATCTAGAGAGCTAAAAAAAGCTGGAGATCCTTTTTTTTGGCAAATAATTGATATATGGGAAGAAAATCGTACACACACAAAAAAAAAAATAAAGAGGGTAGTAAATTAAAACAACTAATTCCAAATTAAATCGAAGTAATTAAAACAAATCAATAACTCTTATTCAAGAGTTTAACTTACAGTTGTTTCCTCGTCTGCTGCTCGAGAATGAATGAATTTTTATCGAATTACAAGAGCTTATCGACGCCATTCTTAGCGCCAAAGCAAACTTCCGCTCAAACAGATGAACTCAAACTCTCAAACGCTCAGTCAGATGGCGTCGCAAGCGCTTGAATTTACATTGATTTTTGGGCAATCAGCAATTAGCAATAATTATTAGTAAAGCAGTTTTATAATTAATTTATCAAATTACTAAGGCTCATTAGCAATCAAATACTGCAATAAAAAAATAAAAAGACTTACTTTGAAACACCATAATGATTTTTCAAACAAACTAACAATTTATTTATTGGAAAATTGAAGTAAAATGTTAAAGCAATAAAATTACTATCGACTAGATGATTATTAAAGTAATTAACAATTTTAGGATAACTTATTCATAACAATAATCATTATAAATCAAATCGCCGAATAATCGTTTGGCGACAGTTAGAAATCATGATCGTATAATTAAATAATCGTAGATAATCGTTGCGGCGACAGATATAATTTTATTAACGTGTTCATTATTTCGTAAGAAAATACGTTAAATAACTCTTTTTTGTTAAATTTTATATTAAATGTTATAAAAATATTATAAAAATATATATATTATATATTATAATATTATAAATTTTTGTAAATTGCCAAACAAAAATAGCAGAAAAAACAGGTTTTTAACCCTAAGTTGCGACCAATCAATGGCAACAGCCAGCCAGCAGACACTAATGAGACAACTGATTACTTCGATTATGTCTTGAGTGGTCAAGACATAATGAGAGTAATCAGTTGTCTCGCTCTCACATGCTGGCTTGCTGCCAAGCTTGTTTATAAATCCGGCTTTGCTACTGCACTTCGTAGAGATTCATAGTAAAATGCACATAGTACGCAAGAATGAAATGTAAATACCGCGTACAATACGATTCTACTTTATTCTTCATTATGTTTATTTGTTTGTGTGTGTGATACTTATTACATTTATTTATTTATTTGTTTAACTCTTCAGTCAAAGATTTTTATAAACACTAAACGTACACGAAACGGTTGTACTTCGTTTGTCTTTCTATTATTTAAATAATTAATAAACTAAAACCAAAACCTTTTTTAATAATGATTTTAGGTAAAGTTATAACTTCTAGACAATCGCGATATATTCAATAATAACTCGCTTATAATTTCCCACTTAAAAAAAATTTTACATGTAATGAAATTCCCAAGTTTTTTGTGTTTCTAAATTGCGTCTGAATACGTCAATGCCTGACGTGCAACATTTTGTTCTTTGTCTAGCATTATAATTTGTATATGTCTTATCCTTGTCATGTTCACGTAACAAATCAAAATGACGTAAATAGCGATTCAAATGTACTCGTATTACGTGAATTATACTTTAAACACGAAGCGTAAGATTGAATTTAAAATTTGTTATTTTTGACAAACTTCGTTTCTATCATGCAAGTATATTTTACGAACTTTTACAACCTTATGCTTTGAGGGTAAGGTCTACGTTAGATTAACACAATATTACCGATAGTACATATGTCAATTCGGACAATAATTCGCTTTGGTTTTATAGAAGATTATGAATCTAGTTCATTATTTGTGATCGAAGCTTCTATAAAAATGTTTATGGGAAATGATCTGTTTTTGCACCACGCCATAATAAAAAAAAAAAAAAGATCTGTTTTAGTCGCACTTATCGAAGAACCAATCATCGTGTTTCGAATAGACGGAATGAAAATAGTATCTTTACGCCGATTCACTATTTTGATCCAGAGCGGAGCAAAGGAATAAAGGATACACTACTTTTCATTCCTCTCTGTGATAAAAATAAATTAGAGGCACTGTTAAGTCAGGTGAAAATTGTTTGCAACACAACATCCAATGAAAGATGCAAGACGTATTGCAACATTTTCCATACATTTTAATGCGTTCGCGAACACACTAAAAACAACCGCGCGCACGCAACCTGCATTCGCGTCGCGCTCGTTGGTTTCTGCCGATTGTCGGTTTTTCGATGAACGGTTTGACTTGCGCGTAGTGTGATTTGGACGGGAACGTGTGCGCCGCGAGAAGGAACACCTTCCTAGCGGTTCCATGGCACAATATAAACATAACAGTAGGATGTCTTCATAGAAAATTAGCGTACGCGGTTTGTATGTGTGCGCGCTAATACGCACACACCGTGGCACGCACACAACAGCAATGTTCTGGATGAATATGGATAATTATTGCGGGGTCGCAGGCGACGCGAACATGCACACGAACATGCAAACAATTTCATTTGTCTTTGATTCGTTCTTCACATCGTTGCAAATACGAAAATGTCTAAATCACATAAATGAACACATTATCAAGTCCTTAGATGCCTAAATAATTGTAGTTATACGAATCCTGTTGTCATTCTTGAACATAACTACAATAAATGAAATTTAATAAACTTAGAAAACTTATCCGTGTATATTGTTTTTAAATTTTTTTCTTATTATATACTAAACGTATAACTAAACTAGATGCTCTCCGCATCACACTCCCAACACAAGTAACACAACAACCCTACGTATCCGGCCGAGAGTACGCAATTCCGTTACACATGAGGCGGGAGTCGACCTTCTTTTTTACGTATTCTCTGTCCATGGTCTGTGATGTGCGAGCGCGCGAACGACTGCCAGGAACGGCCGTTCGCGGTAAGGTGCGTAGCATCGCATCACTTAGTTTCAGGCTTGTGACAGTCCTGTGAGTTATGATTAGTTTCGAACCTCGATTAATAACTAAATTCTTCCGAACGAACGAAAGCACTTCTGTCGTTTAGACTATCCACCTTAAAAGTCAATTGCTTGTCAGTGTGCTGTCAGTCTGACTCACACTCCGAATCTGGCTACTTTTCTATTTCGAGTTGAGTTTTGGTTTACCTTGTCTTTTCTTCCCTTTCATGCTTGAGTTGAGGACCTTGAAACGCCTATTCTCCCTAGTTGTTCGATGTAAATAGTCCCCTAAAGCGCTGTGTTGGTGATTTTTCGGAATCACTAGGATATACATAGAGATACACAAAAAGTATAGGTACCTACGTATGATGGTACATTGATAGCCAACTAAGATATTACAAACACACAAATGACGAGAAATTAAGTTGTTAGCGAGTGCGATTATTTTATGACGGATTATGTCATTTAGTATCGATTTACGATTCGGTAATAAATAAAACTAATACAGCGTCTAAACTGATGGTAGCATTGTTAAACGGATTTATAGTTGCAATGACTCACGTAAGCAACAAGGGGTCATTGTTCAACAATTAAAAAAAATCATAGAATATTTATACAGTCAATTCGAATTATTGTTTTTCATGACTAGATCAAAACTAATTCCAACTATATATTATAAATTCGAACATTTGTTTGTCCTTCTTTCGCATCCTTTCAACGTGAGAAAGTAAGTGATTCCCACGGGAAATACGAGATCATGCGGACGAAGTCGCGGGCGGTTATTACTTAATAATAAACTGAAGTTAAAAATAAGTTATTCAAAGTTTTTCGCTCAAAAATACTTAAAATCCCAATACACGGAACCACACACTTATAAATCGTTCGCACCGACCTACCGACACACATTCGTCTTTTTATCATCAAGGACTTAAAATTCAATATTAAAATTAGTAGAGGTAAAGGAACCAAGGAAACCGCTTTAACACGCAGTAATGTTACATTATATTATTGTTACTGTGGCTTTAACATATTATATTAACACGCTTTTAAATTAGGTTCACTTGTATATATGTATGTAATGGAATCTTTCAGCTTAATTTTTACCAATTTCCAGAACTCTGATCAGCTTGAAAATTTGCACAGGGGTCAAGGACTGATGACAATACAATTATTTTATAACTTTGTTCTAATGTCCTGACTAGAATCATCAGGATAAAAAGAAATTTAAAAAATGAATGGTACGATTATGGTGCCATAGATGTCGCTACGGAACGTTTCTACATGCATTTTGAAATTATTACATTATTAAGTCAAACGTATTGCAATGGACCACACTAAGTTTTTTTGAAATAATCTGAATTTTGCGGAAAAAATTATAGTTTAAAAAAACTAAAAAAACCCGCTTTAATGGCAAATCGAACTAAAAAGTAGAGAATATTTTTTAAGTATCAAGAGCTTGTGTTACAGCAATAGAAAATTGCAACAACAATTTGGAATAAGATTAAAATAAAAATTAAATTATTAATAAAATAATTCAATTATAGTAAAAAAAGCGTGGGGTGCTTGATAATATAGTAAATTGCATTCCATGCTTTTTTACTATAATTGAATTATTTTATTAATAATTTAATTTCTATTTTAATCTTATTCCAAATTAATTAGTCGTAATTGATTGTTGCAATTTTCTATTGCTGTAACACAAGCTCTTGATACTTCAAAAACATTTTCTACTTCTTAGTTCGGTTTGCCATTAAAGCGGGTTTTTTTAGTTTTTTTTTTCTCTTTAAAGGAAACTGCGACACAAAAAAGTACGACATGTCATTCATATGTCTACGTAAAAATTTAAGAAAAAATTATTTAATTTATTTGTTTCATTTGGAAAACGCCTCCTGCAATTTCTACTCAGGACTGTTACAAAATTATTGCTCTGCACCAACAAGGGCAAAATATTAGTGCCATATCGAGAGAATTATTCATATCGTTAGGCTCATCATAATGTCACTAATCTATCAATGCATTGTTCAGCTTTATATTCTTTTTTAAAACTATTTACATTCTTTTTTTTTAGCGAAATGCAGTAAACTTATAGGTCAGAAGGTATGCGAAAGAATGCGACGTGCTAGACCATCGTCAAGAAAATCGTGGCATTGCGGCGTTATCAAATGAACAACGCATGGAAATGTTACGAGCTTACGAAATTGATGGGCTTATACCAACTAGACAATTTGCTGAGCGTTTCAATGTACATACTAAGAGTATAAGAAATCATTTACATTCAATTAATTTATACTACAGATATCCTATCCTACTTACGAAGTAGATCTAACAGAAGCTCATAAAAATGCACGTGTTAATTTTGCACGGCAATCTTTGAGTTTGGATTGCTCGTCTACAATTTTTTCGGATGAAAAAACGTTTAAATCAAGTGATTACGGTCGTCTGAATCTATGGCGGTATAACCATACACGCTCCCAAGAAAAAAACGTTATACAGGGTGGGCCAGAAAGAATTGCGAATTTGAAAAAATCATTAAAAAAAACTAAGTACAATTCACATACAAATTTTTATTTCTACAAAAATTTACATCTGGGAAATTCATTTCTTAAAAATAACATCATCCAGATGTGCACCATCGCGCTGCAAACATTCTTCGAATCTGAACCTCAAATTGGTAAAAACTCGCTGGCACATTGCACGGGGAATATCTGCCATTTCTTTCCGGATATTGGTCTTCAACTGGTCAATTGTGGCTGGGTTATTGGAGTAGACTCTACTTTTTAGGTATCCCCACAAAAAAAAGTCCAGTGGTGTAAGATCCGGACTTCTAGGAGGCCATTCAATGTCACCTCGGCGCGATATCAGTTTCTCAGCAAACATCTCGTTTACGACCGCCAAAGAGGCATTAGCTGTGTGGCATGTCGCGCCATCTTGTTGAAACCATGTCGCACGATTATAGGCTTCAAATTGTTGCAGTTGTGGAAAGAAAAAATCCCTTAACATGGCTATGTATCGGTCAGAATTTACAGTGACAGATTGGTCTTGTCGATTTTCGAAGAAGTGGGGTCCGATAATTCCCTGCGCTGACATAGCCGCCCAAACGGTTACTTTCGGCGAATGTAGAGGCTTTTGATGTTTTGCACGTGGGTTCTCTGCAGCCCAGTAACGGCAATTCTGTTTATTCACATGCCCATTTATGTGAAAATGGGCTTCGTCGGAGAACAGAATATTGTTGAAACTCCGAAAGCGTTCCAGCATCGTTTCAACGAAAGCTCTCCGTAAAATTGGATCATTTGGCTGTAATTCCTGCACAAGTTGAATTTTATACGGGTGCAATTTCAGATCTTTCAACAAAATGCGACGCAAAGATGTTCTGCACACCACAAGTTCGGCTGAACGCTTTCGAGTCGATAGAGCAGGATTACGTTGAACTGAAGCTCTAACTTGTTCAATTGTGTCTTCCGTTCTTGTTGACCTTGGGCGTCCCGCAGGCTTCTGTTTGAGAGTCGAACCAGTAGCTTCGAACTTTCTGACCCACGATCGAATCACGCTTTCCTTCGGACACTGATTTAGGTCATGTAATCCAAACTCACGTCGAAATAAACGCCGAACAATAGCGCACGAATCGTGATTTTTATAATAATGTTTAACGCAGAATGCACGTTGCGCTCCGGTGAAGTGATCCATCGCGACTAAATTTCCGAGAACCGAGCTACTTAACCCCACCACCCGCGCAGTCCCCTCTCTAAAGTTTCAAACGCAAGAGTGTTTTTAAAATCGTACTCATTTCTGGCCCACCCTGTACATAATAAAGAGTCGGGCCGTATCTCGTGTGACTTGTGGTGAAGGATGACTTTTGATGGAGTGGTAAAACTCGTTGAGCTACCTCTGAGCTACCAGTTCACTGCGGTCCACCTCCGAGGAACAGGTCTGCCTCACATGCCCGACCTGTAGACACTTATAACAACGAAGGGGTCTCGGCTCCAGGAGCGTCACGCTCGCCGAGACCCAGCCCACCAATAGCCTAGTCTGCACCAGTTTTTTGGCCGCCACCGAAAGGCAGCGAACCCACACTGTACCCAACCCCGAGGGGGTGCGCCGAATCTCCCCGACCTTAACTTGGTCTACGGTCCAGGTTCCATCCCTCACGATGGCAGCGGACAGTTCGCTTGCCGTTACGGAATCATCCAGGCCGGATATACGGAGCTCGGACGACTTGACCGCCCTGGAGATCCGGACCACATTCGGTCTTTAGCAACAACCTTTTTTTTTTTTTTTTTTTGCGTCAGGAAATGCTTTATGCATCCCGTCCTGCCGTAGGGGGGTGGCAGGGGGGTATGTGGGACTCCTCGACATTAGGGTGCTAGGCCGAGTCTACCCACTAAAACCTGACGGTGTTCCTCGAGAGCCTTGATGCCGGGGCAACGGGAGCGCGTTGACATTCTTCCGCGACCCCGGCGGCTATGCCCAGCCTGAGCCGAGCCCTCCTCCGTTTGCGGGCAGTTTGACCTGCCCGCTCTCCTGGGAGGCGCGCGGGAACACCGCGCGCACCATCCCGAGGCCATTGGTGAGGCGCCTTCCCCCGAAGGACACCCCAGGCCTCCGAAGTGGCGGCTTCCGCACCCCGCCTACACCACGGCAGGGGCGTCAGCACGCCCACCTGATTTTTACGTGTTTACTCACGGGTTTAAACAAGTTTTCCTTCTTCCCACCTCTGATTTTAACGTGTTGTCTCACGGGTTTCATTTCGAGTTTTCCTTCTCTCCACCTTTGATTTTAACGTGTTTTCTCACGGGTTTCATTTCGAGTTTTCCTTCTCTCCACCTCTGATTTTTACGTGTTTCCTCACGGGTTTTTAAAAGTTTTCCTTCTTTCCACCTCCGGGGTCACAATACCCTTCCTGGAAGAGGGGCAAGTGACCCCGACGCCTGACCCCCGCCCTCACGCAGAGGACGGGGAACACAACTTGTCCCCATAAATGGGGACATCCCCCCCCCGGTCCGGGCCAGGCCCTTTCGGCACTGCAGCCTCATCGGCCCCGACCCGGTACTGAGGGCGCCGCCGAAGCACCACCCTCAGGAGTGTTTATCGACTCTCCAGTCTAGATCCGCAGTGTTCAGTAGAAACAGGGTCACCTCGAGAAGGATGTAGACATGAAGTCTACGCACTGCGGTCTTGGGATGGCAGGCTAAGGCTCCACTTAATGGGAGCTATAAGCGCCTGTTGGTCCACCCCCTGTGGCGGGTCACCCACATCACTCGGCCCCTTTAGCAACAACCTGCTCAAATATCTTGCAAAATTCCCAAGTTATTGCAACTAAGCATGATACCATTCTCACTTCATCATTAATCTTTATATATATTTTTATTATTTTATGAGTATTTATATATATTTATAGACACATATATATACTATATATTCTTCGACACTGCGGTTTCATATAAAGTGTCTTCCACAAAGGTTGTCTGGAAGAGGTTGCTTTGAGCGATAAGACCGCCTTGCTCATATTAGTTTTAAGTTTAATTGTAAACGATTTTTGATAGAATGTGCGCAACAAAGAATTTATTTATCTAACATTCTGCTTATTGAACATTTGGCGTATATTGCCGTGCAAAATTAACACCTGTTTCTATAGCTTCAGTTAGATTTAGGAAGCAGGATATCGGTGATGTAAATTCATTGAATACATAAAAACATATTGGACATTCTGCTGCCGCAAATGAAAAAGAATTAAACTTTTTGCGTTTTGAATGTTTTGCGCATTCGTTGGAATGCACGCATTTATTTTCTCTTTAGAAATTTGTTTAAAATAAGAGTTTCGCTTCGATGAGCTTCGATTCTGCATTACTATCGAGAGTAGTGTAATTTGGTTGATGAAGTTGTTTTTATTTTTTTTACCCTTTTTATTTTTGTGATATTTAAATAAATGATCGGAAATTAACCAAATTTAATTTCTTTAATTTCTTATTATTTTTAGTGAAAATTGCTTTATTTATTTATTTTTGCATACATGAGGTAACACCAAGATTGGTCCCTCACGACCTTGAAACGAATACTAATTTCAATTTCAAAGTTTGAGCTGCCATCTCATCGTCTGCAATTCGTCGTTAATCGTGTTATCTCGTGATTGTATAATACGGCCAATTTAAAGTGTCGGTCAACCTCTGTGGCCAACCTGCTAAGCATTACCTTTTCGCGATAGTACTTTAGTCTTATTTAATTCTTTTTTAATTAAAAAAACAATTTTATTTTATAGGATGCAACAAAATGCGAAAAATATCTCAAAATTGTTTAACGATAGACCACTATCCGCAATGGACAGCGCCATCTATTGGACAGAGTATGTAGCCCGATATCGTAACGCACCACCGTCATTACCTTCGAAAAATAACACATGGTTCGAGCAGTTGTTGCTAGATGTCTATATAGTGTTGTTTATTATATTGTTATTAATTTATTTTGTTATAAGAATACTGTTAGAAGCCATAAAGATTTTTTGTAAGTTGATTTGCAAGAAGAAAAGTAAACGCGATTAATGAGTTTTAGAAAATAAATGAAATACTGATAAGTTCAACCGTATTTCAGATAAAATTGCATTTATTCCGACTATTGATTTTATAATATTTGAAATGCATTGATTGTGTATTATTATTAATATGTGTAATGTTGGGTTATTTCGTTATTAAATTAAGTAATTACCAAATTTATTTACTTTTATTGAAATTTTTGAGTAGGTAGATACTGTAATTATTTGTGTAAGTATTATTATGTACCTATATGTATTATAAACCTAAATAAAAGCTAATTACTGTGCCTTAATCTATCATTTATAAAACACCTATTTGTCTAACAAAAATATGATAATTGTGATGATAATAGTGTTACTATAATATTATTGTAATACTTGCTGTGACCTGCGGTTCGACTCGCTTTTTCCGGGATAAAAAGTAGCCTAGATTACTCTCTGAAAGTCTTCTATCTGCCAATGAAAGTCCCATCACAATCAGTTCAGCCGTTTCGGCAAAAAAAAAACAGACAGACAACATTTTAAAAAGGTGTGTGTGGGATATTAACGCGTAAATAACTATAATATGAGCTTAAGGTAAAGACTTATTTCAAAATGGCAGACGGAAACTTAAATTTTATTTATTTATTTGTATAGATTTCACAACAATATTTCATAACGTGGGTATAAAAGTATTCCAAATAACAATAAGGTCTTTATTTGCCTGTTTTAGATCGACTTGTAATGTTATGAGAAGTTAACCTAATTAGTTTATCCGAATATATCCGAAAAAACATTAAATTTATAAACCTAAAGGGCTAAAAATGGTATTGTAATTTAACTGTTGTTCGCGCTATAATTAGTGCATCTACCAAGTTCCGGGTTTTGATTCTGGTCTAGTTATGAGCTCGGGCGTTATAGTGCTTCCCTTAGTTCATTGCTGGTACCCATAGTACGTACTTTGTGCATAGTACTTACAAGTGACGTACAATTAGTTTTATCTTTACACTATTGTAGCATAAGCCTAATTGATTACTTTTGAGTTATACCTACACTTGAAGGTGTAATTTTCCAGTGTTTATCTTTTATAGCAAGTTACAAAGTATTTTCTAGTTTCAGCTTAGTTACTGCCATATCTGTTAAAAACAGTATAGTAGGTATATCTATAGGTACTCACTTAACACAAATATGTAGAAGTAATAAATGGTAGTGCCTCCGTTCACTCATTAATAAATATAAATATTTAAACACAATATATCACCTATAAATAATTATTAATAATAATAATAAACTCAGACTCTCAGAAATAAACTCAGAGAATTATTATAATAAGGTAAATAAAATCAACTTTAAGTAGTGCAATATAATTACTGTATTTAAATTATAATGTAGGGACTTACGTATAAATCGTTGACAAACAAAATCCCTTGTGATGGATTAATTTATTAGGTAAGGGGTTTCCCGAATCTATGTAAAACAGTCTCTTTTGTTATCGACTTGACATAGGTATTATCATAAAGTTAGTATATCACGCTAGTATTATACTACGAGTATATTTATGGAGTTTATGTATTCTTCTACGCGATGTGAATTTAATCTACTTTTGGGGGAGGTGTTTATATATCTACGTGATTAGAAAATAAATGCTGATATAACAAAATCAACGTCGTCGAATGCACGTCGCATTCTTTCGCATATCTTCTGATATCTTTGAATATGTAGTTTGTAGTTTTTATGTGCCCTATGTGATGTGTAGTATCGGCTACCGCAAGAATCTTAGGTAACGCCTGTTGTTTTCATAGAGACTTATCATAGAGTATTGTTGATTGAGAAATTTTGTGATATTTATCCGACTACAGTTGTCACTGGGTTTTTAGTGGGTATCTGAAGTAGGGTGACCCGAGAACAGCCATGCAATTCTGTAAAAACTCGGATCACCCAAAGAGAGATTCGCTCGACAATTCACCCCACTTCGCATTCGAACTCACTTGACCTTCAAATGGAATTCTCTAAACCAAACATTCTAGAAGCGAAGTAAAGTGATCTTAGATGCGAGTTTGTCGGGGATTGCGGGGAGTGAACATCTTTTCGTCTTAAAGTATTTTAACTTCTTCTGAGATAATTACATTAAATAAAATTCGTTTATTTAGATTGCATTGTTATATTTAGCGAAACTTCATAAAATTCATTTACGATAGTACTACTCTCCGCCGCCACTCATCGAGGCGGCGCTAGTATCTCTGTCGACTTTAGAGAATACCAAATCACAGTTGACAATCTCACCGCGGATTCAGAAGTGAATTTGACTAATTTGCGTTAGACAATCGCACTACAGGTAGGTAGATGGACTAAAGGTGTGGGGCAAATAAACCAGTTTATATTACGTAGTATCCTGGTTTATTAAGCCAATAATCCGCCATATGCCGGGTTGTGCGGCGTATGGTCTTCCGTAGATATTAGGGAGTCACTGGCCTGAATCCTTCGGTAGTTTCGCTCAGAAGCTCTGGTTTGGTCTTGGTGAATTTTAGTATCGAGCGGGTATTCTGGAGGTTTCCAGTCACGACTAGAAGGATTCTAGTCGTGACTGGAAATCCACGAGTTATTATCTCTAATTTTGATTAAAATTGTGGTTAACATGCCTGTTTTGTTCAAATTAAAAGCCACTTAACCCTGTTTCTTGCTAAAACAACATAAGTCCAGAAATGTTTTTCTCGTTTTTCTTCTTATATTATTACCAAATTATTAAAAAAATTTTGGATATTTAAGACTGTTAAGTCCAAACACTGTATTCAGCACAATACGAATTCATTTACTAGTAAACGATACAGTTTCTTTTGATTTCTGAAAAATTGTACTTGCATAATATATTAAGTTTTTTTTGCGCAATGACCGATTCTACTAATATTAGTTTGCAGTTTAACAAAAAATTTAATATTCAATTTTATATATTATATTTTATACATATATTATTTTATACATGGACATTAATGTAATAGTACCTATGTGAATGTAATGTAATGTAGATAATTGGAAATGTTGTCAATCCCTTCACCAAATTTATTATACAAATTTATTATTGTAGTTTATTGTAGTTTATAAAAACATTCTGATTGTAGTTTATAAACATTCTGAATATAATATACATAATATACATTCTGCCTTTGAGTCTGGGTGTTGTTGGTTGACAGCATTTAGTTATATTTTAGTTCCTATAATTAAGATCTTTTAAGGAATTATTATAACTAACCAACACATAAATAAATAAAAACAAAAAACGTAATAATAATAATAGTAGATTTAGTAGAAGGTTTCTGGCTTTAGGTCAGAAAGTTTTCTGCGCTTTCGTGGATCTAGAGAAAGCATTCGATAGAGTAGTGCGGAAGAAATTGTGGAGTCTTCTGCCTGAATATGGCGTGGAGGGCTCCTTACTGCAGGCTGTGAGGTCATTATATCGAGACCACAGAGCCTGTGTAAGGATAGACGGTGACATGTCGCCCTGGTTTGAAGTCTGTTCTGGTGTCAGACAGGGCTGCGTGATGTCTGCCTGGCTATTCGTGCTGTATTTGGACAGTTGCCTCCAGAGATTGAAAGGTAATATGAGTGGTATGGGATGTGGTGACACAGTAGTAAACTGCCTATTGTACGCTGACGATGCTGTGCTAATAGCACCATCAGAAGCAGAGTTGCAGACACTAGTCACGTGCATGAAAGAAGATTGTGAAGTAAAAGGATTGAAAATGAATGTGAACAAAACTAAGGTTCTGGTGTTTGAAAGAGAAGCGGAACAAACGAAATGTGTGATTAGTGTAAATGGAAAATGTCTAGAACAGGTGAATGAAATTGTGTACCTGGGGAGTGCGTTTTCGAGGGATGGAAGATGTGAGTTGGATGTGGAGAGACGGGTAGCAGCCGGCAATAAAGTGAACGGTGCTCTGTCCGCATTAGTGGGTAGTGTGAATATATCTAACACTGCTAAAATGGCCATCCACAATGCGGTGTTGGTGCCAACTTTGTTGTACGGCACTGAGGCCTGGATATGCCCGAAATCGAGTGAAAGTATGATAAATGCTGTGGAGATGCGGTCTCTCAGAAATATGTGCGGTGTCACGCTTGCGGACAGGATAAGCAATGATGAGATACGCAGTATGACAGGGTTGCACAACAGTGTTATTGTAAAAATGAAGAAAGGAATGCTTAGATGGTTCGGGCACATGGAAAGAATGAGTGATGAAAGACTGACGAAGAAAATATACAGAGCAAAAGTGAGTGGTAAAAGAAGCCAAGGAAGACCAAGGCTGACTTATGAAGATCAAATAGCCAGAGTGTTAGCAGACGGAAATGTCAAAAGCACTCGCATACCTAGGCGAAAATGTGTGAGGAGAATGATGAGATTTGAGGAAGCGAAAGAGGTGTGTAAGGACCGCGACTCCTGGCGCTCCGTCCTCTCTGACTACCCCGTTGGGGATACAGCGTGAAGTTATGTTATGTTATGTTATGTAGATTTAGTAGGCATATAAGTTCATCTCATACTTACCTATTTCTTCTTTGCATTGGAAATAATTACTTCAATAGCTATTATTAATAAAAATATGTTTTGTTTGAAACTAAAATTATAAAATAAAATTTAATTAGAAAATAATTTAATAGTAAATGCTTTTTATTAAAGGGCTAGTCTAGAAAGTAGAAAAAAGGGGATGACATTTAAAAATGTAAAATTTAAATTAGTTCAGAGCAAAAATGTAAATATTTTCCTCTAGCAAGTTATAAAGATTATTAGCTAAATATTTAAAAACTTTTAAAGAGCACTCTAAACCCTTGTAAATGCAATAATGAATTAAAAGCAAAAAATGATTAAGCAGCAAATAATATGTTCTGAAGTATTGGTGTCGAATGTTTTTTAATCTTTTTAAAAAAGTATTTAAACATTTTTTTTTTGCTAGAGGGAAATGTTTAGATTTTTGCTCCAAAATTTAGATTCTAAAAATTTTATTTCTTTATATTCATTGCTGTGGAAGATTATTTCTTTATTTTCTATTTTCAGGGCTCATTAATAAAAATGACTATTTTACGATTTTTTTATTTCTATCCTATTTTTTATAATTTATTCTAAAATTTACAATAATAGCTTAAGGGTTAAAAGTAAAAAAAATATGGTAGAAACTATTTTCAAGTACTCAATGGATGCAATCAGAAATTGCAAATTAATAGTGAATCTATTAATTTTAAACTTATAATTTAAAATATTAAATATTACATTTTTTTTTACTACTTATTCTGTTGCTTCATCTCATATTATTATATTTCAACTATTTTTAGTAATTAGTAGTTTTTACGAACGTTAACGTAACGTTAGTTTTTACGAACACGGGAAGAGATCGCTACATGGAGACGAGCGCAGTTGGAGTTGTTATTACGGTGAATTGACATTTACTGTTCATGTTCAATACGTAAGTCGTAAAGTCGATAAAATAGAGGTTTTGATCAAAAATTAAATATTAATGAGTAATAAAACAGCAGATGCAGACAAACGTTACTGCGATGGAATATTGATCGCTTTTATTTATTTGCAAAAATAATTGTTGGTGATCTAATTTTGTAACTCGTTGCCGATTCGTATTCCTTCGTAATGTCTGTAGTGATTAAAATCACGTATATTATTATCATTTGTTGAATTTTTATTGTTACATTTTAATGAAATGGGAATATATTTTAAGGCGACGCATTGGAAATTTTGACGGCAGGGATATCAATTTTTCTAAGTGACTACAAAACATAAGAAAATGATA
This sequence comes from Zeuzera pyrina, assembly GCA_907165235.1. Classification (NCBI taxonomy): domain Eukaryota; kingdom Metazoa; phylum Arthropoda; class Insecta; order Lepidoptera; family Cossidae; genus Zeuzera; species Zeuzera pyrina. The sequence goes on along the minus strand of OU015620.1, from coordinate 21,919,030 downwards.
TTTGGTAACCTGATTTTTCATTCCATTGACTTTATTTTGACAGTTGCAATACACGATTGGTTAACTTTTGTAACAAAAATGAATATCAAAGAAACCTCTTTTAAAACAGAGATTTACATTTTTAGGAGTAACGGGACCCATTTATGTTTCTAAATTTTCTGTATAGTTTTAATCTAAATATATTCTTCAGAATGACAGTTGGATTTTTTAAAATTATTATAATTTTTAAAATAAACGAAAATAACTAATTTTTCGTATTTTTCGTAAGCTAGAAAGCGCACCTTTGCATAGACCAGGGGTTCCCAAACTTATTTTGTCTACTGCCCACTGAGAATAAATTATTTTTTAGCGCCCCCATTTTTTCACCTACTGAAAAACCACTTTAACTTCAAATTAAATTAATTCATTATTGTGAGCTATATTAGCGGAGATTAAACATTAATTCCAAACGAGACTTTTACTATAACCCGCAAGAGTTAACTTGAAACCTGAGCGCAGTAGGTAATACACAACGGCGCTCGGTCTCAAGTTAACTCTTACGGGATACACCTGCCAATGAGAATGATTATTGAAACGCAACTTTATAGTATTCAAACAGAGTATCTTTTATTCAAAATAAAACAAATATAATCGATCCTTATATAAAAACTAATGTGAAGGATGAATCTGATGCTGTTTAATAAGTTTGTTGATATCAGATTCCAATTTACTCAAAAACAGTCGCAAGTCGCCACGTTTGGTAACATGCAAACGATTTCTCTTTTTAGTAAGCAGTGTTGCCACAGCACTAAATCCACGTTCACACAAATATGACGATGGGAATGCTATCAAGAATCGCTGAACGATTGACCACAATCCAGGGTACAATTGCGGGATCGGTTTTTGTAGCCAAAATTCTTGGTAACCATTTTTGAACTTGATTTTTATTTCCTCGTTTGTTGTCAATTCTATAAGTTCTTCTTCCAGCTGAGGTGACATTGCTGTGTTGACATTTGAAAACGGATCCAACACCCAGTCTGGTATTTCCAAGTTCAAAATGTCCTGGTATCGTTCGGTGAAGTCAATGTGGAGGTTTTCCAAATGTTGGCAGTAGGCAAACAATTCGTCGTTACTGCATGATACTGATAAATTCGGAAAATTGTGAAACTCACGTCTGCCCATATTCTTTTTGTGTAGAAGCAGTTTGGCTGCGAAAGCAGCAACGACGTTTTTTGTTTTAATTAAATTTAGTTCATCGCCTTGCAGTTGGAGATTCATGTCGTTGAACAATTTATACAGGTCTGTCATGTAAGCTATATCATTCTTTGATGTGATGAGCTTGTTGTGCAATTCTGTATCTTTAGTTTCCAAGAACTCTATAACAGAGTCAAACAGGTTGTAAAATCGAGTCAGACAATTGCCTCTTGATAGCCAACGAACTTCAGTACGAAACAACAAACGGTTGAAATCCTCGTCATTAGTAACACAAAGCTGATGAAATAATCTATCATTCAAAGAGCTGTTGCGGATTTTATTGACTGCTTTGATGACATATTGCAGTGATTGAAATAGTCGTTCACTTAAGTTTCTAGCAACCAAATGTTGTCTATGAATAACGCAATGTACAGCAAGGACATCTGGAATTTTATTTTTTAAGTACGCTATGAAGCTATGAAGCCATCCGTAGCAACTGATATAATATTTTTCAAGGGAATCTCTTTCTCATCACAAAACTTTTCCAATGTATTGAATATGTTTTCGCCTTTTGTATCGGTCTCTAAATTTCTAGTAAATAATAGTTCTTCACATATTTTCTCATCTTTAATAAACCTCACGTAAGACAGCAACAATGCTTCATTAGTTGGTAAAGTGGACTCATCGAGCTGAATTGAGAATTGACTTGTCCTCAGGTGATCACACAATGATCCATCAATGTTTTCAGCCATTTCATCGATTCGTCTTTGCACAGAATTATTACTCAAAGGAATTTTTCGTATAATATCTGCGGCTGGTTTATGAAGCACACTAGTTATTACTTCCTTTATTGCTGGCAAAATTAACTCTTCTCCGATGTTATGTGGTTTGCCTTTTTGAGCAATTAACAAAGATATATTGTACGAAGCTCGAAGTCCGTCGTCATCTTGCTTAGCAGCCGCCGAAAATAGTTTTGCTACACTTGGCTGAGTATTATGCTTCTTCTCTAGGTCTTGAAAATATGCTACATTCTTGTCTTTCTTATCTGGATGCATTTTATTCAAATGATCTTGCAGTCTTGAAGGCTTCATTACTTCATTCGAAAATGTTTTTAAACATAGAAGACACAAAGGCGACGATGGGTTTGTCGGATTTCCAATGAATCCGAATTTAATATATTCCGCACAGTATTGCCTTCTCTTCTTTTTTAGTTCCGACATTGTTTTGTTTTAAGAAATACGTAAGTAAGTGTTGAACTTAAGTACTGCTCATCTATTGCGCGCGAAACCGCAAATGAAAATAAAATAAATATTACGTTGTTTATATAGGATTGCATAAGCAGCACGCACCGACAGGGATAAAACAAACATGCATAAACTCGTTTATCTCATTTGACGCTCAATCGTACTCAACAAGTCAGAACAAGTATTCTATGAACCAGCCAATTGATACAGGAATGCACAATTCGGGTTATTTAACAAAAACTTGTTAAAACATGATTGCCCGCGGTCTATTATCTACGAAAATTACCTATCTGGGAGTACTAATAACTATTAAAATGCGAAAGTGTGTCTGTTGTCTTTTTATTTGTTTGTTTGTGTCTACTTTCATTTCGAAACGGAACGGCCGATTGACATGGGAAAGGCTGGCATAGACCAAAGTCTATTTTGGATTAAATTATTGTCTATCAATGCGTCGCCTTAAATCATAATGCGGGTTCGACTCGGGTAAAGCATGCCGTACCTACCATGCACTAAAATGATTTTATATAATTTCTACACGTAGTTACGCACTCAACTATACGAAGTCCGTGCGACGTACGAGTAGACTATAGAGGTACATACCTACACGTACTAACATTATTATGGTATCAGTTGGGTGCTAAATGGAAATATGTATATGATAGTGTACTATATTGTGCTATAATTTTCCTTTAAACTTCTAGTAAAGATTTTAAAATTTTTCTTAAATTCTATTTCCAGTAGTTTTAAAAATAATCGGCAATGGATTTTTTTTCTTCTTTTCTACGTCATGGCAACCTGTTTTAATTAACAATAACCCTTGCTTTTGTTTGATTTGTTTATCTGTAGCGACTATTAGTCACAGTGACTCTTGCCAGTTTGCTGGGAGACTAACTTGCTGCATCAGAATCTATCCAAGAGTGTAGGGACACTATGTCTTTTCAGTGGTTTATGCTGTAACAATCCGTATCCACTCAGTTTAACAGCTAGTGCATTCTTATGTCCAGATAATCTATCTTGATATTTAATAGATACTAAATTTAATCTTCTATTTACATATATATATATGTTTATCCTCTACATGCGTTCCTGAATCAATCATCCGATTGTGATGAAAAATCAGCGAGTGGTTCTGCATATTGGTGAGTTGTGTGCCCGCCAAGGTTTATTAAATAAAAGACTACGCGAACGAAATGGCCGGCAACAGTATTTTATAATAGATACACAGTAATCTTTAGACCCTAGTTTCTCAACCTGGGGGTCGCGACCTTTGGGAGGGTCGCGATTGTTATTAAAGGAGGTCGCAGTCTGTAAGAAAAAGTAAGATACATAAAAAAGATTCGTTTATGAAAGAAATGAATTTTAGTGGTGTTATAAAATTAAATATTAATATTGGGTCCTTACATATGAAATTGGCGTTTTGTACGGGAGGAATATAAAGTCAATTTTTTTTTTGTAAAATATATTTAATTAATCAAAGTATGCACCGTTGTTATCTATGCACTTTTGCCATCTCATAGGTAGTTCATTGATCCCTTTACTAAAAAAAACCATGGGGGCGAGAATCAATAAACTCTTTGAAGGCGGTTTGGACTGCCGCATCGGAGTTGAATTTTTTTCCTTGTAAGAAGTTGTCCAAATTCCGGAAAAAATGGTAATCTGTTGGAGCAAGGTCCGGGGAGTACGGTGGATGTTGCAGACATTCCAATTGTAGCTTATCTAACTTAGTGGTTGTTTGTTGTGCAGTGTGTGGTCTTGCGTTGTCGTGAAGCAGCAGTGGCCTAGAGCGATTGACCAATCTCGGTTGTTTAGCAGCTAGTTCTTCCTTCATGGTTTGCAGTTGCTGACAATAGATATCTGTCGTAATCGTTTGGCCAGATTTTAGACAGCAGTAGTGAACGACACCGGCGCTAGTCCACCAAACACACACAAGTAACTTTTTCGGAGTCAATTTTCGTTTAGGGCAGGATTTGGCTGGGTCTCCAGGGTTCAGCCATTGCGACGAGCGCTTCCGATTATCGTACTGTATCCACTTTTCATCACAAGTAATGATTCGATTTAAAATCCCTTCATTATTGTGTCGGTTGAGCAAAGTAACACAGCAGTCGACGCGTGTTTGCAAGTGCGATTCACTCAATTCATGAGGTACCCATCGTTCAAGTTTTTTTACTTTCCCGATTTGCTTCAAGTGGATTAATACAGTTTTGTCACTTACCCCGAAGCCTGCAGCTATCTCTGAAGTGCTTTGTGATGGATCCGCTTCCACAATAGCCTTTAATTCTTCATTTTCCACTTTGGTCTCCGGCCGTCCACGGGGTTGGTTCTGAAGGTCGAAATTTCCAGAACGAAAACCTTCAAACCAAAAACGTACCGTGCTTTCTTTTGCGACACCAGCGCCGTACACATCATTAATCCTTCGAGCTGTTTCTGCAGCACTGGTGCCACGGTAGAACTCGTACTCGTAAATAAACCGATATTTCATGTTTTCCATTGTGCGGTAATAAGCGACGCCAAAGAAAAAAATAATGAGGAAAAAAACAAATGAATGACTGTTTTCAAAACTCAAATGTACCAGCTAAATGAATTTATAAATTTGAATTTGGAGTTCTTAACCAAAGAGGAGATATTTCAAATCAAAGTGGTCAGTACGACAAAACGCTAATTTCATATGTAAGGACCCAATATGTAATAACAACATGAAAAAATAAACTTTTAAACTTTCGCGTCGCATTATAAAATATCTTAAAACACGGGAGATTAACGCGATTACCTTTTATTTTTGCTTGACTTTCCGGCCGAGTTGCATCGGCCGTGGTCGCAAGTAAACTGTCGCAGCAACCTTTACTCCGTGTCCGAGGCAGATTTTATTCATCTACCCCCGATATTTATAAACAATTATTAGATTCCTACACACAACACTTACGGTGTAAACACACTTAACCGGATGCGAAAAACGAGGTTTTGTCATTTGAATCACAGGATTCCACGCTGTTGATAAATTGTTTCCGTTTTCCCGATTGGAAATTTTGTATCTCTTGATTTGAATTACTTCACGCACGACTCTTGGATAAAAGTGGCGATCGGTGGAAAGGACTTGTGGGCGATGAAATTCTATCCAATGATTCGTATCCGATGAAGAAGATGTTCCGCTATCGCTGATTTGGTTGTTTGCTGGTTTTTTACAGCTGCAATGTGTTCCTTAATCTGGTCAGCAATAGTTCACTTCGTTTGGCCGTTGTATGAGCTACCGCAACTGCAATCTATTTTGTAGACCCCTGGTGTCTCCAACGGCTATCCTTCGGTGTGCCCACTATTTTGTTTATCTTAGTTCCCGGTGTGTACTCAGTATGGATGGAGTACTTTTTTAATATTGATCCTATTTTGTCCGTCACTCCTTTCAAATAAGGCATGTAGGCGGGTTGTCTGCTGACGTCCGGATGTCTGTACCTCTTTTTAGACCGCCTCATTCGTCGGTTAATCTGATATCCGTTCTTTATCAGTACTTCCTGAACATGATTGAGCTCTTGCTCCAGATGTTCAGGGTCACATAGATCGTACGCTCTGTTCTTCAGTGAAGTTATAATAGATTGCAGATGACTGGGATGGTGGTGCGACGTGGAGTGGTATCTGTCGAGGTATCTGTCTGTGTGTGTAAGCTTCCTATAAACACAGTATGATAAAGTACCTTCTTGTCTCGCGCGTGCGCGTGCAGGGCCCTTTATGAGTTCAGCACGGTAACAAACGTGCCGGGAACTGCGTTAACATCGACCATGATATGCAGCACTATTAACAAAATTGTACAAATAATAGAGGCTAAATACCTTTAATGTCCGTTAGTCTTCAGGGTGGTAAAAGTCGGAGGTGGAAGTCGAGGTGGCTTCCGGTGCCGTAAAGCCACAAAACGGAAGATACATCCACTTATCACCTTCCTAACCTCTTTGCCTACCTCTTCAATAATTATATGGTAACATTATAATGCAAAACGATTAAATGCCAATTTCAGTCGGCGAACACAACATAACATGTAACATGTCACGGCAGAATTTCTTTTAGCTTCAAAACAAAAAAGACAATTGAGATTTACAACCAATATTCCAAAACTTTTTCTTTTTCTTAACACAAAGCGACCGAAGGCTTTCCTTAGACTTCTCCATAACAACTTCAATTCACACACTAAATTACCCACATACCAAAATAAATAAACTAAACCGGCGCTGAAGGGACAACTAGCGCCCTCTCTTGGTATTGTGAGACGATAGGAACAATAATTTGTTTTATTCCTAACAGCATTTAATATGTGCGAACCTGTTTACCGCAAGTGTTACGGGATGCGCGGGCGACTTATTTGACAAGTTCGTGCAAATACAACGCAGGTTAAAACCTCGCCTAGACAGCAATTTTAGACCGTCAGGCCGGCGGGCGCGATTTACACACGCGACAATTTATATTTGTAATGCGCGGTTTTGCGTTTTTACCGCCTGAGGGACCCTTGAAAATTTAAATTAAACGTATAAATAAATTATTAATAAAATATTATTATAATTCTAATTTCATAGTATAGGGGTCGCAAGACTTTATACTTAACTTTTTCGTATTTTCGTGGGTCGCGACATAATAATGGTTGAGAAACAATGCTCTTGACAAACATACCTTAGACTAAGCACTAATAAACTAAATAAACTTGTTTAATAGATACTGCGCTACGAACTGGGATGGTACCTAAGCACACCCACCTTTAGGGCAACTTAGAAAAATTTACTAATTTGTCTTGGACGATCGAACCCAGGGCGTTAGACAGTGGATGTACTAACCCTCAAACAAACTATATATCAATCAATAAATTTTGTGTTATAGTACTCATATCACAACTTCAGCACGAATCCGCAGGTGGAATCATCCTATTTTAATATTTTGGAATTTGGAGTTGGGTTAAGGAATCTACCTAAAACAATAAAAATTGAATTTTCAGATAAATACGTATATGAATGTCTTCACATTATTTCTAATGATGTAGACAGAAATATAAATCTATGATATAGTTCATTGCACAGGAAACATCTTTGAGTTCAATATTATAGGATGTGATACATACGAGTACATCTATACTTGTATACTAATATTATAAAGAGGTAATTTGTTTGTCTGTATGCAATGAATAAACTCAAAAACTATTCAAACGATTACATAAATTCTTCTTCCTATAGAAAGCTACATTATCAGCGAGTAACATGGGCTGTATTTTATTTACAAAAAAATTTCTACCCGTGCAAAGCCGGGGCGGCAAGCTAGTATTTATATATTTTCGAAATTATTGCTTTATGTAAAAATGTCCTGTTTATTATTACTCATCGTTTTATATATGTACATGATAAAATAAGAACCGTTATAAAAATTATTCGTGTTTGGAAAGCACGACATTAAATTTTTATATTTAACAGAAACTGGTTGACCGAAAACTCATCTAATAATTTCGGAAAATAAGTATAATAGTTTAGAAGTTAACAGGAGAATTATTATAACCGCACTCTGGTCTTAAAGTTCTTTGGAAAGTGATCGTGTGAATTTATTATTTTGTAAATAATGTGGTACCTTTGGGCCATGAGTTGAAATAGTACTTAACCAAATATTTAGTATTTATCAGTAGGTTAACAGACCTTAACCCAGTTTAACTAAAGGAGGCAAATAAGCCGTTGATATTGTGAGCCCACGCACAGTTTTTGCACGTATATGTCTTGCAAACGGATAGGGTTAACATTAATAGAACTGATGCAAAGTGAACGCGTTTAGGGAATTCGTCTACTATTTATAATAAAAAATATAACTTCTTGGATGCATAATTTAAAAAACAAAACAATTTATTTTTTTAATGAGTACTATATATTTCAGTTCTGGCTTACGAAGATATTTAATAAAAAAAATTAAGGTTAAAAAGGACTGAAACATCTTTTATATGGTAACCCTATCCTGCTGACGCCGTTGACGCCTGGGAAGGCCGTCTGATTGCTCGACCCTGGACACCGACCGCTGACGCTATCCTGCTGCGTATATATCTAAATAATAACATGTCATCCGCATACTTTTCAAGACTATAAAAATATTATAAAGGAAATGAATATAACGCACAGTCAAAATGGAAGTGACCTAATCCAAAATTACAGAATTACGAATTAAAAGAAAATTAACATACAAATATCCATTTGCCTATCCTATTCAGGATACAGCGTGAAGATCCCTGTGAGGTCTTGGTTCGGTTTTCTATTTCTTTTGTTATATTTTTCTAAAAAATATATTTATTATTTTAGGTAAGCTTAAAATAAAATATTTCACTTTCGCAAGACATTTCTATAATGATGACATAATAAATATTATATTTTTTTGACGAATACTACTTCTGACTAAAGTCTCAAAAGTATTAATCGACACGTGTTCACTTTTTAACGAAGCATTCTCTGATTTTTAGGATATTCCAGAATTTAAACTCGGGCTGCTAACCAGCACCAATGAGGTGCTATTTTGAGATTTTGTATATGTAATATACATATCTTACAGAATTACTAGTTTTTACGTTTTCTTATGTTATATACAGGGTTAATTTAAAAATACTAATAAATTCTTAGTATTTTGTACTAAACATTATCCCCAATAACTTTCGTTCTACGACTTTTAAAAATTTCATAAGTTTTTTCGTTCATATGAAAATCAAAGTACATTAAATGTTTCTGAAAATGGCACCTACTCTACCCGGTTGCCAAAGCGGCACACCCGCGCGGCGCTGACTGCACTGAGGCCCACACGCTTATTACGTAACTTGCAGACAGCATGCGACAGCCAATATCGCGCGATATATGCTGTCAAAACGAGAATTTGTGTAATGTAATTTGTATGGTGGCGCTAAATCAACTGTGAAAAGTGTATTTTACGGTCATAGAATAATAGATACGCAATCGTCATACATGATACCAATTTTTTATTACAATTAATGACCGGTCGCGTAATTTGTAGGTAATAACCCGCCGGTGCGCTTGCACTGTATCATTGGAATACGTACACAGAGTAATTACGTTTCAGACAGTACAACAAAACTTAACAAATGTTTTTTGACGAACGTATTAAGTTTCGAAAAAAGTCGTACAACAAAGTCGTTGTTAGGTGTGATGACAGAAATTTTGCACTAAGATATTATTAGTATTTTTCGATTAACCTTGTATAGTTATGGCAAATGGTAGGAAATTAGTTACAAATGTCTGTACGTAATTATTATGATAATATAATATTATTATGTGAAATGAAATCGAACTTTGATTAACCGCAGTGTTTCTTAATGATTAATTATATTTATTCCAATTTTTCAAATACCTAACTATATTATTGGTATCCTCGTTTTCCGTTCAACCTTTATCAATGCTTGTTCCAAGTTTCCAACATATTAGTTAACTAAGTACTTAATTCAGATCAGGGACGTTTTCCAGAAATCGATATGAACATGCGGTTTGCAAATTACGGATGATTCATCTCTAGTTCAGTGGTTCACTGGATCGCAGATATCGCCGGCCTCAACCTCAGTGACCGACACTGAGATTCAATTACTGCAATATTTGTCACACGTTCTCTAAATTCGGCGCCTAATTGTTTTAAGGTCGTTTCGCATTAAAATGATTGACGGAAAGATTCGTTTGGCAATGGAGTTTTAATGTGCTTGTCCGTTTCATTCGTAAGCTTGATTCATTGGGATTACTCGTAATAATTCATAGATAGTTGTTCTAAATATGACGTGTATAAGAAAATTAAAATATCAACCTTAAAATAATTGCAACACGGTATAAACTGGCTTGTTCATACTGTAAGAAGAAAAACAAATTTAGCAGCCTGTTATATTATTGATTATACGAGTACACTATACTTAATATTTGACGACGGGCTCGTTTCCGCAACTGGACGTCTTGCGGCTATTTTGTGTTGTGATGAGAATGGCTCAACTTCTGCCACCCCAGCTCTGCCAAGAAGTCTAGGACCTGCTTAATGTTGGCAAAGACTTATATTGGCGACCCATAAGCTACCACTTTGTTGCGTTTAGTAAAACGTGAGCGGTTGTTTCGCAGCTATTTCGCAGGGGCTGTCTAAAGGCAGTTGCCTTTAGACAGCCCCTGCGAAATAGCCTATTAGCACAGATTAAATAATAGCTACTGTGTTAGATGTTAATGTAATGTTCCTATTATGGTATACAGTTAGTAATAATTTTTGTAACGAGGTCTTATTATACATTCTACTGTGATTTATATTATTTAGTAAAGCTTTCAGCCAGTAGCGTTAAAAACTATTTTGTACAGCATGTATCTAAAATCTTCCACCAAATTAAATCCGTTAATAGCTCTATTTATGCTTTATTAAATATCTAAAGAAAATAATCTCAATAAGTTTCATGAATTTCAGACTATCTGTAGTCTTATGATTTTTTATAAATTATACTTTGTATTTATTATTTAAAAAAATATTTATTATTATTATTTACAAAAAATATTTTATTAAGTATATAAAAAAATGTAAGAAAAAATTTATTATTACCATTCGTTATTTCATAAAATTTATCATTGATTTTTAGTTCAGATTTACCGTAACATAGTGGTCGTTGGTTCGTTATTAACATCAAATTGTGGCGAATACGTGCATTCAATTCCGCTTTGTAACTCACAATGCTGACAAGGTACTTGCTGCTGACGAGCCGCAGCGGAGCGGGACCGTACAGCATAAACAGAAATCTAACGCGCAATAATGTGATCCGCTCCGTGCCGGCATAGTATGCGACAGACCTGTGTCAATCGTTCATTTTCAAAGATTCAGTCGTTTAAGTATTGATATGAAAAAAGATTCGGTCAAATGATCCAATCAATCATTGATCGTTTACAGATATAACCATGTATCTTTGATTAAAATCAAAGATCGAATCGAATCGATCGAAATTGTATGAGTAGTCCAATCTTTTCTGATTTCGATATTTTTTAAAGTTTTTATTATAGTTCTGCCGTATTTGTAATTTTATTATTTGTGTTTTGAAAAATAATGTGTATGTGTGAGTTCAGCTTCTAATTTTTTTCGAAATTCTCCTTTATCGCATTAAACGACATAGACAATCAATTAAATATCGACGAGTACCGAGATCGAATCGGTCAAATGATTGACTCGATGAGCGATACATTCGTTCAAATGTGATTGCAATCATCAATACTTTGAAATGATTGCAATTAAATGACCGAATCAATTACGAACGACATTAGTATGCGATAGCTCATGTAAATCGTATAGTAGTAAATTAGGCGAATTTTTTCGTTGCGATCCGATCCAATGCGATCCACTGCGATACGCGCGATTTTAAACGCGTACAGAAAAGAGTTTTAAGTTACTGTTGTTTGTGTCTGTAGCATCAAAGCTCTTTGATGGATGAACCAATTCGCATGCATTTTTTTTGTTTGAAAGCCGCAATTCGAGAATGCTCGGAGCTATGTTTGGTAGAAATTGGTCTAGATTTTTTTTCTACTTGGGGTTTTTAAATTATTATTGATATTATTATAATATATTGATTGATATATAGTATAAGTATATAAAATATGTTATGCGTGAGCATGATAGAACATGAACAGAGATTTATCAGATTCAGTTAGAACGTCTGGTATATGTGTGTAAATTTTATTTTAAGATTTCTAGAAAGAGAAACCATTTCTTCTTGAATCTTAATATACGGAGCATTATATTAAGTAGGTATCTGCATGTTGCTGTTATGTTTTCACGTTGGTCAGGTGGAGAAAGAAAAATTTGGATGAGTCTTAAGGTTAGCAACCTTTAACGACAAAATCTGACTCCACTTTGCCATCTCTACGTTTTACTACTTTTTGATAGAACTTTAAAATAATAACGCTTTGAAGGAGTATTTACTAACAACGAAGCGATACCGAGCAAATGAAGCTAAAAATTTATGTCTATGTATAATATTTAAGGGTACAAAACTTTTTATGTTATTCGTATGTGTCGTGAGTTGCGACATTATTTGACTGCATCGTGATGCGATCGACAAGCGCTTGTCCGGCAAATAAAGCAATTTAGGACAACAAGCAAAATTGCTTCAGTTTCGTGCGCTTAATTGACTTGTAAAAGTTATTATTCTGAGGTGACATCAATAATTTGATACACTTTGATGCTGTGTCGATTCTGAATGGGAAATTGTGTGAAGTTATGTATACATAAAAATATTGAATACATGTAACAAGTCTAACAGTATACATGCTTATGACTGGATTCTATTCAGTTCCATTTATAAATCGGTTCCATAATGCGATTCTATTTTGTTATACAAATTGATTTAAAGATACCAATGGCTAATGTAAATATTTGACGTTGTATGAATTGTCGTGTCTCGAGCGATATACATACAATGATCGTTAGCGATGCGCTCCGTACTGACAATGAACTTGAGCGAGGTCAGTTTATACGTGACCGTGTGCGTCCCATACTACACTACAATGTGATAGATGATAACAATATTACGTAGCGACAACCCATCATATATACATCCTACCGCAGGGCGAAGATATCAAAGATTTTAATGATAGAGGCGTCACATTTACATAGCTTTGCCTTCGTAGGTAAAAATGAAGAACTTCACAGTAGCAGTAGTAGCTACCGTAGAAGTGTTCAAGCCGTCGGCAACACTTGGATTTGGATTGACAGTTATCACCATTTAGTGATATAGCTGGAAATGGGCTTTTTGCAACACGTAAATCTTTTGACAAATTGATCTGTCAATTCTTAAGTTAATCTGTCAACACAAATTAACTTAAAAATACCGTAAATTCTAATAATAGAAATATCTAATGTACAGTATCCAAAAGTTTTCTATTGTATTTGTAAAAATTTAATATTTATTCATTCTTATTCATACGCACATGTTCTCTCGCTGTATCCTTATCACGGTAATCAGAGAGGACAGAGCGCCAAACATCGCATTACCACAGTACAAGCACATAGCATTACTCTCCTCATACACTTTCATGTAGGTTTGCGAGTACTTTAGACAAGTCAGCTTGGCTTTTGCTGCCACTCACTTTCGCTCAGTAGTTTTTTTCTTCATCAGTCTTCTATCACTCATTGTTTCTATGTGCCAGAACCATCTAAGCAATCTTACTTCATTTTTACGGTAACACTGTCGTTCAACCCTGTCATACAGCGTTTCTCTTCATTGCTTATTTTATCCGCGAGGATGCCACCGCACATAGTTGTAAGAGGTCGCATTTCTACTGCATTTATCTTATTTTCATTCGATTTCAGGAATATCCAGGCCTCATTACCGTACGATAAAGTAACCAACACCGCATTGTGTTTGGATGAAGTAAGTTTAGAAAACGATGTTATAATTGTCGTACGAACCCCTTTGTATGCGATTTGAATTTGCACTTAACGGAATTTTCTGAAGTCTTTGATTGACTAAGCATCATGTAGAATTTACTCTGTATCGAAAACTTAGGCCCAATTTAAAATTCGAATATTGTTTTCGAGGGATTACTGTATGTAAATCAAGTACCTACCTATGCCACATATAGGGCTCTACATTGTACAATTTATTACCTACTGATGTCTAGAATCTAGATTGAAAGCTAATTTAAAAAAATACATTTTTTATATTGGCTTGAACGGAGATCGCATTCGGGGCCCGAATTTTTATGTTCTCAGATAGTAATTTCTATTACAAACCAGCGTCTCGCCCCGGCTTCGCCATGTTGGGACACTGAACGTCACATAAAAAATACCATACACATTTCCGTGGATTTTCCAAAAATTTTCTTTCGTGCAGATCTTGTCCTTACGGTCGAGCACAGGAGAAACGAATTTTTAAGTAGGAGGGAGATGATGGGTTATTCAGTATGTTGAAGATGAGACATAGTATTCGAGTTCCTGCGAGAGCGAATAAGGAGCCACTTTAGAATTTTGCGCAAATGAGAAACACGGTAGAATTTTCTAAGATCAAAGATGAACTGTATACAAAGGTTTTGTAAGTGCTCAAGCTTATTTAGAAGCTCTTTAGTGATGTTCAGATAGCAGGCATCAGCGTAATCTAGTATCGGCTGGATAAGTGCTTGTGCAAGGGAAATGTAAGTTTTTAAAGTTAAAAAATTCGGAAAATGTTTCAGTGAATGTAATGAGAAATGAACTTTTCTCCTAACTTCACAAATATGAGCACTCCATGAAAGATGAGAGTCAAATATGACACCCAAGTTTTTAGCAGTGTCTGTGAAAGGTATCTGAATTCAGTCTAAACTTACTGGAGGTAGTGATGAAAAGTCAAGGCAACTACGTGTGTACCTGCTGCCAATTATCATGGCTTGGGATTTATTCGGATAATTAAGAGGCCACACGAGTTCACTTTCTGAGATTACTTCATATAAATAAACAAAATAATGTATTATATTTGTAATAATTTTGGTCATTATGTTATTCATAAATATTACTAGTATTAAGATTAAAAGGTGTATGATTTAATTTTTACTTCGAAAGCAACATTTTTATAAGATAGGTGTGTTTTTGTGTATTATATTTAGAAAACGGGATAATACCGTGCGATGACAAATTTATTTAAGTGAAAAGTTTCAGTTAAGTATATTTATATGGATAGCGAAAAGATTTTAATCTCAAATAACGTAATCCAAAAGGAAAGTTTAAAGTTTCTTTGTTTAAGAGTTTCCCTTAACGAGTGTCAGGCGGGGAGTGTTAATCTTTGTTAACAAGTAAGTAAACACGTCAGATTGAAACCGACATAAGCGTTAACTGAATTTTTTTTTTGAAGTCTGTATACAAACATAGAGCTAATTAAAGCATTAAAATTTTTACGCAAATTGGACTCGTGCTCAAAAAATTCCGTAAGATATTTATCGATATACTTAATTTTAGCTATACTTAATTTTCGTATATGTATAAGACTTTTCTTGTATTTTTCACGTAAACCATAGATAGAGCTTTATGTTCCCTGAATTTTTGAAGTGAAAACTTCTTTAACGCACCTTGTGCTCACAGCTGAACAATGAACGAAACTGAATCGTCAAGCTCGGGTCGATGTTGGCTCGGTGACGCTGACTCGGATTTACTCGGTTTCAGTCGATATCAAGCGCGCTCGTATATCGGTATATATTTTAAAATTAGGTTATCATGTAAGTTTTCTCTTCTATTGTGTGGTGTTAAGCACGCACCGAAATTTATAAAATTCTAGGCCCAGTAGTTTCGGAGTTAAGGAAGAGAAATGGAAAATTCGAGATTTGAATCAAATTTAGTCGAGTTTTCTCCTTTTTTCAAATGTCCTATAAATATTTTAAAATCGGACATTTAAAAAAATACTTCAACATTGGCTAAAATACTCGCAAAATTGCCATTTATGACTAATAAAAAATGTAATGCCATACAAAAATGTTACTTACGTCTTCATTAAAAATACATTTAACTTTAAAAATTTTATAGACTGTATTACAAGATAATCACGACCAACAAAACAAGGGAATAATTTCAAATATGAGATTGTGCCCCGAAATTAATAAAATTCTCTATAAAATAAATGAATAAACGGGACAAACTGTCAAGTTCTATGACATAGCTACCGTATCTACCACAGATGTTTACGAGCGTTTCGCGTCAGTTCGAACCTAATAGCTGCAGCTGATTTGTTTGTCGATAGAAGAAAACGATAGAAGTAGTATATATGGTACTTTGAATCACTACTTCTGTCTCACTTATGTATATATTATTATCGCACCTTAAGAATGAAACTGACCTGATTCAAAATTTTGTGATTTTGTTTTGGCGAGCAAGGACAATTCATTCATATAAAAAAACTAAAATTATAAAATGAATTTTTTACAAATACATGCATAAATATTCTCAGGATACATATATGTATGGTACTTAGCTAATGGGGCGGAAACATATATAAATTCATACTATATTTGGACAGTAGGTATTGTTAAGTTTACTATATTATATTATTAACTCTTAATTCTAAATATTGAATGGGTCATTTTCATTCTCAAAATGCGATATATTATGCACTTTTAAAATATTAACTAGTGCAATAATGTGGGTTAGCAAAACAGTGCTGTGCCAAATGTCTTTGTAAGTCACGTAATACAGAATGTGAAAAATTGGCTATGACAGGCGGATGGTTTGACAGACAGAGGAAATGACCTTATAAGGGATTTTCTTTTCAAGACGGGGAACCCTGAAACGGGAAAGTGTTGCCGTGATAGCGAGTACGGTAGATAAATTAATAAATAAACAGTTAAATCAGTTTTTTCAAGTAAACCCATTTACGAGGTATTTTTAACGGGATAGTTTTGCTGTGATAGTGAGTACAGCAGATGAAATAACAAACAATCAAAGTTAAATCAGTTTATTCGAGTGAACCTATTTACGAGGTATTTTTAACGATATACCTACCTGCGGTTCGGGAAGAAAATCTCATGAAGGAAAATCTACACTGAGAAGAACCAGGAGAAACTAGTTGGTTATTATTTTTTCGATAATAAAGTATTACAGTAATAAAAAAAGCATCATTATGTGACGCATATGACGTAACTTTTTTGGGGTCATGGCTGATCGGAGTAAGAGCTTCAAACGTACATGCATGCGACTAGGAAGACGACAGCCTTCTGGTATACATACAATGCAAGGGTGCTGGGGGGTCCTGTCACTGCTTCCCTGAGAAGTGCTTCAGGCTTCAGTCTGTTCCATATAAGAGGCTCCGGGCTCTTGCAACTCTCGAATCCTGCGAGTCAAATGTACACTACGTTAACACAACATGTCGTTGCTCAAAAACTCAACGTGTGTTTTGTTTCCGCAAATTTGGAGAACTTGGATTGCAATGTAGGTATATGTAGAATGAGGAGTTCAATTGATTCCAAAGACTTTTTAATTCACCCGTATTAACATTAAATTACATACAAAAAATAAAAATACAAACAGTTTACAAACAATTTTAAGGGTGGTAGAGCCATGCTGCATTGCAGCACGAATAGGGCCTGCTTGCCCGGTGAAATACGACCCTCTCACAGAATATCGGCGTGAAATAACAGCATCTATTGCTATTGCGTTTCGTTCGGTGAGTGAGAGTGCCGGTGACCCATCACCCCCTCCCACTCCTTTCCCTTCTTTCCCTATTTCCCTAAAGGCCGGCAACACACCCGTGATTCTCCGGATGTTGCGGGTGTCCATGGGCGGCGGTTGGTTACTCCCCATCAGGTGACCCGCTTGCTCGTTTGCCCCCTCTTGTATAAAAAAAAATCCCATAGACAAACAAAATATTTATAGAATAGAATTGACCAATTTTATGACATCATTTTTAGCAGTAGAACAAATATTTATGTAGATGTAAAGTATTGGAAAGTATTGGAAGTTTATTGTGTGTTCATAAAACAAATGTAATGTAAAATTATTTCGCTCGACTCCACCCCTTGCTATTATCATCGCAACCCTTATTGCAATTTGTCACAGTCAGTTTAGTTTCGTTTACACAAACCGTCGTTGACGAAGATGTTTTAGACTTAATTAGCTTTAATATTCTTGTAAGACAGCTTCTGCTGACGGCGCTAGACGATGAGACAGACTTCGTAATTATTTAACGGAGTAACTACAAAAATAATGTAATCATTTATATAATACTGTAAAAATGAATTTAATATCTCGCTATTATGCAACGGATCTTACAATATAACAACATTACTTGTCCTCGTCTTCGATAACGAAAGTGCTAAATGTGGCACTAAGTTCGTAAATTATACGCTTATTTATTTCATTTATTAAAATAGGTACAGCATTACTAAACATAATAATTCGTTTGTCAAAAAATGTAAGTAGATATTATAATAACGCAGTACAGGTACACAGTAATTCATAACATTCATGAAGGATAACATCATAACATACCTTTATTACTATCAAACCTGGATGAGGGAGAGTACAAGGGCAAGAATCTTTTTTTCGCTTGTGGAGGTTTTCCACTTATCTCAGTTTCTCACTTATCCCAGTTTCTCACTTGAAGAGGTGCAGAGGCGGTTTTTGTCATTTCTAGAGGTACAAATAGTCCCGTGCATGAAATAATGTGAAGTGAAAGGATTGAATATGAAAGTGAACAAAACTAAGGGTCTGGTGTTTGAAAGGGATCGTCCCTTTCAAACACCAACACCACAGATGAATGAGTGACGAAGAAAATATACAGAGCGATAGTCAGTGGTAGTAGAAGACAAGGAAGATCAAGACTGACTTACCAAGATCAAATAGCCAGTGTTTGCTGACGGAAATGTCAAAAGCGTCCGCATACCTAGGCGAAAATGTATAAGAGAATGATGAGGTTCCGTGAAGCTGAAGAAGATGTAAGAGACCGCGAAGCTTGACGCTCCGTTTTCTCTGATTACCCCATTAGAGATACAGCGTGAAGATATGTGGAGACACGTATAGAGGTATGAGAAATCTTTCTTCGCAATTGATTAGTAAGTACTCATTAAGTGTATTATAAGTTTGACAAATAGGTCGGTGTCACATTTGACCGTTTTAAAAGAATATGGTACAAAAATCATGACTTGGGGCACAAAAACGCACGATTTGTAGTTATTGTTTTTGTTTGTTAGACGAACCATATGTGAGTCAGTTTCATGAAATTTAGAAAGTGTCACAAATAACACAGTAAATACGTTGGACTTGCGTAATGGACTCGAGGTAATGGGTAAATGGATTTCTATAACCGAGACTAGGTTATAGAAATCCAGGTTTAAAACGACTCGCTCATACAAGTTTTTGTTTTCTACTTGTATAGGTTTTCCATGGTTAAAATGACGGGACCTGACAATTTTACTTGTAAAGTTTTTTTGGTTAACCAGTTCGCACTTTCCCAGATTTGACTGTATAAGACGCCAGACGATACTTTTGCTAAACTACATATTTACACACATTTATTGTATGTGTACCTATCAAAAATATTATTTTCAATAAAAATAGCTTCTTGTTTATTTTAAAAGACAATAACTACTGGTTAAATGAGGGAACTTGTATATGTAAGGGCTATAATTAGTAAATAACTATGTCTTTACTCGCTTGTTAAAAGATAAACATAAGGCATCATGCTATCAAATTAACATTCCCTAATGCTTCACCACAAGTGATTTTGTGGTTTAATTTCAAGAACCATGGAAACAACATATGGTACATATGTAAATGTGTGTACCTATAAGTAACTATAAAGCAGTGTCGATAACGTTTGCACAAACGTAACTTTGGTATATAATTATTTATAGTTTCTCAAGTTCGATTTCGTATTCAAGATTTTGGCAGACAGAATTGAAGTTTTAGTATTTTATTAGTCAATTTATACCATAAAGTATATTATATTACTATGTATGTATGAATATTAGTATACCATGTTTATGATTTTACACATAGACTTACAAATCGTAGCACTGTGTCTCTAACGGGGTAGTCAAAGAGAATGGAACGCAAATACGATATTCAAAAGTTGAGTTGTAGCTGTAGGAGTTAGTTTTCTAAGCTTCAATGGACAGCGAAAATCTCTTTTGGTCTATATCAAATTATTATTATATAATAATTATGTGGGTTATAAAATGAAAACTATAAATCATGTAAGTATTAAAAAATGTACAAAACATTCACTTCGTGTTACTTATTTAATATTTTTTCTCAAAAATTGCTTAATAATAGGCGTAGCCAGCCTTATAGAGGTAAGTCTTATAGAGATAGGACGATACTTAGAGAACTATCGTTCAAAACAATTTAAAAATCAACATAATAAATTAAAAAAGTATACAATGTATAAGTACTTATAATTAGTAGATTGAAAAGATTGAAGGATAATTCTCAGGAATTCGTTACGTACGTATATATGTAAATACACATCATTATCTTTTTAATATAAGGAAACCTCCACTACAAACTGTTATGCGCTTGGTATAATAACTGACAGTTATAAATAGGGAACATAAATTTCCCAAATACGAGCTATAATTGACAATTTCTTTAAAAGTCTAGAACTCACATTTACATTGGCGCATATAGGCCATTTGTATCTGTTATATAATCTACTGTAAGATATTTAACATCTCAAGAAGAAAATGAGTTGATAATAAATTTGTAATGAACTAGACACATATCCCGTAGATCACAGCCATTAATATTAATGTTTACGTTTTCGTGGAAAATTATTAGTCGAATATGACATCACTACCGGCAAAATGCAAATTATGTAGCTTCATATTACGTTAATCTCTTCTGTTGATTCGCATACATTTTGTAGTAAATTATTACCAATTAAATCACTTGTACAAGGAATGCATAGCGGTCTTCTTGTTTTCTGAATGAAATATGCATTTAAAAAAGACACTAAAAGCGTTATTTATCTATACCTAGAGGAAAATATTTTTTATCCACTACATTAAATTGTTACCACTAATTAAAAAATATTATTAACTAATAGCTATAAAAAAAGTATGAGTCGAATAGTAATTTGTAATGTTAAAATCACTTTACTTTCTTTGGCCGTTTTATACAATCACAAGATAACACGATTGGTGATTAATAGAAAGACACAAATTGCAGATGATGAGAAGGCAGCTCAAATTTTGAAATTCCAATTTGTATTCATTTTAAGGTCCAACCTTGAACGGGTGTTTCCTCATGTATGCAAAAATAAATAAATAAGGCTACTTTCATAATTATTTCCAAATCATGCATGGCATAACTAAAAATAATAAGAAATTAAAGAAATCAAATTTGGTTAATTTCCGATCATTTACTTGAATATCACAAAAATAAAAATAAGGGTAAAAAAAAACAACTTCATCAACCAAATTAGACACTACTCTCGATAGTCATGTAGAGTCGAACTCATCGAAGCGAAACTCTTTTTTCAAACAAATTCCTAAAGAAAAAATAAATGCGTGCATTCCAACGAATGCGCAAAACATTCAAAACGCAAAAAGTTTAATTCTTTTTCATTTCCGGCAGTAGAATGTCCAATATGTTTTTACGTATTCAAATGAATTTACATCCCCGACATCCCGCTTTCTAGATCTAACTGAAGCTAAAGAAACACGTGTTAATTTTGCACGGCAATATATGTCAAATGTTCAATAAGCAGAATGTTAGATAGATAAAATAAATTTTTTATGGCGCAAAAATCACATAACATAACATAACATAACTTCACGCTGTATCCCCAACGGGGTAGTCAGAGAGGACGGAGCGCCAGGAGTCGCGGTCCTTACACACCTCTTTCGCAAATCTCATCATTCTCCTCACACATTTTCGCCTAGGTATGCGGGTGCTTTTGACATTTCCGTCTGCTAACACTCTGGCTATTTGATCTTCATAAGTCAGCCTTAGTCTTCCTTGGCTTCTTTTACCACTCATTTTCGCTCTGTATATTTTCTTCGTCAGTCTTTCATCACTCATTCTTTCCATGTGCCCGAACCATCTAAGCATTCCTTTCTTCATTTTTACAATAACACTAACCTGACCAAGCTGACTAACAAAAATCATTTACAATTTAACTTGAAACTAACGCGTGGGAGGGGGTCTTATCGCTCAAAGTGATCAATTTGTATGAAATATATTATAAATACTCATAAAATCATAAAAATATATATAAAGACTAATGATGAAGTGAGAATGGTATCATGTTTAGTTGCACAACAACCTAGGAATTTTGCAAGAAGATGTTTGAGCAGGTTTTTCCTAAAGATGGCCAGTGACCTGGAATGACTGACATGAGCAGGAAAGTCATTCAACAAGTTCAATATTGCTTGTATATGAGAAAATATACGAACGACCAACATTTGCTATCAATATCGAGTGCACCGTTGTTATCAATAACAGCTTGGAGTCGCTTACGCATAGACTCGCCTAAGCAAGAGAGAGAGCAAATGTTGCTCTCTCGCAAATTTTCCCATGTCTCTACAATGTTGCACGAGATCCTCCGTTCTCATTTCATTACGGCGATCCCATCTCTGCACCATTAAACCCCATAAATTTTCTATGGGGTTAAGATCAGGCGATTTAGCTGGCCATGATTCGCCATAATGCCAGGGTGTTGGAAGAACCAGGCATTGGTTAAGTGTGTGTTCTACTGTTATCGATTGTACACGTAGAACACCCTGGGCATTTCTTGCTTTGGATACACAATTCGCAAAGTGGGCAGCATACTCTCCTCCAATATGTTGACATCATTGATAGCATTTGCTCTAGGAGGTAGCTCAACGAGTTCTCCCACTCCATCAAAAGTCATCCAGCCCCACTAGTCACATGAGACACGGCCCGATTCTCTATTATGTATACCGTTTTTTTCTTTGCAGCGTATATGGTTATACCGACATAGATTCAGTCGACCGTGATCACTTGATTTAAACGTTTTTTCATCCGAAAAAATTTTAGACGAGCAATTAAAACTAAAATATTGCCATGCAAAATTAACACGTGCAGTTTTATGAGCTTCGGTTACATCTACTTTGTAAGCAGAATATCTGTGGTGTGGTGTGTGTGGTACATTCATTGAATGTAAACGATTTCTTATAGTGTTAGTATGCACACCGAAACGCTCCGTAAAATGTCCAGTTGGTATAGACCCATCAATTTCGTAAGCTCGTAACATTTTCAAGCGTTGTTATTTTGATAACGCCGCAATACCACGATTTCCTTGACGATGGTCTAGCACGCCGCCTTCTTCCGCATACCGTCTGACACATAAGTTTACTGTATTTCGCCAAAAAAATGAAGTAAATAGTTTTGAAAAAAAATATAAAGCTGAACGATGTGTTGATAGATTAGTGACATTATTATGAGCCTACCGATATGAATAATAATTCTCTCGATATGGCACTAATATTTAGCCCTTGTTGGTGCAGTAGTAATAATTTTGTAACAGTCCTCAGTAGAAATTGCAGGAGAAGAAATTATTTAATTTATTTGTTTCATTTGGAAAACCAAATGAAACAAATAAATTAAATAATTTGTGGAATCAGTCAGTAACATTTTTCATACAATACTTTGGTTTGACCTCTTTGATCGCGGAACAATAAGGAACAATATTTGTGTACCTTACTCAAACTCATTTCTACCCTCTTTGAAAGTATTTAAGAGAAAAGACCTATTTTGGTCGCACCAAGGTCGCACTTATCGAAGCACCAATCATTGTTTTTGAAATAGATGGAATGAAAAAACATTTTGGGTCATTGTGTGAAGTATCGAATGGACGCTCTTTAGACCACGAATATAGAAATTTACGTTGTTTTATTTTTTCAACACTACAAAAATTCGTTATCTCCAAAAGTATTGCTCAGAAAAGTTTAAAAAATTATGGAACACTGATTTCGCAAATACGGCTTGCGCTTGACCCGTTTTTAGTTTATATTAATTAAGTACGGGCTTGTAGGAGAGGTATTCAGGACAACAGACTTTTGGAACTGAATTTATGTGTACCTTTGTGTTACTACTAATTTTAACAATTAATCTATTTGTAACCATTAATGTACCTCTTCTCATATTTTTTATAATGTTTGAGCGTACGAACAAAAACAACAATCGAGAAGTTTAATAATTAGGGTATTAAATTTTATTGTGTAATGTCATTATAATTGTTTCTGATTATAGAAAAAACTAGGAAATTATTATTACAGTAATATCTTGGAATGATTGTGCTATGAAATACTAATAATAAACAATTTTCCTGTTTCATCATATTTAGCATAATAATTGAGTACTAATGGTGACATTAAATACATTAATATATGTCATTTAAGGCGACGCATTGATAAACAATAATTTAATCCAAAATAGACCTTCAGGTATACCCAGGCGTTCAAGTTCACGCCATTTCTCCTTCAGGGTGGAAAGAAAATAAAGCTCTACAAAATCATACCGTGAACACACATATATTTGTTCAATATTTGATCAATATTTAGGCTAATAAATGGAAAAGTGGTATCAAGTCGTGACAGTTTGCTATCCCTTCGCTTGTATCAGGGTCCTAATTGCGTAACATCAATTGGCATATTCTATATTTTTGCGAGTGATCGTATGATACGTATATATATATTGTGTTACTACTAATTTTAACAATCGATCTATTTGTAACCATTAATGTCGCTCTTGTCATATTTTTTATGTCATTTTCTCACTTGGAATTACATATTTTCCATCACAATCACAAAAAAGTTTGTGATTTCGCAGTTCGTTAATATAAAAAGGCGTATTATATATTGTTTTCAGTATTATATATTATCTTTTACTTGAATTTATTGTGTTGTATTTTAATATTTTTCATAAATACTTAGACACTTTTCTCAAAATAGCAGATACATTCCAGTCGTAGCAGACTATGATTATATATACATAGGTCAAATCAAAGCATAATAGCAAACAACTAAATCGTTCCCTTATAGATAACCGCAAGTACTTTCTGTTCTCGGGACCTACGAGGTCCTTAAAACTAATGTAGGAAATACATTGAATAATAATTGTTAAAAGTTAATGTAAATACATATGTGATGCAATATTTTTAAAACATTTAAGATCTCGTGGCCCATGTTATAATGCTACACACAGAAAACCAAAAAAGTTTGTGATTTCGCAGTTTGTTAATATAAAAACGTATTATATATATTATAATTTTTACTTGAATGTATTGTGTCGTATAACAGTATTTATCATATTTACTTCGGCATTTCTCTCAAAATAGCGGATACATTCCAGTCGTAGCAAAGACTATGATTATAGCTACTAGTTATCAATTAAGATGTTTGTAAGTGATTTTGTAGCTATTGGGAAGAAATAGGTTTTTAGTTTCTAACTTTCTCATGTGAAACTAGTCAGGATGTTTCTGTTCGACCCACGCAATTCGAATCTAGTGAAAAATAGCTCAACAGTTACAAACTGTTAGTCGAAACTTGTTAAACATCTTCCCGAGGGCCCAAAGTAGTTCTGTATCGAAAGTTGCAAGATTTTCTATCAGGAAATCTACAAACAATTTGGGATCATTGCGGATTTAAATGGTATGGACATTACAAATCTAATTACCAAGTTTCCGTTCTGGTGATTTAAATATTTCCTGAGGGGAGGGATGATCATT
Organism: Zeuzera pyrina; assembly: GCA_907165235.1. Taxonomy (NCBI): domain Eukaryota; kingdom Metazoa; phylum Arthropoda; class Insecta; order Lepidoptera; family Cossidae; genus Zeuzera; species Zeuzera pyrina. The sequence continues at coordinate 21,893,461 of OU015620.1, read as the reverse complement.
TACATATGCGAGGGTTTTTTAGAGATCTCAGTGAAAGTTGTTAATGATTTTATTCATTGTTATGATAATGTGTGAATTTTGGCGTAAATTTTGGTGGAAATGGAACAAAATTAAATATATCATGTGCAAATATCTTTTGAGTAGGTGGTGTCTTGATATTTATGTATCAAACGTAGCATATAAAAGTAAGCGTTTCTGCCAATGTTATAAGATTCCATTTTGACATTGTTATCGATTAAGCTATTTAAAAACAGCACCAGTTATGGTGGTGGTGGTAATAGGTTATTAGAAGAAAGTAATATCGTTAGAAATCTTAGTGATCATTTATTTAATTGTTATCTCCACTGTTACATTATGAGCTTTTCAGAGGGCAGATAACAGTGAATTTTGGTTCTATATTCTCTTTAGCGGCCATTTGAAACATTTTTTAACTCTGGACGAAAAAGAGCATATTATTATAAGTATATGACGCCTTAGATTATTTAATCAAAGCATAGAAAGACGGTAAGCAAGTATAGGCCGTTGTTTGTCTATGTGTGTTTTTCTGTGGCGTTTTGTTTTTGAATAGCTGAACTCACATTTTTATGCCTTTTTGTGTTTGAAAGCTGCAAATTTCGAGAATGTTCATAACTATGTTTGGTAAAAATCGATCAAAGCATCTTCAGTTTTTAATTTTTTTGGAAATGTATTTCAGGTACAATTACAGCTAAAAACTTCTTAAAGATCTGCCTGTCTAACTATTTATTTATTCTCGTGATATTTTTTTAAATTTATATATGTAATTTAATACTTATACATTACTTACATTGTTTAAATGCTTGCTTAAATGAAAGATTTGTACTGAGTGACACATTGGTAATTTGAAGTCCAGGTTCTGCTGAGTACAAAGTCTGTTGTGAACTAAATTGTTGCTTTATTTAAGGCCATAGATACCTAGGGTGTTCATCTGGAGATGAATTAAATATTATTAAAATTATGTTATTGGTTACATAAAAGAAATATCTGTAAATCAGCAAAGTCTGTAAAGGTGACATTAAAATCTGGGTGCATCGTAAATTTTTGCTTAAATGAAATAGATTTTAATGACTGTCAATTTAGACTATGGTAAAGATGTATTATGTTTGTTTCCTTTAAAAAAACGTAAGTGGTACTAAACGCACAGTATCACAGGTAGTTAAGTTGAGAGGTCGTGAAGCTAAAAGCAAATCTTTATCTGTAGTTCCCACAGAGGTAGCGGCCAACAGCTTTTATATCTCATAGCGCGTTCTCTGTTCACCCTTAACTGCCCATTCAGTTTGCGCTCTATTGCTAGTAACTCGCCGTGAGATTTCAATTTATAAGAACGGTTTTACACTTATAGCAATTTCATTCGATATCGTCGATTCTCTAACTTTTTATTTTTTGAAACGTATTCTATATCGTTACAAAATCTAGGATAGTTATATTATGTATGTTATACTCGACGATTTTCTTTACTAATTGTTGCAACTAGTTGTTTTTGTAATAGAAGTTTTTTATTGTAAGGTGTGCTACAAATGCGATACAGATGATTAATAGATCAATATAAAAAAAAACTCACATCTGTTTTCGAATTAAAAAAAACAACTTGCAATACGTAATAATCAAAGTTGCGACATTATTGGCTAAATGTCGGTTAAATGAAACATATTTTAAGTATTTTATTCTGACTATTAATCCAAATAAGTTATTTATTAGAATCAATGTAATTTGAAAATGCACTGAAAATGACTTTTACTTCTGCCGCTTCATGAAATCAATTTTGTCTAAAATCATAAATTTTTTATTCGGAAATCTTTTGAATACATTTTGACTTTTATATTGCGAATATGTATGTATGTAACCATCGTGTAACTATCATAAAAAAACTATTTACATATTTGCAAAGACTTAATTCAAGTATATGCATGAACACTCAAATTTTTTCATGTAATACTTTTAGTCTGTAAGAAGGATGTATGTAACTATCATAGAAAAAATTATTTACATATTCGCAAAGACTTAATTCAAGTATATGCATGAACACTCAAATTTTTTCATGTAATACTTTTAGTCTGTAAGAAGGATGTATGTAACTATCATAAAAAAAACTATTTACATATTCGCAAAGACTTAATTCAAGTATATGCATGAACGCTCAAATTTTTTCATGTAATACTTTTAGTCTGTAAGAAGGATGTATGTAACTATCATAAAAAAAACTATTTACATATTCGCAAAGACTTAATTCAAGTATATGCATGAACGCTCAAATTTTTTCATGTAATACTTTTAGTCTGTAAGAAGGATGTATGTAACTATCATAAAAAAAACTATTTACATATTCGCAAAGACTTAATTCAAGTATATGCATGAACACTCAAATTTTTTCATGTAATACTTTTAGTCTGTAAGAAGGATGTATGTAACTATCATAAAAAAAACTATTTACATATTCGCAAAGACTTAATTCAAGTATATGCATGAACGCTCAAATTTTTTCATGTAATACTTTTAGTCTGTAAGAAGGATGTATGTAACTATCATAAAAAAAACTATTTACATATTCGCAAAGACTTAATTCAAGTATATGCATGAACGCTCAAATTTTTTCATGTAATACTTTTAGTCTGTAAGAAGGATGTATGTAACTATCATAAAAAAAACTATTTACATATTCGCAAAGACTTAATTCAAGTATATGCATGAACGCTCAAATTTTTTCATGTAATACTTTTAGTCTGTAAGAAGGATGTATGTAACTATCATAAAAAAAACTATTTACATATTCGCAAAGACTTAATTCAAGTATATGCATGAACACTCAAATTTTTTCATGTAATACTTTTAGTCTGTAAGAAGGATGTATGTAACTATCATAAAAAAAACTATTTACATATTCGCAAAGACTTAATTCAAGTATATGCATGAACGCTCAAATTTTTTCATGTAATACTTTTAGTCTGTAAGAAGGATGTATGTAACTATCATAAAAAAAACTATTTACATATTCGCAAAGACTTAATTCAAGTATATGCATGAACGCTCAAATTTTTTCATGTAATACTTTTAGTCTGTAAGAAGGATGTATGTAACTATCATAAAAAAAACTATTTACGTATTCGCAAAGACTTAATTCAAGTATATGCATGAAAGCTCAAATTTTTTCATGTAATACTTTTAGTCTGTAAGAAGGATGTATGTAACTATCATAAAAAAAACTATTTACATATTCGCAAAGACTTAATTCAAGTATATGCATGAACACTCAAATTTTTTCATGTAAAATTTTAGTCTGTAAGAAGGAACTTTTTCGGGTCTAGAATGATTTTAAATCAATATTTGAAAGGAATGATTTATTGAAATGTTTTAGTTAGGATTTTTTTGGAACTCATTGGTTGAATTTAAGTGTGGTATTCGATTGAGTATTAGTTATTTGTCAATTATACTGGGAAGTATAGGTATACAAGCATCCACCTATGTGGCTTGTGTGTGTGTGGCTTTAAAAGTGGCTTTGAAAATTTGACATCTCGCTTGCACCAACTATGTAACAATTGGTGCAAGCGAGATGTCAGTTCCTTAAATCGAGTTGGTGCAAGCCCCCCTTAGTAGCCGTCACGCACAGATTTACATCTGTGCTTAGTATACAAGGGTATATAAAATATTATCGACATCTGAGTGCTTATTAGTTCAATGTGCCAATCACGAATTACACTATGAAGTTTTTATTATTATTTTTCTAAAATCATATGTATGCTAATTTTTTATCGTGTACCTATTACGTAATAATTATAGTAACAATAAAAATAACAAGTAATTTAAAGATACAGTCTCTGGAAAACATTTAATATATTTGTAGCATTGTTTTTGTGACAGGCACGGCACATTAAGTCATAAAATAAAGTAAAAATAAAAAAAAATAAAAAAGATATATTATTTCTATAGTTGCTTGGGATACACATATATACCTACGGAATACGGAGTCGTTAGGAATATAAAATTTTATTGGATGATTTAGCTGACGGAAATGTCAAAAGCACTCGTATACTTAGCCGAAAATGTGTGAGGGGAATTATGAGATTTGAGGAAGCGAAACAGGTATGTAAAGACCGCGACGCTTGGCGCTCCGTCCTCTCTGACTACCCCGTTGGAATACAGCGTGAAGATATGTTTGTCTGTATGTATAAAATTTGATTTGTTGATAAATATGGATGAGCAAGAACTTGTTCCTTATTTTGGATAAAATTTTTTTCTTTTTTCTTCAACAAAATTTTTAAAAACTATAAGTACTATTTTTAACAATATAAAGAAGTATTTACAACATAGGTAATTTCATTCAGTGATTAGGGATGCATTCAGAAATGTCGCCGTTGAAGTTAAAGTTGCCCAGTTAATGAAGTTTCGAGAATTTTTTTGGCGAGAACGGGAGTTGGCATGTTATTTGGATTTTCTATTTTTTGCGCTTTGGGACTTTTAAGTACAAGAGTGACAGTATATTGAGCGATAAAGTTCTGTGCATGTGAAAAGGATTGGAAGGCTTGAATAAACATGTGCAACTAAAGTTATCGTTATGTCGTATATGTATAACTGAAGTTATAAAGAAGTCCTTTGTAACAGACTTTTTGCAACTTGAGCGAGCGCAGAGGGCCGTCTTAAAAGTGATGACCTTTAATTCGTACAGGTATCCTACGATTTCATTGTATCAGGATTGTCAGGTTTTAACTGTGAGACAACTTTTTGTTCTTCAGACCCTTTTGCGTAAACATAGTAAATTAAAGTTTGATAGTGCTATTTTAAATAAAAGAAGGTCGTTTCAAGTATGCTACATAGATAAACATAAAACTAGTCTAGCTAAACGTCACTTCAATGTTGTTAGTAGTCATCTGTATAATCTGGCAAACAAACGATGCAATATTTATACCGATTGTAAAGTTAAATGTAAGGTTAAGATAGTGAATTGGTTGCTCAGTTTAAATTATATAAAAACAGAATCCTTACTTAATTTTGGTTGAATTTTACAAAACAGAGGATTATACTGATTGAACATTTTGCATTTAAATACACTACACTAATAAACATAATTAAACATAACATTCTCCCATGCGCGTATGCATATACATACAGATACACTCGCATGTACTCACGCATTCACTCAACACACACATGCTCTCGCGCACACAAATACCTGCTTACACGCATGCTATAGTTTTTTTATTGAAATAACGTCCACTATTTCTCTTACTTATAAAAAAAAAAAAATTTAATGTGTTATCAATGTGCGACAGAACCGAGATACCCATAACACAAGTTTAATCTTTTCTTGGGTATCTAAGTACGAACACTTAAAAGTAACCTCAGTAGGTAACACTAACCTGATTTTTTGTACATTTCAATTATGGTATTTGCGTATGTATGTGTTATGAAATAAATATTTTATTATTATTATTATTAACTCCAGTAAAGCTTACTAGCACTTTATTTTAGGTGAGTTAAGAACTTAGTTACAAGAAAACAAAGAATAAATGTGTCCAACAGAAATGTGCTTTATGTTGAAAGATGAAGAATTTTTATATCAGACAAAGTGCCTTTGCCTTCTAAGAATCTGGGAACAATATTACAAAAAACGAAGATTTAATTAATTTTTTAATCCTTTTTTTTTATTTTTAAAACTATACAAATTACAGTCTATACTTATAATTACAAAAATATTTCAGTATGAAATTTTCTTCAGTAATTGATCTAAGTGAAATGTAAAGAAAGCATTTTATAACTGTTTACTCCTTGTCTTTGTCCGTTTCTTTTGGTTTGTACCAAAAGAAACGGAAAAAAAAATGTGTAGAAAGTGTACAGATTTTGTTTAGACAAAAATGACAGTGCGACGAACCTATATGGGTGCAGCGACCTCTTTTTTCTACCTTTCCTCTAACGAGATGTGATTAAATGTGGTGGTACATACATATTTAACTGTGGGAAAAACAGAGAGAAATACAGTTATAAATTGTCGTAGGTTCTGTCTCATAATGCTGTAAAACTATCCTTTAAATGGGTTCCTTCAACTGGCATAAGTTGAAATGCTCGGATGCCTGTGGTTGTGTTTCATAGGTTTATTCTTGTCATGTTTAAGGAAAACGACTGGTATATTTTATTTAAGTAAAATAAGTCGTTATTTCGTTAGTTCACTGCACGGACACTATAGAACCGGCTGAAAATAATATTAACGCAAAAAAAGTTAAAATAAAAATATGCATACATAAACGCATAAAATATATACACATATAATACATATTTAACAAAGTTTGAAGCATTGTTTTCTCGGTCAGTCAACTGGTTTCTATTGAATACGTCAGTTAAAAAACTGAGTTATGGATTCGCTGCTTTTTAATACGAGGGTTATGCCAAAATAAATTATGTAGATAGGTACCAACTCCTTATTTGTTTGGCACTGGCAAGTTATACACCATAATAAAGATTAACAAAGGTAGTATTTACTTACCGACTTTGAAAAGGAAACACTTTTTGACTGGAACGGAAAAATTGATTGTGGCGTTTCATTTAGATTTTATATTTTTTGCGTTTTGGGAGTTTTAAGATACAAGAGTGATATTATATTCTGCGTTAAAGTTCTGTGTAAGTGTTAAGAATTGGAAAGTTTGAATACATATGTGTAACTGTAGTTTTCGCGATTTTCCAAGAAGTCCATTTTAACTCCAGTAGAGCCTATTATCACTACTGGAGAGTGTTAGGGATTTAGTAGATTAGGTATAAGGAAACTGCAGGCATTTTACATCAGAGATATACCAAATGTCAAAAATGTTTCTAATATAGGTAAATATGAAACGAATTGCCAGTTCTTATATAAAAGAGAAGAAGAAGAATAAGAATATTTTTTTTGTAACAAGTAGCTGATGTCAGGAATTCGACCGAATTTCTTTGGCATTACGTCAACGCTGCTCCGCATGCTTCTTTAAGAACGCATGACAATTTTAATCCAAAAAACGTGTCTATCTTCCATATCATTAACATCCACCACTATCATCCACCATATTCTCCTGATCTAACAGCTTTTAATTTTTATTTCTTTCCAAAAAGTAAAGGATAAGCGATTTCAAAACAATGAAAATGTCCTGGCTGTTTAAACTTTAGATGTCTGAGGCAGAAAAGTGTTAACGTGTCCAAACTGATTATTTTGAAACGATAAAAAATAAATAAATTGTATAGATTTTGAGCTTTTAATTATCGCTCAAAGGGACTATGTTTAGTCATGTTTAAACATAATGTGCATATTCACGCCATTTCCCTTTAGGGTTTGGTAAAGCAACAAAGTGCCAATACCGATATTACATCTCGACGCCATCACTAGCTATAACTAAATGGGATTTCGGATGCAAAGTCGCAACCATTAGCACAGTACAAGTAAGCATATAGTATTCTATCTCGGCAGTGTCCTAGAGATAATTACCTACGGTCGTTTGGTACGTAAACACGCAATAGGGCTACTGACTTGGACTGAATGTTTTTCTTGGGATACATATTTGATAATAGGTACTATATTAAATTGTCATATTATCTTTTCATTTTATATTATTGCAAATTTAATACGTTTTTATTTATATAATTTTACTAGTATTTTATATCTAGTTTCAAAAGTTTGTAAGTTAGTATGGTGGAAAAGGACAAAAAAATACATTTTGTGTGCAGTATAATTAAAAATCAGCAATAAATTAACTAGATCATTATGTAATATATTTCCTACAAATTAGCAACAGAGAAATAGTACCGGTTTCGATATAGATGTATTCAAACATCCATACACTGAACATTATGCTCGTAAACTTGATTGACATAATATTTAGTCAGTAAATGCGCGGGAGCGTCTCATACCGTCCGACGACAACCGCGACGCACTCGCGACCATAGATTATTCTCGCGACTGTCGTATGCCGAGAAATGCAGAGATTTCGAGCGCGTCGTTTGGGAGCGTTTGTATGAAGATAGAATACTGTATACTTACTTGTACTGTGCCATTAGTAACAGGTGCTAACCTTTCACCTAAGACTTATCCCTTGGACAACATTTACGATCTGCGCTTGAAGATAAGCAGCTGGCACTTTGTATGATTGTTTCTCTTTCCCTTGAAAGCTATGGAAAATTCATAGATCTAAAGACATGCATTGCATTTGTGCACGCATGGTTTTATGGCCGATTTATGTACAAGAAGATTGATGTTATGAATGTTAATAATGATAGTATAACTAACACAGACATTGTTTATTATTGTATTGGAATAAATTTATATTCTGTTAACATGTTTTATTTTTTCACACAACATACCTACAATTTCTTATTTTATCCAAAACTACTTATTGATAGTACCACATGAAGCACATGCCCAATAGATAAGTATATTATAGTTATCTCTGGAGCACATCTTGAAGCTTTGAATGACAATTAGTATGTCATTGATTTTCAGATAATTTACAAGTAGCGCGGTGGTATAATGCTTACCTTCTAATCCGAGGTTCCGGGCTCCTTTCCTGGTCATGTCAATTTAGGGAAAGAACTTATTTAAATTCACTTGTATTCTGGGTGTTACTGAGAGTTCCCCCAGTTTATGTGTGTAGTGCTTAGTTCTTGGTCATACAATTGATGTAAATAATTGCTATGTAAAAAATAAAAATAAATATATATTTTAAATGTATCAATGAAGAAGCATAAACAACGAATTCCACAGAATTAGGTTTTTATATCAATAATAAATCAATTAGGTTTATATATCAAAAATAACAAATCTATTAAAAATTGTAAAGAATATAGCATGGTAAAATCTATTTAAAAAAAATTACATTGTAATAATATCAACTTTCAGTTCAATTTAGAAATATTTTCTTTTGCCAAATAAACCAAGACAATGGTCATATCAACACCAGAACATTTATTTTTTCCTGTAGGAATTTTCACACCAATATCACTGTATATTTAATGGATGAACTGAGTCCTATAAAAACATAATGGTTTGACTTCTTCACGGTGCGGTTTAAAATAACAGTTTTACTTTTTTTACATTTGTGTAGGATCTATGTCTATATCAACTGCTTCAAATCTTCTTCTTCAATGCTTCTATCAAATCAGTTGCACTGATTTAATTCAATTAAACGTGTAATCGTGATTTACAATTACATTTAATTACAATTAAGTCCTTAGCTGTTGGTATTAGGTACAACTTTTAACTGTTGTTTTTACAATAACAATTTACCCAACACTGCCTCGCGCAGCATTATTATTTAACCTCAGTGATCACATCAAAGACCTAAATATTATCACGTATGAGCAATTTATATATCCTTAAATTATTGCACAAATTGATTGAAAAATATTTATGTTACTAATGCTGACTCGAGTGGTGCTTAACTGTTGCAGTAAGATAATATAAATTCTTCCGCATTAATTAAATTAAAACTAAGGCAAAAATTGACGACGTCGTGATAACTGAACTGAACTGAATAGTTCATTTTTGAAGATTTTTTGTTAACATTTTCGATCATGCTGTCAGCTGTCAGAAAGAGAGTATTTTATTATTGACTATTACTTTGATTACAAATACTACGTAAACTTAGGTATTATAAATCAAATTATCGAAGAAACGCTTGGGAGTAGAGTACCTATGATAGTACTAAGTTCTAAACTCAATGATTGCGCTATTCTCATTGCATGCAATATTGGATCTCGAGACTAACATTGCAATACGTTTGTATCAACAACAATTTCGAACCAAAACACGAGACGAATAATATAATTTATTTAGATAGATTATTAGGTACTTTTTTAGACAAATAAAATTAACGTATGCATACAAATTTTAAAACACGAGTAATAGATGTAATTAATACTAACTGAAACTTAGATGTCCGTTATATCTGAAAGAAATATATAATTTCGTCATGTCAATTTCCTTTCGAGGTGGATCAGGGCCCAACAGAATTACACCTCGACGACACTTTTATAATAGAAATAAAAATTCAGACATACTGATGATACATTATGACGGGTTGCTAATCTACTACTAAAAAAGATAAAAGACATATTGTTGAGATAAAGTTTGATTTTCGACGCAGCATTGACATTACGAGTAGTTACTGCTGCGTTAGTCCTACGTCGGAACTCATATTCGAAAATTACTCTGATATTTGCTGTATCTATCTTTACATTACAAACTGAATGTAAAAACAACGGAAAGTCGACAATTAAATGACATGATTTGTATACATTCAGGTGTTACTTTGCAGAAATCCATTTCATGTGATAAATTCCCAAAATCTTTAGCTATTTTGTGCTCAAACTCCAAAAACCACCAATCGACACGTGTTTCGCCGACAGCACCCATTCGGTGCTGGTCAAGCTAATCAGCACCGATTCGGTGCTGGTTAGCTGACCGAATTCTATCTCAGGTATATCCTGAGGATGCTTCGTTGAGAGGCGAAACACGAGTTTGGGCGCATAATAGATAAAGATTTTGGAAATGATCACATGAAATGACATGATTTTTTAAAATTGAAAACGTTATAGTTCGTATGAAAAAGTTTAACTCCGAAATCTGATACCATATGACCAGTGCTTCAACAGCAATTTCATACTTTAATCCCTATTATTATTAACGTTTATTACAATTTCTACAATGTACTTATTTCTTCAAATTAATTTGAATTATCTCAGACAAATGTAGTATTGTGGTAACCAATATGCTTCGTGTAGATTTAGTAACGTGATGCCAACTATGGTATTAAAGGGTATTGTCTGATCAAAGCACAGAGTACTCAATGCCCTATGAACTCTGAGGAAACAACATTTATGTTCGTTTGAAGGTATTTAGTATATAATAAAACATGTAATAATACATGTTACGATCATATTTTCATCGATATTTTCTACATAATGTTATTTGTAGGGTCCCGTACTCCAAAGGGAATAATGTAATACTTTATTCATGCATCTGTCAGTCTGTCTGTTTACGATTTTCTCGAAATGATCTCACGATGACGTATAAATTTGAAATTTGGTATAGTGACACTTCCAATATTAATCCCCATACGTTGCGTTAGTTAGCTTTTTAAATTATTGGAGAATTAAAGAAGAAGAAAATCGGGTGCTCAGACTCGACAACAACCCTATCTCCGAAAGTATCCTAATCCTAAAGTTTACGAGAATAATATAAAGAAAAATTACAAAATACAGAACTATTTGTGCGCGAATCAATCTCGCAGAATTTTTGGAATTTTTCAAAATTTTTTTTTCGTCATTTCGCTAGCAAGCACTAAATCAAACGATGATTTCAGATGGGCTTGTTCGATTTTAATGTCTGTTGAATTTACAGGTGGCACGGCTTATTTTAGTCGTTTCACTTTTGAGATGCTCAATCTGAGAGATTTTTGAAAACTTGAAAACCGCTCGAATGAATTAATTGAATAAAAGTAAATAAACCACAAATACAAAAATAAACTGGCAAGTACAGTAGTAGATAGTATCTGAATGGTTATTTTAAAACGCGTAGTACTGTCCGACATACATAGGCCAATACGCTTATGTGTATGAAGAAATAATTAAGTTCACAGGCCATAATAAGCGTTTGTCCATTCAGTTATTTTAGAATGTGAAAGGTGTCTGCCAATGTAGACTTCAAGTTAAATATAGACTTAAGCCTAGAACAACCATAATAAAATATAATGATTTATCTAAAAACAGTAACAATTATGTGTATGTTTATGGAATATCGCAGGTGCAGGTGCATGTCCTAGTTCTTTGCACACGAGTGGAATATGTACTTACGTGCTAACTAATAAACAATAATTTAATCCAAAATAGACCTTCTTACGTAAAATACGAAATAGTAGTTAGTTTCGTTTATTTTAAAAACTATAATTAATTTTAAAAAATCCAACTGTGATTTTGAAGAATATGGTTCGATTAAAACTATACTCCTAAACATGTAAATCTCTGTTTTAAAAGAGGTTTCTTTGATTTTTTTTGTGTTACAAAAGTTAATCAATCGTGTATAGCAACTGTCAAAATAAAGTCAATGAAATGAAGAATCAGGTTACCAAATATCACTTTCATACGTTTTGCAGTCACTTAAAAAAATCGAGATCCCTGCTGTCAAAATTTCCAATGTGTCGCCTTTTAATATACAATTTTATGATTTACTATGCAAAGCGAGTACTAAGTAAAAACAAAAATTGTTACATTGATATACAATTGAAATTTAGGTGAGAATTACTTATACGTCATTGTGTGAAGAGAATGACATCGTGATACGTACATACTTATATCTATATACATCTTCATGTTGTATCCCTAACAGGGTAGATAAAACGGAGAAGAGAATTGGCGTAACCTCTACGCGACAAGTAGTCGCATCTCAATAGTTGCTCGACTTCTACAAAATAGTTAACGCGTCTAGATTATATAGACGCGTGTACGATTGATCATGTCGCTTTAACAGCCGATTTTTCTATAGAAATCAAACAGTGTGCAACCCATATAATAAGGACAACGTTGATAAAAGAAGTGCGCGATTTCTGTAATGGAGTAATTAAATAACTTACCTACTTAGTACGTTACCGCTCGGTCGCTCAAATGACAGAATGGACGTCCGAGCGGCAAAACAGCAGCATATACAACCGGTCGGTAGTTCAAGCGACAGGACGGTAGCCTATGCAATTATCGCCTAATGCGAGGTCAGCCTAATACTTAAAGATATATCTTTAGATATTAATAATTTTCAAAATAGGCACCTTGTGTCGATATTACATTAGGCAGATATGTATGTAGATAATTAGAACGTATTGAGATAAGGTTTAATTTAACATTTATTTAATTAATATACTACGTTATTTAGAAGAATAGTATTATAAAGAATAGTATTATATGATCAATATTTGTATATTTGTAATTGAGTTCTCGAAAACGGCTTTAACGATTTCGATGAAAGATCAATGGTTATTTTGGCCGTGACGTCTTTTAGAGGGTCTCTGAAAATAGGTATATGGAAAATTGTGTTATTTTTTGGTAATTCAGATAAAACAAATATTTATCCTAGACACGGCCATGTTAAAAAGATATCTATTTTTTTATTCGTCATTCATTTCTTAAGGTTTTTAAGGATCATATGTGCTGAATGCAACCTTACGCTTTATGTACGTTCCGTTTCACGGTTATTAGAATACGACCTGCTTATTACAGACTAATGAAACGCTTTTCTTTTAAATTATACACTCTTTTATTACCATAAGATTCAGTAATAGAAATAAATAATTGTTTGTTTGAGTGGAGGTGTATTTCCTGTCTGTATTAAAATATATAAAAGCTCTTGTTAGACGTTGGTTTCATTTGGGCAAAACGTCAAGCTGTGAAATGTCAAAACGCGACGCAATCGATGTTTTGTGTCATTGCCTTGCTTTCTAAACGTACTGTGCTATTTCGGATTTCATTTTATTTTTAATACTTTTGTATTGTTTTTACTTTTGTTTCCTCGTTGGGGATACAGCGTGAAGATATGTTATGTAATATATTGTTTTATATACTGTGATATTTACCGTTTGTGACGACGACTTTTTTACTTTTGTTTCCCCGTTGGGGATACAGCGTGAAGATATGTTATGTAATATATTGTTTTATATACTGTGATATTTACCGTTTGTGACGACGACCTTGTGCATGTGATTTCTGTTGTTGTTGATTTTTTGTTGTTGGATTTGTGTGTTTTGACCAACTTTAAAAATATTTTTGACAATATCTTAAAATTGCGGCCGCGCAGAAAAAAAATAATTACGAGATGGCTTTAACTATGCTTAGTTACGTCCATAGCTTAGACCTAGCAAACACACCATAAACGGTTCTTAGACGTCGACACTAAAAGTTAGGTCCACACTAGTATAGAGTTTGGCCGATTTTCTTTGCATTATAAGGATTTAAGGGGGCGAGAAATCGATCTAGCTAGGTCTTAATTCTGGGAAAATTCGTGTTATCTACGTTTTCACATAGTTAAAACTTATAATGTTTAAACTCTTCTAATTTCACAATAGAATTTACCTTCTCAATAGCGCAGTAGCTAGAGCGAATGTCTACCACGCAGAAATGCGTGGATTGGAATCCTGCAACGTGATCAGACTTTTTTTGTTCGTTTTTGCGTAATGCGTAAAGCTCATTCGCCCAGGTACTATTAACTTAATACGTCTTTTCTGACAATCCCATTTGGGATACAGTGTGAAGGTATGCATGTATGTATTAACTTAATATAGTTGCGGAAATTAATTACAAATCGCAATTAAATTACCTATTTATTTACACATAAAATAATGACTCATATATAATATGTTATTCTATTTTGGTGTTATAATTAATACAAGTACTTATTATTACGCATTCCGGAAGCAGAATGTGTGATGTGAATTTTACTGAGAATCCTAACTTTATGAGGAGTACTAATACCACAGATTAATTTGTTTACTAAACCAATACTATTACTCAATATTTTAAGGAAATAAAAACTTAAAAAATCCCCTTAGAACAGCTTTGTCGTAATCAGTGTCACTTTATTAATCATATTATGTACGTATAATTTAAGACAAGTAAATGACGCATTGATTGGAAAAACTATGGTAAATATGCAGTAGAATTCTTCACGTAGAATGAATATTATTCATGTCGTAAATGGTTAGGGCAATTGTCAGTGAAGTGCCAGTTTTTACTATAATAGTATGTTATTAGCGACCCGCAATGGCTTCACACGGGTAGTACAGTCCATGTTACTCCCGAATAATGTAGCTTTCTACGGGTGAAAGAATTTTTGAAATCAGTTGAGTAGTTTTTTAGTTTATTCATTACATACAAACAGACAAAGTTTACCTCTTTATAATATTAGTAGAGAAGTATATAACTATTATTTCGCCTTTTGCTTTGCTCGCTTGAGATGAATATGTAATTTATTGATTTTTATTTATAAAATAAATTTATAAAATAAAATAGATAATTTTGTAAATTTTTATAAACTAAGTAAATAAAATTAATTGGCTAAGTGAGGTTTGGGCTCATGTGACAACTATTTTTTTGTACTAACTCGTAACCTAGGTATTTTTATTCAATTAAATTATTGAGATAATATAAAAAGATTTGCAGTATGAGAGGGTTGGATGACAGTGTTATTATAACAATGAAGAAAGGAATGCTAAGGTGGTTCGGGTACATGGAAAGAATGAGTGATGAAAGACTGATGAAGAAGCCAAGGAAAACCAAGGCTGACTTACGAAGATTAAATAGCCAGAGTGCTAGCCGACGGAAATGTCACAAGCACTCGCGTACCTAGGCGAAAATGTGTGAGGAGAATGATGAGATTTGAGGAAGAAATATGTAAGGACCGCGACGCTTGGCTCTCCGTCCTCTCTGACTACCCTGTTGGGGATACAGCATGATAATATGTATGTATGTATTTGTTTGGTATTTGTTGGCTAACATTGATCTTCTTTCTTTTTAACCGACTTAAAAAAAAGGAGGAGGTTCTAAATTCGGTTGTATTTTTTTTGTTTTCGTTTTTTCGTTTTTTCGTGTTCTGAGGTTTTGTTACCTCAGAACTCCGTCATTTATGAACCGATTTGGAAAATCCTTTTTTTGCACGAAAGGAGGTACTTCCAAATTGAACCCATTTAAATTTCACTGGTATTGGATTTTGAAGGTACGCCAAATAACATCAAATAACGCCAACTGCTTATAACCTTTATTTATGTTGATGATTCTCTTGTAGAAGTATGTAAGGACCGCGACGCTTGGCGCTCCGTCCTCTCAGACTACCCCGTTGGGGATACAGCGTGATGATATGTATGTATGTAATCTCTTGTATGTCATTGCGCAAAAAATTTATAAAAAATTAAACCTACTTAAAAAATCACCGAAAAGTACGTAATAACCTTACCTTTACGTACCTTTAGGTACTAATCAAAACTCGGGTAAAAAATAATTTTATAAATACGATACAAATACCTATATAATTAAATTTGACAGATAATGAAGTCGGTGCCATTTTAATGTGCAACAACAAAGTCTATTAGTTTAGTAGGTTTGGCATCGACTTTAATAAGTAACTCTAAGCTCCAAGATCAGTGAAATTTAAACAGGACCAGCCCATGATGGTCCCATTTAAAGATATACTGAACCCAAAGGAAAAAGAATCATTGAAATCGATCCACAATTGACGAAATTATCGGAAAACATACACAAAAAAAACGTACAGTCGAACATAGAACCTCCTCCTTTTTTCGAGTCAGTTAAAAAAAGACATTTTCGAATCCCAAGTTCCTATTGGAAATCAAATTCAAGAGGATTATGTCTAACAGGGAGATTAAAATTACTGTATACAATTTTTAATATTTATTTTTTAATTTTACCAACTATACCTACCGCGTACTGGGTATTGTCTGAACGTGAGTGCATTCACGGGCAGAGGTGAATGTCCCTTACCACGCCTGATTGTAACTTGAACTTGACTCTGTTTTACCTTAACATTGCGTCTGAGGAATTCAACTACATATGACTTTTCCGTATTTTTTCAAGTGATAACTTTAAGTATATTCTAAGAGGTGTAACACAACTACGCTCAAAGTTAAAATTAATGTTTACATTTTATTCACCAATAATAATTCGGCATTTTCTATTACAATAAAAATATGTTCATTTTAAAGTATAGACTTAACATTAAAGTTCGTTGTTAGTCCTATTACGACTTCGTTACCGAATAAGAAATAGTTACATATCCGTGCCCATAAAACCAGTTCATAGTAAACAAAGTTCTGTTATCTAGGCTATACGCAGGCCCGATACTTCCTGCTTATGTCGAAATAATGGCGTTATGAAATACACCCTCAGCGTTTCGCAGTAATAAGCATTTCAATGTTATTCCAGGGAGCAGACCGTGAACCCTGCGCACACGTCGCAGTTTATCCGACGTCGGACGATGCGAGGCCAGTATATAAACGTCTGTTATCCAGTACCCGGCACCATTCGCGATTGAACCACCGCATCAAGCTTCCGCAGGACGACCTCGCGTTGACCGTGTTACTGAATTGACACAATTGTTCGACACCCTTCCGCAATGTCCCGACACATTATTTACTTCACTGTTCTGCTTCTTGTGCTGTCAGTGGAATGCGCTCCATTCTTCGACGCTATTTACGACGCGCTCAATGGCAACGGACGGCGTTCTTACGGATATAGCGGCTACGGAAATTATGGCTACAACGGATATGACGGCTATGGTTATAATGGATACAGGAATGTAGAGAAGCCGCCGCGTCAAGGCAAGACTTATAAGGAGATTTGTAGAGCGCATTATCCTGATGCAGCAGCGTTCCCAGGGGCAGGTGGTATAGTGTGTCCTTATTGAGGGTCAGATCGCGTGTTCTACGCAATGGAGCGGCTGCTTCGGCGCCGAAACATCATGAGGATGGGTTGATCTTGCAAGACATAAGTCAAGCGTAAATAATTTCAGGAAGCAATGACGAAAGTTGGGGTGTTTATAACACTGACGTAAGTTTGTGTGGACGCGGTTTTGGACTTCGACTTATCGTTATCTCGTCGTAAACAATGTTACTGTCAATGATATTTTTGAACTTTCGATGAGATCCTATACGATTGGTTTTAAAATTTTTGAAATATTTTCGATTTTATTTGCAATTTACTGATCTACCCATCATATTCAAAATGTGATATCAATTTGCTCTCGTATATAAGTAAGTATAAGTTTGTAGTGAGTGATACACATACCGTTGGTGTGATAACCTTGTGATAATGAGTTCTATAAATGATTTCGTTAGTTATTGTAGTTTCTCTCGCATAATTACAGGATGAATGCTAGAACACGCGATGTCTGTGAATCTTAAATTGGTATGTAAATATTTTTGAAGTTTGTAAGAATTGGCTGATTTGTACTTAGAAAAAATTAACGCGATTTTAAATTCCTTGTATTCAAAATTTTTCTATATGTTTCCGCCAAAGTAATTCTCTCTGTAGTTACTGTTGCTTATAATAGTCATTAGTGTACTTAGAAATAAGTTTGTATATAGAATTTAATTGTAGAATTAAATAAGTAAACCAGAAAATAACAAAGGGTCTTTTATTGCTCATGCAAATGTGTATGAAAATACCATAATATTAATTACTGCTAGATCAAATTTTTTAATATAATTATTATTAGTTTTTAATAAATACTTTCAGTATTTTTTAAATGCCTATTATTTTTAATTCAGTGTGTAATTATCCTTATCCATGTCAGTTTTTCACTAAAAATCACAATGTATTTTATGTGTTTATGTATCGTTTTTCTAAAATATTCTCATTCTATTTTATATAAAATTTAATTCACGTTTTCATCAGAATCTTAACCAAACACAATTAGAATTTGATTCTTGAACAAAAATTGGCATAGGTTTTTTTTGAGTTTGAAAATTAGACGTTGAAAATGGTGTTATCTCACCTGTGAAAATAGAATAAAAAATGAAAAAAAATTGTTTTTATGATTTGATATTAAAAAGTAAATGTAAGATATTTCATCATCATCTCTAACGGGTATCTCTAACGGGTATCTCTAACGGGGTAGCCAGAGAGGACGGAGCGCCAAGCGTCGTAGTCCTTACATACTTCTTTCGCTTCTTCAAATCTCATCATTCTCCTCACACGTTTTCGCCTAAGTAAAATATTTTCTAATGCTTAATGATTTTTGCCAAATAAAGTTGTAACAAACTGCTAAGTTAGTGCATACATCTAAACAATATTATAGCGTAATAACATCACATCATTTCCCATTAGGGGTAGACAAAGTTTCAAGGCACGACTTTGCAACTGGATACCCTTTCTCGCAGGTAGTACTTATCGCTTATATATGTATATTCCGTATAATAAGCTCTATGCATTACGATTTTTACGACCTGCGCAGGAAGATAAGCGGTCGGGCACAGTATATAACAGTAAACGCATGGTTCAAAAGGTATATTGGCATGTTATGTGGAGTTATCGATCAATAAACGAATAAAACACTCTGTTTTCAAGGTGTCCAATAGTTATCAACTTTTATGATCGTGAGTATATCTATTTTGTATCGTTTTGTTTAAGATATAGGGACAAATAGGGCCGTTGCGTGACGCCTTTGATCTTATAAAAAGACAGGTCAGCTATAGAATTCACTTGTGTTCATTGCCCACTTTGTCAGGGACTTATAAAAATTTAATTTAGTAGATGTAGCATAATTCAGAGTTTACCTTGTTTTTTCGTATGAATTTGATTACATGTAATGACATGGAAACAAAACTATAACAATAGGTTTATATATATTTAACAAATTTATTTTCTTTTTTTTAAATCATTATTTATTGAAAACTAAAATATGCCAGCTAGATTTGTCAGGGAGTCAAATCTTATAAAAATTTCATTAAGTATATGATGAAAGTAGACATATGTTTCACTATTGTTTGAACAAATTTAATTATGAAATTATGAAAAAAGAACATTTTTAAGGAAAATATTAATGTTAGTACTCTTCTACGTAATTAACTGAGTTATTATTAGAATCAAGAACTTAAGAAAAGAGACGACATCGACATCATAAAATCTTCCTGAAGGTATCAATCTTTTTCTTATTTTGAAACATTTATATAATTTAGATTTATATAATACTAGCCACCTGCTCCGGCTTCGCACGGGTAGAATTTTTTTGTAAATAAAATACAGCCCATGTTACTCGCTGATAATGTAGCTTTCTATAGGTAAAAGAATTTTTGAAATCGGTTAAGTAGTTTTTGAGTTTATCCATTACATTCAAATAAAGGTCACCTTTTTATAATATTAGTATAGATATCGATGACACGTTTTCAAAGAAAGCAAAGAAGCGTGTAGTTACTATTAACATTATACAGAATGAAACAGTCCTTGACCTAATACTGTGACAGAGCTTAAGTGTGCAGAATTGCATCTGTGGAATATGTGTGTGTATTTTTAATACATCTGCGCTGAACTGGAAGTATGGATATGTTATGTACCTGGTCTAAGCTCTGGGTTGTGATTGACGTAGTATAATAGTATTATGACGTATAATTTATCCAGAATTGAGACCTAGCTAGATCGATTTTTCGCTTGATCGATATATTGTAAATTTCATCGAAAACGTTAGAGCCATTTTATACATGTATATATAATATATATACTATTATATATCACGAGCAATATTTATATATATTAGTATAATAGTGGATATGATGTGTTTAGTATGACATAGTGAATTGTCTCATTTAAATACGGGTTACAGGTTATGTTATTTTTTTATTAATTATAACTGTATAATTTCATATTTATATCATAATTTAAAGTCACATGTACTAAAGATAAAACTAGTCAAACCCCATCACGATCATAGGGTACCCCATGACGATTACAAGGTACCCCATAACGATCGCGGGGTACTCAATCACGATCACGGGGCACCCCATCACGATCAGTACTCTATCACTGTGTATCAAATTCAAAAACATGAGGACACTTCGAAGATTTAGTACATTAGGCAAAAAGGTATTACAGAGCAATATGTTTTATATTAAATAAAAATAAAATTATAAATGTGAACCCGAAAAACTTGCAAACGAGATGAAATTAATATAATTTATGGAATTTTTTGCCGGCGTTTTAGGCTATGAGCAAGCGAAAGTAGGTACCTATAATAGGTTCCGATTCCGGTAATGAATTAAAGAAATTACAGTTATTTCGTCTTGATAGCAAATAAGTGGTTGGGTTTTAACATTGGAACTTTTATTTTTTCAATATTTTTTTAAAAACAGTTTCTATTGCTTACTTGTATGTATTTGTAATACATTCAATGTATGTATCGCCACAATCATGTCAATATACTCCGTTTTTTTAGAATATTGCTTATCTAAGATCGAGTTTAAATTACAGTAGCCGAGTAATTTTATAATACTTGATTAGAATTTAAAATTATGTTTAACAAATTTGATCACCTATCCTTGGTGGTGAGGTATTTTGTATGCAAAATATTCAAAGGCGCATGTATCAGTCCATTATTTGAGGTTTATAAATATTGATCCGATATGCTTCGAGACTACATTAGAATTTTTATTATGCATAAGTTATTTTTATTATGAACGATGTTCAAGAATGAAGTTAATTTATTGATATCTTTATAGTAGGGAAATGGTATTTTGTCTTACTTAAGCGTTAAGACACAAAATTGTAAATGTGAATAAAAAATTGCAGTGTCGAATGTTGTCTGTTGTATATTTCTATAATTTTTTATCTTTTGTTATATTTAATGGTTTAATACTTTTCTGCAATTTCTAACATAATAACAATAATAAATTATTACGTACTATTATTTCTTTTCTATATGAAACTAAAGTAACAAACAAAGACATTCCTATTATTATTTCAGAAAAGGACTTCTTAAACTACACTAACGACATCTTATAATTTAATTTTAATCTTGAAAATCGGTAAAACACGAAAATGGTCAAACAAATAGATGCTGCATTTATGTCAACGAATAACGATGTATTAGGAAATTTTGACTGAATTAGAACTGAACGCTATTAGAATTAGGATTGAGTACATTATCATGTACATAAATGTGCAACATTATATGATTGCATAGGGATTGCATAGATTCAGGTGTTAAGCTGCCCGAAGCATATCTCTGGGATTTCCTGAGGATGCTTTGTTATGAAGCGAAACATGCGTCGACTGTTTGGAATTTTGGGCGGTAGATACCTAAAGAAATATATTTAAACTACATTTAATAATTGACACTTAATTACTTATATTGTATTGTACAAAGGAGAATTTGTGGAAAAAAAAATGTTTACAAAAGTCACAATAAAAATTAGATGTCTCTACAAAATAGGCATTTTGTAGAGATCTTTGTAGCAGTTGTAAAATAGGTATTTTGTAGAGACAACTAATTTTTAATTTACTTTATTTTATTGGAACGTTTTGAAGTGTAGTTTTGAAACGTAGAGGGAAAAAAATAAATAACTTTTATTTGGTAAGATTAGAAAAAGTTGGTATTTGAAATCATATTATGTTATATATTTTTATATACATACGCTAGCGACACTAGCGGCAGCAGAGCCATTTTGGACAGGACTTTCGTAAAATTCGTTCTTAGTGAGCGTTTACACCGCGAAAGGAAATGCCCAGCTAAAATGCCCATGCGGTGTTGGTGCCAACACCGCATGGTTTATTGTATGATAGTGAGTCCTGGATATGCCCGAGTATATAATATATAATCGAGTGAAAGTAAGATAAATGCAGTAAAAATGCGATCTCTTAGAAATATGTGTGTCATCCTTGCAGACGAAATAAGCAATAAAGAGATACGCAGTATGACAGGCTTGCACGACAGTGTTATCGAAAAAATGAAGAAAGGAATGCTAAGATGGTTCGGGCACATGGAAAGAATGAGTGATGAAAGACTGACGAAGAAAATGTATAGAACGAAAGTGAGTGGTAAAAGAGGCCAAGGAAGACTAAGGCCGACTTATGAAGATCAAATAGAGTGTTAACAGACGGAAATGTCAAAAGCACTCGCATACCTAGGCGAAAATGTGTGAGGAGAATAATGATGAGATTTGAGGAAGCGAAACTTTTTTCGCAGCGTCGCAATCCTATCATACTTCTATTTAAGGATTGCGACGCTTGGCACTCCGTCCTCTCTAACTACCTCGTTGGCGATGCGGCGTGAGGATATGTAATGTAATGTAATGTAAAATAAAATATGTAGACACCTAGAAATTTCAGAATTAGTGGGTACTTTTTTCGTACAATGTGTGCTAGAGAAGACGATGCTTCCTTCCTTTGCTTGTCTGGGAGAGAAAAAAAAAACAGAATATGCCAGTTACGGTTTCTTGTGCTGATCGTAAAATTGAGTCGAGGCTTATAGGAGCATAATATGGAGGGCTTAATAGGAACTTTTATGGGCTAGTAAACTGTCATATCATGATTCTGCTTTTAATCTGAAACGGTGTGAGCTATGTAGAAGTACCAGTCCACATATTATGGTAGACTGAAGTCTCAGGTTTGATTATTATAAGTGATTAATTTAGATTGCCAATTTCATAAATGATATTCTACGTCGATTACAGAAGAACCTGTCATAGTCAGGACCAGACGTACGTAATTATGTAACAGTATTTCGAATAATGCTTACGTCTTTTGTGATATTTCATTGAGAACATCGGGATATTTTAACTGCTTTTGTGATGTGATTAGGCAATATATGCCATAAAGTTATCATCGCTGCTGCAAATTTACGTAATATTTCATTTACATGTCTTCCTCTCTCATCTTGTTAAGTAACTCTGACCTAGAATAAGTGGTAATTGCAACTAACAAAGGCAATGGAAAGTCGATTTAATATTTTATTTAGTCATACAGTCGCAATAATGTGCAAATTAAGTAGGCAAGTATTTTTTGAGTAATATGCTCTAGAATGTAGACTTTGCTATGAGAAATAATTCGTGTTCCTAATAAAATTGGTAAAAACGGAACATTTAAGTAATCATCTCGAAAACTATGTTTTCCTTGGAGACTATCTGAGATACTTACTAATACTGTAAATCGAATGTGTCACCGGCTATCCGTTATATAATGTGTAGATGTAATATACATAACGTGACCATACGTCCCGCTTTCGGGACCGTCCCATTTTCAGGCTGCCTGTCCCGCTGTCCCCAGCTAAAGCAAAGTTATCCCGCTTTTGCAAACAGATTAAACGATAATAATACGTTACGGGTATTCCTACCTACCTATATTCAAATCAAGTGATAAGCTCTATTCCTACTTGAAAACTAGACTCGACATTTTGAAACAGATTTGCTCCGCCGACAAATATAAAACAAAAGCGTCTGCAACTGAATCTAATATTGATTATTTCAAATTACATAATTATTAATACATTCTTCTCATTTTTTTTTATTGAAATAAATAGTAAAGTAAACCTTTTTTTTCTATATTTCGCAAACGTCCCGCTCTGACAAAAAAAATAAATAGTCACTTTAAATATACATCCTCTGACATATTTTCAAAATCCACGGGAACAAAGTCCCAACAGTTTGATATACAAATTCTAATTTGGAATAACTGTAGTACATAAGGTTCCTCCCATTACACAACTTTCGAAGTTCACTTCTCCCATTAGAGAAGTAAACTTCAAAAGTTGAGTTTCGACTTAGTTTTGGATGCTTATGTTAAAAACATTGTTTTTAAAGTCACCGTATGAGTTATTGAATATAAGCTCTTTAAATCATGAATTTAAAAATGATATTACTATTTACCGTAGAACGGGGCTAAATTGACTTTACTCTCTGACTTCCTCAACTTCTTCTGCACCGCCTGCGAAAGACCAGACATCTCCCGGTGAAAATGTTCCTTTGAGTGCTTAGGTACTCCAGAAAAACAGTAAAAAAGAGTAAAAAAAAAACAAAAAGAACATCCTCCTCTTTTACATTTGTGTGTGTGACTCCCCGGTCTTACCACCATGTAGCAGACTATATGCTGCTTCACCTGCAAAAATTGGATCTGTGGCATGTGTAAGAAAGGCTCGACAAATCCTGTCTATGAGCACAGTACAAGTAAGCATACAGTATTCTATCTCGGCAGCGTCCTAGAGATAATTACCTACGGTCGTTTGGTACGTAAACACGCAATAGGACTACCGACTTGGACTGAATGTTTTTCTTGAGTTACGTATTTGATAATAGGTACTAATTAAATTGTCATATTATCTTTTCATTTTATATTATTGCAAATTTAATACGTTTTTATTTATATAATTTTACTAGTATTTTATATCTAGTTTCAAAATTTTGTTAGTTAGTACGGTGGAAATGGACAAAAAAAATGCATTTTGTGTGCAGTATAATTAAAAATCAGCAATAAATTAACTATGTCATTATGATAATATATTTCCTACAAATTAGCAACAGAGAAATATTTCCGGTTTCGATATAGATGTATTCAAACATCCATACACTGAATATTATGCTCGTAAACTTGATTGACATAATATTTAGTCAGTAAATGTGCGGGAGCGTCTCATACCGTCCGACGACAACCGCGGCGGCGCGGCGCACTTGCGACTGTTGTATGCCGAGAAATGCCGAGATTTCGAGCGCGTCGTTTGGGAGCGTTTGTATGAAGATAGAATACTGTATGCTTACTTGTACTGTGCTATGAGTGCCTGGTGTGTGAGGATACAGATTAATAATTAATTTTCTTTTTCTTTTGTTTCCCGAATTTATCGTTCGAGTTTATTATAATTTAATTACTAAAGTTGATTGTAAATGTTACCAAAGTTGATTCTAGTTTGAAAAAAAATTATAAGTCTAATTGTGTACTTATTATATAATTACCCTAAGTATGTGATATCTTAATGTAAGATGTTTCCCTAATAACAATTTTAATTGATCAAAAAAACTGATTTATTTTCATTAAATCCACGTGTAATTTATTTTTTCAAAATGATGAAAGTAACCTTAACGCTTTGCATCTTTGTCATAAGTTACATTTTAAAGCCTTTTCAAAGAAACGCTCGAGGTTTCTTTAACACTTAAAAAAAATTACATTTAAAAAAAAAGGTGGGACGTGATTTTGTCGGCCGAAAGACACATTGGTCTAGTGGAGTAAAAGAGTATTAATTTTTGATGTTGAAAAAAGTTGCCAACTAAAAACTACCAAAAAATGTATGTATAAAGAACCCAGTTTTAGCCCCGACTGAGATATCATTGTGAGGTAGTCATTTTATTTGGATTTCCTATATTTTACATTTTTGGGAATTTTAAAGTACAAAAGTGATACTCGTAGTACCTATATTGTGTTGTGCTGAAGTTCTCGCGCTCTTCCAAGAAGTCCTTTATAACTTCAGTAAAGCCTGCTATCACTTTACTGGAGGAGTTTTACGATAACGATTCTACTTGTGAAGAAAGGAAAAAAAAAGTGGCATCATTATCAAGTGCATCTGTGCTTCAAAAGTACAGATTTGTCATTTCCGTAAAAATAACTAAAATGGGAATTTGTGAGTAAATCCCCGGAAATATTTCTAAATACCGAAAATGTATAAATATGCGCTTTTCCGCTTTTCTTTTTATTTTTGCTAAATTTTCCTATTACGAAGGCGCCTAAAAAATTAGCACTGACTGGCGGATGATGGCGGTTCTCAAGTTCTCATACCGATTCTGTCTACTCTTCTACTAATATGCCTTACTTCTTTCATATTATGTCAGAAAACATATACGCCCATGAGGAAGTGTAAGAGTTGTTACTAACAATTAGATTAGACAAAATAATAAAATAAATAACCCAGATAACGAAACACATTATTACTATGGATATCACGAAACGAACTGAAGTACAATTAAAAAAATATATTCCTAGTCAATTTAGAAAGATTTCCTGAATTTACTTGGCTGGCGAATGAACCCGAGTTTCGGTTCGGTCTCGGTCTCGTTCAGTCACATCATCAGTATAAACTACACTAATGTTTGTAAGGACTGATTTAGCGAGACACGAGATAGTTATTTTATTTATGTAAAGGGGATTTTAGATACAATTTGAATCAGACCTTTGACGTCAAAAGGTTCTATAAAAGTTGTGTTACGTACATAGATTGTTAAGAAGCCCTTACGTTACTTGTAAAAATTTAATATGACAAAGACCCTTGTGTTTACCGTATTTATGTAGAATGCTAATAAAATTGAAAATTGAAAAAAGCCTAAGATTTCATTTAAGAAACGTTTCGTAACTTTTCTGATATCTCATTAAAAATAAGTTGACAAATAATAAGCATTAAATACTTACTTGAAATATTTAATAGTTATAAATAATTTGCTAGCAACGTAAAAAGTAACTGCTTATTTTAGGTTGTTTAATCACGTTATAGAAATATGGAATTTACATATTAACCTAGCTATCGTATCCCATACTATATTACAAGCAATATTGTATGTTTATAATCACGTTATCCCAATTTTGAGAAATTGGGACATTTAGCGTCTCGATCAAGAGAAAATCGGGACGTGTCACCACACCCCTAGAAATCGGTACGCCCCGCGGAAATCGGGACACAACGCAACGCTAGGCTGTAAAGATTTCGAGGTTTGCAATATAGGGGTAAGCGGAGGCGAAAAATCTAGGTTTCAATTCTAGGAAAATTCGTTTTCTATGTGGTTTCACGCACTTAACATTGGTGATTTGTATTGATTGGTAATTTCGCAATAGAGTTTAAACACAGTGGCTAGAGAGTAGGTTTACCAAGCTGAAGTGGGCGGGTTTGAATCCTGCAATGCGGACTTTTTTATTGTTTTTTTTTATATAAGACGCCGAGTAAAGCTCGTTCGCCTAGAACCTATTTAATTTAGAAAAATAGAATATGTTTATATATTTTATGTAGACAATATTTATTGATATAAATCAGTACATACATATCCTAACGTTAGGTAAAATTTACAGTCTAAATTAAATATTTTATATAAATTTTTAAACTTTTGCGTTGCATTATAAAATATATTAAACGGGACATTAACGCGATTACCTTTTATTTTGTCTTGACGTTTTGACCGAGTGGCATCAGCCGTGGTTCTTCGGGTTTGCTTGAGACCACGGCCGACGCAACTCAGTCGAAACGTCAAGCCAAAATAAAAGGTAATCGCGTTAATTTCCCGTTTAACATATTCCCGTTTTAGATATTAAATATTGTATATTTTTAAAATTAATTTAATTAGTTATTCAGTTTTTCAGACTTGTCTGGAAAACAAAGAAAATGTAGAATGTTCCAGCTGCTTATCTTCCCACGTAAGTTGTAAAAGTCGTCCAAAAAAGGTGTAGTTAACTGGTCAGTGCGAGAGTGCCTCCGGTGCGTTCCGTAGGCGATTCTGGAGACCCTCGAAAACGTTCCGAAGACGACCACCGCAGAAGTTTTCGAGGGTAAAAGATCACATAACCCAGTCTCTCCCTCAAGGGGCTATATACGGATATCTATATACGGATTTCTCATGCGTAACCAAAAAAAAGCAACTGGTATTAGGCGGTATCTCGGACCAAGTATTACAATGGACGGAGCATTTGCTCTGAAAGCGTGTCCTTGAAGTGTCCTCTTTTGTTGACCGTCTTTCTAGATTTTTACTAATGTGCGTGACTAGGGAAGTTCACAGGTACAGCGATAAACAGCTGAACATGACATATTTTATTTTTGTGAGTAGTAGCACTCGAAACACTTAGTATGTACAAGTATTAACATATAACTATTCCATGACCGACTCATAAGCTGACACGATGTACACTGACAGTGCGAGGTTGCCATAAGTAATAACAATAAATTAACGGGTTCTTACCGCGATATTAAATATTTTGAGTTTCCCGATATTTCGATGGTGTTGCGAGCACCATGTTCACAGGTTAACTGGCGAGACTGCGGGGTCCACCCCGCTAAGTCGCATCAAGGAGTGATGTTTTTTCCACCACTAACGGGAAAAGATGAGATATATAACAAAACATTCAAAAATGTGTGAGGAAATTGTGGTTGGGTTCCTAATGTGTAATGATTTTTTGTGTTGTGAGTTCAGTTAGATTATTCTACCAAGGGATTGTTAGGTTTATATTTGTGTACCTGTACATAAATTCATAAGCTGTTTGAATTTAAAATATACATACGTAGGTACCTACGTGAAACTTTTGATGCCTTCCGTTTTGTTTTAACTAAAAATAAGCCTGCTCGCAAGATTGTATGCGTAATACAATTGATAATAATAATTACGAATTCGTTATTAACATTTTATGTAGGTGTTATTTATTTGCGCGAGATGATAATATGTATACAATAGGACATTTAATAATAGACGAACAGAATACTAAAAAGCAACAAGTTGACGAAGGGGAAGTGATCAATAGAAGTCTTGGTGCAAACATGCCCATTTTTATTGATCCGATAAGAAGCTTTGTGCGTATTACCGTCAGGATTCGTATTGTCAGGCTTGGCAACTAGGTGTCAATATTAATATTTTTACAGGTAAACTTTTAGTCAGATGGGACGATACTAACGGATGTAGGTACTCAGAAAGTTTTTTTTTTGGTTTCAAAGTCAAAATCACAAGGTGATAAAGTGATACAATATTAGGTGTTAAAATTATATTTCACATTTTTCTTAAGAGTGCAGTCGTAGGGCAGAACACAGACGATAATTACATATGAATGAAGTGTTGATGTTCGGGAATTACCTATCGCCTAGCGTCTATTTCTATTCAAACGACATTTTTGTACTAAGTAACTGACATCTCGCTAGCATCAACTATTTAATAGTTGGTGCAAGTGAGATGTCAAATCCTTAAATCGAGTTTAAATAGTTGGTGCAACCCACCCTAAGACTTTTCACATAACAATTTCTTTTAAGTCAGAAAAGTAATGAAAGCAGTATGTTATTCAATATATTTTTTTAATTTGAATTTAGCGTTAGGTTAAGTTAAAACATGTAATTTTCTAAGTTGTTGTAAGGCTCTGTCATTTTTTATGTGCAATGACTAAAAATATGTAGATTGGTTGGAAGTAGAGGTGGTGTTCTAAATTACTTACTAGTGTTTTTAGACACTGGTCCATTATGAGATTTTATTTCTCACTGGAGGAATTAAAATTTCCTTGTCAAAATTTCACTGAATGTATTCGAATATTACATACCTATGTACATACAAACGAATTGATAAGAATCTTTGTCTGTTTTGCACTATAAGTAAAATTTAAATTGCATATTAAATCTGCGAGACATATAATGTATATGTGTAGTATATATTAAGTTGTGTATATTAGGCACAACACTAATAAAAAAAAAGAATTATAATTAAATTTCCAAGGGTATAGCGGTCGCTTTGTGTAATAAAATTGCATTTTACATTCGAAAGGGTTTATTTGTTGGTAATAAAATTATTTGTGTTTATACAAATTAAAAACGAAATAATAATATTCGTCAAAATTGATCCTTGACTTACGAGTACATAACTCTCAGTAACAATTTATATAAACCTTTCTATTAGTAATTAATTATGCATATGTTTCTGTTAAATAAAAAAATCTATAAAATTAATCAGTGCAGAAATCGGATGACAACTTTCATTTTCGTATGTTTATTAAATTTAAGTAAAAAAATTTAAAATGAGATTGTTACCTGTAACGTGAACCTAAGATAAAAAACGAAATCTAGAAATAATTCTTATTCACATTATATAAAACACTATACAAATATTAGATACCTACATAAACATTTACTAGGGATTAGGAAGAAAATTAGAGCTAATGTTTTCGAACGATTTAAAACGATTTATTTCAAACAAAAGACCAATATCAGAACTCGAATGGCATCCAGCAGGTGGAATTGGCGCTGGAGATAAGAATAAGTATTTTGTTTGATAGTCACAAGTTGAGCCGAGTCTGAGGGACGTTTGGAACTCTGTAGTTTGTTGTTTTCACTACGCAGTTTAAACAACTTGTCAGGGGCGGATTCATTATGAGTTGTTAAAACGTATTCATGTAATAATAATAATAATAAAACAAACATAATAAGATTATTTCTCATCACTTAAGGTTGTTCTCATTACGATTATCTATTATTAAGATATGAATAAAATTTGAAAATGAATGCAACACATTTTTTTTAATGTATTTTAATTTACTTTTTAAAACAAGGTACGAAAAAAGTTTATGAATTGTCAATTAATCTGATTAAGAAACAAGGAGTTTGTACAAGGTGTACCGAAGTTACAAATCCGCGCGTCCCTTATACCTCGCCGTGATTTCGGACACTGGACTGATTTAATTGTATGAAACAGACGCGTGGTACCTACTCAATAAGCACGAAAAGACATCACGTCGCTAATTTGTGTATGTGGACGCATTCTGTGTGTGAGTATCGCTCATGACGTGTCGATATCAATCGTTAATCGCACATAATCATAAGAACCGTTAGCGCAAAATCACAACAGCTAAGGGAGAAAGGAGGCCCCTAAACAGGGCCCCAAGCACGTGCTTATGCATGCATATGCTTATGCATTATCCGTCACGTCCGTAGGAATTCCTCGAGTTTATGTAGTATCCAATATACAAGAAGTTTCTTGCTTAGTTTGAGGCTTAGTTTTGATTGATTGAAAACTAAGTATTACTGAAATAATATTACAATAAGATACTAGATACTAACACTGCTTTACGTCGCATTTGAAAATTTAAAAGTAAATAGAAACATTAGAACATAAATGAGTTGCGTGCATTTTTATAGCATATATTGTTTTAACTTATATCTAAGTTTTACGAATTTGGTTTATGAATCATATGTCTTTGCCAGACAAATATTTTCATGAAGGATGTACAGAAGTGTTAAAAACGAAATTTTAAAAAATAATGTTAGATGTCCAAAAGTCGCAATATTTTATTAATGAGCGATTAACAGCTCTATAGTATTAATTCGTCTGTCAAAGTTAGATATCGTAGAATATTGGGGTTGGCTTCATCAATCAAGGTGGATATTTGTAGCTTACGGATATCTTGGGGGCGTCATCGGGACTTGACGACTTCGATTCGAGTCGACTGTTACTAAGTTAGTGATCACCGATCGCAAACAATTTAAGGCGTCTGGACTCTGGAGTCTTTGTATTGCAGTTGCATACTACGGATGTAAATTTTGTTACCTAAAATATTTGTTATTTAGAGAGTAAAAGATTTGCAAGTCTGCTAATTAAATAGATCTTAAGGATAATCGATGCTGAACGCCGAATTAGCTTAAATAATTCTTTTCAGTATGCATCGCTATTTTGATTATAACATAACATATCTTCACGCTGTATCCCCAACGGGGTAGTCAGAGAGGACGGAGCGCCAGGAGTCGCGCTCCTTACATACCACTTTCGCTTCCTGAAATCTCATCAGATCTGATTATCTTTTCAGAAACCTAGTTTTTAAATAAAAATTGTTTAATAAATCATTTCGACGCTTCAAATTTTACACAAGTTATTGTCAAAATCTATTAATAATGATGATAATAATAAAAGCGACAATTTGATCGTTATTAAAGAAAAAAATATAAAAAAAATATTAGTAGGTACCTAAGTTTTAAATAGTGCAAAAAATTGTTATTTTTAAGACAAAACTTGCTGCAACATATTATGTCATAATCCAATAGCGTGCGTCTGTAGTACGGTCGCTGTGCAAGTGTGCAGGGACCTAGGTTTCTGAATAAATTTAAAAAAAAAGAATTTTCAAATACATGTTTAAAATCTATGAATACATTTTCGAGTGTAACGGCTACAGTGCAGCTGAATTGCGGCGTTCTGAACATTTTTTTATACATTGCGGTGCGGTCATGTTGCGGCGGTGCTGCGGTAATGCAGAACTACAGAATCGGTGCTGTGCCGTTGCAGCGGTGGTGCGGCTATATCCATTTTTACGGTGCTCATTTGCATCGTTTGTAGGGAGTCTAGTCAGTCCATTAAGAGTTAGGAAAACGCGTACGCGTTTACGCGTGTTTCGTTTGGTTTGTGAGTTTCATTTTGTCGACTTGTAAATAGAGTATGTAAGTACCTATCCTATTTATTACTTTATGTTTTTATTTAGGTAAGTATGAAGCCAACGGTCGACTAAAGCGCACCGAAAGACAATCTCGCTCTACCTTGATCAAGGGCTAGAGCTGGCACTGACGGAATTGCATTAAAAAAAGAAATAAATTGTCTAAGTTGTTTGGGATAACTGTGTTTGGGATGCCGTTTTCATGTCGATTTGGTTAGTATTTCTGTGGAGTTATTTTGTGTTTATTACGTGAATATAAATATGTGAATATTATGTGAATTGAGGTTTCTCGTGATATATGTAATATATTTCAATATTTAATTTACAGAAGGCATGCGCTCGTATACCTAGGCGATAGTGTGTGAAGAGAATGATGATAAATTGAAATTGAGGAGGTGAAAGAAGTATGAAAGGATCGCGATATTTGACATTCCGTGTTCTCTAACTCCCTCGTCCGAGATGCAGCGTGAGGATATGTATGTATAAAAGTCGTACAGAACTGTGTGCGAGGCGAACTCACACTGGATCGCGTTTTTTAGATGATTCGTATTTAAAAACTTCATTGCCAATACTACACTTCTAAAATAGCATCTACATTTACCTCGAATAGCAACTAGCTTAGAATAGAAGTTGCACCTAATATACCCTAGCCAAACACTTCCAAGTTTAAGCTTCGCCTTATGATTGAAATTAGTCGATAATGGTATATTAGAGTTTGTTCCAACTAAATATGCTTTTTTTATGAAAAAAGTTGTCGGTTTCGTAAAAAACGGAAGACTGAAGTTTTATAAAGATTGAAGCTAATTTTGTCATGAAATTACCGAAGTTATCATTTATTACTAAGGGTGTCCGATGAAAAGTGAGAACGAGTGTGTTATAGGTAACATTTATTACATGCTATTTTATTTTTCGACATAATTACATTTTACAGCGTAGTTGGACGGCGAGAAATTTTTTTTAAGGCCACCTTGCGGCGGCCGTTCGGTTGACGATCTCGTGTATTTATTATAAGCGAATGTATTCACTAGGCAACAGTGTTTGAATTTCTGGGAACTACCCAACCGCGCGGCGACCGCACGACGGCCGCGCGGCCATGACGTGACATGACCTCTGATAAAGCGATTTTCTCGAGGATCGGATCATTTTGGGTGGATGTTCTTCCAAGTTTTAATTAGGCACACCAACGCGCAACTGTGGAATACGGCTGAGGATTTACACCTATGTAGTGTATTCCGTATAAATTTCGATTGACTCAATCCGTAGTGAAATTTTTCAAGAACGGATATTTAATAACTGCGTGTAGTTAATTTTTTCCCATTCCGCCAATAAGTTCATTAAACTACTCCTGTTTTAAAAAAAACGAAAGACAATCAATTTGTTTTATATTTTATTTTTTCTGCAATGCACCCTCTACAGAGAAGGCAAAGGGAGCATAATGCCCATAACAGCCGACGTTTTCAGTAATAAAACGATATATTCTTCATGTCATTTCATTAAAACGTTGACGTAATACATTTTAATGTTTCTTAAAGTTTCAATTTCACATTCATTCAACAATTTGACATAATGCACAACCGCGTAGATACTTGGAACGCAAAACTACGTTCATTTTACAGAACACTATCCACTAAAAACAATTTGCAAATAAAATAAACGCCCAACTGCTCCCCATAAAATCCCGCTCAAAACTTTGTTTTTTTTTGTGGTATCTAGCAGATAATCCAGCTGTTCCAGCCAGTATTAATTTTTTTTTTGGAGAGATATTAAACGAGCAATATTTGTATATATTTATATTATATTTGTATTATTTATATTTTATTATAATGTTTGTATATATATTGGTTATCGCTTTCTCGAAAACGGCTCTAGCGATTTCGATGAAATTTACAATATTGGCCTTGAGGGGGGCGAGAAATGGATCTAGCTGGGTTTTAATTTTGGGACAAATCGTTTTCTCCATTTCACACATTTAAAACTTCTGAACTCTACACTCAAATTTTTTTTAATTTGGCAGCAGAGTTTACCTTCTCAATAGCACAGTGGTTTACCACGCCGAAGTGCGCGGGTTCGAATCCTGCAATGTCAGACTTATTTTTTCTAATTTTGAAATAATGTCTAAATTCAGTTTGCAACAAGTACCTATTAAAAACACATATCACTTTAATCTCAATTTTGTCTCAATTTTGGGCGTTTCTAACATCTTCTAATTACGCAACAAATTTACTTTCTCAGTAGAACAGTGGCCAAAGCGTTGTCTATCATCACTCTGAAGTCCGCGGTTTCGAATCTTGCAATATTGTCAGACTTTTTTGTTTTTTTTTTATAAGACACCGAGTAAAACTCGGTCACTCAGGTACTTTATAACAATATTAGTCAGTTTTCGAGCTGGCAAGGACTTTAAAAAATAAAAATAATAAGTCATTGTATTGACAGGTGTTAATTTGCGGAAATTCATCTCACGTATTATTTACTCTATTTACATAATTATTTTTAGCCGATTACGTCAAAATTTTAAAACCTTTTATAACTAGTACGTTTTCAGGAAAGTTTAGACTCTTTAGACACTTACTTTTTGTGGATTTCTAATTATAAAATATGTAAATTATATATGAAATATATTATAAATTATATGTGAAATTTAAGTAACGATGAAACTATCTACTAGGTGCGTTTGAAACAGATCTCAAGAACCGAAAAATTGTTGATCGTCACTTTAGTTAGAATATGATCAATTTTATGGCGTGTTATGGTGATTTGTTGCTTTTTTTTGTGGTTATTTATATAGGTTATCGAGTTACCAATTTCAATTATTATTAGCCGCAGGAAATTACTTGTAATAACGAACTATGTTCGATTCACTGCTTATAACTTCGTTATGAGGTAACTTAGAGAAGAGGTCGCCGCGAGATAATCTGATTTTATATCAATGTAATCTTTATGCGATAAGAGTAAGGTATAAAATCGATTACATTAAAATACGCATTAAGAAAGCTGATATATCACGTGCTTCATTTGCAGTTCATAATATAATCTTTAGGATTGTAAATGAAGGTGGTCTTTTCAATTATAATTTAATTTAGTGTTTATAGAATACATTTATTCCTATAAATTCCTTCATATTAGCACAGATTAATTGGTTTATTAACGTAAAATATTCGCGTAATACATTTTGTTTAAAGTTGTAGTTGTAAAATACATACATACATACATGTCTTCAAGCTGTATCCTTAACGGGGTAGTCAGAGAGGACGGAGCGCCAAGCGTCGCGGTCCTTACGTGCTTATAAAGTAAAATACATAATTATAAAAATATGTGAATATAGCGTACGGAAAATAAAATGTAACTAACTGTAAGTAAGTAAGTGAGGATATCTTTAATTCTAAAGAAATTTTTTTAGAGAATAACGTAGGCGCCACTTTTACCGTTACCGCTTGGTATATGTACTGCTGCTTTCCGATCTATACAGTTCCAGTACACAGCCATAGGAAATGTATATTTTGGAATGCTATTGCTCGCGTATAGTTTCTAATGTATGCGAGCTGAAGTGCAGGTTCCACAGGGTATAGGGCCACTTGCACCTATCCAAGGGTTCATAAAGATAGTATACAAGATAGTTAATGAATTCATGCCCTGCAATGTTATTTAGATTTGATTATTGTTGAAATAAATAAAATAAGTACGAAATTAAAATATTTTTAATAATTATTACTGATATGTACGTAATACTGGTAATACATACAATATAAATATAATACAAGAAATGAAGTAGATAAAACTAGATGTTCTATATATACATTGGACATTAAAGTATATTTCCTATTAGGTGTGAACAGGATATTAAGGTGTAACAAAATCACACATTGACGCCACTTTAACGTACAAGTACATAAGGTTTAACTCAGCGATACTCAACCTTTTTTTTCTCGGGCCACGTAGTCATAATAGCCA
Organism: Zeuzera pyrina; assembly: GCA_907165235.1. Taxonomy (NCBI): domain Eukaryota; kingdom Metazoa; phylum Arthropoda; class Insecta; order Lepidoptera; family Cossidae; genus Zeuzera; species Zeuzera pyrina. Next base: position 21,856,882 of record OU015620.1, on the reverse strand, counting down.
TTTCAAGCGAGTCACGTTATTATTAAAAAAAATAGAAACGTAGACAAAAGAAAGTAGACAAAATAAATTTGAAAACATTAAAGACAATCAATCAATCAATATGTATGTGTATCGTACTTATAAAGTTATTTTTATTGTACTTGAGTTTCGATTTGTGAAGGATAGGTTGGTTGTACTTTTTAGTGTTTTTTTTGAAAGTAGTTTAATTCTTTTTCTTAAATTTTTTTTTGCACTCAATTTTCGTCATGTTTCGCTTTCCGTGGGGACAAAACGCACATGATATGTTTATCGAGGGCTGATACATACATATACGATTTGCCTAATCGAGTAATGCAAACTAGTATTGATTTTTTTGTTAGCTGAACCTTCTTCTCTTCCTGCAATAGATGCAATACATCAATTCCTTGTGATTGATGTCTGTAATGGTGAAAAGTCGTCTAGTAGTAAGCGTAATACTACTAGACGATTTTTCACCATTACAGACATCAATCACAAGGAATTGATGTATTGCATCTAAAATTATAATAAGCAGTGGAAACAAAATAACAATAACCATTGAAAATCATAACTATTCAACGTGTTGAAAAGAAAGTTAAGTCATCTATTAGTATCTTTGTCGTTCCGACGAGCTATAGTTGCTACAGAAACTGAAAAAAACTATAGTCCACCGTACAGTGTACCGTATCGTACAGATTTTACGGAAGAATTTACGGTATCGATTTGACAATTTGATAGTGCATTTTCTAAATTGTCGTCAATCCGATAAAGTTTCGTAGTCTAGGGTTAAGTATGATAAGATGGAACCAGATGATAGCAGGTTGCTAGTCCATTGGCTACACTAATTCCTTAAGATAAGCTTTATCCTTTGTGTATGATTTATTATACTTGCACAGGAAGTGCTTTTGTTATTAGTTCTATGAGCATGCTGTTTTTTCTCTCCTAGACCAGCACGGAACTAATTTAGTTTCAGCATATAATATGCATAGGTAATAATATGTCTAGTACAGAATTGGTATTTACAGTAATGTCAATAGGAGTGTAGAAATACGTTGAAATGTTGTTTGAGACCAACGACGCCTGTCATTTTAACTGAGCAATTGCGCAAACTTGTTCATATTGTACATATTTTACTGTCGTGTTCTAAAATTTGTTTCTGTGAAACAAATTTTATTTTACACGTACTGAGACCGTATGCCTGTTTTTTATTTTTTTTATCTTTTGCCGTCCGTATTCTTTCGTATTTATCCACGCGTACTTTATGCATTATGAAATCGTAGTTTTAAAATACGTACCTATAAGCGTATTATTATTTATTAGTGCTTAGAAATACGAACGTAGCAGTTCAAATGCTAAAATACGAGTTTAAATGCTTATTTACAATGTGGTCTACACACGCTTTTCCTCCTTGGTGTTGCATGAATGGGCTATCGGAGCTCTCGATTCTATCTTTGCGACTGCGAAGGTCCCTTTTAGTTGCTTTTTAAGGTCATAGCTCATTAGATCCACTCGGCACCCGACCAGCACCGCCTCATCGCTCAGCGTCCACGGGTGGACGCCGCGTTGTCAACCGGTCAACGTCGCATGGTCAACGAGTGGACATCGCGTAGTTCGCGAATAGACGAGTAGTCTGACAGTTCTTTATTAATTTTGAAAGCAAAACTATACGACCGACACATTCGAAAGAACGTCTGAGAATGAAGGGTGCCGCTGACGCATCGTCCTCGCGTGTGAACCGCTCGCTTCAGCGCGCCGTGGTTACCGAGTGGTTCACTCGCCGTCTGCGCGTGGACGGGTTACGAGCAAAGCGGTCGTTACGGAGTACATAAGTGAGCGCATGTCTATAATCGTCCATATAAAGAATACTAACCGTACGAGGCGAGGCGGTGCTTGGCGGATGACCTTTATTCTCTGGTCCGGGCTACAGGGCGCAAGTAAGGCTCTAAGTTGCCCTTGTTTTTTTTTTATAAAATAAATGATGGTTTTATGAATTTACAAATTAAAATAAATTATCGGTTTATGTGTTTTGCGTTTTAAATAATATCTGCCTTGGAAAAAGCGAATAAGTATGTAAGTAGGTATTTCGCTCACATTTGAAAAGACGACAAGGGTCCCTCTTTTTATCACGGATGGTGACTGGAAGAAATGCAAAGACCTTTAAAATTCTTACCCTTGTTGTATAGCTGACGTTTTCACAGAAAAAAATGTTTTCGTTTGAAAAAAACATTATCTTTGGAGCGTAGGTCGGTTTTATATAGACATTGTGTTAGCAACACGTCATACGCCTTTCGATTTTGTGAAGTATAAGTTTTCGAGAAGATGATTTAAGTAGATATTCTCTATTTAAAATTGGTATTGATTAATTTTAATTCAAATTAATATTTCATAGCGTAATTATGTCTTTAATTTGAAATATTTTTAGAAAGGCCATTGAAAGTAGTAAGACTTTTTAAATAATAATTAAATTAAATATTAGCCCTCAAAGTAATCTTTAATTGCTGTTATAAGAGTGTAAAGAGAAATAAGGTACTTTTATTGCTACTACGATTGGGGTACTATTAGGAATTAAAAAGGAAATGTATAATTTTCTTTTATGTTCTATAGTTTTCGATATATGATAAAAAGTTTTTAAAAAATGCCATCAGTTATTTGCTAAGTTTGTGAAGTAAAAAATAATTAGTTGATAAAGGTTTATGTAAAAATTACAGGAAAAATGAAACCATGTTTCCAACTAGTACAGATACATACATACATATATACATATCTTCACGCTGTATCCCTAACGGGGTAGTCGGAGAAGATGGAATGGCAAGCTTCGCGGTCCTTACATACTTTTTTCGCCTTTTCGAATCCCATCAATCTCCTCTTGCATTTTTGCCTAGGTATGAGAGTGCTATTGACATTTACGTCAACTAACGCTCTGGCTATTTGATCTTTGTAAGTAAGCCTTGGTCTTCCTTGGCTTATGCTACCACTTACTTTCGCTCTGTAGTTTTTCTTCGTCAGTCTTTCATCACTAGTTCTTTCCATGTGCCTGAACCATCTAATTATTCCTTTCTTCATTTTAACAATAACACACTTATTACAGTTATAGCTTTTCAGAAATCAACAAAAATCCTTTACAAACAACTTTACAAACTCGGTTATGGGGTACGATTCAAGCGGTGCTCAACGTTTTGTGTACTGATTCTTTCAGAGTAGATCCCACTTACGCAATGAGCACCGCTTATTGCTTATCCTCTCTACCCAATCTTTACGTTTCCTCTCAAGGTACGCAGCCTTCGGTGCGCGAGCTCTACTTACACTTGGTTGTCTTCATTAATAAAGATAAATGTTAGTTTTTTTTAAGAACAGCTTATCCAAATACCGTATTGTGAGATATCACTTTGAAAAAAGTCGACACTGCTACTGCAGCTATTGAATTTAGGAAAAAACTAAAGTAAAGAAAAAATACTCAATTAAACACTTTATTGAATATAATTTACAAAACAGTTTATTTAATTAGAAACAATATGCACATCATTTAACAGTCGAAATAAAAGTTTCGTTTCGAAGTTCTCGTTTATTTGAGCGATAACCATTTGAAATATGAACTTTATGAACTGACTACTATTGAATTAAATGATTTATTGATTACATTTTTATTAAGTTTATCGTTTTTTCCAAATTAATAAAAACTTTTCAAAAACACGTTATTTGTCGTGTATACGTTGCCTTATGAAACAACAGTACAACATCAGTACGAATCAACAGTATTTCTTCTCCTGCGCCTCACCTCAACTCGGTCATCGAATATTATTAAAAATTATACATATTAAGTACATATACATCGATAAATAAAAATCTCATAATGGACAAGTTGTGACGTTTCTTTAAAAATATGTGAGGATAAAATAAAAGACAAATTTAGTAACAAACGAAAATAACGCAGTCCAGTTCTTGCCTCGGTAGAATTATTATTGTGTATTATAGAATTATTATTGTATTGTGAATTATTATTATATTGTGTTATGTAATGTACCCTGAATTCGCAGGAGTAGGTGAGGCGTCAACGTATACATACTCGGACACATATTATATACTTATCATAAATAGAATTAAATGCTTCACACAATGGTCACGTGGAACCTTTGAACTCAGTATGTAATAATATAACAATTTAGCGTCGGGAGTAAGAGAAATTAGGTCATACGAAACACGAGATTAAACTAGCAGTTATAGGCAAAAAATGACGCGAATTCAGCATACAAGCACTTGCAAAAGAAGTATGCGAGGATCGCAATTCTTCGAACCCTGTGACCTCTGGCTTCCCCGTAAGGGATACAGGGTGAGAATATGTATGTATATAGAACATAAGGAACGAAAAACATAAAATTTAAAAATAAATGTAATACATATTATCTATTCAAATTATTTTCTTTGACATACAGTACTTCTATCGCACATAATATTTTTTTATAATCTAATATCATATTTTTGCATATGAAAAGGCTGACAGAAACCGAATAGACAAATTGGACCGTTTTCCTTGACGTCAAACAATAAGGTGGTATTCCCGAGGGCGGTCCGCGCGACGACGTGTTTGCACTGTCATAAAGTTGAATAGGGAATAAATCGGCGGCGGGATCAGCCGGCGGGATCGGCACTGAGTGGATCACAGCCAAGTGGAATGGATCGCGGTGACAGATTGCGCGCCTGCGAAATTGACGTATTGCGACATTCATGAGGTGAGTTAAGATTACATTTTGTTACGGGTACGTCGTTAGTTATCTTTAAAATGCCGGTGAAGTGCGAGTCGTACATTTGCAATTTTTCATTACTGTCAATTGTTACTAAGTAAGTAGCCGTAAAAAATAACCTTTTAAGGAAAAAAACCGACTTCAAAATAAAAACATTGAAAAGTTCAAAATAATTATTTCTGACTAATCAAAACTAAAGTACAAAATTAACTAAAAAAAAATACAGTAAAAATACCTTCACAATTAAATTTGACAGTTATTGAAGTCCGTGCAAAACGAATAACTGAAAACGACTTTCTGTTGTTGCTTATTGGTTTGGTGCCGACATAACTGTCAAATTTAATTATAAAGGTACATATTTGTACCGTATTTATAAAGTTATATTAGTACCTGAGTTTTGATTAGTAAAGGATAATTATCTTGTAATTTGCGGTGTTTTTATTTTATAGTGGCTTTAATTTTTTTCTTAAAATGGTATTTATATTTTCTTTTTAATTAGCTTTGTCTTAACCAAATATCTAAAGTCTACAACTAAGTTCTAATTCTGAAACGGAACATTAAATAAGAGTATCATAACAATATAATATGTATATGCCTCTGGGAAGTTCTTTTGTTTAAGCAGTGCTCCATCATCTGATTTCTATTTGATCATCTTGGATTCGCATAAAAAAAGAATCATCGAAAGCAGTGCATAAATGGCGAAGACATCATGCAACATACAAATGAAATAAAAAATTAAGAATCTTCATCTCGAAGACGGTTAAAAAAGTAAACGCGAATTGAGCTCACTGGCAGGGGGTTCCCGACGATATTTATATAATGCTAAACTTTTAAAATGAATTTCTAAATAACAAAGACATTCGATCCGTTTTTATCTTGCTAATCTTAAGTAGGCTTATATCTCTAGATTTTAAATAAATCTAAATTTTTTAAATCTAGGTTTGACTGTTTCAGTAATATGGGTTGAAGTGTTTAAGTCGATTTTGAGTGCCCAATTGTCGCCTTAATATTTACAGAATCGATTATGACAGACGGACAGATGATTAGCGGAAACAATCAACATGAATAACTGTAGACTACCCATCCAGTAAACGAAAGCGCACAACGTTACTTGGCTAGGAGCTCTTCATTACTCAATTGAATCAAGATATCATGCTATGTCTATAAATGTAATTAATCCTAAAAATCAAAGTTTTTAGATTGCAAAACGACAGTTGCACGAGTTTGATAATAAATGTTCAGCACGTTCAATTGCTTACCAACAAATCAACGAACCGAAAGCGTTTTCAGTTTGTGCGTGTAAATAGAAAACCGATTGGTTGTTTCCGCCAAAAAGCAATCATATATATGTGTACATAACAACATAGTAGGTACATACATGCACTTGTTTTCACTGAACTACAGTATAGTAAAATTTATTTTGCAGTTATTTGTCTTGAAAAAAAATTTAAAATGCTTGTTTTCTGTTATCTTTAGTGCCTTTTAACTGAAATAAACTATCGATGCGTGTACAAATAATATATTTTTTTATGTTTCTGTACTTCACAAGGAAAAACAGAAGCATCGTAAGATCATATCTCAAAAAAATATACCAGATTAAGTACTACTCGAAAGTAGTAACTAACTTAACTAGATCATACTCTGTATTTACTTAAAGTTTAAAATAAAATATAATAAACTGAAAATGAATTGTTACTTTAATTGGTACATACATAATCATATTTATAAAATATTATTATGTTACTGAACTAGATTCGTGATGTTCAAAAAAATTAAAGGTTTTTTAAAAACTATGGTGACAAAATATATAACTACTAGCTGTACCCGCGACTTCGTCTGCGCGGAATATTTTTTCGTGGCTTTCCCGGATTAGTTTAGATTATAATATGTACATGTGCATAGTATGTTTAAAGATTGTTTTTGAAAAAAGTCTACGTCTAGCCTACGTCTGACTCCGGGCACATATTATCTCTGTACTAAACATAATAATTGGTTCGGCGGTTCAGCATTTTCCATTTAAAGTTTCATCCCTCTTTTCACCCCATTAGGAGTAGTTTTTTAATAAAAAAGTAGCCTGTGCCAACTACACATACATACACACACACACACACACACACATATATATGCTACATCATAATCAGTTTACCGGTTTAGCATTTCCCCGTACAAAGTTTCGTCCCCCTCCCTCCCGTCCCCCTTTTCACAGATTTTTGCGAAAAAAGGAGCCTATGTTTTTTTGATAAAAAAAGTCTTATCACCGCACCAAATTGTATCATTACCAAGTTTTAGCGTTTCCCATACAAAGTTTCATCCCCATTTTCACCCTTTTAGGAGTAGATTTTTTATAAAAAGGAGCCTATGTCCGTTCTCTGATGTCAAGCTATCTTCTTGCCAAATGTCATGATAATCGGTTTAGCGGTTTACCATTTCCCGTACAAAGTTTCGTACGACTCCCTCCCATCCCCAATTTTATAGATTTTTGACAAAAAAAAAAGTAGCCTATGTCCGTTTTTTGATGTCGAACTATCTTTTTGCCAAATATCATCACAATCGGTTCAGCGGTTTACGATTTCCCATACAAAGTTTCATCCCCCTTTTCATCCCTTTAGAGGCAGATTTAAAAAAAAAAGTAACCAACGAATCAGTTTGGCTATTCAAAGAGGCAATGCTGCCAGTCTGCTAGGTACCTTAAGCAATGACAGCCTTCTAAGCGGCAACTTTGAGGAAGTTTATTATTTAAGATAATGTGTAGTTTTAAGTTTGTAAATATTAACATATGTATGTACTTTTTGTTAATAAATTTATAAAACTTAAAAAGTAGTTTATCATGAGCACAATCACATGTTTCTACTACGTACCGATTTTCATTAAGATAGGTCAAACCGTTCTTCAGTTATAAAAGGACATACAGACAGACAGACAGACAGACAAAAATTTTAAAAATGGTAGAATCGAAGTCAGTAAGTCATAAAATGACTATTTGTCACAAAATTGGACACTAAAATTATAATTACAGAAAGACGCTAGAGATTTATATAGTAGTATAGATTTTCAGTCAATTTAATTTTGAAAATAGAATTGAAGAAGAAATTTTTTTGGTCGCTAAATCAGCGGCACCATCATTCAATAGAATACTCTGAGTTGGGTTTACGTCGTAAAAGTCAACGGCTAGGAAATAAAATATTCCTTCGGCTTTGTTTATAATAAAAAAATCATTGTTTCATGTCATTTAAGAAAATATGAAAATACTGAAGATTATAATCGAAATTGCTAAATTCGTTTTATGAACAGAAAGTTTCTGAAAACTTTTCGAAATATTAAACTGTTTAGAATATAATGGACGAAGATAATAATTATTATGGTATGTTTACAGATATCCATAGTCTCGTCGTTTGTATCGACATTTATATTATTAGATATAAAAATGACCGAATAATAAGTTTTAGAAACCATCCAAGTTGTATCGTATTCAAAGCTTTTAAACATAATTTTTTAATATGTATGCAAGTGAATACTTTCGAGATTTAGTGTGATATTATACCGACTAATTTGAATACAAATTATTAAATATATTTTGCATATAAAAGGATTCCAATCGGGTTGGTCGCTGCAGATCAATTTTCCGCCGAACTGGAGTCACAAGCAGCTTTCGCGAGTAGCAGCTAGTTTAAGCTAGTGATGGGCCGAATATGGGTACTACCGAACACGAATATTCGGTCGCATCATTCAATTAACTTTAATTCATTATCCCGTCTCAAATTGAGCCTATTTATGAGTAATCTTGAAAAATAGGCTAAAAACTATTAATTATACGTTACACTAGAATATAGGAAATCAAAACAATGATCGTAGCGCCACTCGATGGCAGAGCATGACGCGAGAAGTAGCTCTATCATCTCTAACGTGAGGCGCTACGCCTTAAGTAAAAGTCAGATGATGCTATTGCGTCTTAGCTCCAAATAAGCAAGTACAATTTAATGTGCGACAATGAACGTTTTAATTTTGTGTAGCTATTCATGTAATCTGTTATTAAATCGAGTATTATTTTTCTTTCTCACTTATCATAAAAGTACTACACAATAAATTGTAAAATCATTAAATTGTTTATTTGTAATTACGAAATTAAACGAAATACGCTTTGTTGTTCACTGCATGCATCAAAGTGCATGAGTGCTAGATGTTTTCACCGAACTGGAGTTGAGTGAACATAGAGATACTTTCAAACAATCAATCTAGTACTATATAGATATCGTTGTTAAAAATAGTGAGATTTTTAAAGCTTAATATTTCCAAACCTAATGAAGCTTTGAAGGTGAAATAAAATTAAATTCTGAAAATTAAATTAATTAATCTAATGTTCGGTAATTATTTAGCAATTTAACCGAATATTGGGCAGTATACGAATGTGGCAAAATACGTCGAACATGGGCGAAATATCCGGTAATTATTCGGATAATTACCAAATATTTCGCCCATCTCTACTTTAAGCCAATTGCACCCCAGTGGCGCGCCGGGTGGCGGACGCGCATGTAAATTGAAAACAGCTTTATTTGCACACCGTACACCAGCATGGAAATGCACCTTTTATCCGAAGGATCGTTTTAAACGGCGCGTATTTTTATGGGCTCTCAGCAGCTGGGTTTTATATCCACCTGAATATGTGTACTGCTTGAGTTTTTTATTTACGACTAACATTATGTTTGTCTATACATATTGTACATGTATAAGAACTGAATTATGAATACTTATCATAATATTTGTAAGGCTACAAAATATGCAACAAAAGAAGATTCATTTTTTTATTTGAAATAAGGGTACAGCCCATCAACACGACTATCATTGTCTCGGACCAAGAAATGGACGGAGCCATAATACGTTGCCGCTCTTATCGCCGTGCGTCAACGAAATTCTCGTGTCTCTTTCTATCTCATTGTGGGTACCCACGAGTAAAACAGTTAGCTATAGTAAGTACGGCAACCTCACACAGTCAGTGTAATTCGTGTCAGCTTATGACCGACTTCACGTACATTAATAAAATAATTATTTGCAAAATTGAAACTTGTAAATCTTAAATATTTCGGCTTCTAGTATTCAAAAAATAAAAATGTGTCATGTTCAGCTGTGAATTCTTGTACTGTGACTCTTCCCTAGTCACGCGCATTAGTAAAACTCCAGAAAGTCGGTCAACAAAAACGGACACGCTCTCAGAGCAAATGCCTAGTCCTTATAATTCTTCAACAGTGCTCAGTGATCAATGGTGTCAAAACAAAATATTATAACTACCTACATGAAAAAGCCAATCTATGGTAGTTTACTCATTGTTGTACTTAACACGAAATGGTAATACTTGTTTGTTTTTTAGGTATATTAATTGCATAGGTGGACGCTAGTTTTAATAATGTCTATAATTAACTGATGTCTAAGATTTTACATACAAGCATGTTATAATTTAGTCATTACATAAATTAGTATTATTATTCTTCTTATGTGGTGATCCTGCAGTTTCTGCCAATATAAATTATAGTAAAATTGCTCACAAAATTTGAAGTAGGTAACGTCACAAAAATCACTTTGTGTGAAATGCAGTATGTATAAGTAAGCAATATTAAGACAAGATTTAGACATAATATAACAAAGTTGCAACTTCGAGGAAATTTATTATTTAAGATAATGTGTAGTTTTAAGTTTGTAAATATTAACGTATGTATGTACTTTTTTGTTATTAATAAATGTACTAGTTGTAACATTGTACTTAATTATAATTATAATATAACAAAGTAAAATCAAGTTTTTTTAAATAATTCTAAGCTGACCTATTTTGAATAAGGTTATCTACGTATTTTAGTTCGCTAGACGCAACAAGGCCGATTCAGATACAGCTAGCTACTTTGATGGAACATAAATCAGTCTTCACAATGGACGTGTCGAAGCTAAAGAATAATTTTCAATCATGTTTACTGTAGACCAGAATTGAATTTCTATTTACGTGGACTACCTTCCGATAACCAAAATCATTATTCATTTTGACTACCTAATCAGGTCCTACCTCCATATGTACGAGGACCTCGATGCTCCACGTATTGTTAATATTATATACATTGTAGTTTTGTGTTCTATATTTTAAACGAACTTTTGCAAATGTAGCAAACATTTTAGGAATAATGTATATGTTAGGTACATAAATTCGTTTGAAAATTTTATATACGATATTTACCTACACATTATACAATGCCGATAATATGTGCATATATTTAGAACTACGTAAATGCTGATTTATTAATTTTAATACGTCTTATGTTTGTTTCAAAAATATCCTTTTATATTCTAATTCTATAATCGCATTGAACACAAGTTGAATGACTTTTAGAATGTGTTGCAGGTACAGTAGCTGCATTAGTATCAATACTTGTATTTGCATAAGAAAAAAACCCGAATATAAATCTATATTTTTATTCATTTTATTCCAGTTATTTATTTTTATGTCATTCAATGGTTAAAACATAACAAAACATATAAAAAAAAAATAGCTTACGACAGGGTTCCTTTCCTAGGATTCAGCTTCAGGATATCCTCATACCATAACAATTCAAATCAGTTCAGCTGCTTAGCAGTGAAAACGTAACAGACAGAGATATTTTCCCATTCATGAAATTTCTTTTCTCTCCCACGTGTCGTAGGCCCGGCTACGTATGTAAGCAGTAAGCTGACGTACACCAAGCGTATAATGACGAATACGCTTCTACGAAACTACGCCTCTGTTTCAATACAGACTGACAATAAGGACTCTAACTTTAATCATGTCATGGGAAGTAGTAAAAAAAGAACTGGGCTGAACGTGACGTGAACGTGGATTGTAGTCCTTAATTAACTGTTTTATTTTTATAGTTCTAATCGTTTTAAAATTAAGTACCTATTATCATATTAATGCATTTCATAGTTTCAATATTATCTAGACGAAAATCTAGTTAAAAAAAATTATTTGTAATAATTACAAAACTATATCTTTTAATTCTAGAACCACGCAGATATGTAATTTATACCAGCAACATCTCTTACTGATAAACATTTTGATATTGTTTTCTATACTCACATACTAGAACAATTTTATCTACATAATATTTACTTAGTCTATAAAACACTGTAGACATGACATTTATAGGTGTACATTTGTTACATGTTATCGCTCATTTGTTTCCCACACGGTGACGTCGGTAGCATCGGGAAGCATCGAGCGGAAAATAGGCGTATGCAATGGGGCGGGAGATTCTTGCAGCCTTGCACTTCATATATCGAGTGAGTGACCATGTCAGACTGATATAAATGTGGATATAAATATACGACATAGGAGTCTTATGGTCGATGACCTGAAAAAACTAGAAATTGAGTACAGTATGCGCTAATAAAGGCGATTCTAAAAATGTGGCAAGCGGAATATAGTTATTAAATATAAAATAAATAATATACGAGATATTTCTTTGTTGAATAACAGCGGAATTGATACGATCAGTTTATTTTTAATACTTCAATGAGACAGGTCTTTCGCAGTCACACTAAGACACGTACAGACCTTAGACGACACTTTTTTTTAAAATTTCAGTGACAAGGGCTATAATAAGGAACTGATACAGGCTATGGACTAAAACCCATCACTCTCTGGTTCCACTTTGCCATTTGTAAGCCTAAATACTTATTGCTTAATGCGGCGTCAAGGTGTGATTTTGAAACGCATCGACACAATTGTTGCTGCAAATGGCGTGAAATTATGTATGTTGAAATTTGGTTGAAGTATATAAATAATGTTTCCAAAAATATCTTCAATGTATACAGCGTTGTTATGTCTTATATTGGTATAGATTTCACTTGGGTGGTCGTTAACGTTAAGTCGGCTATCAGTTAAATCACGGTTCAACATATTTTCATACCAATGCTTTCCATCAAGGCGAATATTTTTGGCACTGTCCGACAGAACAGCACAGATCCCTCAGGAGATTCTAATATTATAGATTCTAATATAGTGTCGGAACACTATACAGTATTATTATACATACTATTAAGAAAAAACTTAGGGATCCCACGTGACTTTGAATGTGCTATACGATAAAACTTACTTTCTTTGAAACGAAAAATCATTAAACCAATTCTGTTTCGACGATTAATTTTCCAATTATTACAGTTTTTGTTTGAAAATATTATCCTTAATTAATGATTAAACGAACTTACCTGTTGTGAAGTTCTTGTCACGTTAGTATTCTGTGTTGTTGATTGTGAATTTTAGTAAGGCAAATTGGGCTTTTAGGCTTTTGGGATATGAAGGTACCACCACTGCTTCAGCTCTCTCAGAAATTATCTTACGTATGACCTAAAGTATTACTACTGCAGATGAAAACGCTTAAAGCTTTATGTTATTCGAGTCCAATGTCGCATTTAGCATTTATGGTGAATGTTTCTGGATCTCTATGCTATGATACATTCTGATTACACTTCTTGTTAATCCTAGATGCAAAAAAATAGACATCCGAATAACCTAATTTATTCTCTCTATACTCTTATATGCATTAGCAGTTAAGATCCATTCGTCATTCCGATAAGATTTCCTTAATTTGTAGTCAGCGATTTCATTATCTTTAGAACTAATATATGAAGCAAACACAGACATATCTCGTTCTTCACACCACTGCCAGAGTTGCTTAGTGATATCGATCAGATGGGGAAATTTAACACTGCCCATGCGATTGACATAAGCAATGGCAGTGGTGTTGTCAATCCTTCAAAAAATTTGATAGTTACATACATCTTTGGCAAATATTCTTAATCAGAAAAATGCAGCAGCTAACTCCAGATAATTTAAGTACATGTTGGCCTCTTCGGCGTTCCATCGTCCATTGGCGGTTCTCCCACCACAGGCTACTCCTCATCCTTTTTTGCTCACATCAGAAAATATTTCAATTTTGTACCGGTCATCCCGTAACGGGTCGACAGAAGTTCGAATAGCTTGCAACCACCACATAAGATTACTTTGATTACTTAAGATTACTTTGTAAGCGGTTGGGTATAGTCATGAAACTATCATAATCCTAAGTATTTGCATCGTTCTATTTGCTTGGTATAGATCCATCCATATTGGATGGCGGGGCAAGCTCAGGTGAGGAAGTCTGCTAAGCGAGCAAATTTTCTAATTGTACATCGTCGAAGATCAATAATTTCTCTAAGATCGTTTTCTATTAGTTCTCTTTTCTCATTGGTTAGGAATATGAGTCAATTATTTCTTATATAAAACTTTATAACACCTTAAATTTATATAAAATTATATATAAATATAAAATTTATTTAACCTACCCCTTCCAATAAAAGATTACGCGACAAACTTTTAAATCGCGTAAGAACATGAAGATACTGATTATTGATAGTACGAGTCTATGTAATTATAATACTTTTGCTAATGACATTTTTGTAGAGCAGCCATATTCAACCATTTTATAGGTTTAGGGTTTACACGATATAATTGATTTTATGAACTCCTTGGTTCATTTTATTCTTTTTTGTGCATTTTAATGAAAGCTTGTTTTTTAAAACATTTTTTTCTCTTAATTTATTTGTATAACATGTTGAAAACATGAATGGAACATATCTATGCATAATACACTCATACACGGGGTTGTATTATTATACAAAGGAAAATATTTGTACATCAAAGACTTAGTAGAACGAAAAATAAATTTTTAATACCGAACATTAGTCCCTGTGTACATATCCAATAGAGTGGATAGGTATTCAAAGCATTCTTAAAGCCTTTGAATGTCGTTCAACATCACCGATAATAAATGTAAGAGATCAATACATAGGCAATGTGAGCTGACTGTAAGATCGTTTTCATTTTTTCAAGGATTAGATAATGAAAGACTGTTTAAACAGAAACGCGATATTAGTGGTATGGAAACTAAGGATCATGGTAAATTGGTTACCCGATATTTAAATTATATAAGGATGGTAAGGAGGAAAGGATGGCGTTCGTTTTTATAATAACATTGTTTAGGGACAATTAAAACGCTAATATAAAAAACTGTTAAAAGGTTCAACTTTGCAGACATGATTTAGACTTGTTTGATGTGCGTAGTTTAATGTAATTTTAATATAAATAAAATATTGAGTAGTTTGTAGTTTATATTTTTGTAAAATATTAAGTAGTTTAGTTCATATTTGAATAATCAAAACATTAGGTATAATTTACAAAACAAGCACCAGAGTAATAAAAAGGTGTATTTTAGGATGAATTTTATTTATATAGATACAAATCTTTTAAAAAAAATTAAATTAATGCTTTTGATAAGTGCTTGAGAACAGCTGGATCGATTTGGCTTACTGGTAATAGTCCTAATAATGTTATTCTATAGGATTCTTGTACGAATTTAAGACCATAACTCCCGATTCGAACTTTATAAAATGATCAAAAACTTAAATTTTTGAACAGCATAACCTCTGTTAACAACAGATCAAATAGTCAGTGTTAGCTGATGGAAATGTCATAACTTTATTTAAATTTTAACAGGATAACGTCTGTCAACAACAGATCACATAGAGTGTTAGCTGACGGAAATGTCAAATACGCTCGTATATCTAGGTGAAAATGTGTGAGGTGAAGACGAGATTTGAGGAGGCGAAAGAAAAGTTGAGGACCGCGAAGCTTCGCACACTGTCCTCTTTCACTTTCCCGTTTGCGATACAGCACGAAGAAAAGTATGTGTACAACGTCTGTCGGGTCAGCTAGTAACTAACGAACACTCACCGCTAAAATTTAATTTACTCGCTTCACTATTTTCCTGGGTTTAAAGTAGAACAAAATATTTAATTGAGCAAAATATTCATTTTGTCAGTAGCAAAAACAGGTTTGCATTCCTTAAAGATAGTGTGAAAAAAAAAGGTAATTTTATGGCCGCTAAACTCCAAACAGCAAAGTTTTGTACAAACCACTTTTTGGTTGAAAATCAAAATTATCTTGAATTGTTTCAAGAGCTTTCTTCATTATGGTTAAAAAGCAGGGCAGAAGGACAATTTACCTTCCAAATTTCATCTACGGTTGCATCGGTTGCCTTTTCCAATACGGAACAACAACAATACCTTCAGCTCAGTGGCGTGCCTAGGGCTTCAGAATAGGACAAGCCCGACATAGATACACGTTCTTCATCGTTTTTGTAAAAGTATAGGGAAGGTTAAAATATTATAGATTACTAATTAATCATGACTTTGGCACAAACGGTGGACAAGAAGAGAGGAAATAGATCACTCTCCGCATTATTTTTCAGCAAAACAATTTTTTATAATACTTTACTATTAAAAATGTACAGGCGCAAATAGTTTATCAGTTCTCAACATATTAATATGTCTCAATTCGTTGTTTATCCAAATTACTAAAAGAAATCACTGTATTCATGTGTTTTTTATGGCGCCAGGGTCATTTTTGACATAACCTGAACGATTCTAATAATTTTCGTCACTTGAATAAAATATACTTTACCGATAATAATAAGTA
Source organism: Zeuzera pyrina (assembly GCA_907165235.1). Lineage (NCBI taxonomy): Eukaryota > Metazoa > Arthropoda > Insecta > Lepidoptera > Cossidae > Zeuzera > Zeuzera pyrina. The sequence goes on along the minus strand of OU015620.1, from coordinate 21,840,619 downwards.
CCACCTACCTATAACTCGATGGGAGAACAAACAAAATACCAATCAGTTTCATAAACTGATATATTAAGTTGTCTTTATGCGAATTATAAGTCTGAGAAACACTCATACACTGATTTAGTGGCTTTTATGCAATTTATTAGTCGAGTAATACGCAAATTAGGCATAGGTTTATACGAAACAATTAGTTGTTTTTTCTATGGAAAGTACAAAAACTTTACATTTTCTATGCCGATTAAAACTTGTATACACTTTTAGTCCTCGCAATGAATAACTTAATTGGATTTTTTTTATTACAAATTAAGTCACTTATCATGAAAATTAAAAATCGTCCACCGGCTCAAATAAATAAATATTAGATATGAATATGATACAATGAAGTTGAATTGTATTTGTGAGTACGATTCGTATCGTATTTCTCAATCTGTATGAAGTTCAGGACGAAAGCCAGGCTTTTCGCTTCATACTAATTGCTATATAAATCGTAGTAAAAAAGCTACACCTATAACGAATTTTGCCATTAGAGAGAAAGAAAGGTTGCAAGCCCCGTCGCAAGCCAACGCGTGCGAGTGTGACGATTGCTTATACTGGCATAATCAGAGCAAGAGCTCTGATTATGCTTTAAGAAGTCGCTAGTGTCGATCGACCGACGCACTGATTGGTTGCGACTTGGGGTCAAAAAACTGTTTTATTATTTCTCTAAGATTCCTACACTGTTTATTTTGTTTGACAAGTAATTCTCGGGAATTTTTAAACCTGTTTGATATGATTTGAAGTTTTGAAGTTGATAACAATTACTCATTTTTGACACGTTAGTATTCTGTGTTGTTGACTGAGCATTTTAGTAAGGCACGCTGGGCTTTTGGGCTTATATTAAGGTACCGCCACTGGTATGTAGTTCCAAGTCTCAAAGTAAAATGTCAATGACATACGGGCAGATATGTGGTAGACGAACAGAACGAAATTATACGGGTTCGGTTTTTGCTGTTTCGCCACGGTATCCTAGAAATCGGCGTTAATTATATGTAATAGGCGATAGACGAGGCGTTCACGTAGAACAGGAAACGGCGTAAAGGAATACATAATGTATGTAGATATCAAAATACAAAAGTATTTGTTCAATAATTTAATCAGTTATTAATTTGTGGATCAGCAGTTTTATTTCTTTCCGACCGATTGAAATATGGATGGGTCTCCTCCGCGAAGTCCGTACATCGTGTTTAACAAAAGGAGGATCATCTGTTGATCTACAGTTACGGGTGCCATGGTTGTGGGTGGGTCGTCTTGAGCCGTGGCGTAACCGTTGAAACCGTTAGCGAATGTTATAGCAGCGTAGAGCAAAGTAAAGCAGTGAAGGAATTTCTGAAAAAAAAAACAAAAATTTACACTTACATCACACCTTTATTTATTACTTTTATTGTAATGGAAATTGTAAATGAGGTTATTGTAGGAAGATTAGTCTAAACCGGTGTTTGTAGAAATCTATCCAGTTAGTAAAAGGTTCATGTAAATCGATTTAGTCATGCCCAAGATTAACCAGACAGATAGTCTCGCACGAATATTCAATAATAAAACATAGATTTAAATGAATGTCTTAAAACAGATTGTATATAATATTATGTAAGTAAATACATATATGTAAGTTAGTGTCGGAAGCCATAAGGGAAAAATATTTTTTTTGCAAAATTTTATACGCATACCCTCTTAATTTTTTCTATTTGATATTAATAACATAAATAAAAAAAAATATTGCAATAGAATAACGATAACCCGTGCCGACTTGAGGTTAAACTTTAAAGTTGTGTAAATTACTATGGAATTATTTAAGATTTTATATTTCTTTGGTGAAATACAGTTGTATTAAAAGAGGTATTTAATATTATTTTCATAAAACAAATATTACTGAGGATATTTTTTTTCAAAATTTCCTTTTTACAATCCGGACATAGCTTCTTGTGTCCGAACGGAGAAGTACGCAACGTAACAGACAGTGTTTCTGTTGCTCCTCAACTGTAATCAAACAAACCACGGAAGTCCCGCATCAACTTGCCCGCTCATTCAACTGTATCATTCACTACTCTAAGCACTGAGACTGTCTTTTTAGCTTGCAGAAACAAAGTGTTACTCGCCCATGTAGAAGAAACATCGTCTAGAAAACTATCGTCAATTTGCGAACGAGAGAACAATGTCTTGCTTTCGATTGATATTAAATCATTGATATTTTATTATTTCTTCTCTGAAACAATAATATAAGAAACGTAAATAATCGTTGATTAATTATACTGCTGCTAAATACAATTAAGTACACAAGACACTAATAAATGCAACATACCATACAATGAACCACAGAGTTCTTCCTTCAATTGAATGTATCGTTTTTCATGGGTCGAGAAATTTTCTTTGGCTAAATTTCCCATTATTTATACTTTTGTCTCAAGGTCTAAGTCATCATCAAATAGCGATAAAACTGCTACTTCATCAGACAAATGCCATAAATGTTGGTTAAAATTCTGCTGAGCGGCTTTCGAAATAATTTTATCTATTTTTCATAAGCTTCCAATGACTTCAAAAGCACAAATCCTTGTAAGGTGCTTTAACTGCTAATATTATTATCACAATAAATAAACAGATGTCTAACAGTGCTACCTTGGTGTTGTAAGTCTCATCTGAGAAACAAGTAATGATATTTTAGGGAATAAATTGCTTTAGCCATTCATCGAGCTTGGTACATGACACCCAGAGGTTTGATTTAAAATTTTCTGTCTGTATCTCCGCCTAAAAATATTATAGAAAGCTCCAGTAGCTCTCAATTTTCATCTCTGGTAATTACATTGGTTAGTTCAACGCGGTAAATTCAAGCAATCTCTCAATCTTGGAAGTGGTTACGCACGATTCTATCTTTTCTCTGTAGCATTCTATTTTAAGGGAATCGATTTATCGCATACCTAGGCGAAAATGTGTGAGGAGAATGATGAGATTTGAGGAAGCGAAAGAGGTGTGTAAGGACCGCGACTCCTGGCGCTCCGTCCTCTCTGACTACCCCGTTGGGGATACAGCGTGAAGTTATGATGATGATGATGATTTATCCCAATGATTTCTTTTAAGAGTGGATTGCCAGAGTTTATGGTTACTTGTTTTATTTTTTCTTCGAATAAGCTTTTCAACACCAGTTCATACATGTGATGGCGGCAAGCAAAAATAAGCATTTCTCAATCAAGCTTTTGCCCAAGGAGCTCACGGACTTCATTCCAGTCTAATATTGCTTTCCAAACAGCTTGTGCCTGTTCTTAGCCCATAGATATATGTCTGAGATTTGTACTCTTTTAACAGTTAAATTCACTTTACGAATATTATCAAACAATACTGCGAGAACTTGTCTATTTGAAGGAAGTTTCGAAACCGTCTCTTGATGTTTGGCATCCCCTATTAGATATAATATATCTTTCTTTGAACAACGTGATTTCACCGACATGTTTGCTAATCAAAAAATACGTATATAAATGATAAAACAATAAGAAATTATGAGCTCATTAAGAGGTAGGCGTGCGCGTTCAAGTAATCAAGTACTGAGAGGTTTAGATGCAAGTCGGCACGGGTTGCAGTGGTTTAAATTGCACGAAACTTTATTTAAAATTGTTAATTGTTAACATAAAACAAATAAAACTAGAGGGTATGAGTTAAAAAACACAACAACTGATTTTTTTGGGACACCCTAATGTATATATACACACACATATTCTGGCACTATGAAAACCTTACATAAAATATCATTATTTCTAGTGGTAATTCTATCACTGTGGAATATGAAAACTAATACCAATTCAGTAATATTTATACCGATTTATTATTGAAGGCTGAAATCATTAAAAAACGTAATAATTGGCTTGCGTGTCTTGTCGAACTGTTAGGCTTAGTGTACAGTGAAGTACAGTCGAGACAACTAATACTACGTCGGCAAGAAGATTATTGGTAAAACTGAAGCCCATGGCCCATGCTACATGGTGGTAAACATTTTAAAAACAAAAACAATGACCTTAATTCTGTCCACTTGTTCTCAAAAGAGAGGTTGTCCATTCATAATTACCACAGTTACAGAGGTAAAAGCTTTTAAACAGACAATGGAAGACTTCAACGTCAGTATTCTGTTTTCAGGTAAGTAATACCATATTGGAGGATCGATTCCAGTTTTATCTACAAATTTCTTGGTGTCGACTGTTCACAATTAACAATAATTTTGATTATCATCAAAATTAAAAAACTAAAACTAGTGGTAAAGTTCCGACGGTCCTAAGTCACTCACTCACTCACTCATTAAAGCCGGGTTTTTAAGTTGTTATGAATGCAATAAAAAGTTATCACTTCATACACTGAGTAGCAAAGATATAAAAAATGTATAAGCGTTAAAAAATTTAAACAGGTAAGATAAAATAACATTGAACTCGTACTATTAAAATATAATTCCATAATATTGTATAATGTTATGCTCTTTCAGTACATAGTAATATGTCAGAATGCATAAGTGTATCGAGGTATCATATATACATCCTTATGTATTCTGACAATCCATAAGTGAAGTAAAGAAAATCTGACCATGGTTTCTGATGACTGATATAAAACAGTTTTTTAAACTTTAAAATAGTTAATAGTTAAAAGAGGTATTTTGTACTGAAAAAGGTTAATTTTAGATTGCATTTAATTTAAATTAGAAATATAAATGTGTATTGAAAATATTTACTTTTAAATATAATAAGTTATAGTTGGAATTATTAATCCTATCGTCCCTTTACATATTTCCCAAAAACAGTCTGTGCTGCGCTGAACTGTGTCACCTGTGTGTCCTGTAGAAGACTAGGTTAATAGTTCTGTTTGTTCAGTAAATGCGTTGTCTGTTTTATTGTGCACACACCTTTAACTCTGAGGTGTGTTGTACACTATTTGGTTTGTATCACTTAATATTGACAATGACACAGATTAGAAAAGAGAAATATTGATAATGGATCATCATCGACGATATGGTTCCCAGTGTTGGACTTACAATTGCGTTGAGAATAACGCGGGCCGTACTGTACACGAAAACAATGTTGATTAGTGAAGATACACCGATGGCCGACCCATTTTCAGTTTTTAGACTGTGTATAAAGCTTTTCATTTTCTTTTGATGACTCAGGAGAAATCTTCAAATGGACTCAGTTTCCCGTGAAGTGACTGGGTTCTGTGGGACTTTTATGCCCACTAAGAGTCGTTGTGGTTGTTCTTGGTGCATGTTGAGGGGCTACGGAACACAGTGGAATCTCGGTAGTGAAAGCGTTTCATTCTGCTAGGATGTCGACGTGGGTGGAAACGTATATTAAGATATAATGAAAACATGTGGTTTCGCTGGCTCGTGTATTTCTCGACTGACTCATTTTTTGACATTAAAAATACCATAATATTAAGCAGCAACACCTTCAAAATAATAGTGTAGCCATCCGTTAACGATTGTGATTATAACAGTTAACCACGAATATTGACAATAGCTAACACTAGCATTGTGCCGAAGCACGCGTCAGGCAAGCCAAGCCCCTCCCCCGCAGCACCCAATGCCACAGCGAAATTACGGCAGCACTTTTGGTACTTGCTGGGGTTCGTCCGAAGCGGATGACCGAAACGAAACTCCATGAGGCGTCCCATTATTCGTCTCCTACGATAGGCGACGGATACTGTGGCCTTATTCCTCTGCTGCTGTGCTACAGATACTAGGAGATATGACAAGGATTTTGACTTGGCTTTGATTGAATGATTACCGCTACGTAATAGTAGTCGGTACCATAGACTCAACGTGTCTTCTGAAGAATGCAGACGCTTGATAGGACTACCCCAGATCACCTATCCAATAGATGATCTCACGAGCCGTTGCTTAATTCTAGTGTTTAAATGATTTAATAAATGTTTTATTAATTCGAGTAACGTTTGAGGTTTACTTAGATACTTATGTTGAAGTGCTTCGATCTTATATAAAAATATCTTAGTATGCAAATTGATAAAACGCCAAGAGATAGGTCAAGTCGATCAGTAGGGGTACTTGAGAATTCAAGTCTTTCAATGTTTCAACTTCAATTCCATTGAGTATGTTTGGCGATTGGATTTAAAGTTACGAGAAATACGTACGCATTTAATATTGAAAGTTACTGTATCGATTCTTAGTTTGTAGCAAACACGTAGTAACTGAAAATTGCTAGAAAAAATCATAAGTTAAATAATGAGTCTGTCGTTGTTATCTTTCTTGTCACATTTTTGGTTACATTGGGTGGATTATGAATTACTTCATCCTGCATTTGCTCCGTCAATTCCATTAAGGATGTAGCGAAAATGTATTATATATATAGGTACCTATGTATGTGTATGTATGTACCTATGTATCAAATTATATGTATCAATTATTTATAATCTACCAACTGTTATATAAATAACACGATAACTTATTAGGACATTATTTGACAAAAGTACGGAAAACATATAAATGAGCAAGAATATTTGTTATTCAAAGTGTAGGTATTTTAAAAAAAATAGTGTATTTCAAATAATTAATTTTCACTACAAATTTAATATTTCTTATTAAACGATATGACGATTAAAATAAAAAAAATAGGCGGTCATTGAGAACTGCCGACAGAAGTACATATGTAAATATTATCTTCACGCTATATCTCTAGCGGGGTAGTTAGAGAGGACGGAACGCCAAACTTCGCGGTCCTTACATACTTTTTTCGCCTCCTCAAATCTCATAGCTCTCCTAACACATTTTCGCCTAGATGATTATTTGATCTTCGTCAGTCAGCCTTGATCTTCCTTGGCTTTTGCTACATTCACTTTTGCTCTGTACAATTCCTTCGCCGGTCTTTCATTTTTATGTGCTCTAAACATCTAAGCATTTCTTTCCGCACATATTTCGCACATATTTCTAAGAGATATAAATATGTTAAGCATATCCATGCATTGTGGACGGCCATTTTAGCTAAGTTAGATATATACTCATACTGCCTACTAATGCAGCTACTTCTATTACTTAAAGTTTTAATGAAGAATCAATAAAACTTAAAAAGCTTATTTCAGTTATTTTTCCAAAAATGAATTCAGTGTAGGTACAGGCACAGATCCGTCAGCATTATTTATAATAATATATACTTTCCAATGTACGACAAGTCTATGTTACATGTACTAAGAAAGGTACTAAGCGTGTTGGGTTTTACTCGCGAAATCGAAATTCAATCTGTATTTGACAATCGCGTCAATCCTACACAGCGACATAAAGAGGATAAAGCGCGGAGGATTTTGATATCTGATATACTGATTCAATATTTCTCAATAGGGGTAAAGATTTCGTTACATATTTAATGAACACGAGTAATAAGATATTAGGAAATCAATTGAAAAACAAAAGAATGTTACTGTTTTGTTAACAGTAGGAAATTGTATTAATTATAAAATATTGACTAGTTTTTCATTTACTTAGTATGTATTGCGCAGACGGAGAAGTGTGAAATTTGGTAGATTTAAAGTTCATCTGGAGAAGGACAGGAGAAAGCTAATATTTTTACATCATATACATTAGAAATACATTAAATTAAATTAAATAAATCACTCATTGTTTACATTCATACTGCCATTGTGAAAAAGACTTAATTTCAAATACGTTCATACTGCCAATGTCAAAAACTGTCAATTTCAAACACATAATAGTTTGTGATCACATATACGTAACTTCCTTGGATCAAACAGTAGCATAGAGTAGATTAGATTGTCGCCAAAGAGTTTACCTATATTATAATTTCATATTTACGATCGAATTTCGACCACGAGTCGACCTTTTGTACATACACACATCAAAAAAGTATCACGCATCATTTACAGAAACTGCATGTTTTATTAATTGATACTTTATTTTTTTCTTAGAAAAGTAGATTGGTATACAATCTTTTTTATTCTCGGAAACATATACTGGCTGATTTTAGCTGATTTTTTGTGTATTGTTTTCATTAAAATAAAAGCTAATTATTTTTCTCGATTTCATGTGTTTTCGTTGCTTGATAAATTTGGTATTTATCGCACTTTTATCATTTTGAGATATACGGTTTTTGAAAAAATTGAGTGGTGAGTCATTTTTTATGTTATGGAGCGACGCTATTTGACTGCTGATGAAATGCAGAGAACTGTAGGAATGCTACTAGCGGGAAGAAATCAGTCCCAGGTGTCTCGGCATTTTGGTGTCAATAGGAGCGTGATTTGTCGTCTTTGGCAGCGTTATGTTAATACAGGGAATCCTACTGAGCAGCACCCAGGACATGGAAGGAGTACAACTGGTCCACAGGACCGATACATATAACTGCCTGCAAGACGTCAGCCGATGTTAACCGCCCGGGAGATAGGTTTAAAGTTACAATTCTCAAGCGGTGTTGTTGTTAGCCACCAAACTGTGAGAAATAGGCTGCATGAATACAGCCTACGAGCATGACGCCCAATTGGGTACCCACCTATACCTCATGGGAATCGCGTCCGTCGAAACGAATGGTGTAGGGAACACTTGACATGGACCCAGGAGCAATTGGATAAAATTTTATTTTCTGATGAGTCCTGGTTTGGATTTAGACCTGATACGAGAAGGGTAAGAGTGTATCGTGGTCCCGGAAATGCTGATTCGTCCAGGAAGTGCACCCTTACAGTGGCTCCACAGTAATGGTATGGGCGGGTATTATGAAGAACAGACGAACTGAGCTCGTTTTTGTAGATGGCAATATGAACGCTGAAAGTCACGTTGAAGATGTCTTCGGGCCTTATGTTCATCCATTTGCACAAAGTCTTGGCTCAGATTTCAAACTGATGCATGACAATGCGCGTTCCCACACAGCTCGGTGGACTTGGCAATGAAAAACATCCGGGTATTGCCGTAGCTTGCACAATCGCCAGATCTCAATCCCATCGAGCACGCATGAGACATGCTCCAGAGACGTGTTCTAGAGAACCTGGACGAAGTGTCGACAACCCAACAACTGAAAGACTTGTTAAAATTCTATTGCGACCGATTGCCACAGGATCAGATAAACAATCTTATAAACTCAATGAAAAATCGTTGCCGACAAGTTTTAAACAACAGAGGCGGTCACACTTTGCATTGAATTACCAAATAATAAAAAAAATGTCGTTATTTAATTTTGTAAAACATGAAAAATTTAATTTCATTTTAACCTTACTACTATACTACGTATGTTACGGTACACATATTGTTAATTACTGTGATTAAATGAACAATTGAATGAAGGATTTTGTTGCTTTAGTCACTAATGCGTCAAAAAATGCTTAGTTATTATCTATAAAAGAAATATAAATATATTACAATAGTAAAAATCGTTCAAAAGTTCAAAATCGTACATGTTGCTTAAACTGTTTTGATGTGTGTATAAACAGTTGTTTAAATGAATATTAATTTATAATATATACACATCATGTACAAACAATTAAAGTTGTTAAGTTAAAACACGACTACATACATATGTAGCTGTAATATCTTCTATAAAAATAATTAAAGGCCGAAGTCTAGTACTATCCGTTTTCTATGATTTCCGAATTCAGTAATTTTTTTTTTTTTTTTTTATTAGGCACACCAACAATTGTTTACACCAATACATACACAAAAAAAATTTTAAGAAAATTCTTACTGAGCATAACAATTAATTATAGGTGAGCACGACATACACCATAAAAGTTAGGTACAAAAAGTAAATTTACAAACTAAAATTAAAATTAATTATTCAAACAGACATATGTTAGGACACTAAATCAAGTCCATATGTATAAATAGTTATACATCAACACATCGAAATTGTCCAATGATGGTACGACGGAAGCTGCTGATTGAGTCCAGGCTTATATCCACTAAATCACTGATACTAATGATAAGTTCGTTACATAGCCTAGGTACTGGCGAATTGGCTCCATGCACCGTGCGTCGTGGTGGTAATAAATTCAAGAAATTACAATATTTCATCTTATTTGCAAGTTTGTCTTAAATTGTGTGTATTGGGTTTTAGTTTTAAAAAACTAGTTAAAACTAGCTGTACCCGCGACTTCGTCTGCGCGGAAAAGTTTTTCGTGGCTTTTCCGGGTTAGATTGGATTACAAGTACATGTGTATATAGGTACAAAGATTGTTTTTGAAAAAAGCTTACGTCTAGGCTACGTCTGTCTCCGGGCACATACTGTCTTTGTACCAAATTTCATCATAATTTGTTCAGCGGCTTAGCATTTCCCATTTAAAGTTTCATTAGGTTTTTGTTAAAAAAAAAAGCCTAAATATGTCCTAAAATGTTTACCATTTCCCATACAAAGTTTAATATCCCTTTTCACCCCTTTAGGGGTATATTTTTGATAAAAAAGTAGTCAATGTCTTTTTGATAAAAAAGTCTATCACCGTACCAAATTTTATTATTACCGCGATTTATCATTTCCCACACAAAGTTTCATCTCCCTTTTCATCTTCTTAGGAGTAATTTTTTTTCTGACGTCAAACTACCTCCATGCTAAATTTCGTCATATTCGGTTCAGCGGTTTAGCATTTCTTGTACAAAGTTATTCCCCCATTTCACCTTTTTAAGGGTAGATTTTCGAATAATAAAGTAGCCTAGTTTGCGCATTCACATGTTCCTATATATACTAATTTTCGTCAAGATTGATCAAGCTATTCTTGCGTTATAAAAGGACATACAGACAGACAGACAGACACAAATTTAAAAAATGGTAGATTCGAAGTCATGAAATGACTATTTATCACAAAATTTGACAGTAAAATTGTAATTACAGACAGACGGTACAGATTTACACAGCAGTATAGATTTATTTTGAATAAAAATATTTTGTATTTGATATATTTATGTAAGGAAGTGCAAGTACACACTATTTTACACGTCATAACAAACAGTTTGAAATACATCAATGAGTAGTGGTAGAGTTACAATTTAATAATGATATGGAAGATAAGTTACCGATGCAGCAATAAACAAGCAATTAATCAAATAATGATAAATACGTGAAATTAATAATAAGGTAAAATTACAAATATAATATTGTTATTGTAAAAATGAAGAAAGGAGTGCTTAGATGATTCGGGCACATTGAAAGAATGAGTGGTGAAACACTGACGAAGACAATCTACAGAGCAAAAGTGAGTAAAAGAAGTTAAGGAAGACCACGGCTGACTTATGAAGATCAAATAGCCAGAATATTAGCCGACGGAAATGTCAAAAGCACTCGCATACCTAGGCGAATATGTGTGAGGAGAATGATGAGATTCGAGGAAGCGAAAGAAGTATGTAAAGACCAGGAAGCTTAGCGCTCCGTCCTCTCCGACTACCCGTTTAGGGATACAGCGTATTTATGTATGTAATAAGAGATATTAAGTCACGATTATTTAAATATACATGTCAAATATAATAATACTTAATAATAAATATATAATAAGTCAAGATTATTAAAATACTCGTACTCATTAAATACTGTTTTAAATAAAATTTTAGACGCAGTACTTAGGTGTTGGATATTTTTGAAATGGCCATCTCAAGTTTTTAACTTTTAAACCAATAATGATGGGGTCAGATGAAACTTTCTTTTCAGTCGTTAACTTTATGTCGTACTACAAATGCGATATTGAATTTTTCGAAAACTGCTACCAATACTAACCTTCCTCATACCTCACATTGAAATCGGTAAAGTGGGTCGGCTCTGTGAGGTAACTGATGAATATATGGTAAATATATATTAATATGCATACTTACATAATATATTATACACTTCCTCTTAAAATTAATATAACATGTTTCGTGACTTTTCGTAACTTTTTGAGAAAAATAAATTAAACTAACATCAAAATAAAAATACTGAAACCTACAAAATAAATATCCCGTACTAAACTAGACTAGACTCAAGTATAAAAATAAATTCATAGATGCGATATATAAAAATATTTATGTAATAAAGTTTTACGGTTACTGAAGTCGAATTTCTATGGTCGTTTATTGGTTTGCAAGGCTTTAATAATTGCGAGTATTAACTACATAGATATATACAGGGTTAATTTAAAAATACTAATAACCTCTTAATATTTTGTACTAAACATTATCCCCAATAACTTTTGTTTTACGACTTTCGAAAATTCATAAGTTTTTTCTTTCATACAAAAATAAAAATATCATCAGGCATCTACTCTACCCAGTCTCTAAAGCGGCACACGCGCAGCGCGGCGCTGATGCTCGGTGCGCTTGCACTGCACCATTGAAAATACGTACAGAGTACTTACGTTTCAGACAGTGCAACAAAACTTAACATATACTTTTTGAGGAACATATTGAGTTTTGAAAAAAGTCGTAGAACAAAAGTTGTTAAGCATGTTGACAGGAATTTTGCACTAAGAGGTTATTAGTATTTTTAAATTAATCCTGTATATATTTGTATATTATAGATATATTAGTATCGTATTTTTAAGGTTCTTTTTGTACTTGAGTTTACTTAGTACTGGATAATTATTTTAAGGTTTAAGAAACTTTATTCTACTAAAGAATTACATTCACTTACATGAGATCATTGTAATACATAAAAAGAAATACAACATTGGGTGAACGCATAAAATAAACGCAGTCTTCTTTTTTTTTAATAGAAATAGTGGGTAGGTTATAAAAATTTTCGACTCGTTGTTATCGAAACCAATGAGTATATAACATCAAAAAGCACGGAGGCAGAGAAACTGGAAACGGCTAAGACGTATAACGTACAAATTATATTAAAGTGCGTTTCTGATATATTATTCAAGTAATCTATTAAAAGTAAATATAGATTTTGAATCTTTAATGTGTCAATTGGTAATTTATTATATAGCTTTGCTTTTTCATAGACAAGACTCGTTGTGCCGTAATTCGTGCGTGGTATGTGTAATTTTAAATCATTTGCAGTCTCAACATAATTTTATGCGATTGCTGTTTTTTCGTAAAACATATGTGTGTGCATGTCTTTATTCAGGATTTTTCTTATTAATATGTATGTTTCATATATATGTATATATATATCGTAGATGTATGTATATGTCGGTGGAAATAATAAAAGGCACTCATTTGACTGTACTAAAGCAAAGCGCGACTTCCGATGACGCGCTAACGGAACGTCGGGGCCGGCACTGAGAGTCTGTTAGACTACGGCGGCCGGTGCGATAGCATTTCTCCGACGGATCGTTTGCCATTATTAAATTTCCAATTACCTACGTAATAATTTTTATGAAGAATTTTCTGTCATTTGCTCATTAACTTTGTCTTAACGTTGTATTTTATGGAGTAGTTCGCCTCTCGTAAGATTAGGTACCTATTTCTCATGGCTGAGTTGCAAAAGCACGAATTGTCCCGTATCTTTTCCGACATATATATGTTTTCTAGTCCAAAAATGTAATGCTTGTAATCCTGGCAAGCTATGTATTTCAATGAAAATATTTTATATTAAAGATTAATTTTATAGGGTAGAAAGGTTAGTAATGGATGAGTTATCTTATGGCTATGTATATAATATATATTATAATTATATAATTATAATTTCCGACATACATTCTCTTACATTCTCTTTTGCAATAGTGACCATTTGCTAGTACTGTTAGTGGAATCATGTAGTAGTCACTATTCATGGAATTTAATCTTTGAAAAGAACATACCATTATTATTAGTTGTTAGACGAGTATAACTAATTAGTATTTTAGGGTGTAGTGAGCTTTATTGGATGACGTAAAAAAGTCAGATTTTATTTAAATTTTTAGGAAGTAATTAAGAGATTATTTGGCCATTTACATGATGCGTATAAACGAATTTCAAACATTTTGCTTTTAATCTCTGCACACGATGCTTGGAGCGTGAAACAAGTGTCATAAAAGCTTACCTATTCGAATACACCGGTTTGTTATAACGGAGTCCATTACTTCTATTTTATACAAACATACCCTTTTAAAATCGTACCTACTTACCACAGGGTCACCATGATTTTCTACACCTAACTTACAAATTATACCATATTTATATGATAAAGAAGATTAAATAAAAGATTATATGTACACCTATGCCATAAATCCAATAAAATGGGTACGGAAGCCGCAGTTTGTGATTTGCATTATGTTAACCGATGTCATATTCTATCTTATCTCAACGAGAAAACAATTTCGTAATGATTTTTTTTATATCGTAATTCGTCTATGAATTTAAAAAAATAACATTAAAAAAAATATGATGTCGTAAATGTAAATATCCTGAGTACAAAGCGGCGTTCAAGCGCTTTTCAAAAATTGTACTATTCAAAATGTAAATCATTATTACTTTAAATAATTCTATTTTTTATAGAATTTTTTTAATTTTTTTTTTTATAGAAATACTAACTATGTATGTAATGTGCAAGTCAAAGTCATGGGCATAGAGAAACTTGTGTATGCAAATGTATATAAAGAAGTATTAAAACACTTATGTGATATTATTATGAAACTCGCATTCGCTTGGCTCGTCTCACAAGCTCACACTCGTGTTTTAATGCCCGTCATTATACGACAGTTGAATTAATAACTAATTCATTACATAACTCGTTAATGATATACAATGTGTATCTTTGTTAATATGCCATGATTCTATCATTCATATTGCATTTTTTTAGTATGTCCCAATAATCATGCTAATACTTATGGCTATCCTACTCCGAACGATAAAATTGTAAATATTCTGAGTTCAGAGCTCAGCTTGGATCGTTAGTGCCTTTATATCTGTCTGTAAACTGTTTACAACTGACAACGATATTGTCATTTTACATTTACATTCGTTTATGGAATCTATAATGTTGCAGTGAAAGAGTCAGTTAGGTTTTACGATGGAGAATAGACTTACTGTTTGATTCTTTCACGAAAATTTTCTATTTAAAGACTAAAATTCTCATAGTTTTGTTTCTCAACTGCTTATATTATGTTGAACAAGTCAATGTTATGTCGTAGATTCAGTAAAACAAGTCATGAAATTTATCGTTATCGAATCGAATTATCGAAATCGTTTTATAGCCAAATTTTACAGCCTAAAAAAAAGAAAAATGAAGAATATTATGTAAGTTTCGGTTTATTCGGTTTATTATTGTAAATTCGGTTTCGATTATTTGTAATATGTATGAACACTACGAATTTCTGATTAAATTATATCATGTAAGTAATTTTTTTTAATTGTGTAATTTTTTTAATTCTTGTTAGCATCTTCTTACTTCGAGCAATTTCTAAAAATAGCATCGCTGTTAAATTCTCATTCATGATATAGAAATAAAAGTTGTGACGCGAAAAGAGCCTTTGGAGTCACTTTGGGCCAATACAAAAGTTTTATTGGGCGGGGCTTGTTTGCGCTTGCGTACTAGATTCACAGAAGAAATGCTGGAAGATTTCGACGTCGACTGCGGATGGCCAAGCAGAGCAGTCGCCGCGGTATCTCGGTGTCATGTGGACGTACACGGGATGTACATTAGCACACACATGTCGTAGTGAAAAGAAACTTTAAAAAGTAATCGGGACTCGGCAAATATCAAATAGTCGACAGAAGTTAGAAATTTACACGTTGGCAAAAGTTTCCCGAAGTAAGATAAAAAGTTTGTTAAATGAAAATTCGTCTCTACTTTTTATATATGAAGTTAAAAATTGAAATATTAAATTAATCTGCGTAATAAAATTAAATTTGTTTACTTAATCTTAACACAAATTATAAAATAATATTTTTCATGATTCATGAAAAACTAAAATAAAGTATGTCTTTAAAGGTATGTACATACATAAATTAATTTTAAAATTGAGGTCTCAAATAGAATATGAACATTATAATTTAAAAGTATAATTATTATTAAGTTTTACGACGCTGTTTCTTTAAAATTTAATATGAGATATACAAACGCTTTTAAGTAAGTCATTACTACATTATATACTATATGTCTGACATCGAATTAAAATTCATCAACCCTGAAACAGTTTAGTGAGTTTCCCAATGTATTCAAACAAAACGACTACCCAATTTTAATAACGCATTAACGGCGCTCCGGGGTGAAAAGGACCGCAAGAGAAATTAATATGTTACAGTGACAGCCCTATAGACGTCAAACAATTAAAACAATATGTAAACTACAATATTCAACTTTTGTAAAATATTTTAAAAGCAGTATTCCTTTGATTGTTATACATTTAACAATATTATGACTTCGATGGATTATTTATTGACGATATTGGTTGCAATTTAATCAATGTATTAATTTATCAATAATATTCAGGACAATATTGTCAATCAAGAATTATTATTCCTAATATTCTTTATTTTCGAACAGAACGTAGTACATTACATTAATACCCCAAAATTTTTTTTACACTTGATCGAAGCATTTGACTCGCATAATATTATGTGAATATCTACCACAAAATAATTTTCTTCCTTGGGTTTTGTAAATTCTGACCCTAAAGGCAAACCGAAAATTCAGACTATATTTATTATAAAATCTAGCTAAAATGTTTATACTTGACGTAAGATGTACCACGTGTATGTTGTGGTTATAATTGCTCAAGGAATTTCAGGTTAGCGACGATTACATTATAATTGGAGGATTAAATTTATTTGACCATGTGTTAGCAATTTGTGGGCTTGAACCTTGAAATACGTCATATTTTTATATTTTCAAAATATTTTGTGTATTTAAAGACAGAATATAGGATAAATATAAAATATACAATCATGTGGACATATCTTTATACCATAGCTATCATCTAAGTCTAATATGTTAGCTTATCTTTGTCATATTTGCTTTTGTTATGTGTTGTGGTTTTTATATAATTAGTTTACGCATTTAAATTCAAACCATTTCACATTTAGGATGGACAGAGTAATAAAGCTCAAAAAAACACAATAATATTAATAAAGTAATACCACAGCTTGTACGGGAAGATAAGCTGCTAACGTATTTATAATTTTCTTCTTCTTTCTTGACTTCTTTCATGTTATTACTAAAACAGAATAAAACCACATGGTAATAACCAGGCAGAGTTAAATCAATATTTTTGAAATAAATTGTTAGCTATTGTAATACATACATATCTTCACGCTGTATCCCTGACAGAGTAAGTCAGTCAGTCAGAGAGTAAGTCAGAGAGAACGGAGCGCCAAGCGTCGCGGTCCTTACATACTTCTTTCGCTTCCTCAAATTTCATCATTCTCCTCACGTATTTTTGGCTAGGTATGCGAATGCTTTTGACATTAATATTGAATAGTTATTTAATATGATTAATTTTAACTATTTCTAATATTCGTGATTAATTGTTAGAAAAATAATTATTAATAGATCGCAACACTGTCATTTGTGAGTGTTGCTATTTAAAGATGTTATTCGCGATTTTGCAGTTGATATTTTTAAAGGGCAATTTAAAAATAGTTTTCAAAACTGGCAGTCGAGAATAACTCGAGCTAGGAAAAGTATGTTCTTTTTTATATCTCTATATACCCTACGTTTTCACCCACGTCGATATCACAGAAGAAAGAAAAGCTTTACTACAACTGTAAATAAATATAAAATAAAAAATTGCCATTGTAACTACTTTGAACCCTAACTACTATAGACTTTAAAATGCATTGTTTTCAAGCTCAACTCTTATAACTTAAATCATATGAACATGGACATGGACACATGTCATTGCTAGGATCGAAATTATATTAAAAAAATGTATATGTACTGATTTTTTTTTAATAAACAAAGACTGTTATTTTATATTGTTATAATTTTCTTCTGGCTATATTTTATAGCGCCATTATAATATTTTTTCAAATTGGGGCATTTGGATAATGTGGAAACTAACTTATTGTAAAGGGTTAAATAGCATTTCAATCGGTATTTTTGTAAATTGTATAGTACTTTTAATAATCTACCACGTTTTGGTTTGTCCCCTTGCCAATAGCAGTCCTCGCTGTCTTGTCTATGCAAAGATACAGCACTATACTGCTACACAACCGAATTATCCAAGCGTCATAACCATTGTCCATTTGTTATGTCTTGTCAGAAAGATATCAGAGAAGATCAACATATCAGTACCGTAAACATGCAATAAAAAGAAACCTTTTATTCAAAAAGCTGTTTATTTTTAGTTATGTTTACGAGTAGGTATCTACTTTTATAAGTATGTTTCGAATGTTTTATACTAGGTTTACTTGTTTACGTAATTTAAGCAATGTACGGAATGAATGTTTAAAGATTCCATTGATTTCCATCTGTTCTACTGAGAGAAGCTAAAACAGAATTTTTTAAATTCATTGTATTCAGCGAATTCAATGAATTTTACTCAGAAGGTGTATTGAATTGATGAATTAGATCAATTTGGAAACTAGCATAAATACATATATACATATAAATGTAGAATGCGAGATTAGCGGCGCCGATTTTAAATATGTATATTTGAAAGTGGTTAGTGTGCAAAACGCTTGAGAGACGTAGCAGCTTTTGAATATTTTTTAAAATATAGTATTTGTTAGTTTGTCTATACATGTGGACAACTTAACAATATATAATTTAAATTGGTATGAGTGTACTGAAGTTCGAAGATAATATTTTATTGTGATTGATTTGTAGGATCTCTTACCTCATCCACAATGATAATATGGCATTGTGAATGGTTTTTAGTTTAATTTATTTATTTTACAGGATTTTTGTGCACTATATTAGAATGCCTTTTACCTATAATGTTGTTGTTATGAATCTATGATAACTGAAACGAAAGATGTTGTAGCGCTGTGATTGACTGAGGAATGACAGTGTGTTCAAAATGTGTGACGTTTAGCACTTCGCGATCTGTAATTAATTATTGATGGCTGTTTATGAATGGACAGTTGTTATACGATTGGTGTTCGGGTTAGAAAAGGAAGAAAACAAGATAGCGAAAAGTGGAGAAAAATATGAGACGTAAAAATGTTATTATAAGGTTGTTAAAGCAGATGAGTGATGAGTTTTGAGGAAGCGAAAGAGGTGTGTAAGGACCGCGACTCCTGGCGCTCCGTCCTCTCTGACTACCCCGTTGGGGATACAGCGTGAAGATATGTTATGTTATGTTTATGTTAAAGCAGAAATCGTTTCCGCTGTAATTACTATTTATTGCTATTTTAAAAAGTTACCACTTCATTAAAATAAATGTGCTAGAAAAAATGTAATGACACTATAAAATACTTATAGACTATAAAAACAATTAAATAGGATTAAATAATATTTCGTACTATTAAACCACAATTTCATAGTAAAATTTTATTATAATGTAATTTCTGCTGTCATCTAACACTGATATCTAGCCGTGATTTATGTAATTTAAATTTAAAAAAAATAGTATTAAAATTATTAGTTTTAAATTGTTTTCGGTTTCAACAAGTTTCAATCAGAATTTACTTTATTATAGCGAAGACTATTAATTTTAAAATCATATTGTTGTAGTTTAGTTTGAACCACTAATTCTTTTGTTCATTTGTATATTTCTCTTAAAGAAGACAAGGCAGAATAAGATAGTGACAGGTGGCTAAGCTTCGATCACAAATAAACATCTAAGTCAGCGCCTGCATCGGTTCTAAATACATATACATGTATAAAAATTCCCGTCCTTTGACCGACTTTTATAGCTTGCGCCGGAGGATAAGCATGTGGCACGTTCTATATTTTTTGTTCTCTCGCAGACCTTGTTGGTGGTAAGAGATGGTAATAGAAGTAAGGGGGTTGTGAGAGGTCCATCGGAATCTCTACCAACATCCTACTCGTGAATCCTGCCACCGAACAGCGGTACTTACACTATTGTGTTCCAGTGTAGAGGGTGGACAACTAGTGTAATATTTACCACAGGAGGCATTTAATCTTCAAGGTTGCCAGCGTATTTGCAATTTGAAATGCTTTCCCAGCCTTGATATTATCAAATAGGAATTATTTAGAAAATGTTTCAATTGGGAATTATTTAGTAATTTCAATAAAAAAATTAAGTATATGGTGGTAATCGACAAGCGGTTTGAAAATTAACAGAAGATTAACAGAGTCTTCTTCGGCCCATCTTTTCCGACCCATGCTGGGTTCGCGAGGTGTGAGGAGTGTGATCTATTTCTTTCTTTTCCTCCTAATGTTATACGGGTTTTACGCAGATGGTAGCACCACCATCTTTGTCAGTAATCCTGCTTCTAAAAGGCAGTGCTTATACTATCATTTGTCGGTGCGGAACGTAAGATAATCGGTGAAAGTTCTAACAGAGGACATTTAAAATTCTTTCTTAGCATTGATATCACCATTTGTTTGCTCGTTTGTTTTCTTCGTAATACAAAAACGTCGTTAGGAACAAGTAGTTGTTCTTCAATATTTTCCATATACTTCTACGTTTAGATAGTGGTCTGAGACGCTTCCGTACCGATCTGTGAGATGAAGGACAATACACAAAATACATATGGAACGTATTTTTGCACAGATCTTAATACTAGGCCATGAAATTATTCTCGTTTACACTTTTATTTATTAAATTTGTTAACTCATGAACAAATCCTTATACATATGTGAACACGCGTATATAATAGACTACATGTAACAAGAATAGACTCCTCATTTATAGAGGACAATTTGACAAATTGATGACCTCGATGGCGTTGTAGTGTAGGTATTGTTTCCAAGCACGGAAGGTTCCGGGTTCGAATCCCGGTCTGGTCAAATTAGGAAACGAACTTTTGTAGATTGTCTCGGGTCTGGGTATACTAGGAACGCCCCTGGTAGACGTCGTCTGGTTGTTTTAATTTTTAAATTTAAAAATACGATGGCTGACTATTCCTGTGGCTAGTCATAAGGAACTTGTATAGGTGATAGGTCCCTATTTAATGTCGGTTTGCTATCTGTAAGTCAAATCATAGCTAGATGTGGTATAAAGGTCTGATTTGTTGCATTTTGACGCTCCATCTAATCCGAATGGGAAATGGACGTAGTAGTTTAACATTTTTAAAAGAAGTTCAGGTTAATTTAAAAAACAAATACGATTTGAAAATGATATGGGATTTGAATTGGCTTCAAGTGGTTGATAGGCTAAACAAAGGTTCGAGTAGTGGATGTTTTTGACGACCTAATAATCCACTCCGCTGTGGAATCCTGAAGAGTCCTATTATATTATCCACGTATTTAGTTATTATAGTAGTTACGTAATTATTTATTATCTTGTTTCGCTCGGTGTATTCATTGCACTATATTCATAAATTAAATTAAAAGAAGAAAAGTATTGTAAAATCTTTTGTTACGCAAAAAAAATAAGTGACAAAGACAGTATTCTCGAATTGGTTGCCAATGAGATTTGTTCGGTTCGAATCAATTCAAAACGCGAAAGTAGATAAGTGTCATTTCATGAAACTTGGTTGAGATAACGCGGCAACTTTACCGAACGATCTGTTTGTTCTCTTTGACGCAACTTCGCGCAGCCTATTATTACTGAGGCATTGTTTAGTCCAAAACGCTTTCTTTCAAAATATTGCCTCATTATTTTTTTGGTGGGAACTTTCCTTCACAGGCCTTTCATAGTTGTGGATTATTGTCTTAAGTGAGAGGACGATATTTCTTAAGATTTATATTATTTCATGCAGGAAATTCTAATGTTTTTTGATAAACGTGCTCCATTTTAGCAATTGTTATTTTTAGTTAAATTATTACTGTATTTATTTCCGACGATAAAGCGAAAACAACGAAAATTGCTCTGATGGAAGCCTACTTTAATTACAGCAATAGCTATACTTTCTTTTTCAGATTTTTAAATGAAAACTATCTACCGATATCTAAGCGTCTTAAAAGTATTAAAACGTGATAAATTTGGATTTGAATAATGAAACCTGATTAAAAATTACATTATAAAGTAATGGGTTCATTATCTTTCGAGAGAGTTTAAGAATAGAATTGATGCGAATTACAATATCAAGTTGTGGATGTTTAAATAAAGTATATATTACATTGATGATTACATTTTTGGAAATATTTATATACCAAGGATGATAACTATTAACCACGAATGAACATTCTCAGTATTAACACTTTGTGTTCAAATTGATTGAAAAAGTTAAAGCGAATGAAAATTCTGTAATTGCACACAAATATGGATGCAAATACAATCAGAATATAACATGCAAAATGCATAGAAAATTTAGTTTTGTTTTTATTTATTTATTAACATCATCATTATCTAGATCTCAAATAGAAAATGTCTAGCACTGGACTTTTCTCAACGTCAAAGCTCACGTTTCAGGTTTTATAGATGTATCGATTCCTCGTGACTTTGACTAAATCATCAGTCCATCTTGTGGGGGGCCGGCCTACACTGTAGTCCAATTCGCGGTCGCCCCGTGAAAGCTTTATTTTGCTGGCGATAATCAGTTCTACGTGTTACGTGGCCGGATCATTGCCACTCACCTTGCTAACCCCAGAGCTGTTAGTTACGCAGATTTTTCTGCGGATCACTTCATTTCATACATTATGACGTAAAAAAACACAAAAAGTATCACGTTGAGTGACTTTGAGTTTTCGTATGAAGACCACAATTAGTCACAGCCGTAGTTCATCACTAACAACACGCGTTTAGATTTTATGAGCTATTTTAGATTTTATAAGATTTTATAACCCTGATGTATAAGCTAAAGATCTCGAACGCAACCCAATTGAGCTATATTCTTTGACTGACCTCTTCCTCAACTTTTATTACAATAAAAGCACATGGAAATTAAGTAGATAATATGCAAATTATGCGATTGTAATATTATGCAGTTTTCTAAAGTTGTAGTACTCTACATTTTGTAGAATTTCAAACACTAGACATATTTTCTGTAACATTAGAACGAATAAATAATTAGATTAGATAAAAAATATTCTGTCAGTAATCTCCATTATTTGTGAGTTATTCCATTTGAAGGAATTTAAGAAAAAGGATTTATTTTATGGGTTAGATGCTTACGTAAATCGGATATTTTTCTGATGCAATGTATGAAATATGGAACGTAAAACGATAGGAGTAGCATTTTATTCGCGATATGGTTTACGATATACACGGTAATATTGTTAAGTATCTTTTATCAGTTAGTTTTTAGAGTAATGTTTATTTGTAGAAAGAATAAAGACTAAATATTTTTTGTGACTTCTAACAATCTCTTCTGCCTGAATTCTTTTAAATAGTTTTGTATTTTGAACAAATAATATTATCGTGTTCAACACAGTCGCAGCAGGAAAATTTGCATTCATCTCATAATAGTCACGAAGTACAACAAGAACTCGGGGGCGAAGTCGCACCGGATCCGTGTGACAGTATCGGCGTCCCCGACGTCATTGTTTCGCACGTCGCCTCTGTGCTCTGTTAATATACACGGAGGCCGTTATTTAAGAAACTTTGTTAACAAGATGAAGCCTGAAATTTTGATAAATATTTAAAACAACGGAATTTCATACCTATGTACTCGTTTATGACACGTTTAGAACTAATTTGAAAGACTTTTTATGATGTAAGAGGACAAACTATTAAAAATTTCTAATGAAAAAAAGACTTAATAGATTTGCATAAATAAAATATTAAAAAGGATTTAATTCAAGAGATTTGAATGAACAAAATAACAAAAAGAAACTTGAATAATATAATTTTCAACCATCTAGCGAGTACGTACATATCTTAACGTTAATATTTACAAACTTAAAACTAAACATTATCTTATTGAAAACAAAAAGGTACATACATATGTTAATATTTACAAACTTCAAACTACACCTTATCTTAAATAATACTTCCTCAAAGTTGCCGCTTAGAAAACTGTCATTATCTTATATTAATAATTTTCGACTATCTACATAAATAGAAAAATAAATTAAGTGTTTCTTACATTGTTACGATTTTTTTTAATTACTTAATTCTTGTTTGTCCTACTAAAGCCACATTTACTTCCACAGTTCTATTAGCGGCGTTAGTAAAAAATTAAACGATTAAAAGTAAGTGTGAGTAAAGAACCAATTTTCTGTCTACGTATTCGAATTTAATTATCCGTAAAACTGCTACAAAAATTAAAAAACATCATTTCAAATGATTTCTAAATGGTTCCCAAAACGAAATTTATGTTTTATTTTTTAGTACATGTATTTGATGTACATACAGGTATATTTACCCGCATTTCTTTATTATATGGCAAAGAGTTTAATCACTCAGTGAGCATTCGATATTCGAATTATATTTTATGTTACTTTTTGTACAAGAAATTAGATAATTTTTAAAACGACATAGTAAAATTAACAGAAATATTTGTAGTTGACATATGAAATTTCTTCTCGAACAATACATATTTAAACGCTAATATCCAAGTAAGAGACGAATTTTTATTAACTTTCTTTTGAAAATCAAAAGCAAGAAAAATGTGAACAACGAACAAACGATAAGCAAAAGTGTGACCGCGAACAATGAATCGAAAGTTTAGTTTCGGTTAGAAGAATATTTTTATAATCATCAACAACCATAAGCAGCTAAAATGATGTCCCAACACCTGACTAACATGTTTGAACAAATTGGTAATTTTACCAAAAATAACTTGACACATAACAGCAAATTGATGAAGGACAGAGAGAATAAAGCAAGCACGAACCATGTAGGGGCAGGGGTTGGTGGAGTAGGGAGCCAATCTGTCTCGCCTGCTCACAAATGTGCTCACACGCAGCCTCCGCCACCACTGAAGAAACCATACAAACTACGTAACGTAACATCGAAAGCGGAGTCTTACGACGCTTTGTACTCGAACAGCACATTGGTAAGGTTTAAATATTTTTTTTTATAATTTTTACTAATTATAAATATATCTGTGATCCGTTATTACCTGTAAGAAAAATAGATCCAACTGATGCCTTTTATTGTTATCGTATATCGTGTAATCGTAAGTGTTTCTGTCAATTCCTCGACAATTTGGAGCACGAACTCTAACTTATATATATGTATATCGAGTCTAATATGTACTAAAGATGTTATAAGATAGAGAACAGATTCGACATATTTTTAAACTTTCATGACTTGTACACATCTTACAATATTAGTTACGGGTTCAAGTCGTGTTTATAATGTAAGGTTAAATACCTCTTTTATTCCGACGTTTTGACCGGATTGCACCGATCATGGGCACGGGCAGACTGAAGAGTGTGCTTCGTAGTGTGCAGTTTGATGATTGTCACTGTCATTACTTCGACATTTATTACATTTGATTGGGCACTTGCTGTAGTCAGGACCCAATCACTGGATTGAATTGCATCAGCCACAGGTCCTTTCTACCGATCGACACTATTCTTGCAGAATAGCATGAGAGGCGGTTGAAATCAAGAAATACCATAATTTCAACCGGAAAGATGGATATCGCTTATCAACATCATGGAATTTTGTCGTCAGTAAGTGTGTCCGGAGCTGGAAAACCGGACGTCGCCAGTGTGTAGATGTCGTTAGTGTAGTGTGTCGAAGTACACAAAGTAGAAATTAAAACATGTGTTGATGAGTGTGGGTAGTTGCCTGAAACCGCACACTACAAAGACGATATTCATCCTCACCCGTCTGCCCGTGACCACGATTGGTGCAATTCGTTGAAAACATCGGGATAAAAGTGTATATATACTTAAAATATGAACGCGACATAGACCCGTAAATAAATATTGTAAGAATAAGTACTTAGTATGGGTGTTTCTTGCTACCTATAAGGTTGTAATATTCTGTAAGGATGGCAGAAATAATAACTATTTGTCATTTTTGTTATTGACTAGACCAGACATTTCAGGTGTAGTCGTGAATCATGATGACGAACTACACTTTATTTCAATACTTGTGGGTGTAATGAAGGGTGACGGCCACAATGCATGTTATCATTGTTTAAAGCGCACATTCATGTTTAGTGATATACTGCTAATTGGCGGTATTCCCATAGAATCACGCTTTCAGGAAAATAATCAGTTTATCGACGTGATAATAAGCTGATTAAGTGCGCTTGTGGCGCCGACATTCCGCTTTTTGATATATTTACAAACAGCAATTTCAAAATAGTGATGATCATTGTTTTTAAATATAACGAAGAACGATCTGATGAGCCCTGATAAGAGATAAATTTTGATAATCGTATGAATCGTGTAACACTTGGACTAAGCATTAAGCGTGTAGGTTCTGTAGGTATAAGCTTAATTCTTATTACACTACGAAATGAGAAAGTACTGGGAGATTTAGAAAATCTCATTTTCTAAATAAATGACTATATATAAAACTACGTATTATCTTACAGAAACAATAAAGATCTCAATAACTTGTATCTTTTTATATAGAGTCAGAGATTCATATAGAGTAGCGATCACTCTTTAAATTATTTTGCCTAACTTTATTGAAACACGAAATAAATTATTTACAAGTATTTTTTGTGATTTCTTTACTTATATTTTGAATGAAACAATTTTGCTGTTTTCCAAAATCCAATAGTATTTTGATAACTGAATATGTGTGTATATCTATATAAACATATGCTCACTTGATTTTTGAAATTGAATTGTCATTTAATAAAAAATTAAACCGATTTCAAAAAAAAAATCATTGAAAAGTACGAATTAACTATTCTTTACTAATCAAAACTCAAGTACAAAAATAACTTTATAAATACGATACAAATACCTATATAATTAAATTTGACAGTTACTGAAATAGATGCCAAGCCTACTAAACTAATAGACTTTCTGTTATTGCACATTGATTTGGAACCGACTTCAATAACTGTCAAATTTAATTATATGATATTTGTATCGTATTTATAAAATTATTTATGCACTTTAGTTTTGGTTAGTAAAGGTTAGTTATTCTGTATTTTTCAGTGATTTTTTTTGAAGTAATTATTTTATTGGAATTTATTTTTATTTCTCCCTTTGATTTGAGTGGCCTTGGTCTAAATAAACATCTAGGGCAAGTGTACAATTAACTTCTTTCTAATTCTGGAGTGCAATGACATATGTATAGGAAAATCATCAAATATAAATAAAAAAGTTATAAGTAGTTCGCGATATTTGGTGTATCTTTAAAATCCAAGCTTCAATATCAGTCAAATTTAAATGCGACCAATCTGAAAGTATATCCTTTCAAATAAGAAAACAATTTTCCAAATCGGCTTATAAATGACAAAGTTCTGAGGTAACAAACATAAAAAAAAATGCAACCCAATCGTGAACTTCCCTCTTTTTTGCAAATCGGTTAATAAATATAACAGCACAGATCAATCAATCAACCGATTCAAGCGATTCTTTTTTTTAACCAGATTTTACCAGAGACCCAAATTCCATGTCGAGTATCCAATTACTCCCTGAATTCGTTGTGTAAAACGTATAGTATTAGCTACTAAGGTATAAATAACAGTCACGTGTTGAATGAGAAAAAAAATGATAATGCAGTTAGATCAAAGTTGTGAAAAGAGGGTTGGTAATGTTCACAAAATACTTCATAAAAGAAAATGTGAAAACTGGAGGTGAAAATGTTACGTAATAGTGATGGCGATGCTTCCTCACGTAGCATCACGTCACGTGACTGCGCACAATGGGGGATTATTTGCCTCGGACATGAGGTGAGTGAAGTGAGGCATGTGAGAGAAGTCTATTCAGCTATTGTTGTTGTTGTTACAATAAATACAAATTTATCATTTTTGTCAAATATTTTGAATTTTTTGAACTATGAAGTTTGGATAGTTAGCTCTTTTGCGAAGCACTCGCTTAGAATTTTTCTAAAATATTCCACAAAGGTTGCAACAGTTTTCCAGCTTTTTTAATAAATTTTTAACAAAACTTTTTCATTCTGTTTACTAAAATGGTCAATAGCAGTTGTATAAAAATTTGAAATTTTTGGTTGTTGTAAACGAAAGGAATTGCATTCAGTTTCCTCGTTGAAAAAAAATTAGCAAATGTTTTATCGTCTTTTGAAAATCAACAGGCTGGAAAGTTTGAAAGAAAAAAGACCAGTGAACAATTTATTTTTACAAATTAAAAACAAAATAACGAAACATATATTTCATGCTTTATAAAACTCAACCCTTAAGGGACTAATGTAACAGTAAGAAACCATTTAACTTCTGCATGGTTTTGTGTTGTTTGTATTTACCCACTAGCTGTAACTCGCGGTTTCACCCACGTAAAATTAGGTATATTTCCTATATAAAAATTAACCTATATTATTTCAGAAAAGCCCTCGACTTGCCAATGAAAGTTCCGTGAAAATCGGTTCAGATCGGAACAAATAGACAGACGAAAATTAAACGCGTGTTTGGATTTTGGTTACGTGTAAAAAATCGTAATATAAAGCTTAAAAAAATATTTCGTAATTAATTAAGCTTACTTCATTATCACAGATATACATACGAAAATAATTTCAACAGGGAGTCATAATTATTAATCAATATGTATGCATATACTCTGTATGTTTAATGTTTAATAAATTAGGTTTTAGTTACATTAGCAAATTAATTAGTTTCGGTATCAGCAATTACATACTAAAACCCAACAGGGTAGGTAGATCAATTTTCTTTACAATAAGGTCTATTCGTAAAGGGTTTGTTCATAGATAAGTGAAATCGTATACGGTTTCTCTCCGAAAACTACACATTTATCGGTAAATTACGAAGAATTACATCTTAATTTGTACAAAAGCAATGGGCTGAAAACTGTAAACTTACTAATATGGGTCCACTCTGTCCTCTGCGAGTCAGTAGCTACTAAAAATGACGCTAAGACGCTAAGCTCAATTACCTTTTGCCAAAAGCAGTGTATAAACACTATGTCGCTCATTGGTATAAGCACTATGTTGCTCATTGGTCATTGCGTAGGTGACTAGCTCGTTGGTGCAGAGGCAGAACATCTGCCTTCAAAGTTGGGGTATCGGGTTCCATCTCCCGTGAAGACAATGCAACAAAATAACTTTTCTGAATTTCCTTGGAGACGGGGTGTTACTAGGAATCCTCTCAGTTCATTGCTTTACCCACAGTACAAATGAGTGCTAGTTAGGAGGCACATAACTTGTGTAACTGTCTGGAGCGTTATTTTTTTATTGATTTTTGGTCCCATTGGAATGGATAATATAATTAATTGACATTATGTTGGTATGTGCATAAGATTTTTAATTCCTACGTTATTTTATTTTCTTCCTCAACTTCGTATAAGTAATTGAACTAACCATTCGAGGTAATAATAAAGCCACTACTTTGAAGTCAGATAACACAATCTTCTTCACAAAATACTTCGTGGAATCATGTCAAAGTTTACAGACAAATCTAAATTATTGGAAAATATTTTACTTTGATTATAATACTTGTTGTTGTTTTTGATGATAAGAGTGCTATGACTTTGAAATTGTTGTATAAATAATATTAATGTAACATTTCAAACATTGGTAAAAATACAATTTAAAACTTTTTTAAAAATGTCAAAAGCGCTCGTATGCTTAGGTGACAGTGTGTGAGGAAAATGATGAGATTTGAGGAAGCGAAAGAAGTACGTAAGGACTGCGTCCGACTTGCTTGTGTTTTACTTGGCATCCTGTCCTCTATTTCTGCTCTATTTAGGATACAGCGTGAAGATATGGATACGTAGAACATTTGGTTATACGGTTACGAATCTCCCACTTGACATCTTTTTATCGTTTATAAATTTAATTAGAGAATTAAACAGTTGTTTATTTAATTGGTTAGGAACTTGATCGGGATAGGTTTAGAAACTAGCATTGCTCGGCAGTTAAAATGAAGCCCATCCTGATTGTAATTTGATTATAAAAACAATCCTGGTGAAATCGATATGAATCGAAAGTCGAAAAATTAATCGTTACGTATTATAATTACTTACTTGTAAATACTGTCACTTTCAAAATGTGAAATTTAACAGCGAGTATGATGTCTTTGAAAAATTATGAAATACCCATTTTAAAGTACAGAGACGTGTGGATCGTACCTAATTTTTAGTTCAGTATGCTCCTTGCTTCCTCTGCTTGCAGAGATCATCTTTGTACCATTAAGACAAAGATTTATCTTGTGTTGTGTAGTACGGGCTTTATTCTCCATGACGACCAAATGTTTATTGCTCAAACATTCTAAATAAGAATATTTCTTCACGTATAAATGAAAAATGTAGTAAATAAAAATAAAACTAACAATAGTCATGTCTGTTTAGTGATCTCTATTACAATGTACATCTGCCGAATGAAAGTGTATTATTTTATACTCTTAACCTGTAAATAATAATTTACAGGGTTTAAAGATCTCACAGTGACACTGATTTGGTATTTTTAGTAAAGAACGAAGTTCTCATATACATAATATCACATTGAAATCAAGCTTATGGCCTGACAGTCCCAGAAGGAGACAAATGTTTTTCGGTTAAATTATATAGTATGTATGTTTGATACTTTGCCGCATTCTGTAGCGTCAACAGCTCAATGGATTTCAATAAAACAGGTGTAGTTAGATTCGTTTTAATCAAGAGCCTAGGGCAAATTTATTGTTTTAACCCGATTGTCTCAGAAGGAAGGCAATGTTGCTGAAGAAAATAAAGTTATTTTAGTTTTTTTTGCATTTTGTTAAAAATTTATCTGAAGGTTACGGGTTACTATCATGTATATAAAAAATACTTTTCGCAAATTGTCACCATCGATGTAATTGTACTTTTTGAATCTATGTAAGTGTACCTTTTGAAATGTTCTTCGAGAGAATTATTTAAAAATACTTTTTAAGAATAAATACTCGACTACTTATCAAGTCCTAAATAAACAAAAAATGGAAATTACTCAGCATTGTATAGATCGAGGCAGTTCAAGCCTGAAAGTAGTGGCTGTTTTGCAGGTAAATAAAAAATACTCTGAAGTTACTGTAAGTATGATTTTATAATGAACTGGTAATTCATGTTCATCATGCTTGTATATAACAATAAACATGATTACATACCTGCTGTTGTGATTAGAGCATTATTTATACTAGAAAACGAAAAAAGAATAGACTGCTGAACGGCTTGTTTCAAAATCTTTAACTGAATCTAATTAAAGTATTTAATTAAACATTAAATGTTCGTTGGTACGCACATCACTTTATAACGGCTGGACCGATTTGGCTGTTATTAAATGTTCGTAATAATACAAATAAAGTTTTTAGGGAAAGAAAAATTGGAACAGTAATCGGAAAACCGTAGAATTCGAGAACAACTGAAAGCGCTTTCGTTATGGTTTTTTTGTGATCACAAACTTGTTTATTTAAATTTGAACAGGACGACGTGTGTCGGGTCAGCTATTTAATATTTGTTTGTGATTAGAGCATTATATATATTAGAAAACGAAAACCGAAAAAAGAATAGAATGCTGAACGGCTTGTTTCAAAATCTTTAACTGAACCTAATTAAACTATTTAATTAACATTAAATGTTCGTTGGTATGCACATCCGTTTATAACGGCGGGACCGATTTGGCTATTATTAAATGTTCGTAATAATACAAATAAAGGTTTTAGGGAAAGAGAAATTGGAACAGTAATCGGAAAATCGTAAAATTCGAGAACAACTGAAAGCGCTTTATTTTAGTTTTTTTGTGATTACAAACTACTTTATTTAAATTTGAACAGGACGACGTGTGTCGGGTCAGCTATTAAATATTTGTTGTACACTTACAATTCCTTTTAGATTAAAACTAAACCGTAATCACACAAGTTGATACAAATGAAAATGAACACTACGTTGTGCGCCATAAAGTATATTTCTTTTAATTGATTACTGGACAAACCTACGTAGTTAAAAACGTTCTGCGTAAATGGGTTTCATATTTTACGAAAAAGTGAAGACTGAATTTACAATAAAAGACTATTAATTCTGTATTTATAGAAATTGATTATTTATTAGGGTGTTAATTTTGGTAAATACTTTATACGTTATTTCATTTCACTGCTAGGTATAGATTTTTACTCACGAAGAAGTGAATCCCAGTGCGAACTGGTGGAGACGAGAAAGTGGCTAACCTACTGTCAGAGTTTTCAAGGCCCACAGCCTCTGGCTTAGTTGCTTGGTTTAACAATCAATAAACAGCAGTACCACATATCAGGAGCCGCGAGCAACGCAATGGTTAAACATACTTACCTCCCAAGCATCGCTCGACACGACCCGCTCGATTTACACTAATAACTAATAAATCTGTGGCTCGATATTGAGTACAGACCATACAGAATATAGATCGTCCATACAGTACTCATCATATCAGCCGAAAAACGTCCACTGCTAAACAAAGGCCTCCCCCAAAGATTTCCACAAAGGCCGATTCTGCGCTGCCCGCATCTAACGACTTCCGGCGACCTTCACCAGATCCTCGGTCCATCTTGTGGGGGGCCTACCTACGCTGCGTCTTTCGGTACGCGGTCGCCACTCGAGAACCTTTCCGCCCCAACGGCCGTCGGTTCTGCGAGCGATGTGCCCGGCTCACTCCCACTTAAGTCTAGCATACAGTACTACCGTCGGTTAATAAAAGGCAGCTGAGCCAGATACGATCGATTTCGACGTATACATGTGAAGCTATACTAAGTTTAAAATTCTCTATTGATATCTCTAATTTACAATGTCAAAAGTCAGCTAAGCGGTAGTTGTAATCCCATCAAAAACAAAGAATGTAAAAAAATGAAGTCTCGCAACGCAGTTCGTCCACTACAAAAAGTTGTAAGATCTCATGTAAATCCAAGTCAGTTATTTTAGTTACTGTCTATGGAGGTACCTATTCAACATCTTTATTTCTATAATAATTATAATGACTTGGCAATTGCGCGACACCATAATTATAAAAGAATAATCTACCATTCGATTACTGAGTAAATTTAAAAAGTGCACTTAAGAATAAAGTATTTTAATTAGTAGAATATGTTGTCGTGCTTATTGCCAAGTCATTATAATTATTATAAAAATAAACATATCTAATTTTGATACGATCACTATAAATTTTGATAATTGATTAGATAGCAATTTATAATAAAATAACTGACTTGGTTTTACATGAGATCTCACAACTTTTTGTAGTAGAAAAACTGCGTTGCGAGTCTTGGCATTTTTTTACATTTTTTGTTTTTGATAGGATCTCGTTTCTTTTTGTAGGTCATCCTCCTTTTGTTTTCTCGGGTAATATATCTTATTCGTTAGCTATTGATTGTCTTAAAACCCACTCCCTGTCTTTATTGATTTTTCTCAGAGGCTTTGATGTAACAATTTTTAACAAGTCTGGACGGTAAATGCTTCTAAGTCGATTATATTTAACGATTGCGGACTCCTGAGCTTTGATACTACCAAAGTCGACATTAATTAGATGTAATCCGCCCAGACTTTCGAAAGTGCCACGTACGCTTGATTGCATGTTAATCATTGCATCTCATTCCAAAGCGCTGCCACATACTCGACTACAGAACGCCTAATGTCATACGACGACCCAATATTCCCATACATAGGGAATGTCGAACAACGGAACAAACACGAACCATCTCCAGGTATAAGGACAACTCGGTGTGGACAAGGGTCGTCATTTACGTACAATATTTCAGGTTCTATTGCAATATTTATTTTTACAGTGTATGGTTTATGTTATTTGTATAGTATTATAGGTAAGTTTGTTTTAGTAAGGTGAGAAATACTATAGGCGCAGATTAATTAGTTTACTAACGTAAAAGGTAAAAGTAGGTACCTAAAATAAGTTTTTGCAGTTTAAGCACAGCGTAGATAAGTACCGAAAGGTTTCTATGCCTTAAAATTATCCAAACAATATTCAAATAATATCCATTTCATATTATCCGTTAAAAAACGACAATCCTAAACGTATACCTAAGTTTCGGAGCACATCTGAACAGCATCTGGGTTGTGGGCCCTCGCGCTGCTGAGCGCGGTTGGGACTTGCTTTGATGACTGCACTGCCCTCCGACCGCAGCCGGCAGCCTCACCAAGTGCCTCCCCTCCAACCGTACCTAATGGCAAGCATGAGTACAAGCACGATGCGTTATTTGAACGTAATTTTTAATGATCATTATTTTTTGTTTAATGAATAATGAAATTTCGGAATTTTTAATTTTTTCCTTTATAGGCTAAACGCTAACTTAAATTCAAAATTTGAAGTTCGTGAGACTGCTAGAAGTACCATAGAATTTTGATGATCGGTGAGTTCGGTTTTTATACTACAGATTCAAATTGAATGTAATTTGGAAATATATCTAGTTGTATTATGATTTCTTAGTCACTGAAAATTCAGACTTCTAGCGTTATCCGCAACGAAGTTACAGGGTGATCAAGAGTGCCGTGAGTCGCTTTGAGAAAAGAATGGTACGGCTGTGCTTGACTTGGCGGGGGCAACAACCGAATACCGACAAACCGAACCGAAGGGGCAACAACAAAAAAATACAACTGAATTCAGAGTCTCCTCCTTTTTTTGAAGTCGGATTGGAAAATTGTATTATAAAATAAACTGTTTACAAAATAAATGAAATATACATGCACTTACTGGTCTTCTGAACAATGGTTTTTAAAATGTACTATATTGTAAAATTACGTTGATGAAATGATACCTGTCTAGAGTTTCTTATCGACTCTTCTCAATGCAGGTTTTCTTTTCGAACCGACGACGTGACGGTTGATTCGACTTTGAAAGATATCTTGTAAGTGGATTTTGGGTCAATTCGATTTGATTTTGATGGCACAGTTAACATTAAAACGGATGCTTGAAAACTACTTGTTACATTTAAAGCATATATTCCATTGAAAATCGAACAGATTTACGTTTTGCGTAACATATACAGATCTTTGAACTCTTGATGCAATAACAAAGCGATGCAGTTGCTACACTGAGCCCATCGTTAAGGAATATCGCACGAATGCCATAGCTTACTGTTATATAAAGTGAACTAAAGTCAAAAGATTACATGCTTTTAAAAAGTTCTTTCAAAAAATAGCAAGAGCGCATTAAGGGTGTCGATATTTTCCCTTTTTGTATGTACATATAATTCGTTACCGTATTATTTCCAAAACATTATTCGTACTCTACATTCGATCACTAACAATAATTTATTTTTTCCATACGAATATTTTTTTTACCTTGCTGTAATAAGTAATAACTATAAAGTTTGGAAAGTCCCGACAAAAAAATTATGAAAAGTAACTAGCTTCAAAAATGTAGTGTCTGCAATAATACTTAAATA
Organism: Zeuzera pyrina; assembly: GCA_907165235.1. Classification (NCBI taxonomy): domain Eukaryota; kingdom Metazoa; phylum Arthropoda; class Insecta; order Lepidoptera; family Cossidae; genus Zeuzera; species Zeuzera pyrina. The sequence continues at coordinate 21,805,344 of OU015620.1, read as the reverse complement.
TCACTTTACAATTAGGTTTCAGAGATGAAGATCCTGAATTTGGTTTGACTGATTTCCTCCATCAAACATAGCGAGAACATTCTCAAAACCTGCACTTAAAAAAAATCGCACGTAAATTTGTCGATCCGTTTGAGTTATGATGCCACAATAACGTAACATACAAACTTAAGACAGAATATCATCTCATTAGAATCGAATAAACAATTTTTGAATAATACTGAAAAGTTTTCTTTTTATACAGTGTTAGAATAGAATATGTAGAATAACTGAAATGAGTTCGTAGTTTCCCATTGTTTTCCAACAAGAGACATGTATTTCACAATAAATCCTCTTTATGTGTTCGGGCTACTTACTCCTAAGACCCACATACAACATAACTTCAGTATAGTGTAATTCAAGTAACTTAGTCTTGCATGAGAATATTAATATATATTTAATTAAAATACAGAAGCTGCGATAATTATACTATTTCTGCATTATTATAGGTATTTATTGTAGAGGCTATAACTGACCACTTTGAGTTGCTGCTCAAAAAGATTTCAGGGCCAGGGCTCTCTGAATGGCATCATCCGCGATCATTCGCATCTATCAATATATCTATCAATCTCCGCGACTTGGAACCGCTGGGCCTAAACCCTTCTGATAGGAAGAAGACGACCGGAATGACCGATCCTTGATGATCTAAGGCCATCACACATTTTGTTGCTATTATGGACCAAAGATTGAGAGAAAAAGGAAGAGACCCTCGTTCCAAGACTTTCTTGATACAACAGCAGTCAATTGCGGTCTAACGTGGCGATGCTTCCAATGTAACTCACATTTGAACCGGGACGGTTTTTGGATCTTCTAGCTATTATATTTAATTTACAAATTTTAGGGTTTACGATAGGATACTTCAAATTTTTATTACTTATTTACTCTATTATTAGAAGTGTAACGGAGCACACGAAAATAGTCAGACAACTCCAACTTGTATTGTGGTAGCAATCAACGTGAATCAACGAAAAATCAATCGACGAAAGAAAGTACATATCATTACCCTTTTCTATTTATATGTGTTAAGTTATAGGTGTTGCCAGATAGAATATATAAACATAACATAACATAACATAACTTCACGCTGTATCCCCAACGGGGTAGTCAGAGAGGACGGAGCGCCAGGAGTCGCGGTCCTTACACACCTCTTTCGCTTCCTCAAATTTCATCATTCTCCTCACACATTTTCGCCTAGGTATGCGAGTGCTTTTCACATTTCCGTCTGCTAACACTCTGGCTATTTGATCTTCATAAGTCAGCCTTGGTCTTCCTTGGCTTCTTTTACCACTCACTTTCGCTCTGTATATTTTCTTCGTCAGTCTTTCATCACTCATTCTTTCCATGTGCCCGAACCATCTAAGCATTCGTTTCTTCATTTTTACAATAACGCTGTTGTGCAACCCTGTCATACTGCGTATTTCATTATTGCTTATCCTGTCACCAAGCGTGACACCGCACATATTTCTGAGAGACCGCATCTCCACAGCATTTAACATACTTTCACTCGATTTTGGGCATATCCAGGCCTCACTACCGTACAACAAAGTTGGCACCAACACCGCATTGTGGATGGCCATTTTAGCAGTGTTAGATATATTCACACTACCCACTAATGCGGACAGAGCACCGTTCACTTTATTGCCAGCTGCTACCCGTCTCTCCACATCCAACTCACATCTTCCATCCCTCGAAACGCACTCCCCAGGTACGCAATTTCATTCACCTGTTCTAGACATTTTCCATTTACACAAATCACACATTTCGTTTGTACCGCTTCTCTTTCAAACACCAGAACCTTAGTTTTGTTCACATTCATTTTCAATCCTTTTACTTCACAATCTTCTTTCATGCACGTGACTAGTGTCTGCATCTCTGCTTCTGATGGTGCTATTAGCACAGCATCGTCAGCGTACAATAGGCAGTTTACCACTGTGTCACCACATCCCATACCACTCATATTACCTTTCAATCTCTGGAGGCAACTGTCCAAATACAGCACGAACAGCCAGGCAGACATCACGCAGCCCTGTCTGACACCAGAACAGATTTCAAACCAGGGCGACATGTCCCCGTCTATCCTTACACAGGCTCTGTGGTCTCGATATAATGACCTCACAGCCTGCAGTAAGGAGCCCTCCACGCCATATTCAGGCGGAAGACTCCACAATTTCTTCCGGACTACTCTATCAAATGCTTTCTCTAGATCCACGAAAGCGCAGAAAACTTTCCGACCTAAAGCCAGAAACCTCCCCACGATAACGCGAAGCGAGAAAGTCTGATCCATACAACCCCTACCGTTCCTGAATCCACCTTGCGCCTCCCACAAATAATTATATATTAGGTTATAAATTATAATTATTACAAAAGGTAACAATAAATTCTAAATACAAATTCTGTTAATTATGCAATTTAAATGAATTATGCTTTAATTATTATGAATTGGTATTTTATTATTTACAGATTTATGTTATGTTATATTTCACATTATATTTTATGAGACGTAATCATTAAGGTTTTACATCCGGAAGCTGTAACAATATACTCGTATTGTAAACTTCATTAAAATAGATACATTTACATTGGCCTGGCAGACAAAGAAAAACAAAATGGGACAGCTGCTCATCCTTCCACAATCGTAGAAATCTTGAGATAGGGCTTGACATAACGAACTTGTATCGGCTATAGGATAGGAACATGTATGGGCTGTTGAATTGTATGATCCAGTTTTGCCATCTACAATCTCAAACAGATATTTTATGCCAGAAATGTTGGCACTCCAGGTGGAATATTAAGGTATTATAAGCATAGTTCAATTGCTGACTAATTTTCCATTGCCATTATGTATATCAGAAATAAAAACCTTACAGATTATGAAAACGGTAGATTTGTGAAGCAAACTCATTCAATTTTTCAAGTCAATGCATCTTAGAACGATTTCAAATACATTTTTATTCTACCTCGTCTGGAATCACGGGCTATTTGCCGTCGCCGAGTGCTCCGGTAGTAATGTTTGCACTACTAATATTTAACGCTTAGATTGTTTATGTCTTATAACAAGGTCTGTTTGATTTGTACAGTCTTTTTCCCATATAATAAATTGTTAAATTTGTAATGTTGTACTACTAAACTATTTATTACATCCAATACTATAAGTCCTGTAGTTTCTTATGAGTTTCAATTATTAGTATTATGTTTAAATAAAAATTTATAATAATTATGCCTTTGACTTTTTAATCTGCTCGTTCAAAGGTTTTAACATGCACCACCCCAAGTAGGGTATGATTATATTCTACGATATAAAAAAGAAATCCGTCAGAAATAAAAATAATATTCAAAGTAGAACTGTGTTGGCAGGAATCGAGTGAGTATAAAATGGATATTTTCTACCGCGACAACCATGTCAATTGGATCGGAGACATTCGTTTCAGTGCAATTTAACGCATTGATTGATAGACATGATACGTTTCTCGATTTTATGAGACAGGAATAAGACGGGGATGAATGATTGTATTTCTAGTATAAGTTGATGTGTTTTAGAGGAAGATTATGAGATTTATTGATATTTCAATAAGCTTATTGTATGTAATAAATCATCGTATGTATTTTAAATTAAATTTAATTATACAGTGCATTAAAAAACTATTGCTTGCTTTTTACTTTCATAAGGGTACTTTCGCGAAGATTAAATACGACTATTAATTACTTTAGAATTTTGACGTAATATAGTTGAAAACATGGCGGCGCACGCTTTTTTGATGCATGATGGAGGTGAGGCACTCCTCAAAGTAGACATAAAAATGCATTCAATTCTGTCTATAGATCCACCTTGTTGACACAGATAAAACAGTATATTCCGGACATATATCCCTACCTCTGACAATCTTACAGCAGTCCTTCAAATTTAATGTATGAAGATAATTTATAACATTCCAAAGTTGGCTGTCAACAAGGTGATCCTCTCGTACCAGCTATCTTCAGTTTGGCTATACATCCTGCCATTTGTACTTAAATTCCAAATTTAATATTTGGTACCTTGACAACAGAACAATAGGAGGTAAAGCAATTACTATTTCAGATGCTCTTAAAACCCTCATTCAAAGGTTTACAGATATTGGCTTAGAATTAAATTTTTCTAAATGTGAACTCTTTGCTTCCGATTCTGTTCCGATTATTAAAAAAAGTGAAACAATAAATTTAACAATCTGGCACCAAATATTAAAGTCTTGTCCAAAGAATCGCTGTACCTTCTAGGTGCTCCCGTTTTAGATGACTCCATACCGATCAAATACAAAAATTTTGCCAGTATTCAGAGAAACTTTGCAAAATTAATTCCCACATGGCTCTCCTCATTGCTCGCTTTTGCCTTTTCGTTCCAAAATTTACATATGCTCACAGCTTTTTAAATTTCAAACCCTGTTAATATCTGTAGACAATATTCTCAAAAATACATTATCTAAAATATGAAATTGCTCCCTTGTTGATGTTGATGACAGGGTCTGGAATCAAGCCTCACTTTTGACAACTTTTAGATTCCTGTAGTACCGAAGAAGATCGGTCTAGCCTCCTGGCTGTTTCTGAGAAGGAGTCAGGACACTCTTTGTATGTAGTACCTTCAAAAACTTAGGAATATTAATTGACTTTCTCTGATAGTATTCCTTCGTCAGGTGGCCAGGACTAACCTTCCTCACCGTTGCCGCTGTGGTGGTCTCGTCGAAGTAGTAGGTCACCACGGTTTATCCTGTTTACGTAGTGCGGGCTGCATGTTACAACATGCTGTTTTGAATGACGTCAATCGCCAGGCCCTTGTCGCCGTTGTCGTTGCTGCAGTCTTAGAGCCTGTAGGTATTGCGTGCAGCGACGGCAGGAGACCGGATGGTTTGACGTTTATTTCTTGGAAACTTGAAAAGCGCTGGTGTGGGACCCCACTTGTGTCGATACATTTGCTGTTTCCCATGTACCGGCAACTTCCAAGTCATCAGGTGCCGCGGCCAGCACTGCCAAGACCTTGAAGAGGCGTAAATATGCGACTCTCTCTGAGAGTTTCATATTAGCGCCTTTGCAGTCGAAATTTGGGTCCCTGGAGCTCCGAAGCCCATCGACTGGTTTCTAATATTCGTAAGAGACTGATCGAGGCTTCGAGAGACCGCCGGGGTGGCAGTTTCTTCCGCTAACGAATCAGTTTGGCTATTCTAAGAGGTAATGCTGCCAGTCTGCTGGGCAACTTAAGCAAATGACAGCTTTCTAAGCGGCAACTTTGAGGAAGTCTATTATTTAAATTAATGTGTAGTTTTAAGCTTGTAAATATTAACGTTAGGATATCTATGCACTTTTTTATTATTAATAAGTTAATGATGATTATATTTTTAAAAAGTAGATATTATTTACTAAATTGCATAAACTTCAAACATTCTATGTCTAATCTGATATTAGCTTGTTTAGACGTATTATTAAGCGATTAACATTTTCTTGTTATTTCCTTTAAATAAGTCAGTTGAAAACACTAAATATACTTTTAAAATAAGATTTTCCTAAAAATACCACCTGAGCTAATTAATTGAATTTATATTATTTAATGTACTTTTTAATGAGGGAAAAATACGTACCTAAATGTAATTGTTATGAAAATAACGCTATAACATTTATGTTAAATTTTTGGTCTTGTAATTATTTGGAAATATATAGACAATTATATTTATTTAGCAAAAGCCACACCATCGACGATGAGCAGAAAAGGGAGGTAGGTACCTTTATGTTGTAACTAGAGCTGATGGTGCGAGTGATCTGAGTTTTATACGAGTACGATAAAACATATTTGAGCTGATGAATAACACACGCACGGTGCACAATGGCGTTTTATTGTTTACTGCACTGCAGTGTAAGTTTTTATTACTTTTAAATTTAACGGAAAAATATTAACACATTGACGTACACAGTAGCAGTGAGAGACGTAGTCTTCTCCTTAATCTGTGAGTGAGAGAGACCTCGACAACTTCTCTCATTTCGAGCTATCAAACGATTCGAGTTCCGTTCCGCAGTGGCGGAAACATTTACAGTTAATAAAAAATCGAAAACATAATGTTTTTCTTTTTGCTCTAAAAAATCTCATCACAAACAAAAGCGGTATTTTTTACAATAACATTTGTAGAACCGTTTGTCCCCATTTGGCGTAATTTTTTTGCACAACGTAAGCTAAAAATAAACAAGGAGTTCATTGTAAATTATAAACCTTTTTACAAAAAGCAGTACCCACGTTTGTACGTTGTAAAGTTATTTTAGACATTGTAATAAAACGCGTTTGTTATAACTTATAAAATATCTTTGAGTATTTTTAATTAATAAACGTGCCTTCAGCTTTTGTTTAAAAATGTTTCGAAGGTCTAAAAGTACACACTATACCTTTCAAAATAATAGTAATTAATTCTCTAAACAATTACACTAATTTTATTCAAAATTAAGCATTAATCTTGTGGTATGGAGATCACGTAATGTATGGTGCTATAGTTTGTTATCTCAAATGACATGGGAATGGAACATATGACTTTAGGCTTGAGAGGCAGGTGCAGAACCCGCGATATGCGGGTCAGTCTTATTAGTCAGTTAGTCAACTATTCAGTTTTAAAACCATAGTACTTTAGAGACCAATTCGAGAAGATTTTTCACAGCTCTCACCTCTTCAAAGGATTGAGTTTTAAAGTTCTTTTTAAGTTATGAAGAAACATTTCAGTATCAGAGCAAGATATTTAAATACGAAGTAAAAATATCAGCGAATATTATTTAAATTATTCGTTTGCAACTCAGAGACGAAAGTTATTAAGCGCAATACTTTTAGGTTTTAAATTTTTTGTTCCCTACTTAAGCGGACTCAAAATTATTTCACTGCAGTGGGATTTGGAGAAAATATTCTATATTTTACTGAATTCTCGCTTCAATCTTCGTTTTATTGTGAACTCGCTTCACTCGGATTATATAACATAATTTTTCTCTTTTATACAATAATTCCTATCATTTTGTGTTGATATGTCTTTACATGTGTAATGAGGTTATGTGTCACAAATTAAACATTTGATTTGATTCGAGAGTGGTGGGATTTGAGGAGGTGAAAGAAGTATGTAGCAACTGCGGTACTTGGCGCTCCGTCCTCTCTGATTACTCCGTTAAGGAAACAGCGTGAATATATGTATGTATGTACGTCTTTATCTTTATCGTTTGTTTATCAAGTTTCGTATTGGTAACTATTACGGTATTTGACCTATATCTTGACGACGAGTTGACGACCTCGATGGCGCAGTGGTTTAGACGTTGTGTCTAAACCACTACGCAACTGTCCAACCTTTGTTGGCAGAAGGGAGAGGTGCCAGAGGACTGACGCACCGCAGTCATAGTGCCTCTCTATAAAGTGAAAGGTTCTCATTTGGACTGTCCGTGCTATAGGACCATCAGCTTGGTCAGCTTAGCAAGTAAAGTCTATATCAAGGTATCGACTGAACGTATGAAAGATGTTTGTGAAAGATATTTGTGGGAAGCGCAAGGTGGTTTTAGGAAAGGTAGAGGTTGTGTCAGAAAGTTTTCTGCGCTTTTGTGGATCTAGAAAAAGCTTTAGATAGAGTAGTGCGAAAGAAATTGTGGAGTCTTCTGCCTGAATATGGCGTGGAGGGCCCTTTGCTGCAGGCTGTGAGGTCATTATATCGTGGCCACAGAGCCTGTGTAAGGATAGATGGTGACATGTCGCCCTGGTTCGAAGGCATCAGACAGGACTGCGTGATGTCTGCCTGGCTATTCGTGTTTTATTTGGACAGTTGCCTCCAGACATTGAAAGGTAGTGTGAGTGGTATGATATGTGATGGTACAGTGGTAAACTGCCCATTGTACGCTAAAGATGCTGTGCTTATAGCACCATCAGAAGCAGAGTTGCAGACACTAGTTACGTGCATGATAGAAGACTGTGAAGTGTAAGGATTGAATGTGAATGTGGTTCTGGTGTTTGAAAGAAAGATGTACAGACAAAGTGTGAAATATGGGTAAATAGAAAATGTCTAGAACAGGTGAACGACATTGTATATCTGGAGAGTGCGTTTTTGAGGGATGGAAGATGTGAATTGGATGTGGAGAGACGGGTAGCAGCCGGCAATAAAGTGAACGGTGCTCTATCCGCATTAGTAAGCAGCGTGAATATATCTAACTCAGCCAAAATGGCCATACACAATGCGGTATTGGTGCTAACTTTATTGTATGGTAGTGAGTCCTGGATATGCCCGAAATCGATTGGAAGTAAGATAAATGCAGTTATCTGCAGAAATGCGATCTCTTAGAAATATGTACGGTGTCATTGCTGACAAAATAAGCAGTTAAGAGACACGCAGTACGACAGGCTTGCACGACAGTGTTATTGAAAATATGAAGAAAGGAGTGCTAAGATGGTTCGGGCACATGGAAAGAATGAGTGATGAAAGACTGACGAAGAAAATCTACAGAGCGAAAGTGAGTGATAAAAGAAGCCAAGGAAGACCAAGGCTGAGTTATGAAGATCAAATAGCTGGAGTGTTAGCCGACAGAAATGTCAAAAGCACTCGCATACCGAGGCGAAAATTTGTGAGAAGAATGATGAGATTTGAAGAAGCGAAAGAAGTATGTAATGATATTGACGCTTGGCGCTCCGTCCTCTCTGACTACTTCGTTGGGGATACGGCGTGAAGATATGTATGTATGTATGTACGTCTAAGCGCGGAAAGTTCTGGGTTCGATTCCCAGCAGGCCCAATTTAGGAAACGAACGTTTCTAGATTGTCTCGGGTCTGGGTGTACTGGCAATCGCCCCAGTTATTGTCGTCATCTGGTTTTCATAGCACAGAGAATACCCTAGTTTGAGATCAGATGATCGGTGTGTATTGTGTGGCGCATTTAGTATTATTATTTATGATTTATTTAATGGAATATGGTATATATTTAGGTCTACATCATCTATATTATTTTGTCGATATAAAATGAAACGATTCTGATATTCGCCTTAGTCGCCTTTTATGATAGGCGGGAACAACGTAGCTTTATTCTCTAGACTGGGTTAAAGAGCTGAAGATGGTTACTACCCACACCAACGAACGACGTTCCACCACGGTGTTGCCATTCTTGCCATGACGGACAGACCATCGACGAAGATCACACTGCGACACTATTTTTATTTATTTTTATATTTAAGCATATCTAAGCGTGATTATGAACTCTGAATGGATTTTAAACAATGGTCAATGTGTCTATCCATACGTGTGACTCGAAAATACAAAGTAGCGGTAAGTACAAAACAAAAAAAAAATTGGCTACTATTTTGAGTGGCGTACCACCGCAGGTCTTTCTAAATCAATATGATGTTTCCTAGGCTATTTTACAGCCATAGACTGTTTAAGGATTACATAACCTGAAAGTTACATACGTAGTATCTCTGCATACTTCTTGTTGCGCGTTATGAATGAATCTGTTGCATTTACTAACGTACTCGATGAAATGACATGTGTATAAATGAATGTGTAGAAAGGGTGTAAAATAAATAAAATAGGGATGGGTAACTCAGCAAAATTACTTGCGTTTTGTCAGTAACTCAGGCGCATCTCACTGCGAAGGCATTTCGAGCTAACTCAAAATTGCGCCACGGCGCAACAAATTTGTGAGCGCCGAGTGAGTCGCAAAGTGTGCGCCACCCCACCTCGCGCCCGCTGGCTTTTAGCACAGGCAGTGTATTATACGCTGAAGTGTGTTACACGCCAATAGATTTCGACTAAGTCAGTCGACATATCCGGCACTGTGAACAGTTGGCATTATTGCGCAGCGTAGCGCATGTTTATAATAAAACAAAACTATGAAATCGGCAATACATACATACATTCATATACTCATGCTACGGGGTAATCAGAGAGGACGTAGCGCCAAGTATCGCGGTCTTTATATACTTATTTCGTCTCCACAAATTTCATCATTCTTCTTACTGGCCCGTTGGCGCAGTGGCATATGTATCTGCGTTCAAAAGCGGGTCCCGGGTTCGATCCCGATAGGAAACGAACTTTTCTAAATTGGCTTGGAGTCTGGGTGTTACTGGGAACTCCCCCAGAGTTCGTTGTGTGGTACCCATAGTACAAGCTTGCTGCTTAGTTTGGGGTCACACAATCAGTGTAATTGTCTGGAATATTTATTATTATTATTATTATTAAACATTTTTGCCTACGTATAACAAAAATTAAAAAATCGAAATCAAGAAATCCGACTGCGTAAAAAACAAGCTAAAAAGATGGAAACTAGATGACGATGACATTACTGTCATCTGTGTCATGTCACATATTACTATGTGTAATGGAAATCGTTTTTCCTTAAATTACAATAGTCATTGTTTGTCTTGAGATAACTGATTAAAGGTGATAAAGTCGTCAAATCTGTAAAAAATTAACAGCAGCCAGAATAGTAAAGAAAAGATAAGTTGAAGACAGGAAAAAGATATGATGTATACACAATATCACGGACCAATTTTACAGACGTCAATTTTACATACAGATATTTATTTACTGTACCATATAAACCTGACGCACTTAAAATCAAAACCCTTACCATTTCATCCGTTTATTGGTTTGTCTCTGTATTCAAGTATTACAGAAAAACTACTGAATTATTAAGTGTGTATTTGCGTAAGGTTGCATAAGGTTCAGTCAATAAGGTGGGTGGACCATGGAAGCCACTTTAACGAGTAAACACTTTTTATTCGTTTATTTACTGGATAAATGAAGGAAACAAATTATTAAGTAATACTGTGTTTTATTGTGCACCATATAAATCACTTTTTTTTTACCTAACTTTAATCACTATTTATTAAACTTAAGTTTTATTAAGCTCTTCCAAATGGCCTTGCAAGGAACACGGCTCCAAACAAGGCCAATATTATATTGGGTCCTTACATATGAAATTGGCGTTTTGTACGGGAGGAATATAAAGTCAATTTTTTTTTGTAAAATATATTTAATTAATCAAAGTATGCATCGTTGTTATCTATGCACTTTTGCCATCTCATAGGTAGTTCATTGATCCCTTTACTAAAAAAACCATGGGGGCGAGAATCAATAAACTCTTTGAAGGCGGTTTGCACTGCCGCATCGGAGTTGAATTTTTTTCCTTGTAAGAAGTTATCCAAATTCCGGAAAAAATGGTAATCTGTTGGAGCAAGGTCCGGGGAGTACGGTGGATGTCGCAGACATTCCAATTGTAGCTCATCTAACTTAGTGGTTGTTTGTTGTGCAGTGTGTGGTCTTGCGTTGTCGTGAAGCAGCAGTGGCCTAGAGCGATTGACCAATCTCGGTTGTTTAGAAGCTAGTTCTTCCTTCATTGTTTGCAGTTGCTGACAATAGATATCTGCCGTAATCGTTTGGCCAGATTTTAGAAAGTTGTAGTGAACGACACCGGCGCTAGTCCACCAAACACTCTCAAGTAACTTTTTCTAAGTCAATGTTCGTTTAGGGCAGGATTTGGCTGGGTCTCCAGGGTTCAGCCATTGCGACGAGCGCTTCCGATTATCGTACAGTATCCACTTTTCATCACAAGTAATGATTCGATTTGAAATCCCTTCATTATTGTGTCGGTTGAGCAAAGAAACACAGCAGTCGACGCGTGTTTGCAAGTTCGATTCACTCAATTCATGAGGTACCCATCCTTCAAGTTTTTTGCTTTCCCGATTTGCTTCAAGTGGATTAATACAGTTTTGTCACTTACCCCGAAGCCTGCAGCTATTCCTGAAGTGCTTTGTGATGGATCCGCTTCCACAATAGCCTTTAATTCTTCATTTTCCACTTTGGTCTCCGGCCGTCCACGAGGTTGGTTCTGAAGGTCGAAATTTCCAGAAAGAAAACGTTGAAACCAAAAACGTACCGTGCTTTCTTTTGCGACACCAGCGCCGTACACATCATTAATCCTTCGAGCTGTTTCTGCAGCACTGGTGCCACGGTAGAACTTGTACTCGTAAATATACCGATATTTCACGTTTTCCATTGTGTGGTAATAAGTGACGCCAAAGAAAAAAATAATGAGAAAAAAACAAATGAATGACTGTTTTAAAAACTCAAATGTACCAGCTAAATGAGTTTATAAATTTGAATTTGGAATTCTTAACCAAAGAGGAGATATTTCAGATCAAAGTGGTCAGTACGACAAAACGCTAATTTCATATGTAAGGACCCAATATATCAGTCGTTAAACTTAAAAATAGAGTTGTAACAATAGATATATCCGCTATTACTAAAACTACATAATAAGCTCTATCATTTTAGCGAAACATTAAATGCTTAATATATTTTTATCATCTATAAAAAACTCAACGAACATTACTTGAACACCATCGTTTAACTAAGAATATATCAATGGAAGTTATTTAAAAATAGTAATAATGAGTATCATATTGGTATCAAATAACTTGCCAACGTGTTTTATTATGAAATTAAAAACTTTTTTTTTACCCAAAATGGCCTTCTTATGGGTCCGTTCTTTGTAAGGCCAAAATGTTCCTAAGAAGGCCAAACTAACAATTATGACTAAGTATGACTTTTTCATATTAATTATAATAAAATAATAGAAACTACAGACTACTGTAATTATAAAAAGTTATCATGGCACATAGTCAGTCTTGTAGTCAGGAATGTTTAAAATCAACTATTCTTAAGATTAAAAGAGTTCCAAGAAACCGCACAGTACGAAGACATCGGTGCTGGAGTGAATGCACGAAATTTGATTATTTAATAAAAAGAATTTTTTTTTTTCATGTGATTTTATAACTAAATTTGAAAAGTAATAGACTTAAATGTTTAAAGTTATTATGTACAAGTGTTATTCATGCGAATTTTGAAGAAACTTACGCAATTATCTCCTGTTTTTTTAAAGTCGTAACACAAATAATTCCGTTAAAGTAGATGTTGCATAATACTTCAATCTCAACATATATAGTTTGTGTTAAGTGTTTGGCGTGTGTATGCTGTTTGGTGTACTTGTGAAAAGAAAAAAGAGTAATAGCAATAACGAAAAGAAAAGAAGAATATAATTAGCAAAAAAAAAAAAAAATGGATAACATCACAATCAGGAAACCAATTAGAAAATCAACTTCAGAAATAAATTTATTTAATATCACAAACGATAGTTCAGTTATGAACTCAACTATGCTAGATATATCAACAAGAAGTCATCCAGCTATAACATCGTTAGATACATCTTATATATTAGAATTAAAACATCAGTTAGAGCAGACACATATAGAATTAGCTAGTGCACATGGGGAAATTACAAACTTGAATTATCAAATTAATAACCTTAAACAAGAGCTGTCAGAAAAAAATAAGGCAATCACATTATTAAAGAAACTTTGTATACCTACCTCAAAAAAATTAGAATCTCCTTATACTGACACTACTACACCTATTTTAAGAAAAACTGATTCTATGAATACTACGCTGACTACACCAAAGTCTGTAATTTCTAATGGACACATTATTGCAAAACGTAATTTGTTATTACCACAAAAGCAAAACATTTCAGACAAAGAAATTAACATAATATCGCGCAAACTGTCAATTAAGCAAGCTGTATCAAGTAAACATGGTTTCGTAAAGTTGCCAACAGATGGCGTAACTAGTACAGAAAAGCGAAAAATAATTATATTGGGTGACCAGTTGGTTCGAGGCAAACAAGTTAAAAAAGAAGAATGTAAGACTTTTGATATTCGTAAAAGGAAGAGAGTAATTATTATTTCTGATCAACAGGGAATAAACGTGCAACCAAATTTACAAAATTTATTGGGTTCAGAATATGAAGTAATGTCTTTTTGTAAAAGCGGTGCTAGATTAGATAATGTTATTAATGTTTTTAAAAATGAAATAAAAAACCTGTCTAAGGAAGATTATATTATACTATTAAGTGGAACAAATGATGTAAATCCGTATGACTTTCAGTCTAATTTATTAATATGGTTACATTCTGTTATTCATACTAATGTTATTGTCTCCGAGATTCCTTACAATATGATATTGAACGAAAAATCACTTAACCATGTAACGAAACTCATGTGTAGTAAATTTATTAATGTGACATATGTAGACATGAATTATGTTCAATATATTCCTAACAGGAGAAATTTTGGCATCAACATATCACGCTACGTTTTAAGAGAAATTTTAAAAATTGACTACAGATTTAAATATAATGAATATGTTAAAACAAATGAAGCAATAAACTTTAAATGTACAGTAGTAAAACAAAACAAATCCACTCAGACTGAATTCTTTGCTGAACAAGATAATCAATTAACGCAAACAGATACGTCCGCAAAAAACAGTGAATTGATTCTTGGCTCTAACGGCGCTGATTCTGGACAAGTACGTAAATATAATAATAATGATTTTTTTCGTTTATAAGTATATACATGTGATGCATCAAAACGTAAATGGACTAATTAACAAATCGGACATGTTGACTGTAGCTTTGAATGACCTTGTTTTGAATTTTCCTGACGTAATTTGTTTTACAGAACACAATATGATCTCTGAGGACTTACATATATTAAATATTCCTAATTTTAAACTAGGTGCCTGTTTCACGAGAGCAAATAGGAATGGTGGTTCGTGTATTCTTGTTAAAAAGACTCATAACTTCAGAGAAATTAAAGAAGTTTTAAAATATTGTGTATCAAATGTAGTAGAAACTTGTGCAATCGAGTTAATTGAGCACAAAATCATAGTTATATGTACCTATAGAGTGCCGAGTAATAAGAACATCTTAAAAAATTTAGACATATTCTTTGACATTTTACATGACATACTAAGTTTATTTTCTTATAATTCAAAAATTATTTTATGCGGAGACTTTAATATTGACATCTTAAAGGAAACAAATCAAGCAAAGAGGTTTTATCATTTAATTCAGGGCTTTAATTTAACGTTTGGGTTTGTCAGACCAACTAGACAACAAAGCGGCACATGTATTGACAATATCATTCATAACGTAAAGGGATCGAAAGGAGAAATGTACGATTTTGCAATATCCGACCATAACGCCCAAATATTATCTTGTCCTGTAAATAAAACTTTTAAAATAAAGAAGTGGTATAGATTTAAAAGAGACTACTCAAGAGAAAACATGATCAAATTTGAGGCTTGTTTGGATAATATAACTTTTAATGAAATATATGACTGCAAAGATGCTAATAATGCTTTTAGTAAATTTTACGACATTTTTAAATTATTTTATGACTTATGTTTTCCCATATTAAAGATTACTGTACCCACAACGACGAAACCTAGATGGATAAGTCGTGGAATTAGGATTTGTAGTAGACGTAAAAGAATATTACTATGGAAATATAGACTTTCACCGAATAATGATAATAAATTCAAATTTAAATCTTATTCTAAAAGGTATCGAAAAATTATTAATTTAACTAAAAAAGCGCACAATAATCATTATATACAATGTGCTACTAATAAATCAAAAGCTGCATGGGAAATAATAAATAACATAAAAACGAGTTTGCCAAAGGAAAATATTGCACGAATTAAAATGATTGGTAAAGTTTTGACGGATCCTCAGTTAATTGCAGAAGCGTTCAATGATTTTTTTATAGATCAAATAAAACCGCAATTGAATAAAAACATAAATACGTGTAATTTTGTCAACAACAATTCAATGTTCTTAATGCCCACTATTCCATGTGAGATAACTGAAATTATAAACAAGCTTAAAAATACAAACAGCACTGGGTATGATAAAATAAGCACAAAAGTAGTAAAATTCGTATCACCGCTCATTGCTCCAGTAATTAGTCATATCGCAAACTTATGTTTGGAAACTGGAGAGTTTCCAGATAAATTGAAGGTTACTATAATTAAACCATTATTTAAAAGAGACGATAGAGAAGATATAAGAAATTACAGACCTATAGCATTACTATCAATATTTTCTAAAATTCTGGAGAAAATAATTTATAAGAGATTATACTTTTACTTTGAAAATAATAATCTATTCACTGACGAACAAAAGGGATTTAGGAAAAATACGACAATAAATATGGCAGTATACGACTTTCTTTATACAATTATGACAAGAATGGATAAGAGATTGCCAGTGTCAGCTCTCTATATGGACATGACTAAAGCTTTTGATTATGTTAACCATAATATATTATTACAAAAATTAAACTGCTATGGAGTTAGAGGTAATGTTAATGATCTATTAAAATCATATCTAGATAATAGAAAACAAATCACGTGCATTAAACGCTTTTGCACAGAAACTAGGACCGAAGTAACATATACGTCAACCGAACGTATTTCTCAATATGGTGTGCCTCAGGGTAGCGTCTTGGGTCCATTACTATTTATCATTTATATAAATGACTTACCGAAATCAATAAAATATCCCGTGTTGTTATTTGCCGATGATAGTACTGTGATATTTAATAACAATAATTTGAATACGTTTGAAAATGAAATTAACGATTGTTTGAAAATAATAATTAACTGGCTGCAATCTAATAATCTTTTAATTAATTTAGATAAGACTAAAATAATGACTTTTAGACAACGACAAACTAGTTTAAATTTTAATATTGAGTACGGTGGTAAATATCTAGATGAGATAAACACGACAAAATTTTTAGGATTATATATTGATAACGACATGAAATGGAATACCCATATTGATGAAACATACAAAAAAATAAACAAATTTTCATATGCACTTCATAAATTAAGTGAAATAGTAAATCGTTCGGCAGTATTGACAGCTTACCACGGATATGTCGCTTCGATATTACGATACGGCATTATATTTTGGGGTAATGCAAAAGGGAAAGAATTAGTATTCAGAGCACAAAAAAGATGCATAAGATCGATTTGTCATTTAAAGCAAAGAGACAGCTGTAAAAATCATTTCAAAGAATTGAAAATAATGACACTTCCGTGTATGTACATCTATGAAGTACTTATTTTTGTTAAATACAATAAAAACCTATTTGATAGCGTAAAAGGATCAAGGCGTTGTGGAAATCTCTGTCTCGTTGCATGTAGGACTACATTATTCCACAATACAATTTTTGCTCTGGCACCTAAATTGTATAATAAATTACCGAAGTTTATAAAAGATAGCACTAATTTGAATATTTACAAAAAACAATTAAAGAAATTTCTATTAGAAAAGACGTATTACTCCATTGACGAATTTTTTAATGATGATATTTAGAAAAACTTTTTTATATTTTTTTATTTGACACGTATATAATTTTGATTGCAATGTAATGAGTAATGACTATATAATAATTAATAACATTTTAAATCCAATTTAATGGCATAAATTTAACTCCAAATTTAATGACTGTAATAATATTTATCTGAGTTATTTGTTTTGTTATAAATGTTTTTGTAACGCCATGCATGAGGCGGAGCACAGAGGCTCTTACAGTATATTGCAACATTAACACCATATTTGTACCTGTGTCTCACAAAATGACTTAATGAATAAATAAATGAATAAATGAATAAATAAATAAAAATAAAAAAAAAAGACAAAAATAATTATAACAAAATAAAAATTAAATTCGGAAACAAACTTAGAAACTAAAAGGATATTAATTTTGGATATTTTAATCACAATCTGGGCATATAAATATGAGATCTTTTTTAGTGAGACCCATACACTCCTCGTGATACCACTTTTGACATTCGGTACATTGCCTCATGTCTTTCATTTTACACTCGCCACATGCGTGACAGTACCACTTCTTCTCTTCACCTTCTGCACTTTTCTTTTTCTCTATTTTCGATCTTTTACTGTTTTGTTTTTATACTATTCTTTTGAGCCGTTTTACGGAATCATTTTTATTTTTGGTTTTCTTTCTTTGATCTTTTTTTATTGTAGACTTTCCTTTCTTCTTACTCGTCGTTTGCTTCATCTTATTTTCTTTGTCTTCAGTTTTAAATAAATCTTTTACTATTATTTGTCCCTTATAATTAATAGCTTTTTGCCGTGGATGTGAAGACTATCGTAGCGTAGTTTGGAGTAGGCAAAAAAGCATGAAATGATTGTTCTTTATCCTTTATTAGGTTAATTAACGGCTCGTCATCATCCGAAGATCTGGTCTCATGACTCTTTAGTTGAGCTTTTGTTTTAATTGAGCTTTTGTTTTGTAGTAATCGTTTTTTTGGAGTGATTTCTTCTTTTTGTTCGAGATTATCATCAAATGACGGAGAAGAAGTGTATAAATCCGACACTTAAAGTTGAGTCATGTAGTTATCTTTCATAAATGATTCACTAAGGTTTAAATCAAGAGCAGATTAAGAGCTAGAACAGACGATATTTTGTTGTAGGCCGGACGTACTCGGAAGAGGATTATCGTACAGAGATGGTTGAGGGTCATGTTTCGTATCTGCGACGGTTTCAACGTGTACTGAACTTAGCAGCATGTGGCGGCACTGATCATTGACCGTAATATCTAATTCTGTCTGAATCATCAGTTGAAGAACTGTAAGAAACAAGAACTGGTTTTCTTTTTGGTGTTGCAGCTGAAAATTTTGGCGATGTCGATACTATCTTCTCTTTGAAAGTTGATGGAAAAATTGAAGAGACGTCAGGAACATTAGCTGACCTTTCATCTATCAGAGACCGAGATGACAATTCTGACACTTTCTTAAATTCAGACACAGGGGGCGAGACTTGAACAGATATAAGTGGTGAGTCGACCTGGTGTTGTAACGTTTCCGATAAAGGTCTTTTAGTTACAATTGAAGGAGCATAAGCATCTTCGGGTATTATATCAGAATCAAGGGGGTATAAACCAGTGGCTTTGAATCCATTCGTTATATTGGTTTGAGTCATACACTTTGGCCATGTTCGGGAGAAAATTTTGTTAAATGCAGCTTTGTTCAAAGTTCTCTCTTGAGAATTGCACAGGTAGTTCAAAATTTCTTCATCCCAGTGATGTTCGAAGGACCGATTCACTGATTTATCTAGAAGTTAGAGTTCGTGCGTTGTGTTTGAAGGTAAGCAGTATAGTACTATATTATTTTTATCCGCTTCTTCCAGAGCTTCATACGATAAATGACACTTTGCGCCATCAAAGATAAGCAGACACTTTCCGGGTACTTTATGTTGTGCTAAATGTTGCATGAACTCTACGAATAAGCTACTGGTCATGCTGCCTTTGGGTGCCATGCTTACCTTTGTTCCAGGTGGCAAATTTGATGCCAATTCTGATCTGTGCCTAATCCCTTTAAAAATAATCATGGGCGGTATAGCAATACCCACAACATTTACGCACATCGCTATTGTTACGTTCTCGGCATGTTCCGGAGCAACAAGATGTACTCTTGTATTCCCTTTTTCGGCCAAAACTACATTTTGTTTGTGGACCGTAATGAGACACCCTTTTTCATCCATGTTATATAAGCGTTCTGGATGTGGGATGTCTAGCTCTTCATAGAGTTTCTTCACTTCTTCAAAATGATGTTTCACAATGGGCTTATTCATTTTTTGAGCTCTAGCTGGATTCATTAACTGGGGTTTTCTTTTTGATATCGATGGGTTCCGAGACAAAAACATTTTGAGCCATTTGCGTCCAGCCATTCTAGTTGACATATTAAACGTGTGCTTGATTTTAAACCTCTCTCAAAATAAAAAAGCTTGTTTCCTGATAAATTTAGGCGTAAGTGGCACACCCAGTTTTGCAAAACGTTTGATTCGCTGCGATAAATCTTCTTCTAATTGTTTTGTGAGAATAGTTGTCTTCCCAATAATTTTAGTACTGTTACCGCTTAATAAATGGTTTCTAAGAGTGCGTCTTGGAATATTAAATTTTAACGCTGCAGCATTTGTATTAAGTTCATTATTTTGTACTGCTTCCATGGCACCTCTTAAACTGGCTTCATCCCATGTACTACCTCTTTTTTTTCTAGGTTTTGACTCCGACATTTTTGAAATCTGAAATATTCGCATAAAATTTAATCATCTTTTCAATTACCCACTTATTGTTATAAAGCTTTTTTGCTTAAAGTATAGTTATTTACCTAATAACTATATATTACTTATCACATACTTTACCGTTTTTAACATTCAAATATTTTTTATATTCGTTGCTTTTCATGTAAATTAGTTTAATTTATTTTTAGACATAACCTTTCCATAAAAGAAATTTAAATGTATACTGGCAATAAAATAATTTTGAAAAATATGTCAATTTAATCGGAGTTGAAAAGTTTAGAAACGCTTAAAAATAAAAATATTATAAATATAAAACATTGTTTTAACTGTAACGGTACGTATTTATAACTAAAAAGTGAGTGTTCATATGTTCATGATTTGTAAATGTTCCTTGTAAGGCCCATGTACCATAGCAAGGCCAACGGTCAAATTCTTAATTGGCCTTATAAGGAACCACCGGCTTTCCTAGGAACACTACCAATATTGTGACTTAAATTGAGGCGAAACTATGTTTTTTTTTCTTTAGTACCATAAACATATCGTTATACGACAATTCACAGTAAAAAAATGTGAGATAATAATAGATTATTGACTAAAAACTTACGTTTTGCTGTGCGCGCGAATAACAATTGAGGACCTTGCAGCATAAGGGAGGCAAATCCGATTTTCAGAACTTGTGGGTAGAAAAAAAAAACGAATTAAAAAAAAAAATACCAGCTTTATGTTGACGAGTACTATGTATTAATAAAGTATGAATAGTTTTGTATATTTTAACGTTATTTAAGGAATAAAATGTGGCATATTAACGAATCTGTGATGTTTTAAATTTTGGACTTGCCTCCCTTTTGCACCAAAATTGACAAAAATTGACGGCTTTTATTATTTGATGCTTAATAAAAAACTTATATATCAATATATTTTTATTGTAATGACCATGAATCAAAACATTAATAACAAATCTTTAAAAAAAAGGAAAAACTAAACATAGTTCAGAGCAAAAATTAAGTTTAAATGTCGACTTCAGCCTGGTCGTCGTCATATTCACTCGATATGTCATCACTCGGTCCCACTGCTTCACACTTGAGAGCCTTGTAATAATAAAGCTTATTTGGCGGAACGTAGTTTTTGACCAGCTGCATCACATCCTTATATTTAGCCAATTTCAATGGCAATGGGTGATCATATAGTAGTTTTTCAGGTATAAGGGATAGGTGGGCCTTAGTGTTTTTCGTAGTATAGTAAAATATTCGAACACTGGCATTCCTGTAGAAACACTAACTGCAACTGTTTCAGAATGCATTTTACTATATTCGAAGATACGATATTGCGATATTTTAAATCGAACTTTCTCGGCATTGGTTATAACTTTTTTGAAATGTCCTTCATAATGTTGACCGAAGTCAAGTATCATGTTTTGTTCGACGTTCACAACCTTAAACTTTTTAGAAGATTCCTTAGTACATTGGCCATATTCAGATGCAGTAAATACATAATCTTTCTTCCTCATATATTTTTCTATAACTCCAAAACATCTATCACAGGGTAAAAAGCTATGTCCGGGTTCAGGAAAGCGATGAACTATCTTTTCAATATTTGAAGATTTTACTAAAGTATATAGATACTGCATTAAAATAGAGTTCTTATTTTGTGCAGCTGCGTTGTCGGAAAATAGGTATAGAGTTCGAACAGTTGGTGGTAAGATATTATGAATGTAATGATGTAAGAATGATACAACTTCGTTTGGGGATTTGCGGGCCGTTGTTTCGTCATATAAATAAAAATGAGGGTCGCCAGTTTTGGCCGAATGAATACAAAAGTTATATGTCCAAAGTTGACGCTTATAAAAGGCTTCACCTACAGGAATCTTCGGCAAAGGCAAGTTCTGTTGGAAATCAAATGTCAATACCTCACAATCGTCATTCGAAGTGGCAAGTATACTTTTCTCTTTAAGATCAACGAAAAACGTATCAGCTTTAGATTGGTGGATAGTTTTCTCTGTCTCTATTTCTCTAATTTCATCACTATCTAATGTCTTATCCTTTAACTTGTTATCCAGCATATCACACTTCTTGCATGTATCTGAACGAGGTGAACTAAAACTGTATTTAAAGTTTTGTTTAAAATATCTATAATAAAAATCAAATGACACTATTGGCTTAGCATCCTGCTCAAGATTAGGTTCATACATTTGTAAGAATAAATCGTACATCTTTTTGATGTTCAGCTCAGGAGATAGATAATAGCGAGAGCTTTTCTTTCTGCCATAGTGCGATTCGCGTCGAGGAAAACTTCTTATATGGGAATGGACTTTTGTAACCCACTCATTTGATATACGGTTCGGTCTACTTTGATGCTTACCACGTTTGGACTCAGCTGGTGCAGTAACTGTAGGGTCACGATAGGCTTTAGCAACGTTATCCACACGTTTTTTTGATATCCCATGAATAGATGCAAATCCGTTTCTGCAAACTTGGATATTACTGTTCCCTAATTTAATGAAGTACTTGTGGGAACAACTTCGTTTCATCCCTGTATTAGTTTTTGGTCGTTCTCGTGCTACATTTTCTGTTTTGATTAAACCACCTAAATATACGTTTTGCACATAAGCTTCACCCAGTTTGTTGAAATTTTCTAGTACTAATTTCCTCTCCTTTTCATTGATAATGATAAAACACATATATTTTACAACAACAGTCTGGTCCGGTTTTTCTTTCGGCTATCTTGCGTCCTTTATAATCTATATAACTCTTTCCAGTTGCAATGGATTTTTTAATCACATTCCTCTTCCATTCTGAAGAATTTTGTGATTTTCTTTTTTTTGAGGTTATACCACTTGTTGACGGTCCAGGATCACAAACATTAGATTCACCCAACACACTCGTAGCTACAGTTTCATCTTCATAAGTTTGCGTTCGATATGATGACAAAACAAGATCACTGTCGTCACTACTTGAACATGATCGGTTCCGAAAGTGATCAGCTGGAGGCTGGTAAAGATCGGACGATCCACTACTAAATGGTTCAGAGTCACTCATTTTACTCACTCTGTAAGTCTTACACAATAAAATAGAACTTGAAATATGAGGTTATTAATTACGTAGTTTCTTTCGGATCAAACTCTAAACGTGTACTGACGTGTATTGTTGCAAATTATCCAATACTTTCTTTCGGTGCAAAATAGGGGCAAGTCCGGACCTGCCTCCTTCTTGCACCAAACAATCATAGGTGGCAGGTCCATTTTTCCTTATAACTCGCTTGTTTTTCATTGGATCTGCTTCTTTTTTGCATCAATCGATAGCATATTTTTTTGTCAAAATTACTAGCAAAAAAGGCGGAAATTTCAAAAAATTGGATTTGCCTCCCTTTTGCTGCAAGGTCCTCAATTGTAACGTCGATGACCGAATTCTACGAAGTGTAAGATCGCACTGCCACAATAGCGGCGAGATCGACTCTCCGCCGCGTTTGTGGCCTTGAGTTTGATGGATCTTAGTGTGTAGTAGAAGGAATATGTCTTTATATGTCGATAACTACGACTATTTAATAGTTGGCCTTCAAAGGAGCGTGGCCTTCCATGGTCCACCCACCTTATATTTTATCACTGTCTTCTTCAATACAAAGGGATGATGTCGTTGGATTGTGATGACCGCTGTTACCGATAAAAGTCACGGACATAATAAATCGTAGGCATGAACTTGTAACGTAAGAAATTAATCGCCATATTATAGTGAATAAAATCAATAGACGACCTCCGTGGCGCAACGGCAAAGCACGTCGGAAAGCAAACGGTGGTTGCGGGTTCGATTCCCGCCCCGAGTCTGGAGTTTATGTATGGCCCCGAGTTTATGTATAATATGTATTTATTTACAAAAGAAAAAATATATAAATAGTCTATCAGTTGTCTAGTACCCATAACACAAGCGCTGTGCTGCTTACTTTGCGACTAGATGGCGCTGTGTGAAAAATGTCTGAGTATATTATTATAGTGAGTATATTGTAATAGAGTAATATATAATTCTATAGTTATCTCTTGCTTTTAGTATTTGAATTTCTTTTTTGCAGATCCGTTATTTCCTACAACAAATATTACTCAGTTATTCCACATTTGTTTTTGACTGTAAAACAATGATAATTGTACGTATGATACGATAAAATTCCGGAGTCAATATGACCGACTTTTGACAGACACTTGACAGTTAAATTAGCTAAGCTTCCGTAAAGCCCTGTGATGTTATCAAAGAATCGTTATTTTGTAATGTTAGGGGAACAGATTACAGTTTTGTTTTGATCGACGGAATATTTTGATGATATTTTTTTAGGGTTATAAATACCAGAAATTTCGGCATTTTTGTGGCTAAAATGTTTAAAATAGGCAATAGAAGAAGTGCTGTGAGTTCAAATGTTTATAGCTAGAAGTGGCGCCAAGGTGTGATTTTTTTGCATCTTAAAGCTCTTTTTTGTATCCCAATGAGAAATAGCGTGAATTAATTTTACATGTACAATTTAATGAAATTCAATTGTATCGAAATGCTAAATGAAATGCGAAAAAAGAGATCGAAATGATATCCAAAGAAATCGATTGAAACGCAATCGAAATTAAATAAAAATGAAATTGAAATGAAATCTAAATGAAATGAAATCGGAATGAAATCGAAATGAAATTGAAATGAAGTAAAATAAATATTTTAGGTTACACTTCAGTATTACGAAATGTATCTACAGCGTGTTTAGGAATTTCTATCCAGCAACATTTTCAATTTAGCTGGATTTTTGCTGTACCCACATAATTCCGACAGTATTCAGTGCGGCTAAAGCATTTTATCAAATTTTTAAAGAAATTATACAGTTTTAAAAAAAATACTCGAGAACCTTTAATTAATACTTAAAGTGATCATTAAAAATCGGTAACATATTTATTTTAAATAGGTAGTATACATTAATCTGTTTTGGTTCAACAACTGAGATAATGTTATGTTATGTTAATGATAAAACAATTAACTTTAAATGTTCAGTTACGATAATGTAATCCCTTGTATACATTAATTCTAAAATATCAAAGATAGTACGAGTTAATTTACATATATGCAAAACTACCAATGTGCCCCAGCTTCTCACGGGTAGAAATTTTTTTGATAATAAAATACAGCCCATGTTACTCACTGATAAAGTTTTTTACGGGTGAAAGAATTTTTGATCTCGGTTGAATAGTTTTTGAGATTATGCATTACATACAAAAAAAAATAGAGTTACCTCTACCTCTACCTCTTTTTAATATTACTAGCGATCCGCCCCGGCTTCGGCTCTCTTAAATTTTTTTTAAAATACAGCCCATGTTATTCGCTGATAAGGTAGCTTTCTACAGACGAAAGAATTTTTGAAATCGGTTGAGTGAGTTTCAAGTTTAACCATTATATACTAATAAACAAAGTTTACCTTTTCGTAATATTAGTAAAAATTATAGTATAGATGGGTAAATAATCAATGGCGACAGTCGTAGCGGTTTTCTTAGGTTCCTAAATAGTTAACTACACTATAATAAATCAGTCTGTAGTTACGAGTAGTTCAATGAAACTTTATTTAAAATTTATTGAAAATGTATCGAATCTCATAGTAAATAAATCGGTATAATCTAAAAATAAATAAATAAAAATAAATTATTTATTCATTAACAGAAGGAATTTGCATCAGTAAGAAATTATTAGTAGTTATAATTAATTATTAAAACACAATCAAATAACATACATTACTAATATTGTGATCGAAATAATATACCACATAAGGTCTCATTTTCACTAAATATCGCTGTAAAATTGCCTAGCACACTTATAGAAAAAGTTAAAACTCTTATTAGAAGTAGAAGTTATAATAAAATATAAACCTTGGCTATAAATATTTTATGGGATGAAATCGAATCAACAAATTTTTTATTTCTGAAAGTCTGATCTCAAGAAGCAATCTTATTTCTGAAAGTCTGATCTTGAAGGTGTTGTCTGTCTGACATTGGCGCCGTTCGCGCATCTTTAGAATGCACCATGCTGGATCCAGCTAGATCCAACTCAACTGCTGGACTAGGGATCCAATAATTGCAATCCCTAAGTGGATCACGCATTAGACTTACCTGTATGCAGAATCGCGGAGTTCTAAATTAAATTGAATTTGTAATTAACACGTAATAGTTTTAAATGTAACGTAATGCAATAGTTACAAAAATACGCGAGTAGTTATTAAATAAGTATACTATATTACTTATTTTATGTGAAAACGAAGATGATAATTATTATTCAAATAAGGAATAAAATTTTATTGACACAGGTACATGTAATTACAAAATAAATTGATTACTCTAAACGTGCTGTAATCTCAAATTACGTATTGGGTTTGTACTACGTGTAAGCGATTAGCACAGAAGAACACAGTTTAGAATGGTTTTGTTTCCTGTATAGTTCTGTCATTGAAGTTAATTTTTTAATAATGAAATTTTAATGCTGTTTGTGAAAAATTTATTAATCGGTCATATCGGGTGAATGGAATATGTAACCAGCATGCGTATTTAAAATATATGACAAAATTCCTATGAATTCAGGCGATAAATATGCGAGAGATATTTCGTTTTCGTATTTATTTATTTAGAGAGGTAATTCATATTTTCTTTTTTGTGTCAGTTCTCCAAATCTTTGGGGGCTAAAAGAATTATGTCCGTACAGCCGATGTCTTCAACATAATCGAGATACAGATTCCAAAAGCACTTGTCTGATGTAAACATTCTTCTTTTTCTCCATATAACACGACATGTCTGATGTAGAAATTTTACTTCTTTTTTATTAACACTGAGCCACTTAACACGTCCCTGTATAATATTGTGGAAGTAAGCTTTGACTCATTGAAAGAACAAGAAAATTTCAGTTACACATACCTATCTAATTAGATTTTCAAATTCTTTCACACGTGCACAGAATTTTAACAAAATACTATCACTTTTGTACTCTGAAATAAAAATAGGAAATTTGAACAAATTGTAAACTACATTTCTTCCGTTCCCGCCAAAAAATCCTCTTGTCCAACTTCTAATTTAAAAAAAGGTTGATTTAAAAAATATAATGACTTCTTTGTTCTTCACTGATAGATTAAACGTTTCTAATGATGTTTCACAAAAATCACAAGTGTCAAAATTTCTTTGAAAAAACAAATTGTTTGTAATAGAAAATAAATTAATATTAACATGATGAAACATGAATTCTGCTCAAGAAAAAACGACTGCACGCCTCGCTAAGGGAAAGCAATGTAGAAAGAAAAACAAAGTTTCCTTAACTTCAAAAGTGTTAAAAGTAAGTATAGATTTTGACCTACGTACAATGATATTATAATACAAAAGAGGTAGATAGGTTACATGCACTCGAAAAGTGGCACCCCAAAACTTTGCTAATTAGCCAACCCGGACTCGGTCAAAGAATATGAAAAGTAATGTTACAGAACCAACAATGTCATGCAAGGCCTATTGCGCATTCAAATTTCTAAAATCTTTAATAATCCAAACGTTTTTTATAATTTACACGATCATGTGATGACGCGGCCACCCAGTTTTAATCATCGTTTACATTCATTAAAAGCAATCATATATAATTCATCATTTTCAAATTTATAATTAAAAAATGTTGGAGATCTTTTTAAATAAATATGTTCTCATGTACATGATTCAAGAAAAACGAAATTCGAAAGAAGCAAACATCATTTTTTACTGTCTAATCCCATTAGGTATCAATCATATTTTTTTAAATGTCTGTTTTGTGGCATTAATTACTAATATTCTATGGATCAGTCACGGATTCGCTTAAAATGTAATAAGAAATTGAAATTGACCAATCACAATGATTTAGAGAGCTATGTGATTTGTTAGTTTGAAATGCAATTATGTTTTACATTGCATAGCGATGCAGTGCAATGTATATTTGTCTCACTTTATAACGTTGTAACTGGGACAATATTTTACTTGGATTAGTACTAAGGTAACCTATCTACCTCTTTTGTATTATAACATCATTGTCCACGTAGATCAACGTAGATCTAGTGCGTTAAAGTGTGAAAGTCTTTATTAGACTGTTATGACAATATCAAGGTAATCTTTAATTAATAAAATACATACCTACTTATATGTATGTATACAGACATGTAACAAATATATTATACCAACGCAAGATTTAGATTGTTTCACAAGATTTCACATTGGGTAAAATTATTATTTTCTGTAAAATTATGCAACATGATTTAATAGATATCACTATTAAAGCGTTCACAAGTTTAAATTTTTAAGATAATAATTTTGTAATTTCTATACGAACACTTTTTGGTTAGATAATGTTAGGTATTTTTACCGTAACGCACGAGCCGAGCGAGCGAAGCGAGTATTCCGCAACAGCGGCGAAACGCCAAACCAGACTCTGCTCTACAAGAATACTTACATAAATTTATTAACTTGCACTTATATAAGCTTCTTAATTAGCCCCCTTACCAGAATGTTAGATACTTCTTTTCGCGTCTCCCTATTCTCTGACGTAGGAAGTACATTAAACCGCTTCTAAAAATTCTAATGCTGCTGTAGCTTAGAGATTTGCACTCTAAAAAACCGATATACACTTACTGTCATTGTGCAAAAGTAGACACATGTTGCCTTGTGTAGAGTACAGGCAAAGACTTCTATATAAACTGTGGTAGATGTGCCATACGCACGTTTTTAAGTGGTAGAGCTATGCTGCATTGCAGCACGAATTGGGCCGGCTCGCCCGGTAAAATACCATCCTCTTACAGAATATCGGCGTGAAATAACAGCATCTATTGTTTCGTTCAGTGAGTGAAAGTGCCGGTGGCCCATCTCCCCCCTCGTCTTCCCTTACCTCCTTTCCCTAAAGGTCGGCAACGCATACGTGATTCTCTGAACGTTGCAGGTGTCCATGGGGCAGCAGCGGTCATTTTCCATCAGGTGACCCGCTTGCTCGTTTGCCCCCTCTTTATATGAATATAAAAAAAAACAAATTCTGTACCGTTAAATAGCGTGCGAAACGCAAGTCACACGGTCTTACAGAAAAGTTGTATAAAATTAGATAAGGCTTAAATTACCCTCTCTTTTACTCTTGTTGTTTTCATATATATTACATTTCAATTACACTTATGTAAATATTATTAGTATTCGTGTAACATTGTTAATGTTTTAGTTCTAGGACCGCGAAAAATTTACGTTTCTTAGTAGGGACTTGTCTACCTCATTTTATTTTGAAGTTTTTGGATACAGATAAGCGGAACTTGGTAGACTTCAAGTATGAAAGATTAAAGGTAGTAATGTAGAACACCATTACAGTTATGTGTTTATTATTAGAGCCGGCTCCAGTATGTAGTTGCCGCTACTGAACAGCGTAACCACAGTGTCTTGTAAGTTGTAAGGGTATCCTGTATCGGTAACAAGAAGCGTCTACGTTTGCATAACGACTTATTGTTAACCGATTACGAAAAATGTTAGTTGTGTCTTCGCAATTAGTCATTTGTACTTTTTATGTGAGATAAAAAACGAAATGATTATTTTCAGTTTTTACTGAGCTAAACTTTCGGAGATAAGTCCACGTATTTTGGAAAAAGAAAAAAGTTTTTTTTGAATTTTTGGTGTACAGAGCTTTCATTTGATATTCTACACCATTACTACAATTCACCTATAACATATTTACTTTAAAATTTTCAGGCAAAAGAATCCAAACGCGACCCAGCTATAAGAATTAAATGTCCAATATGTCTAAACAATCTATGTAACTCGGAAATATGCTCCACCAAGTGCGGCCATGTGTTTTGCACATCGTGCCTTCAGACCGCTTTGCACCGAAAACGCGTGTGTCCAACATGTCGCAAATTAGTGAGGAAATCTGGATACCATCCTTTATATTTAGATTTAGAATAAGACCAACCACTAGAATAACGTTCATCACAACAACAGACAAAGGTATAAAAATCACAGACTTATTTGTAATAGTTCACATACGAGTATAACGATGCTTGCGGTGATTTATCGAAAGTATTGAAGTATAAAATTATGAGTAATTTTGTTTTGTTGTTAATATTGTTTTGTTTCTGTTGGTATATGCGTTTGTAAATACATATAAATAAAACATATCTGTTGAAATCTTATTTTGATTTTTAATGTACGCTATGGGTTGTCGCTCATTTATCTACTTGTTACCCAACACCGCCACTCCGTAACCGTATTATTCATTCATTTGCCGATATACGTATCAACTCCGTATCGTAACAGGAATGCCTCATTCGAAAGCTGTCTGTATGCTGACAGCAAAGTGAGATTGCACCCGCACGCTTATTACGTAACTTGCAGACAGCATGCGACAGCCAATATCGCGCGATATCTGCTGTCAAAACGAGAATTTGTGTAGTGTAATTTCTATAGTGGTGCTAAATCAACCGCGAAAAATGCATTTTACGGCCATAGAATATTAAATAGGCAATCGTCATACATGATATAAATTTTTTATTACAATTAGTTACCGGTCGCGTAGTGATTGCGTGGCTGTCGCTGTCCGCAAATATTTAGGTAATAACCCCGCCGGTAGAGTCGTCCGCTCGGTTGTAAAGCGCTGACCACGTACCCCGTGCGTCCGATGAGAGTTTAGTATCAAATTTTTACAATTTAACCGCGCTGCGTCGACTCATTGATTTGTCACCACCTTGTTGACCTCGCCTGTTGACAATCAGTGGTCACCAAGCTGCGAGGCGGTACTGTTCGGGTGTCGGGGTGATAACTGAGCGTTGATCTTTAAGAGCAGAATGTTCGAAATATGATTTTGTAAGATACCGCTTTGACGATAAAAAGTCGGCACTTTTACGGCAGCTATAAACAAGTAGAATTTACAAAAAAAAATGTAATTAGAAATAAAACATATAGTTTAATAGACAAAAATAAAGTTTCTTCTCGAAGTTCTTTTATTAAAGCAATAACCATACCTTTTTTTAAAATATGAACTGAATGCTATTGAACTAAATGATTGATCAAATACATTTTTTCGTTTTTATGAAATTTATCATTTTCTGCAAATTTCTAATAATACCTTAAAATACATTAATCGTCGTCGTTTTGGCTCACATTTTGCTTTACGAATTTCAACCTTATTTCTTCCCCTCTGTTTTACCCTGGGTAACTCATTTATAGTTGGAAATAGATTAATTCTTATAAGTACTTATTCCATAGGCGATGGGCTACTAACGAGTCATATTTTTTTTTAACTTTGCATCCTGTAACTGTAGGCCTAAGTGTTTATTGCTAATGGCGTTATAGTGTAATTTCGTTACGTCTTGATGCTCTATCCATCTCTATTTAAAAATGACTTCTTTAACATCATGCTGACACAAAAGTAATGTTTTCTAAATAGCACAAGAGAAAGCATTTCTGTTTACAGTATATCATTTGGGAAAGGCATATAAACTTGTATTAGTATGACAATGTAAGGACTTAAGTAAGTTTAGTTCCTAGTTCGTAAACTTTGTAGTCGAAATAGCGAATCATAGAGTTAGCATAAATATATGGTCTATTTCAAGATACGAGTACGAAATAAATTCATTTAGTGTTTTACCTATACCTATTGTCGTCTTACACCATTTGTGTGCCTCCGGAGTAACTACTTATGTTTATTTCATGAAAGAGTTGTATGTTGTATCCTTTTATCCTATCATACACCGAACTGAGGGAGCATTCAGTACAAAGTTCAAGACATTTTAAAAAATTTCGCTCCTAAATTGTTTCGTTTCCTTAAATGGAATGGCAGACGCACTAATTACCGTACCAAAGTAGAAAAAGCCTCATTTATATTTTATATAAATATTCCTTACTATGTACCGATAAAAAATAATCCAGCAAAGTTATGACTAAAGTTTGGGTCCCGGGAAGTCTCGGGTTCCAGGACAGACGGCCGATGGTCAGAACGGGTACTTCATTGGTATCCACGAGGCTATCGTAGACCACGTGGTAGACCCAGGCAACGCTGGAGAGACGACATTGCGGAAATCGCTGGCGTCGCCTGGACGAGATTGGCCACCGACCGGGATTTGTGACGGAATATGGAGGAGGCCTTCATTCGTAAATGGGTACCAGAATTTAACAAAAGCATAGAATGTACTAAAATGTAAATACTTAG
This sequence comes from Zeuzera pyrina, assembly GCA_907165235.1. Lineage (NCBI taxonomy): Eukaryota > Metazoa > Arthropoda > Insecta > Lepidoptera > Cossidae > Zeuzera > Zeuzera pyrina. The sequence goes on along the minus strand of OU015620.1, from coordinate 21,773,156 downwards.
TTAAGTATTCTGTACATAGTTATGTAATCTGGAATAAAGGGCTTATCAATATTATTATTGTGTACCGACAATAAAATAATCCAGCAAAGTTATGACTAAAGTTTGGGTCCCAGGACGTCTCGGGTCTTGAAGTCCCGGGACATCTCGGGTCTTGTAGTCCCGGGGACTTAAGTCAATTTCACACGTCCCGTGTTCTGGGACTTTTGAGTCGAGTCTAGAGTCAAGAAATATATGAACAGTGTTCATACATGTAATAATCTTATAATAAACGAGAGAGTTTTCTCCTTGTCCGGTGGCATTATTACCAAAGAGAATGTGACATTACAACGTAAATTATTACAAAAATAAGAAACAGATTGTTGGATAAATCTGTCAATGCACTGATTTCTTGATAGCCATTGTCAAATTAGGAAAATGAAATACTTCTTCGTGCATAGATAACGATAAAAACTATTTAATAGCTCATTTTTAAGCTGATTAAATACTTTAACGTCAGGAAATCAAAGAATAACTCTGTGATTATGATTTAAAGAAGAGTTACTTAAACTAAAATTAAAATTAGAAATGTTAGAATTTTATTACATTATATTTTAGAAGATTTCATTTATGTTTAATATGGGTACGTTAATTTTCTTAAACTAGCAGTTTATGATCAGTTATTAAAGTTGCCTATGAACATTTTTAAGAATTGTTATAATCAACGTCACAAATGTTGGAATTTGGTTTTATTCATGTAAATTCAATGTCGATTTAACCAAAATGAATTTTTTATTGATACGTCTCACAGAAAGTGTATTCTACATTAATATTATTTCGAAGTCTCGAAGTCCCGGGAAGTCCCGGGACGTCACGGGACTTTGAGCCTGAGCTGTCTCGTGTTGCGGGACTTTAAAAATGTCGAGACTTCCCAATATCTAGTTATGACTAAGCAGCGTATAATCTCCTACAGCTCGGTAAGGGTTTAAAAACATCCAAAAGTTAATAACCTGTATTACTCAATATTTATTAAACCGGTAAAATACTCAGTCCGCCCCTGGAAACTATCTTTAAATTTTTCATCACTTTTAAAGGCTTTGCGTTACAAACTGCCGTTTTTTGTTTCGTTAGAGACTCGGGGTCGGAGCTAATTTTGTTTTTTGCTCCAATTTACATTCACGGGTAATAATGGCACCAGTTTTGATAAATCCAATCAAGGGGACAGACGTGCTCACGCTGCGTAGAAACCTGGGAGACCTGGCATCTGCTGTAACAACGTGTTTTCTGGAATAACAACTCATTTGCATTTCCATAAGTAGACACAAGACACTAATAAACCAACGTTGTTACTAATCGCAAAACAAAGTTTGTTGCAGAGTTTTTTTTGCGTCTTAATTTATTATGAAAATAATATCTAATGTACCTAATATAATTCTAATAATTTTTATTGAAACTACATTTTAAATATGATTTTCTCAGATTTTTCTGAAATATTGTTTTTAAAAAGTGTTACAAAATAACAATAAATAAAAACAGAACAACATTTCGAACTAGTAATTTAAAGAAAATTCATTTGATACCCTGCATGATCACGAATTATTTTTTATTTTATTTTAATTTCCATAACTACCCTCGAAAGTTAAAACTCTAAGGGTGGCTTGCACCAACTATTTAAACTCGATTTAAGGAACTGACATCTCACTTGTACCAACTATTAAATACAGTGCAACCTTAATATAACATACCTCAATATAACGACTTCCTCGATTTAACAAATTCTTCGTAATCCCCTTGAATTGTCCATAAGAGTCAATGTAAAATATACCTTTACATTGCGAACATTTTTTGCGAACAACCTCTTTATAACGAATTTTCAACTATCAAAAAAAAGTGTAAATACCTCTAATTAACGAATTTGGTCAACCCAAAGCCTTTATATAACGTTCCCACCAATATATGACCCTTAATCCCATAGAATGTAATTCATGTCGCGACAGGTTTCGACACGTTTTTTTCGTAAAACAATTGATGTTGTTTTATGGAAAGTAATGTAAACACTGCTGCTCGTCACTATTGTTTATGTAAAGACAATTCTAACTGTATTGTGTTTATGACATCTAGACATAACGACAATTTCCCAAGACACAGGGAATTACCCTAGTTTGGGAAAGAGGAGTTCGTCCCTTGTTCAAAATTGCATTAAACTGCAAATTTACTATGTGACTGATACATACGAGTACATACATATCCTCACGCTGTATCCCTTATGTACATAAATTGTAATGTGTGCTTATTATATAAATAAATTTATTATTATTATTATTGTTAAAGATTCAAGTTGCAATGGCTCAGAAACGTAAAAGGTGTTTCCTTATCAGTCGCAGAAAAGCGAAACATCATTAATTATGTTGACAAAAATCCTACGACGAAATAATTAGCCATAGCTAATAAGTTCGGGATTTTTTTACCTCTTTATAACAAATTTTAGATCAACCAAACCTCAATATAACAAACCTCAGTTTAACGAATTACTTGGTATAACGAATATTTACTTGTTCCCTTCCGATTTGTTATATCGAGGTTGCAGTAATAACAATCAAATCCTTAAATCGAGTTTAAATAGTGTAAGTGACCCTAACTTCACATGTTAACTAAGTTTACACTCACTAAGTTCACATGTTAACTAAGTTTACACTCACTAAGTTCACATGTTAACTAAGTTTACACTCACTAAGTTCACATGTTAACTAAGTTTACACTCACTAAGTTCACATGTTAACTAAGTTTACACTCACAAGTTCACATGTTAACTAAGTTTACACTCACTAATTTCACAGGTGTGTTTTGGCGACTACTAACGAAAATTGTCCTAAACAATGTAAAATAGTCTAAGGGTGGTTTGCACCAACTATTTAAACTCGATTTAAGGATTTGACATCTCGCTTCCACTAACTCTAGGTGAGTTGGTGCAAGCGAGAAGCGAATTTCTTAAATCGAGCTTATAGTTGGTGCAAGGCACCCTAAGAGAAACGAGTATGACGGACCTCGTTCTTTAAGAATTTAAGATGTCATTTTATTTAACGTTAGCAATTTATTGTGTGGTGCTTATCGCACAACTGATATTTATTTAACTCCTCCTGCTTAATTATATATAATAATAACGGTGTTCATACGACGAAATGAACTTATGAACATCGAATAAGCTAATACGTTATGCTACGCTGTACGAGTATACCATGATATGCTAAATCTATGAGTATACCTTGTGACACATTAAAGTTAAATACTCACTCATATAAAGTCCTTTATGCGTATGTTGCATAACATATTAAACTTATACATATAAGATAAGCGTATATTATGGTTTAATGATTAAACCATAATATAAACTTCCTGAGATGCCTTGCTGAGAGGTGAAATATTTGGGGTTAAAGTATGAAATTGCCGTTTCGTACTGATAAACCTAAAACAATTTTTTTTGTAGGATGAAATATATTTATTTAATCAAAGTATTTATCCTCGCTATCTATAAATTTTTGCTATCTAATAGGAAGATCATTTAAACATTTGCGATAGAACTCTGGGGACCCGGGCTCCACAAAATGTGTGAATTTGTATTAATTGCCGGAAGGAAATATTTTTTTCGTGCAAAAAATTGACCGAATCGCGGAAAATATAGTAGTCGATTGGGGCGAGGTCCGACGAGTATGGAGGATGACAGATGGTTTCTAATTGCAGGTCTTGTAGTGTTAACACTGTTTTTTTAGCAGTGTGAGGTCTAGTGTTATCATGGAGCAATAATGGTGAAGATCGATTGACGAGTCGGGGCTGTTTTGCTGCGAGTTTCGCCATCATTGTTCGGAGTTCTACACAGTAGACATTTGCTGTTATAGTTTGACCGGATCTGAGGAAGCTGTAGTGAATTACGCCACGAAGTGACCACCGAACAGTTAAAAATCACCTTTCTGTGGGTAAGCTTCGCTTTAGGGCTGTGAGCTGGTGAGCCGTCAGCCATTGTCTTGTTCACTTGCGATAATTGTAAAGAATCCAATTTTTGTTACACGTCACAATTCGGCTCAAAATCCCTACATTTCTATACCGGCTTAACAAGGTAAGGTAAGCTTTATCACGCGTTGCTCTCTGCAAATCAGTCAAATTATGAGGCATCCATTGAAGTTTTTTAAATATTGTGGGTATGTTAACGTCAAACCATGCCACTTATATGTTGGTAGTTTGATACGAATTGGCTTTCACCACATCCCTCAATTCATCGTTGTTTACTTTAGTGGCTGGTCTTCTTCGTGGTTAATTCTTCAAGTCGAAGTTTCCACTTCTAAGGCGGTTAAACAAAAAACGCACGGTGCGTTCGTTAGCCGACATTACGAGCAGTTTCTGCCGCGTTAGTCCTACGTCGGAACTCGTATTCAAAAACTACAATGACCTTCGCTGTATCCATCTTCACGTTAAAAGCTGAATGTAAAAACAATTGAGATTCGATCAATCAAATGCTATGATTTAAAAAAAATTAAAACGTTTTTCGCGTGAAAAAGGTATCACTCTGAAATCTGACACCATGTAGGTTTAATTTAAATTCAAAGTGGCCAATGCGTTAAAATGGCAGTTTCATACTTTAACCCCTATTATATTCTATTATATGTATTTCGAATGGGTAGTTATTACACGTATACAATTATAATTTTCCAATATAATTCGAAAATCAAACTGGAGGATGGAGGACTCTTTGAATTGACATCAGACTACAAAATATCGGTTTTTTGAATTGACATTGTCAGATATTGAATCTAGGACCCTCATTGAAGAACGCCAAGCAGTATGGCTTGGCTATTTTTAATTTTATTTAATGTAGACAATTGCAACTAATACTACATACTAGGCCAGTATACATACATATTTTCACGCTGTATCGCTATCGGGGTAGTCAGAGAGGAATCGCCAGGAGTCGCGGTCCTTACATACCTCTTTCGCTTCCTCAAATCTCATCATTCTTCTCATACATTTCGATGCGAGTGCTTTTGACATTTCCGTCTGCTAACACTCTGGCTATTTGATCTTCATAAGTCAGCCTTGGTTTTCCTTGGCTTCTTTTACCTCTCACTTTCGCTCTGTAGATTTTCTTCGTCAGTCTTTCATCACTCATTCTTTCTAAGTGCCTGAATCATCTAAGCATTCTTTTCTTCATTATTACAATAACACTATTGTGCAACCCTGTCATACCCTGTCATGTCATATAGTACGATAGGCTAGTATAACTTTATTATTACTAATCAATTGACTATGGTAATGAAATATTCATCTGTCAACTGAGTTACACAATATACATTTTGTGGTGTTCTTAAATATATTTGGTATAATACTATGAAATATTGTTTAGGGTGTTTTTTTTGAAGTACAAACAACGTTTTGAGTTGAAGGAATCGAAATGATTTGAGAATAAATTAATGTTATTTATTGTTATTTTTTGTAGTTGCTATCAGTTAAACTTATTTCTGTAAATAACTATGTTTATTGTATATTAATAAACTTTTTAGTTTTGTAAACATGACTGTGGTTATGCAATAACTATATGTTTTAGCTATTTCAAATGAAATACTTTGCAATTTGTCGTTGGATTCTTAAGTTTTTGTCGAATTAATATAATTATATTTCGGTTTATTTAATTTTATTTAGGAATTAATATAATTAGATTCGATGCTGGTTAGCTGACCGAATCCTATCTCTGGTATATCCTGAGGATGCTTCGTTGAGAGGAGAAACACGTGTCGATTGGTGGTTTTCGGAGTTTGAGCAGAAAATAGCTAAAGATTTTGGGAATTTATCACATCAAATGGATTTCCGCAAAGTAACACCTGAGTCTATACAATATAATTATATTTTAATTCTTTTAGTGCTACAAATCGATTTCTTGTGTTATTTATTTTATAGTTATTTTTCTCTTCTTAGAAACAAACAAAATTAATTTAGTATTATAAATTAATTTTCGCGTGTCCGGACTCAATATAAATAATTAATAGTAAATCATTTCATATTTCTTAGTAGTTAAACATTAATTTCATTTAAAAAGTAAATACTGAATCTGTACCTTCGTGCGAAAAGCTTATTTATTAAAATCTCAATGAATTAGGGATGTTAATGAACATTTGCTGCTCAACATCCTAAGGACTTTGGATATTAAATCTTTAATTGAAAAATATACTATCGAACGATGAATATTAAATGAAAGTTAACTAAAAATAAACACAATCTCTTTGACAACGTTTATTGGCACGAAACTTGGAAATTATGATCGCAACTATTTGACCCATGAATGAAATGTATGCCAATAGATATATCTCATCATCAGTAGCAACTTTTAATACACTGTATATAGCATCAAATAAGTCTATTGCAGGTAAAAGATAACGAAAACAAGTTAATGATATCAATCGGTTAGCATAGATAACAGCCACGCGCATCATGTTTGAAAGTTTAGGCTAAATATTGGAGGAAAAGTGGCATTGTCATTATTGTAACAAGCAATCGTTATATATAAAATCATATTTTGTTTTATTACGTTTAGTGCAACATTAATGGCGTGCATGCTGATGCGATGAAAAGATGGTCTCCTTTAACAATGCATTTTAAAATAAACTTTGGAAACTTATTACTTCTTCTTTATGTAAAAGAGGGGGCAAACGAGCAAGCCTGCAAGAACGCCTGCAACGTCCAAGGAATCACAGGTGCGTTGCCGGCCTTTAAGGAAAGGAAAGAGACGGGTAGATGGCATTCTCACTCACCGAACGAAACACAACAGCAATAGATGCCGTTATTTCACGCCGATATTCTGTAAGAGGGTGGTATTTCACCGGACGTGCAAAATTCGTGCTGTAATACAGCATAGCTTTACCACACATCGCATCTACTTTTCTTGGATAACGTCATATAAGATTATAAGCTTTGATACAATTTAGTAAATATTCTTTCTTTGCCATGTATAAGCTCGACTATATATAATATAATAATTACATGTAATGATAATGCTAGTTGTTGCGCTTTTATGTTCTGTCCAAACAGGTAATGGTGTAATATTTATGTATAAATAAAATAAAATAAAAAAATAAAAAAGCCTTTATTTGACCAAGCTACAATCTACATTTTTCTATTTCAACTTAGATTATAAATTTATTACTTTCTATTTGCTAGGTATATACATAAGTTTCTCTTTCTTTTGATCCTAAGACTACATTATTAATTTCAAGTTATTTATAGTTAGGTTATTACAGTATATTAAGCTAGGTCCCCAATTGGGTAAAGGCCTCCTCCAAAGCTGCCCACTTATCTCTATCCTGAGCTACTTGCCTTAGGACCTGCAACTTTTTTAATTTCATCGTCCCATCGAGTAGAAGGTCTTCCTCTCCTTCTTTTACCTTGAGGTCCTGTCCATATGGTGGTGTTGAAGGTCCATCTATTGTCTCTATATCTCGCTATGTGACCGGCCCACCTCCATTTAAGCTTCAGTGCATAGCTCAAAACGTCAGTGACTTTTGTTTTTGCTCTTATTTTTGTGTGACGGATTTTGTCCAATTTTCTTATCTTAAGCATGCTTCTCTCCATGGCTCGCTGGCAGTTTGTAATTTTTTGCATGGCTTTAAATGTAAATTTCCAAGTTTGGCACCCATATGTCAAACATGGTAGGATGCTAGAATTCATTGTCCGTGTTTTCAGGTTTAAGGGCATGTTACTTTTGAAAACTTCCTTCATACTCCAGTATTTGTTCCATGAACGCTGTATTCTTCTATCAATCTCTAGTTCGTTATTTTCTTTTTGAAAGCTTATTGTTTTTCCGAAATAAATGTATTTGTCTGTGTATTCTAATGGATTTTCGTTGACTTTTACCAGATTTTTGTGACTATTAGTCATTGCCATGGTCTTCGAGAGATTAATTTGAAGTCCTACACTGGTGCTAGCTGTTTGTACATCTTCAATCATGAAATGCAGTTGTGAACTTGACTCGGATAATATTACTAAGTCGTCGGCGAAGCGTAAATGGCTCAGAAAGGAATCCCGTATGGGAATTCCACGTTTGCTCCAGTTCAGTTTGATGATGACGACTTCGAGTATAGCTATAAATATTAGTGGCGACAAAGGGTCGCCCTGTCTAACACCTCTCTCTATGGGGAAGCACGGGCCCAGTGTATCTAGCTTAATTCTACCTATGTTGTTGCTGTATATGTTTCTGATGACTTTTATATATACTTCGCTGACCCCCAGGTCTTTCAAGCCTCGCCATACGCTGTCGTGAGTTACCGTATCGAAGGCCTTTTGGTAATCAATAAATCCGAGATAAAGAGGTCGCTGTCGTTCACGATATTTCTCTATAATCAACTCTATGGTATGTATATGATCCAACGTGGAGAAGCCTTTCCTAAAGCCGGCCTGTTCCACGGGTTGTCTTGCTTCAATTACGGGGCTGATTCTTGAGTTAATAATAGCTGAGAACAACTTGTATAGGGTTGGTAGCAGACTTATAGGTCTGTAGTTACCTGTCTTTTGGGTCTCCCTTTTTGTAAATTAAAATAATATTAGATTCGGACCATTGCGTAGGTGTTTCAGATTTTTGTAATATCAAATTAAATAGGATAGCGAGTGGTGTTGCCAGTATATCGTAGGCAGTTTTTAAAGCTTCATTTGTTATGTAGTCTGATCCTGGGGATTTTTCAATTTTTAGCCTTTTTATTGCTACAATGATTTCATTTTTATTGATTGATTCTATGTTCCTTTCGCTCTCTTGATCAGTGGGCTCGACTTGTAGATTTCCTTCTAAGTTAGTGTTATTATTTTGATGTGCATTTGATTGTTTTTTATCGCTGTATAGGTTTTTGTAGAAATCAGTCGCTGTTGTGATGATGTCTTTTCGTTTGTTTATGTCTATGCCAGACTCTTTTAGCCCTTCAATCCAAGTTTTGCTTGATCTGAGTTCTTTATAAGCCTTTTTTGTGCTTCCGGTGAGCTTAAGGTGTTTTTCTATGGTATTATGTCTGTATCTTGCATAGTCATTTCTCATATATTTATTTACTAATTTAAAGAGTGCAGAGAGTTCATTTTTTATTGTACGTGTTTTGTTTTTGGTTTTTTGTAGTTCTTTTCTTCTTTGCAAAAGAGATTTTGTTCGTTCCGATAACACCTTGTGTCGTTTAAGTTCCTGTCTTGTTGTTTGGGCCTCTTTTAAACTTCTGGTAATTGCATTTATAACGTTATCTCTAGTAATTTTGTACTGACATGTTTTCGTGGTAGGCACAATGGCTAGATAGCTTTTCTGGTAAGATTTCCCTATATTTTGAGATTTCTTGTTCCTCTTTTAGTTGGTTTGTGCGATTATTGGTGTATTTAACTCTACTTTCTTTGAGGTTTGTTAGTTTAATTTTAGCTCTAATTGCCCTATGGTCTGAGTGGTAGTTTAAGTTCAGAGTTCCAATATCTTGAAATATTTTTGGTTGGTTTGATAATATATAATCTATTTCATTTTTATTTTTCCCGTCGGGAGATCTCCAAGTCCATTTTTTGTTTGGTTTCTTTTTAAAACATGTATTTATTATAGTTAATTTATGTTCTAATGCGAAGTCCACTAATCTCTGGCCTCTTTCGTTCCTTGTGCCGTATCCAAATTGTTTTGTCACTAAATATTCATCTTTCCTGGCGTGTCCGATCTTTGCATTGAAGGCGCCCATTATTACAATATTTTTATGTGCGGTATCTAGAGCTTTGTCGACTGTATTATAGAATTCTTCTATCTCCACTTCGCTTACCGTTTCCGTAGGTGCGTAAACTTGCAAGATGGAAAGCATGAAGCCTTGAATATTCGTATTTAATACGGCAATTCGTTCTGTCAAGCCGATAAAGCTCTCAATGTTGTTTCTATGTGTTTTGTTTACTAAAAAACCAACTCCATATGGACCGGGCGTGTTGCCCACGTGGCAAAGTATAAAGCTTTCGTGTTCTTCTATCTTGGTACCTAGTCGTCTCGTTTCAGATAAACCTATAACGTCGTACTTAATTTCTTGGATAGCTTCCTCTAATTCTAATAAGCGTTCATGTGAGGATAACGTTCTTACATTGTAAGTTGCTATATGTATTTGTTGGATTTTATTTTTGTTCGTTTTTTAATCCTGCGGTGATTAACTTTGAAGGGTTTTGGTCGTACTCTTCCACGGTGACCAGCCGGGTCGGAAGATCATGTATGTTTCTTGTTTTTATTTGTGTGTTTGTTTTCTCTATGTCGGAGGAGGAGGCGTTTAGTTGCTAAGCCTGTTTGTTCTGAATACTGTTCTTGTTGGTTGTATTTTTTACTATATAGTTCAGTATTCCCTGTTTTATTACTCCCTCTGAAAAGCTGTTAGATCTCTTAATTGGTTCATCTATTTGTCGTATTTTGTTCTTTTTATTTATTTGTGAGTTCTTATCCATATTGGTTGTAATGGCATTTTCTGGCGAGGTCGGCAATTTTCTTTTTGTGTTATTTTTCGATATAATCAGCTTGTCGCATATAATTTTGGTTCTATTTCCCTTTTCTCTTTCCAGTCGTAGCTGTTCTTGTAGTTCCTTTCTCTTCTCTAAGACGTATTTTGGATAGTCTTCTTTAATATAGTAGTTCGTATCTCTTAGCGCTCTTTTTTGTTTCATTATTTTAATTTTTGTACCTAGAGTTGAGAAAGTCACTACTTTTGGGCGTGATCTTTCTTCTTTCTTCCCTATTCTTTTTATTTCTTGGATGTCGCTGTAGTTTAGTTTTACAGAGAGATATTGTTCCACCCAGATAATAAAGTTTCCTTCTACGCTCGCATATGACTTTTCATTTTCCACAACTCCAAAAAATACCAAGTTATTTTTTCTTGCTTGTTTATCCAACATATGCAGCCTTATTTCTTGATTTTCCACTCTTTCTTTCAGGTTTTCGTAATTTTTTTCTAATGCTAAGAATTTTTCTTCAAACATTCTGCTGATATTCTGTGTGACCTGCTCTGTAACATTTTTTCCTGTGTCACGAATTTCTTGTCTTTGATTGTCCAAGTCAATTTTAATTGTTTTTAGCGCGTTCAAAATTTCCTCCATGATTTTTAGTTGATCGTTTGGTACACGTAGCGCCCTCTTGTAGTGATAGCGGAAGCTCTTGGCTAGGTAGTTATGATGTTCGATGAATCTTATGATGGATCTGTCTTTGCTTAGTGTCTGGCGATGTAGTAATATTTATGTATACGCGTGAAATTGATGTAATGTCATATAGACAAATAAAACACACAAAGAATATAACTACAATACATATTGTGTAAAATGTATGGTAAAGGTCTATAGTTTTACGGTTCAGAATTTTATAAAATGCAATGGATTAAACGAAAAAGATAATAATAACAAGACATTAATAATTTTTTTTTCTAAATATGTATAAGCAATGTGCATATAAAATATGTGCGGTGTCTCGCAGACAATAAGCAGTCAAGTGATACACACGATAATAAGGTTGGATAGTGTTGTTGTAAAAACTTAAAAAGGACTTTCATTCGATTTTGGACATATCCAGGAGGATGCCTGGATATGTCCAAAATCGAATGAAAGTAAGATAAATGGAATAGAAATGCGATCTCTTAGAAATGTGTGTGGTGTTACCCTTGTGGACAAAATAAACAATGAATAGATATGTAGAAAGACAGGGTTGGACGCCAGCATTATCGTGAAAATTAAGAAAGGTATGCTTATATGGTTCGGCCACATTGAAAGAATGTGTGATGAAAGATTGACGAAGAAATTCTATAGAGCGAAAGTAAGTGGTAGAAGAAGACAAAAAAGACTAACGCCTGTAACGCAGATGTAGCCGAGTCCTAACTAAGTAATACTTAATGTTAGGTTATACCTAAACGATTGCGTTCATTTACTCTCTTCAGCGTTACTTAGAGGTTAGTGAAATACAGTCATTTTCGTTCTAGGCAGCTCTTAATTCAATAAGAAATGGCTTTAGGCGACGCCTAAGTTAGTGAAAAGCCTTAGTGAAAATGGGCGTAAATCTGTTTTATGAAGATCAAGAGTGTTAGATGACGGAAATATAAAAAGCGATCTCTTACTAACTAGTAGACTAGGAGAACTAGGAGATTTCAGGAGGCAGAAGAAGTACGTAAGGACCGTGATGCTTGGCACTTCATCCTCTCATCTTCTCTTGATCATCCTTAGGGATATAGCGTGAGGATAAGTAAGTATATTTTAGTAGGGCTAGTCGTTATGAATTAATTAAAACGTAAATGCGTTTAATTTAAAAAAGCAAATAATTGAACGTAAATGTTTTTTTAGGGTTCCGTAGTCAACAAGGAACCTTTACAGTTTCGCCATGTCTGTTCGTCCGTCTGTCTGTGGTTTAACTAGCCTGTGGTACTAAAAAGTTGTAATTTGGCATGTAAATGTTAATTCTTTGTAGGAAAGTCTACCAGGCTGCAGACGGATTGTCGACTTTTATGGGGGTTGCGGACCAAAAACTAAGCTATGCCGAAGCTAAACTAAAACTAAGTTAAGCTATAAATAAACTAGAAATCTGTCACGTGCACACCAATAACTAAGCGAAAGCTAAGTCAGTGTTGTGTAAGCTCGACAACACTAACAAACGATGTGCAACGGGGTCCCAAGGGAGGCGGGAGGGGCTTAGCATAGCTCGCGTAGCTCCGGATCGGCATACACAACTACACAGCTTAGTTTGCATAGCTTGCCGTTCGTACACGCCACGCCGTGAAAAACTACGCCAGCTATGTGAGCTATGCTAAACTAACTTAGCTTAGTTCTTGTTCTGCAACCGGTATTAAGCGGTCGCCGTAGCCGACGACGGACGCCTGTTAACTAAGGCATCACGCGTTTTGCTGAGTCATTAAAATGGAATGCATTTGAAAGCACTTTATAATCGGTAGAATGAACAATAGAAATGCATCATCGCACTATATCCTTCACATTAAAATGTTACTTCTTTGAAACTTGGAAAAATATAATAACGCTAAACTAAAAAAAAATTGTAACGATATAAAATTATAATTTGTACTATTATTAAAATACAATTCCGTAAATAATTTTTTTAAATACAATTTCTGCTGTAATTGTAATAATGACTTTCGATTAAAACTATTAGGGTGGCTTGCATCAACTATTTAAACTCGATTCAAGGAACTGACATCTCGCTTCTTCAGAACGGAAGCGAGTGGTAATAGAGGCCAGGGAAGACCAAGGCTGACTTAGGAAGATCAATAAGCCAAAGTGTTAGCAGACGGTAATGTCAAAAGCATTCGCATACCTAGGCGAAAATGTGTGAGGAGAATGATGAGATTTAAGCAAGCGAAAGAAGTGTGTAAGGACCGCGACGCTTGGCGCTCCATCCTCTCTGACTACCTCGTTAGGGATACAGCGTAAAGATATGTATGTATGTATGTATATCTCGCTTGGCCCGACTATTAAATAGTTGGTGCAAGTGAGATGTCAAATCCTTAAATCGAGTTTATATAGTTGGTGCAAGCCACCCTTAATTTAAAGTTAATTTTAAAGTTTGCAGTAGCTATAAGTATTAAATTAAATGTGTCAAATATTGGTTTTAAATTGAAAGTGATTAAAGTTAGAAATAGTTAATTTAGTGTAAAAAATATGAATTTAAAATATAATAAGCTGTTTTTTGAATTACTAATTCTGTTACCCCTTTATATATTTCTCTTTTATAAGGGAAAATTATAATAAAATTATTGAAACTTTGTGAGTGATTGACAATAAGTTCTTTACCATCATATTATCAAAGTTATATCAAAGTTCTATCGTTTGCATTCAAATTAGACTTTCCTTAATCTCTATGTATTTATGAATAAGAGAGATAATGCATTGTGTGCTACAGGTAATTGTTAATTCCGTCGATAATTGATTTAACACCCTTTGCGAAGTAACTTCTGAGGTTATCACCAAAGTTGTCGCTCACGCTGCCTCTTTGACAGTTCCGCCCTAAATAAACTGACACAATCCCGTTTCCACCGAACAAATATGGGTACGGTAATTGTTTACTTTGCCTTACTAATGTGCGTTTGTCGACTTACTGAAAACATTGAAACAATCGTAGTAGCTCTAATTAATTATTTATTTGAACTTATTTATATGATTAGACACACTGCCAAAATTAGACACCAATTTCGATTTTCAATGAAGAATTTTCAATTTGAGTTTATATTTGAACGGCTACCTCGCACCGAATAAAATAATACAGTAGTAATAGTAAAAACTAAATATCGGTCCCGGTTCGATCTACTAACTATAAGCATGCACACCTCTATATAGTATAAACGTGCACACTACATGATATAAATATGCACACCTCTACGTAGTATAAATATGCACAACTGCACATCTCTACATAGTATAAACATGCACACCTCTACATGGTATAAATATGCACACCTCTACATGGTATAAACGTGCACACCTCTACATGGTATAAATATGCACACCTCTATATGGTATAAATATGCAAACCTCTACATAGCATAAACGTGCACATCTCCCCATGATATAAATATGCACACCTTTACGTAGTATAAATATGCACAATTGCACATCTCCACATCTCTACATAGTGAAAATGTGCACATCTCTACGTAGTATAAAGATGCACATCTCTACACGGTATAAATATGTAACACCTCTGTAGTGTAAATATGCTCATTTCTACACTGTACATGTTTTCTGAAAATTTAAAAGATCTAGGATTTTCATTACATTTTCTCTATAAACTTTAAGTAAAGCTTTATATTCCCTAGTATTTTTAAGGAAATGGTTAAGTCTAGTCGAAAACTCAATATACCCGTTATTTAAATTTTTTGTAAATATTTTCTCGTGAACATATTGCTCGAAACCGACCTAATTTAAATTTCAGAATCCAAAATCAAATCAATTTATTCAAGTAAACCCAGTGCAAGGTGTTTTTGAACGTCGAATTCGCCTTTGTTCGATTGGAAAAGAAACTTGCATACTAAGAAGAAACGATAACAAATTCGGTCAGGTATAATTTTATCATCATGATTTTACAATAGATTAATTAAGAAACAATTTTCAGACAGCCAGTAAATGCCTGTGTAGAAAAAATTATTTCTAGATCTTTGTTTTGTCATTAATTAAATTGTTTACTTTGTACTATGATTTTTCAATCTACGTACATATTATATCAAATTTAAGTCTTCTTACCGTTAATTGAGTAATTTTCTAAGGTACTTTATTATAAAAACGAATGCAGGTATGCCTAACAAATATTATAATAACCTAAAAATGAAAGATTTGACACATGTCGCACACACACACACACACACACACACACAGACGACTATTTTGTGGAACCAACTTATAGCGGCGGTATTCCCGGACCGTTACGACTTAGGGACCTTCAAGAAACGAGCATACTCTTTCCTTAAAGGCCGGCAACGCACCCGTGATTCCCTGGACGTTGCGGGTGTCCATGGGCGGCGATGATCATTTTCCATCGGATGATGCGCTTGTTCGTTTGCCCCCTCTGATATAAAAAAAATCAAAACAAAGAAATATAATATTTAGATATTGGTTAGTTATTGTATAAAATGTTAAAAAGTTACATAAAAACCTGATATGTACATTTAGACACCAAAATATTTAATAATTATTGCCAAAATATTTGTATTTTATAATTTTGTTTTTCATTTTAAGAACTCGAAACATTTTCCGTCAAATGTCATCAAAATCCCAAATTTAATCGCAAAATGTATAAAGACAGTTTCTATTTGTATATTTAAGAGAATTTATTGGCAACATCACATTTACAATAACTAGAAATTAAACTGGGGCCCCCTTAAATCCGTTTTAGGGACCCGTTTTAGCAACTCCATATTATTATAGATTCCGCAAATAAAGTTTAAGTATGTATGCTCCATAAATTATGATCTTTGATAATCACCCAAAATCATTATAAATATTGCCGCGTTGTGTGCATGCCACGACGCGTGCCTATTAACGCGCACACATACACAAGCGTTCTCTGAAAACATTCTTCTCTTGTGTACTATTGTGTAGGAGGCTTACAGACCGTACTATACAGTAAAGAAAGAAAGAAAGAAAGAAAATGATTTATTTATCGCCACAGAGCAAAAAACACTTAAATAATAAAACGAATACAGATATAAATTAACCAGAATACCTGTTTTAACTAAGCCAATACACTGGAGGCACAGCGCTCTGTAACGACAAAAGGGCTTCGTCTCAGCATTAAGCGATAACGCGAAACGTTACCGCGCTGTTTTTCAGCTTAGCCCAAAGTGACACACGGACAGACAGCCAGGTACGACTAAAATGTCTATACAGCCATTCCCATATGATGTGTTTCTCGGTTTGTTTATAATTAATTATCATATAATTATGTGCATTATAATGGACAACAAATACATTATTACTTACTATCAGTCTCACTACAGTACACTATTTTATTGTCGTAACTTCCCAAACAAAAATTCATAATTTCGAATTAGGTCAATTTCGTGCTGAGAGTGCGATATGTGGGTTAACATATGGCGTTCTCAGTACGTACTCCCGGCGTATCGATGCTCGATTACAAGTCTGCACGTCACATAGTTTCTGAGAGAATCGACTGCTCCATATAGACGGAGTGTAAAAATAATAAAAAAATAAGAAGCTGTAGTTATTTTTGTATTTATGTAATATTAGCTGTTGCTCGCAAGTTTGTCTGCGTGGAATCTATCTATGTACATAAAAGGCGATGTATGTATGTTCCTTATGGATTCCGAAACGGCTGGACCGATTTCGATCAAATTTTCAGGGAATCTTCGGATTGACCTAGTGGGTGTTCCTGTAAAGTTTGGTTGCGATCGGATCAGTCGAATTTGTCCTTCCCCAGGGCTTAACCGAATTCCTTTCTAAAATAGAAATCGAACCAGCGAGCGGTTTAGCCGTGAAAACGTAACAGATAAACAGAACGTTATCGCATTTATAACAATATGAATGTGGATGGCAACAGTTAAATAATTAGAAAAGTAATCGTCGTAAATTATTTGAAGCTATCATAAATATAATAAATGGAAGGAAGTTTGTAGAGATTACACACCATGTAGATTGTAGATATTATTACAGTTTTATACTTTATCCACAGATTAATTAGTTACTAGCGTAAATAACTTTAAGCAATGAGATAGTGATTATGTTATAAATAAATAGCTTTTGTATTTTGTATATGTAGTAGTCCTTTTTTTGCGTATTTGATTGTAATTTCATTAGTTTTTGTTCACATTTCATTAGTTTTTAACCGACTTCAAAGAAAGGAGAAGGTTTTCAATTCGACTGTATGTTTTCTTTTTGTATGTTTGTTACCTCATAACTCCGTCATTTATGAACCGATTTCAAAATTCTTCTTTTATTTGGTAGGTCAGACTTCAGAGGTAGTTCCATTTAAATTGCACCGGTATTGGAGCTTGGACTTTGAAGATACACTAAATATTGAGACCAGATTATAACCTTTAATCATATTGATGATTCTCTTGTGTATTGTTGCGCTCCAGAATTAGAAAAAAGTTAATTGCAGACCTGCCCTAGATATTTATTTAGGTCAAGATCACTCAAAAAAGAAATAAAAAAATTTTAAGAAAAAAAATTAAACTGCCTTCAAAAAGAAACACTGAAAAGTACAAAATAACTATTCTTTACTAATCAAAACTGAAGTACTCGTATAATTTAACTATTCTTTACTAATCAAAACTGAAGTATAATTTAAACTGAACTTTATAAATGCGATACACATATCTATATAATTAAATTTGACAGTTATTGAAGTCGGTGTCGAAAGTTATTTTTATTGTACTTGATTTTGATTAGTAGAGGATAGTTATTTTCGAAAGTTATTTTTATTGTACTTGATTTTGATTAGTAGAGGATAGTTATTTTGTACTTTTCAGTGTATTTTTGTTATACTACAACTAGACATAAGTAAGTAGGATCTATTATTACATACCAATACGAAAAATTTCCGAAAAAATTCTCTAAATGATGATGAATTCTGTATTCATTATTTCGTAGGTAATTTAAAAGAACTAAATGAATAAACACAGCCAGACACACTGATATAGCAACTTTGTTTAAAATAAATATTGATATTTATTTGAATAGATAGAATGGATATAAGTACCTACCTAAAAGTAACAAATAACTCACCATACGAGTATAAGTATTTACACCAATTGTGTGGCCACAAACTTAATATTGGACTTTTGTTATACGACTATATTATAGAACGAATTAGAAGTGTTTTTTTATTGGCGATGCCAATCTTCATGAATATCCAGCACTGGGGGAAATTAGGTTATATGCGATTCTTACCCACTGAAACTCCTGCGTTGGCCGTTCTTGGTGCTTGCGTTGAGCATGAATTAGGGTTGCTAACTTTTTCAGGACTCATGAAACGAAAGAGAAACTATCATGAAGCTTAAGGCTAGGCGTGCATTACGAGTTTTTGACCGCACAGTAAAAAACCGCTGCGGCGTAGTATTGTAGCATGGAATTTTGGAATTGGAAATTTTGACGGCAGGGATCTCAATTTTTCTAAGTCAATACAAAACGTATGAAAGTGATGTTCGGTAACCTGATTATTCGTTTTATTGACTTCATTTTGCAAGTTGCGTGACATGATTGGTTAACTTTTGTAACAGAAAAAAATCTCAAAAACCTCTTTTAAAACAGAGATTTACAATTTTTGGACGAACGGAATCAATTTATGCTTCTATATTTTCTGTGTAGATTATTCTAAACACACTTTTTGAAATGGCAGACGGATTTTTAAAATTAATTGTAGTTTTAAATATAAACGAAAATAACTGTTTTATCGTATTTTTCGTAAGGTAACACGTGCACGTTTGGTATGGTGCAGAAGGTCTACTTTAGATTAGATTATTGTTTATCACTGCGTCACCTTAACGGAAAAGTCGCCGCAGCGTCCAAAAGTCTGTGACAAGTTACAACTTGTTTGCAGCGCGGCGGTTAATTGTCTTTTTGTAACACATTAGTTAAGCTTTGACTGCGCGCACTACTGCGTTTCACCGAATTGTTTTTACAAGCAACTATGGCTACACTGAGCGTTATTGATTCTGATAAAATCTGTATGAAGATTTTAATACTTACTAAAATGCTTATTACTAAAGTCGAGAGAAGACAACATTTACATAACATTACTTTAAAAGAATACAGCGATAGAAACATTAATCAGAGATTGTGATTAGAGTTGTAGGTAGTTGAAAAATTTGTCAAAATCCCTTGATAAATTTGTACCAAAATCTTTTTTCTTTTTGCAAGATCCATTTTAAAACTGAATATTTTGATGCGACGTTATGCTATAGTGCGCGCCTACTGGTTTTTTAATTATTTTTGCCGCATGTAAAAATATCGCAGTTTCTTTCGCCGCGCGGTGAGCCTCGTAATGCGCGCCTAGCTTAAACAATATAGATTTCTTTCTTTTACTCGGGACAATGTGCATAAAAATTTCTCTCTTGGATGTAAATTGCTCGTCTGGATCTCGATCAGTGATGCCGGAGTTTTTCAGGTCTCTGGGTCTCGGTAAGTAATTTCGAAGGTCTCCGGTATCTGGCCTCGGTCAGTAGCTCCAGAGGTCTCAGGTTTTTTACCCACTTATCTTAATGAAGAATATATATGACAAAAATTTAAAAATTAAAAATTTAAATAATGTAATGAGTAGGGTGACACTTTGTCATAGTAATTTAATTTTTTTGGACACCAATAGGTATATTAGTAATATTTTACTCAAATTTAGACTGACAAGAAATACTTTGTACTTGTCTAAAAAAACAAAAAGTAAACTAGCTAAGTAGTAGCTAAATGCATTAACTCATTATAGGTACTATAACTAATGACATAATTAGAGACGACGCAAGTTTTAGTAGTAATACTAATAGTAATGCGGATAATATTTTTTTAAATTAAGCAATAAGACAACAAAGAAACTACATTGTAATTTTATTATGTTAGCACACCAAAATATCAATAGTTTCTCTGGCAAAATATTAGATACCGAATTATTAGTAGACAAATATAATAAAGACATCTTGTGCCCCACCGAGACGTGGTTGAGGGCTGATAAGATGTCTTTTAATGTAAATAATTTTAAGGTGGCCAGTGTGTTCAATCGAGCGTCGACAGATGGCGGCGGTAGTATGATTTTGGTTAAAAATTCTCTCAAAATAAAAAATCGCAAAGACATAGTTGCTCGCTTGGTTGAACGTGTATGTGAAATGTCGTGTGCAGAGACGGATGATTACATATTCTTATGTGTTTACAGACCTCCCTCGTCTGATTATTCTCGATTTTTAATTTTTGTAGAGGAGAGTCTTAACATGCTTAGCAAATGTAACAAATCAATCATATCATGTGGTGACTTCAATGTGGACATAAGAAATAGCTCTAAGGAAAGGGAGATGCTAATTTCACACTCTTTCATTTGATCTTGTGCACATTTTTGATGAACCGACCAGGGTTACATACCATTCGGCGACGTGCATTGATAATGTTTTTATGAATAAGAGCAGGATTAGAGAGCACAAAATTATTAGTGGTATTCGATCAGATCATAAAGCTCAATTAATTAAAATAGATTGCATGAAAAATAAATTAGAAAGAATAGTTGAGTTTAGATCATTAGGCGGGAATTAGTTAAAACGTTTTACCAACGAAGTAACAAATTTAACAAACATCGTTCCCTCTGTTGGCGATCCAAATATCATGTATAAGTTTTTTGAAAAATTTAATAGACATATTTAATAAAAATTGCCTAAAGAAGAAAAAAATAATTACTGACAACAAGTTACATTTCTCTGATTGGGCGACAAAAGGTATTAGAAAAAGTAGGGACAGACTTTATGAGTTATATGACGAAAAATTATACACATCGAATGAAAACTTTCATAGCTATGTCCGTAATTACTCAAAAATATTTAAAAAGGTATCAAAGCACGCGAAATCAATTTATATCGCCAATAAAATTAGTAAGGCAGATAACACAGTAAAAGCGACATGGAACACTATTAACACAGAAGTAGAGAAACAAAATAAGAAAAACGAAGACCTCTCAATATATATTAATAATAAAATCGCTACTAATAAAAAACAGGTTGCTAATGGTTTTGCTAAATTTTTTGCAAATGCACCTGTACACATTACTAGTGGTCTAGCATTCTCTTCACATACAGCACGGGCACTATTAAGCCAAAATATAGGAAAGTGGTTCCCTAGTTTTCAGTTCAGGCACACGTTTTCGTTTTAGATAGAGAAAACTTTCAAAGAATTAAAAAAAAAGAAAAGTGAAGATTTGTGGGGATTATCAGTTCATATACTGGCTAATATAATGCCAATAGTAACACCGACTTTAGTAAATATATTTAATAAATGTGTCGATCAAGGTGTGTTTCCCGATTTGATGAAGCATAGTAAAATTATACCAATATTTAAATCGGGTTGTAAGTCAGATCCTACAAATTACCGCCCAGTGTCGATATTGCCAGCGTTGAGTAAAATATTCGAAAAAATAATGCTCAACCAAATGCTGGCACATTTTAACATTTGCAGGATTTTTAAGGGTCAACAGTACGGTTTCACGAGAGGGCGGTCAACAACACACGAGGAAGCACACTTGGTCAAAAATATACTAGAGGCTTGGGAGGGGTCACGAGATGCCATTGGCATGTTTTGTGATCTTTCCAAGGCTTTCTTCTTCGCTTCTTTCTTCTTCAATCTTTCCAAGATTGTGTTTGGGGAAATGGGGTTACATCTGTCGGTTCTAAATTAAAGATGGGCGTTTCCCAAGGATCAATTTTGGGACCGTTCCTATTTTTGGTTTACATTAATGATCTTCCATTTGTGCTTAAAGACCTTTGTGAAATAATATTATTTGCTGATGACACATCATTATTATTTAAAGTCAACAGAAAAGACATAGTTATTAGCGGACAGAATAGGACCTTGGTGGATGTCTCGAGATAGTTCGCTGCCAATAATTTACTACTGAATGCACGAAAAACCAATTGTGTTAAGTTTTCCCTACCCAATGTACCCAAAACCCATAATGGACTGGAACTAGATGGGAAACAATTAGAATTAATGAAATCAGCTACTTTTCTTGGTCTAACAGTAGACAATAAGTTACAGTGGGCGGACCATATCGGGACTTTATCTAATAAGCTCAGTTCGGCAATATATGCTATTAGGCGCATTAGACAGTTGAGAGATGTAGGCTAGGCTGGTGTATTTCGCATATTTCCATAGCCTTATGTCTTATGGTCTGCTACTGTGGGGATCAGCGGCGCATATGAAATCTATCTTTATTGGAATATTGGATTTAAAATATTGAATATTGGATTGGATTGGAAAAGCATACTACAAAATTAGCGATTTCATTGAAGACACAACAATAGACTGGAAATGATCCTCTCTGCATATGCATTTACTGGCTTTATAGATATTGTATTTCTAGATAACTATTGTAGAATGATGTTGAAAAAATGATACCTGACTGAGTTTCTTGTCGGTTCTTCTTAGTATTCAAGTTTTCTTTTCGAACCGAACTAAAGTAGATTTGACGTTCAAAAATACCTTGAATTTGGGTTTACTTGAATAAATTGATTTGACTTTTGACTTGGACTTTGAAGATAAAATTCAGAAAAAACGACATAATTTGCAGTAATTTTCCTTTACGGCGTGGTACCTTTTAGTTACCACAAACAAACAGTCCGATTTCAACAACTTATTAGGTAATGCGATGATTAATATGCATGAGGCCCTCTTCAGTCTCCACGTGAGTCCGACGTGTATTTGCAGGTTTTTTACATCCATGCTGGTCCGAGAGAGACAAAAATATAAAATGTGTCACCTACTTAATTTTCTTGTACAGGTTATAAATATCGGTCAAGGGCCAAGGCTTAAAAAGTATAGGCGATAAGCAAGCATCCTAGTACTTTTATCCATCTGTAAAACCAAACTGTCAACAGTACGATCAAGATGTGATTTTGCCGTACCTTGATGATCTCTCCTTCCCCAATGGGAATTGCCGTAACTATATTTTGTTCATTTTATTTTTATTATTTTATTTTTAATGCTTTCGGGATTCTTTATTAAATCCTTAAACGTTGTAAAATATTTTGATTTTTGTAATTTTTACTCATGTACGAATCTTTATTATAGGTTCAACAAAAATAAATTTAACTGTATTTGGGGTCTTACACCGTCTTTCTCTAGTACATAAAATGAAATTTAACGGCTTACGAGTTTTGCTACCCAAATTTTATTCGTTGTTTTATAGGGCGGCTTTATTTCGTCGGAAACTGCAGCTAAAGACAAAACGAGACGTTAACTCTTACCGTATACCCTTGACTATTCGTGTATTTGGTTTTAAATTGCAATTTACCTTGAAAATTCTAAAATATTGTCCTTGTTTTCGCCTTACCCGGGTAAAGTTAACAGGACGAGTTTGCTTGGGCATATAGGTTTGAAATACCGTAATAATGACGTTTCATGACGTCATTATTTTTATACAAAACAATGTACTTAATTTGCATCATTCACAAGTCATAATAATTAATATTTTGCATTCATTTAAACAAAAGTATATTAAGTACCTACCATATATAGTTCCATTTAAAATCAAAATATTAAAAGTGTTTTATGTATTTAATAATACTGATGACTTTTTGCATACTAATTCTACGTATCGATGTTTATTAGTTAAGTCATTAATACTTAATATAAAAGTGCATTAATATATATAAAATATATAATATTTTATTGTTTCCACCGACATATAAATGTGCAATATATTAAAATATATAACATATACCTATAAGTACATTCAATATACGTCTACAGAAAGTTTTAATGTGCTATGTGATATTTAAAGTAAGAATTTTTTTTTAAATAAAATTAATATTGAACACACTTTTGACTTAAGTTTTAAGCTTAGACTTTATAGAACTGGTGTAGGTGATGGCCAGAAACATGTCAATAGGTACATAATATGTCATCCAACCTTACCATCCATTAATCGAATTTATGATTTTGTTGCCTCTTCATGCACTGTTTGTGAAATGGTTTTACGCAGTAGTTATATTCAGAAATCGGTTTGGAAAGTTTTTTTATACGTACGTTAAAAACTTGAGCAAAGATTTTCGGTTTCAGTTTGGCTTTATCCAAGTTTGGAGTGATTCTTGACCGTTTTTTTATATTACTACGTGTTATACTTTCATTACTTTCACATTAAAAAAAATGAGCGGAAGGGACGACCCCAAATAAAACATGTAGCCCTAACGTAGCGATTTGCCTAATGTTTGTAATAATAAGTACATAATACACCTGAAATCAACAGCTAACCGCAAAACCTTTGCTCGCCGTGTATTTAAATAATATCCATTGTAATTCTTTTGAATATATCTTTTATTTAAATATACTTTTCGAATAATAATGAGCGTATATTAAGGCTGTTCACTGTCGTCATTTCGCATATTTAAAAAATAAATTAATTGTTTTTGCCAGTAAACTTTTGCAATTTTATTCCGTAAATTTCATAATCCTTCACATCTTTCCTTATGACGTTTAAGCAAATGTAATACATAAAATGATTTCTATTTTAATATTATAAATAATCTATTCTAATTAATAGTCTCCTAATTTCATAGTTTTCAACCGACTTCCATAAAAGGAGGAGGTTCTCAATTCGGTTGTATGTTTTTTTTTAAATGTTTGTTACCTCATAACTCCGTCATTTATGAAGCGATTTGGAAAATTCTTT
Source organism: Zeuzera pyrina (assembly GCA_907165235.1). Classification (NCBI taxonomy): domain Eukaryota; kingdom Metazoa; phylum Arthropoda; class Insecta; order Lepidoptera; family Cossidae; genus Zeuzera; species Zeuzera pyrina. The sequence goes on along the minus strand of OU015620.1, from coordinate 21,748,315 downwards.
TTTTGTTTAAAAGGATACACTTCCAGATTGGTCCCATTGAAATTTCACTGGTATTGAAGCTTTGGTTTCGAAGATACACCAAATAACGCGACCTGGTTATAACCTTTATTCATTTATATTGACGATTCTCTTGTATGTCATTTGTTAACTATCGTTGTACCCACATGGTATAATGGTAGTAGGGGGAGGATATAAATTGGCTGTAATATAGTAAATTCAGTCGGTAGAATTAGTCTTGTGGCGGACAGAGAATACGGCTGGTGGCTGTCGTCTTCGGATTGTAAGAACACTGCTAGGGTGTAATTATGATGCAACTTTTACACTGTTCCTTTATAACTGATTGATATTGATATGATATTATATTGATGATATTCATAATGGCCATAATGGGCAATAATATCCCATGTTCGATCTGATCGCATCTTTTATTGTGAAAGTCTAGGGTTTGTGTTCCTCAATGGAATGGAAGTTAACACATTGCGCTCCACAAATAGAAAATAAACTAATTGTAGACTTGCCCTAGATATTTATTTACGCCAAGGTCACTCAAAAGAGAGAAATAAAAAAACTTTTATAAAAAAATTAAATCGAGTTCAAAAAAGAACACTGAAAAGTATGAATAAACCCTTACTAATCAAAACTTAAGTACAAAAATAACTTTATAAATACGATACAAATACCCATATATTTAAATTTGACAGTTATTGAAGTCGGTGCCAAATCAATGTTCGACAACAGAAAGTCTATTAGTTTAGTAGGCTTGGCACCGACTTCAGTAACTGTCAAATTTAATTATATGGCTATTTGTATTGATTAGTAAGGGTTTATTCATACTTTTCAGTGTTCATTTTTGAAGTCGGTTTAATTTTTTTATAAAAGTTTTGATAAAATGTAGTCGAAGCATTAGCTTCTTTTTAATCTTTTGTGTTGACATCTATGTACGAACGCGACTCCAATTGCGTTTTATCGTCTAATAGTACGAATTTTAGAGTCTACGACTATTTTCGTGACCTTAGAATTGCATCCTCAAGGTCAAGGTGGACCCGTTAGGCAAGAAACCGCGACCCTTTAAAGTCGAGGTCAAAGGTTTTTCTATTTCATCTTGATTGTGGTTCGCCTTTTACATGACCAAATTTCTTGTATATACAATATATTTTTTTCTCTTTTGTAGATTTCACTAAATGAGGTATGTTTTCCATTACAATAATATAGTCGTTCGATAATATATTTAATCGTGAAATTCTTATTGTAAGTTTGTGTATGTGTGTGTGGGCTTTTTTCTTTTTTAAATGTTATTTTTTATATTTACTGCGCATTGCTTCTGTTTCTCCGCATTGGACCTTATATCAAAATAACATTTTTGGTTTCGAAACCATATTTCAAGTATTGAAAAGTATTTACATAAACCGCGTAAGATTAAAACACAGACGTAGAAGAAATTTGAAACTAATTTCACTTTTCTACTTTCACTTTTCTACGGAGTTTATAATCTCTTAGTTTTAGTTTAAATAATATTTTCGATTTATACATTTTTTACAATAAAATTCATAATGGGGGTACAAGTTGTATTCTAATCGATATAAGATTTTCGATAGCAGTTATTGAGGTTATATGTTTCAGTGCGCCCTTTAATCACGAAATACAATTAAAATGGTGAACCAAGTTAACAGTTACTCGATAAGAGAATTTCATTATCTTAGATTACGCTGTGATTAATTAAATTTGTTTATAATATCAACACAGTGTTAGTGATCAAACATGTTAGCATTATTGTATTTTACGGTTGTAATAACATGATTATATACATATGAACAGTTGTTTTACTTATTTGATGCTATTATTTTCGATGTAAGTATATTTTATCGAATACTTCAGTGATACAGAAATAACTCTTATTCTTTTTTAAATCGAAGTTTTGTCTAATAATATTTACGATTGGACAGGAGTTACCGACTTGTTTATTAGCTAATTTAGTTACTTTATATTATTATTTTTGATGTAAATATATTTCTACATAAAATTTTATTGTGTTATACGATATATAAAATAAGACAAAGGTTTTTTAAAATCAACTTTGACTTAAGTTTCGATTAATCACGCTGCTCTGATGATTCTTATCCACATTATTAACTCTTTATTATTGCTAATAAACAGTTGTACTACTGTTTTAGACTTAAATATATTTCTGTTGAATGTTCCAACTGTATAATATGTAAAGGCACCGTATTTATAACAATCAAATGACAGCGGGTTTGACTCCAGTCTCCTCTAACATTAATAACGCTTGATAAGAACATGTTATGACTAGAAAGCAGGAAGTAGCACACTTTAAAACAAGTCTTCAGTTTAAACTGTCGCTAAATGTTAGTTTTTAAGTCAGGCAAAGGTCTTATTAGCGACTGATAAATATTACGGTTTGGGATTTTTTTATATTTACAGAAAATTTATTTATACGTCATGTCATAAGTAGGTACTATCAGTGTTGTTTTTTACATTGAGGTAAAAATGGAATAAGAAACAGAGTTACATTTATTGACGTCGATAATACGAGGGTGAGTGGCACTGTACAATAAACTATACCTACTAATAGTATAGCCGTTATTTGCTTTTTACACGGAAAATATTTGAAACGCGGAAACTGTGACGTAAGAAATTGATTGTAGCTTATCGTATTTGATCGCTCTTTATTCTTCGTGTTTCCCTATTTCGTATAGCGTGCAAAAATTCAACTAATTTTTGGGTCCCAGGTGTCGTAAAATAAACAAGTGGCACAATCACACTGCATCAAGAGTACACGATATTTTCATTACGTAGAATTAATAACAATGAAACTTCAAGCAATTTTCTTGAATTCGATAATAATAGTATCATAGTATGTAAAGCTACGTGTAATCATTTCATTTTAAAAGTTATATAGATACATAATGTACCTAATGAAAGTTGCTCAAAATAAAATCGACTGGCCCACAACTCTTGTACAACATTAGGTTACATGTACCACATAGGCCTACAAGAAAACCCAAAAATCTGTACATCCCCGCGAGTTCGAGAAATTACAGAAAGCACTCATTTTTCCATAGAGTACCCAAATATTTTAACGAATTATCCAACCAAAGCATTGACCTATTTAATACAGATCCCTACAAATTAAGAGACATTTTATCTCAGGCATGGTTTGACGCGATTCTCTAACAGAGTTGACAAGAGTAAAGTCTTGTTTTCTTTTAAAGTTTATATCTTTTAAACATGTATTATCATCATTTTATTTTTTATTTATTTATAAGTTATAATTTTATATAATAATTAATAGTAAGTACTTAGTTGCAATATGCGAAAACATGTAGTTGGCTACTAGATTTATATGTATGTTTTGTCTTTTAGCTTTATACAGCTGTTTGTTTTCCAAATAAAACAAAATAAAAAAAAATAAAATAAAATAAAAAATAATGTATATAGGTGTTAGAATATATTCACGAAAGAAGATAGAACTGCAGGAATATTATAATATTTTTATTTTGTTGCATTCTTTTTTAATTTTGTTATGTACAAGGCATTACAATTATGTAGTGTTCTGTTTTTATAGCAGAATATTAATGTTGTTCGGTTATGGCTCAATTAGACCGAAGCTTAGTTACCTATCATACTATGACATGAACTAACATTATCGCAGATTACAAAGTGTATAATCAAAAATTTAATAAAAAATTAAACGGACTTCAAAAAAAAATCAGTAAAAAGAACGAAATGACTATCCTTTACTAATCAAAACCAAAGTACAAAAATAATTTTATAAATACGATACAAATACCTATGTAATTAAATTTGGCAGTTACTTAAGTCGGTGCCAAGACCTACTAAACTAATAAGACTTCCTGTTGTTGCACATCGATTTGGCACCGACCACAATCACTTCAGTGATTGTAAGCAATTTTTTTTAAGTCTGCTTAATTTTTTTATATTTTTTTTTAATTTCTACCTTTTGAGTGACTTTGCCTAAATAAATATATAGGGTTTTAACTTCTTTTCTAATTTCTAACATACAAGAGAATCATCAATACAAATAAATAAAGCTCATAGACAGTTCTGGTTATTTGGTATTATTTGATGTATTTTTGAAAATTGAACCAATCTGGAAGTAGGTATATCCTTTCAAATAAAATAATAATTTTCTAAATCGGTTTATAAATAACGGAGTTCTTAGGTAACAAACAAAAAAACGAATAAAAAATAAAACCGAATTCAGAACCTTCTTTTTGTGAAGTCTGTTCAAAATATTTTAGTCTGACAAATGGCATGTTTTGAGAATTCATAATTGCCTGTTGATATAAATAATAATGCTTAATTATTGAAACTTTATCAAGAATCATTAAGTGAAAGTGAACTTTACCAAAAATTGTTAGGGGAAAAATCATTAACTGCTTTCTATTACTTAAAGCATAGTTAATGGTGTTTGCCTATTGTTGAGTAAAGTAGGCAACATTCGTAATCACGATGATACCATTTAAGAAATAAGATGTCATTTCGCGGAAATCTGTCTCATATGTACCTACTACATTTTTTGTGTTACATATTTTTAGCGTTGAGAAGTGTACCCCATATCTATAATAAAGTACCTTAGTTTACATATTTGAAAAAGTAGTTTAGATATGTTTATCTGTAAGAAATACAGATAAAAATATCTAAAGTGAGCAAACAAATAAAGTAAGACAATGTATCGTCTAATGTTCATTTATTTTTATATATGTCTACATTCTTGTTCAATTTCCACGTATCCAAATGATTATTATAACATTCCATACAAAATTATATAAAAAGCACCATTGTATAATGTTAAACATTTTTAAGTTTTGTACCACTCAAACTAAATTATGCATTTATTTGCGTGTGCTCTTTCGGAATATGTAACACGTAAATAGGTAGATTTTGCCAATCCGTGCTGCATCTGTCATAGCAAATATGTAGTGAATTACACCAACGCTCGTAAATCTCGTCGGATTAATATCGTTTGACGACTGCCGCCTGCGTTTGGAGTCAGATTAACTGAGTGTACGTCACCTATAATGTTGAGTAACGTAGTAAGCGTGAATAGGTATGCTTGTGACAGCAAATACTCTTAATTTTAGTGCTCTTATTAGAGAGGATACCCCTCTCTAATAAGAGGACTAAAATTAAGATTGTAATAGTTTGTAGGGATTGCGTTCTGCTCCGTATTTTTGCTACATAAACATACCTACTACAGTTTTTAAAATCGTTTTCCTTACCGATATATACGTTTGTACATACATACATATCTTCACGCTGTATCTAACGGGGTAGTCAGAGAGAACGGAGCTCCAGGAGTCGCGGTTCTTACATATCTCTTTCACTTCCTCAAATCTCATCATTCGCCTCACCCTTTTTCGGCTAAGTATGCGAGTGCTTTTGACGTTTCCGTCTGCTAACACTGGCTATTTGATCTTCGTAAGTCAGCCTTGGGCTTCCTTGGCTTCTTTTAGCCCTCACTTTGTGAATACGTTAGTGAATGAGATTTTACCTAATTAAATTTGTTCGTTAGGAATCTGCAAAGCGTGTAATGAAAATAATTGTTGTCAATATCAAAAAGTACTTTATAATTGAACGAAGATTATATTTCATATCTGTTTAAAAGGATAACTTTATGCAGATGTCAAACACACAATAGGTATATTTTAACGTTTTCTTATTATTTATTTTTATTAGAAATAGCATACAGAATACTAATAAACTGGCGCATAGTTTAAATTGCCATTGACTAACATGTCGACGACTACGACGCTTTAGCTGTAAGATATTAATTAAATATAATGGCGGGTTACCGTGGGTTTCGAAAGTGTATTAATATTACAAGAAACAATAAGACAGTTGTAAAAGGATTTGTAATTCGGTGAACGAGAAAGGGACGGGACAAAGGAGCTATTAAGTAAAGTTTAGGGTTGGAATGAAAGTAGTAAATCCAGTGTGCTCTATATTAGAAGAGACACGCACTGTGTCGTGTGAACGTAGCGGTACAAATATCGTATTTAATCAACTAGTACCTTTACTCGGTATCTTATAAAAAAAAATAACAAAAAAGGCTGACCACAGCTGCTTGCAAAGCTGAATTGCAGGTCCGAACCCGCTAGTGAGCTAAATCAGATAACCTGACTCACCAGTACATATGACACACATATAAAGCGTGTAAATAGTTATGTACATAGCTGCATTTGTTTATAATTTATTATACGCATGTAAGTAAATAATATCTAAGTGTCAAGACTAAAAACACATAGGCACAGATTGTATTAAACGTATGTTGCTACTTATTACTGTACGCTTTTAGTTTGTCTAGTGCGTATAAATTTATAAATTGGTGTATGAAAATGCTACCCGAAATCAAACTCGGGCAGGAGACAGGTGACGCCAAATACAAATGTAGGAATGCGCTTATAAATCGTGCAGGATTGAGTGAAACAGACGGTACCGTACCTAAGTTTAGGCTGTGTTTTCACTACGGGATTGGATTAATTGAATGTTGTAGTGTTGAAAATCCTATAGGATAAATAATAAAAATTTATAAATACGGTACGGTACGATATACACGTACGATATATATACGATATATCGTACGTATATAAGGATATTAATATATATTTTCTGTTTAATAAATAGATATAAATTGTTGCAACCTTTTTAAACATTGATAAGCCTCGAATTACTACTGGAATAAATAAAAAATTAGCGGCTTACAGCGTGAAGATATTTTATGTTATGTTTCTTTTCATCTTTCAATTAAAGAATCTACCGACTGTATGCAGCCCATTATGACGGGCAAGTAATTTCTTTTTTATATCCTACATATTGAAATTTGTAATCTACACAATTATGTATAGCTATATATAGGAAACTGGGGTCGAATACGAACAATTTTTTCCAAATTCATTGTCGAATGAAAGTTAATGAAGAGTCAAATTAAATAATTGGTGTCTTGTAAACTCTAACACAATTTTCAAAACAGATCGAAAATATTCAGGAATTCGACCTCGGTTAAACAAAATAAATGTTTAGGAACATTATTATTTATAGGTCTTAATCAGCTAACAAATTACTAAAAAAACGATTGTATAAAAAGATAACATACTTAATTACATTACCTAAGATAGTTTTTTATAAACTTTTGGTACCTGTCAGTGAAGACTAAATTTAAAATGGTCTGCAATCAATTTTGATTTTTGATCGACATGAATTTTAACATTGTGCGAGCCTAGAATAACCCATAATTTTAACCATAACGTAAAAAATAAAAAGTACATTGAGTGATGATACGAGTTTTTTTTATAGTCGTGATTCGATCTCTGAGATTCCAATTCATTTTACAGAGTTTAGAATCTTGTCATGACAAGAAACGTTGAAAAATTTAATTTGAATTTGTAACATTTATTTAATTTAATATTTCATATTGTTTATACAAGAGTTACATGTAGTATAAATAATAAAACTTTTCTGATTCTACATTTAAGTTAATAGCTGGAAAATCTTGCAATACTTTCCATTTAAAAGGGCACTTTTAAAAACTTGTTCAGTTTCACTTCGCATTCCAATTAAACTAAAGTTTTCCCACGTTATCTTGTCGCTCTGTATTCTTTTGTCTGAGATACTAATTTTTATTATTCATAGCAGTGAATTTTTACGAGGATTTCAAACTTCCTTGGGGAGGGCTAATCCGCGGATACGCCACGAATTACTTCTGGAATAAATTTAAAATTGCGGCTATATCACGAGGTGCTTGTACCTATTTATTCTTTATCTCAGAGATTTTTGTGTGACTGCGTTTATTATTCATTTTCTAAGAAGACTGAACCTGGATCTCCAACGTTAATTTATTTAATTTTATTTTATTTTTAGTGTTCCCGTTCCTTAGCTAAAATGGCAAAAATGGATCCCTATATTTCCGTCACGATTGTCTGTCCGTACACTGAAAAAATACTTTAGTTCAATCCCGAGGGTTGATCTGTTGTTTCATATAATCAACGAAAGTTCACTAAAGTATTAGTTAGTTTAGTTTAAGAGTATGCTGATGGTGTCCATCGGACCTACCTTAGTTAATATTACTTAACAAATTTGCTAATTACGCAAAACAGTTTTGTAAATATTTCAACATTTTAAGTTTATTGAAATCAACAATTTCCGTGTGTTACTCCGAAATTAACAAGTGAGTTTAGTAAAACTATTGTACAACCAACTAAATCATTTTTCAGTGTACGTCACAGTTAATTTATTTCGTCATTTTTACGTCTACAGCATATCTACAAAGTTCAAATTTGGAGCAGAAACGTAAATTGATAATCTGAAACCAGAATAACAATATAACTGACCACATCCGTATAAAATTTTGTTTTAATTTTACACAAATTCTATATTACTTTTCGATTCTACTTTAACATAACATAACATATCTTCACGCTGTATCCCCAACGGGATAGTCAGAGAGGACGGAGCGCCAGGAGTCGCGGTCCTTACACACCTCTTTCGCTTCCTCAAATCTCATCATTCTCCTCACACAATTTCGCCTAGGTATGCGAGTGCTTTTGATATTTCTGTCTGCTAACACTCTGGCTATTTGATCTTCATAAGTCAGCCTTGGTCTTCCTTGGCTTCTTTTACCACTCACTTTCGCTCTGTATATTTTCTTCGTCAGTCTTTCATCACTCATTCTTTCCATGTGCCCGAACCATCTAAGCATTCCTTTCTTCATTTTTATAATAACATTGTTGTGCAACCCTGTCATACTGCGTATCTCATCATTGCTTATCCTGTCAGCAAGCGTGACACCGCACATATTTCTGAGAGACCGCATCTCCACAGCATTTAACATACTTTCACTCGATTTTGGGCATATCCAGGCCTCACTACCGTACAACAAAGTTGGCACCAACACCGCATTGTGGATGGCCATTTTAGCAGTGTTAGATATATTCACACTACCCACTAATGCGGACAGAGCACCGTTCACTTTATTGCCAGCTGCTACCCGTCTCTCCACATCCAACTCACATCTTCCATCCCTTGAAAACGCACTCCACAGGTACACAATTTCATTCACCTGTTCTAGACATTTTCCATTTACACAAATCACACATTTCGTTTGAACCACTTCTCTTTCAAACACCAGAACCTTAGTTTTGTTCACATTCATTTTTAATCCTTTTACTTCACAATCTTCTTTCATGCACGTGACTAGTGTCTGCAACTCTGCTTCTGATGGTGCTATTAGCACAGCATCGTCAGCGTACAATAAGCAGTTTACCACTGTGTCACCACATCCCATACCACTCATATTACCTTTCAATCTCTGGAGGCAACTGTCCAAATACAGCACGAATAGCCAGGCAGACATCACGCAGCCCTGTCTGACACCCGAACAGACTTCAAACCAGGGCGACATGTCACCGTCTATCCTTACACAGGCTCTGTGGTCTCGATATAATGACCTCACAGCCTGCAGTAAGGAGCCCTCCACGCCATATTCAGGCAGAAGACTCCACAATTTCTTCCGCACTACTCTATCGAATGCTTTCTCTAGAAACCGAAACCTTCCCACGATAACGCGAAGCGAGAAAATCTGATTCATACAACCCCTACCGTTCCTGAATCCACCTTGCGCCTCCCACAAATATCTTTCTGAAATAATAGCAATTATCTCTACCAAAATATTAATTTAATAATATATCAGTTATGTTGTCACACTGTAATTTTGTTTCCTTTTATTGATAAATTGATTGTTAAGAATATTACGACAGATTTATTTGGCCATTAGTCCCCCAAATCAATAAAGTCGTTTTCCAGAATCTGTTTTTGTTTTCCTTATATTTTATTAGCATATGTGTATAGCATGTGGGTATATGGGTATAGGCATATGGGTATATAGTTGATAATTTTTTATACTCAAAGCCAAAAAGTTATTCACCTTTTCTCAGTAAGAAAGTTATGTAATGTTAGTTTCTTTTTCAGGAAGTATTGAGTCTTTCCAAACAGAATTTTTTATTGGGATTATTGAGATAGTTTTTAGTCAAGTTTCAAGTTTAGCTTCTAAAGGTAGCGGTTTTTTGCCGATTTTGTTACCGACGAGAAAAAGGAGGATGTTCTAAAGTCGACGCGTATATTTTTTTATCTACTCATCATACAAAGCCACTGATATAAGTATGTAGATTTACATATACATACATAAACTGGAGTGCTATTCACAACTTCATTTCATCGGATGAAACATCGGATGAACGCATCGTTGATAACATCGATGAAAAATTACATCGGTTGTTCGCTAGGATTTTCCTACGATGTAACAGCCAAGGAGTTGGCAGCAAAAACTTTTTACAACCTACACATGTGGTAAAAATGAAATTTAATAGTATAATATAAAAACAAATTTGTTTTTAAAATTGTTCTGATCATTCCGATGATGTTTAAATACAAAACTTATTTAAAATGTAAAAATACACGTATAAATATTTTAATGAATGTAATGTTACAATTATATGAATCAAACTAAATACCAACTCCCGGTTCATTCATTTTATTACATACGGAGACGTCATTCGTCAACTTGTCAGTTGTCAATAACTTTTCAAAATGGCGTCGTGATGCCCAATTAATATCGTTAGGTACTCTCTTCACTTACCTTTATATTATTTAAGCAACGGTGTTGTACAGTGATCTCATATTCGTGAAATAAATGGGGCTAAAGATTTCTCAAGGAATTAATGTGACTAAAACTGCAGTTCATGGACATTTATGGTGATTTTGGTGATCGAAGACGCCTACGAATCCTACAAAAACCTACAAACTATCCATTTGTTTCTGTTAAAAAAAATATAAATAAATGTGAGACTTAAGAGTTAATGCCATTTATAAGTAAGTATTGTAGAAGTTAGGACAAAAATGTGTTTCATATTTTGCTGTAATAGCCAACTAAACATTAAACAAAAAGTGCGGGAAACTGCATTCTCTGTAATTTGTCATGTTTTTGTAAAACTACAGCTTAAAGGTGTTTATTTTAATATTTCAGTGGGAATGGATGAAAAGAGAGGCAGTGTCAAGTTCTCATACAAAGAAATAACCAATATCCACTTATCATTTTATGTATTATCATGATGTAAAAAAATAGAGATGATTACAAAGAGAAATGTTGATGCAGTGAATTGTTAAAATGTATTTTGAAGTGTAAACCTCGATCAAAAGAAAAAGAAATGATAATGTACCTGCCTACCATGTGCCTGTGAATTACAAACTACCTATGAATTACAAAAAAGTTATAATAACTGGTATAGGTTATATTTATTTATACTTTTATGTATATAAATAGGTTTCTAAAACTTTGTGCTATTTTTGAAATACTATAGAAGTCATGTTACAAACAATTATTATCAATCTTATTTAATATAAATGTAATAAGTAGCTATTAAACTTTGCATTATGAAATAAATACACTAATGATATCTACTGATCTACTTATTTTGTACCTGCATACTTTTTATTATAATTGAGGTTCATAAGGTAAAATTTATAAACGAGGTACATTTTTTTTATTCTTTTAGTTCTCCAAATTATATCTCCATAAAATTATACACAATGTTTTCATACATCTTACCTGGGTACTTCTATACTTTCTGTAGGTAAATAAGTATTAATAATTCTAAAAATAGTAGTTACTCCTATCAATCATTCTCATCGTTAGTGCCATAGAATAAATTACTTATAAATTATATCAGGAATTAAATTAAAAGACAGTAGGTATGTACGTGCTCTTGCTTTTAATAAATCTTTAATTATTATTTAACAATCAATACAAAATTTTCTGTGACTAGAAAAGTTGTGGAAACTTGTACAAAGCTGTGTTGAATGCTATGATTTCTCAGTTCTTACTTCTCAACAACAATGATAAAATTGTAATCAGTAGCTGTATCCATATGTATCTGTAAGAAAAAAAGTTGCATAAAATTCATTACCTAAATAAAATTAATGTGCAGCTATTACTGCTATTAAAAGCTATTATTATTAAGCTATTAAAAGTTACTGTTTCTAATAATCAATTCAACTGAATTTTAATTCATTGCTGGTCAATATTTAAAAGAAAAAAGACCATTAATTTGTTATTCTTCTGAGTCATACCACTAATACAATTCAGAAAATGTACATACATGTCAACATTTTATTAGAAATGTACATACTTATTATATTACATACAGCTACAGCTCTATTAATATGATTAATGTTAATACTAACTTCCTTAAAAAGGTTCCTGTCTGTACATCATAAATAAACAATACTGTTGTGATTTCATTTACCTATACATAAATACTTACAAAGGTGTGTAGTTCTAAAACTTCATGGTTATGAGTTCTTATTTAGTTTTAGAATATGTACATATTACAATAAAAGTGTCCATACTCACATTTCGTGGACATTGTATTTACTGGATATATCCATATTTTAAGTCTGTATGCTGTATGTCTGCTGGTGCATGACATACTTAAGTGATGACGTACAGCATACAGTATCCATTGTAACCCTATGATTCGAAATATGTTGTTTACAATTCCTGAGGTTTTTTAAATATATTATCTACCTATCACACACGACATCGAAACGTTTCAAATACTTTCTTACGAGGGATTTAGATTTATTACATCAAAGAAGAAATGGGTATTAACAAAAATCAGGCAAAAATCATCAATTAGTGATTACTTGCTCAGTGTCATAAATTGTTTTTTCTATTTGAGAGGGAAGGCAAAGGGATCTACGCCCACAAAGCCGATGTCTTTAGTAAGAAATAAAATGACAATACATACAAAATACCTTTCTGCAATAAAATAACTAGCAACCAATTTCATAAAATAATAATACTGTATTACTAGGTGTCTCTCTTTATAGCAAGGATTAATCTTTTAATAAGAATGAGATAATAAATATAACAGAATAAATGAGACAAGTTATGAGACCAAATAAGGTCTCATAATCTATGGTAAATAGTAATGGGTAGGTATTTATGTATTTCTCGTTCATACGTACTTATACGATAGTTTCACGTTGTATTGCAGACGGAGTTGCCAAGCAAAGCGGTCATTGAATACTTCTTCCACCTTATCAAATCTTATTACCTGTCTATGCATTATTCTTCTCACACACTCGCCTAAGTTATGCAAGTGCTCTTAATATTGCTGTTATTTGTAATACTAATAACGGGTATTTACTATTTGAAAGAACGAATGTTATAAGTAGTATTTGTTAGAGCGTTTTTTCATTGGCTGACACGATAACGATATATCGTCGCAGATGCAGACTCATCGATATCGGGGCACAGAAATCTATGGAGCGACGCTTTTTCACTAAACGACGCGACCCCGATTTATCGTCGCCGGCGATCGGCGACGACATGTCAGTACTAGGGAAGGCGATCTGAGATCGATTAATCGAAGAATCGATTATTTCGACCATATAAATCTTTAATCGATATTTTGTAGTGAATCGATTCCGTGAATCGATACTTTACCCTTTAAAATCGAGATCTATCGAGAATCGAGTCTAGGTGGTGCGTGTCTAGGTGGTGCGTGTCTAGGTTAGGTTAGGTTAGGTTAGGTTAGGTTAGACACGCACCACCTAGACGCATACCACCTAGACACGCTCCACCTACACACGCACCACCTAGACACGCACCACCTAGACTGGCACCACCTAGACACGCATACCACCTACACGCATACAACCTGCACACGCACCACCTAGACACGCACCACCTAGACACGTACCACCTAAACACGCACCACCTAGACACGCACCACCTAGACACGCACCACTTAGACTGGCACCACCTAGACTCGCACCACTTAGACACACACCACCCAGGACACGCACCACCTAGACACGCACCACCTAGACACGCACCACCTAGACACGCACCACCTAGACACGCACCACCTAGACACGCACCACCTAGACTGGCACCACCTAGACACGCACCACCTAAACACGCACCACCTAGACACGTACCACCTAGACACGCACCACCTAGACACGCACCACCTAGACACGGACCACCTAGACACGCACCACCTAGACACGCACCACCTAGACACGCACTACCTAGACATGCACCACCTAGACTGGCACCACCTAGACTCGCACCACCACCTAGACACGCACCACCTAGACACGCACCACCTAGACACGCACCACCTAGACTGGCACCACCTAGACACGCACCACCTAAACACGCACCACCTAGACACGTACCACCTAGACACGCACCACCTAGACACGCACCACCTAGACACGGACCACCTAGACACGCACCACCTAGACACGCACCACCTAGACACGCACCACCTAAACATGCACCACCTAGACTGGCACCACCTAGACTCGCACCACTTAGACACACCACCTGCACACGCACGACCTAAGACACCCACCACCTAGACACGCACCACCTACACACGCACCACCTAGATACGCACCACCTAGACACGCACCACCTAGACTCGCACCACTTAGACACACCACCTGCACACGCACGACCTAAGACACGCACCACCTAGACTCGCACCACTTAGACACAGCACCTAAGACACGCACCACCTAGACACGCACCACCTACACACGCACCACCTAGACACGCACCACTTAGACACACACCACCTAAAAGACGCACCACCTAGACACGCACCACCTACACACGTACCACCTAGACACGCACCACCTACACACGCACCACCTAGACACGCACCACCTAGACACGCACCACCTGCACACGCACGACCTAAGACACCCACCACCTAGACACGCACCACCTAGACTCGCACCACTTAGACACAGCACCTAAGACACGCACCACCTAGACACGCACCACCTACACACGCACCACCTAGACACGCACCACTTAGACACACACCACCTAAGACACGCACCACCTAGACACGCACCACCTAGACACGCACCACCTAGACACGCACCACCTTGACACGCATACCACCTACACGCATACCACCTACACACGCACCACCTAGACACGTACCACCTAAACACGCACCACCGAGACACGCACCACCTAGACACGCACCACCTAGACACGGACCACCTAGACACGCACCACCTAGACACGCACCACCTACACACGCACCACCTAGACACGCACCACCTAGACACGCACCACCTAGACACGCACCACCTACACACGCACCACCTAGACACGCACCACCTAGACACGCACCACCTGCACACGCACGACCTAAGACACCCACCACCTAGACACGCACCACCTAGACTCGCACCACTTAGACACAGCACCTAAGACACGCACCACCTAGACACGCACCACCTACACACGCACCACCTAGACACGCACCACTTAGACACACACCACCTAAGACACGCACCACCTAGACACGCACCACCTAGACACGCACCACCTAGACACGCACCACCTTGACACGCATACCACCTACACGCATACCACCTACACACGCACCACCTAGACACGCACCACCTAGACACGTACCACCTAAACACGCACCACCGAGACACGCACCACCTAGACACGCACCACCTAGACACGGACCACCTAGACACGCACCACCTAGACACGCACCACCTACACACGCACCACCTAGACACGCACCACCTAGACACGCACCACCTAGACACGCACCACCTACACACGCACCACCTAGACACGCACCACCTGCACACGCACGACCTAAGACACCCACCACCTAGACACGCACCACCTAAGACACGCACCACCTAGACTGGCACCACCTAGACTCGCACCACTTAGACACACCACCTGCACACGCACGACCTAAGACACCCACCACCTAGACACGCACCACCTACACACGCACCACCTAGATACGCACCACCTAGACTGGCACCACCTAGACTCGCACCACTTAGACACACCACCTGCACACGCACGACCTATGACACCCACCACCTAGACACGCACCACCTACACACGCACCACCTAGATACGCACCACCTAGACACGCACCACCTAGACTCGCACCACTTAGACACACCACCTGCACACGCACGACCTAAGACACGCACCACCTAGACTCGCACCACTTAGACACAGCACCTAAGACACGCACCACCTAGACACGCACCACCTACACACGCACCACATAGACACGCACCACTTAGACACACACCACCTAAAAGACGCACCACCTAGACACGCACCACCTACACACGTACCACCTAGACACGCACCACCTTGACACGCATACCACCTACACGCATACCACCTACACACGCACCACCTAGACACGCACCACCTAGACACGTACCACCTAAACACGCACCACCGAGACACGCACCACCTAGACACGCACCACCTAGACACGGACCACCTAGACACGCACCACCTAGACACGCACCACCTACACACGCACCACCTAGACACGCACCACCTAGACACGCACCACCTAGACACCCACCACCTAGACACGCACCACCTAGACTCGCACCACTTAGACACAGCACCTAAGACACGCACCACCTAGACACGCACCACCTACACACGCACCACCTAGACACGCACCACTTAGACACACACCACCTAGACACGCACCACCTGCACACGCACGACCTAAGACACCCACCACCTAGACACGCACCACCTAGACTCGCACCACTTAGACACAGCACCTAAGACACGCACCACCTAGACACGCACCACCTACACACGCACCACCTAGACACGCACCACTTAGACACACACCACCTAAGACACGCACCACCTAGACACGCACCACCTAGACACGCACCACCTAGACACGCACCACCTTGACACGCATACCACCTACACGCATACCACCTACACACGCACCACCTAGACACGCACCACCTAGACACGTACCACCTAAACACGCACCACCTAGACACGCACCACTTAGACACACACCACCTAAGACACGCACCACCTAGACACGCACCACCTAGACACGCACCACCTAGACACGCACCACCTTGACACGCATACCACCTACACGCATACCACCTACACACGCACCACCTAGACACGCACCACCTAGACACGTACCACCTAAACACGCACCACCGAGACACGCACCACCTAGACACGCACCACCTAGACACGGACCACCTAGACACGCACCACCTAGACACGCACCACCTACACACGCACCACCTAGACACGCACCACCTAGACACGCACCACCTACACACGCACCACCTAGACACGCACCACCTGCACACGCACGACCTAAGACACCCACCACCTAGACACGCACCACCTAAGACACGCACCACCTAGACTGGCACCACCTAGACTCGCACCACTTAGACACACCACCTGCACACGCACGACCTAAGACACCCACCACCTAGACACGCACCACCTACACACGCACCACCTAGATACGCACCACCTAGACTGGCACCACCTAGACTCGCACCACTTAGACACACCACCTGCACACGCACGACCTATGACACCCACCACCTAGACACGCACCACCTACACACGCACCACCTAGATACGCACCACCTAGACACGCACCACCTAGACTCGCACCACTTAGACACACCACCTGCACACGCACGACCTAAGACACGCACCACCTAGACTCGCACCACTTAGACACAGCACCTAAGACACGCACCACCTAGACACGCACCACCTACACACGCACCACATAGACACGCACCACTTAGACACACACCACCTAAAAGACGCACCACCTAGACACGCACCACCTACACACGTACCACCTAGACACGCACCACCTTGACACGCATACCACCTACACGCATACCACCTACACACGCACCACCTAGACACGCACCACCTAGACACGTACCACCTAAACACGCACCACCGAGACACGCACCACCTAGACACGCACCACCTAGACACGGACCACCTAGACACGCACCACCTAGACACGCACCACCTACACACGCACCACCTAGACACGCACCACCTAGACACGCACCACCTAGACACCCACCACCTAGACACGCACCACCTAGACTCGCACCACTTAGACACAGCACCTAAGACACGCACCACCTAGACACGCACCACCTACACACGCACCACCTAGACACGCACCACTTAGACACACACCACCTAAGACACGCACCACCTAGACACGCACCACCTAGACACGCACCACCTAGACACGCACCACCTTGACACGCATACCACCTACACGCATACCACCTACACACGCACCACCTAGACACGCACCACCTAGACACGTACCACCTAAACACGCACCACCGAGACACGCACCACCTAGACACGCACCACCTAGACACGGACCACCTAGACACGCACCACCTAGACACGCACCACCTACACACGCACCACCTAGACACGCACCACCTAGACACGCACCACCTAGACACGCACCACCTACACACGCACCACCTAGACACGCACCACCTGCACACGCACGACCTAAGACACCCACCACCTAGACACGCACCACCTAAGACACGCACCACCTAGACTGGCACCACCTAGACTCGCACCACTTAGACACACCACCTGCACACGCACGACCTAAGACACCCACCACCTAGACACGCACCACCTACACACGCACCACCTAGATACGCACCACCTAGACTGGCACCACCTAGACTCGCACCACTTAGACACACCACCTGCACACGCACGACCTATGACACCCACCACCTAGACACGCACCACCTACACACGCACCACCTAGACACGCACCACCTAGACACGCACCACCTAGACTCGCACCACTTAGACACACCACCTGCACACGCACGACCTAAGACACGCACCACCTAGACTCGCACCACTTAGACACAGCACCTAAGACACGCACCACCTAGACACGCACCACCTACACACGCACCACATAGACACGCACCACTTAGACACACACCACCTAAAAGACGCACCACCTAGACACGCACCACCTACACACGTACCACCTAGACACGCACCACCTACACACGCACCACCTAGACACGCACCACCTAGACACGCACCACCTGCACACGCACGACCTAAGACACCCACCACCTAGACACGCACCACCTAGACTCGCACCACTTAGACACACCACCTGCACACGCACGACCTAAGACACGCACCACCTAGACTCGCACCACTTAGACACAGCACCTAAGACACGCACCACCTAGACACGCACCACCTACACACGCACCACCTAGACACGCACCACTTAGACACACACCACCTAAGACACGCACCACCTAGACACGCACCACCTACACACGTACCACCTAGACACGCACCACCTAGACACGCACCACCTTGACACGCACCACCTAGACACGCACCACCTAGACACGCACCACCTAGACACGCACCACCTAGACACGCACCACCTAGACACGCACCACCTAGACACGCACCACCTAGACACGCACCACCTATACACGCACCACCTAGACACGTACCACCCAGACACGCACCACCTAGACACGCACCACCTAGACACGCACCACCTAGACACGCACCACCTAGACACGCACCACCTGGATACGCACCACCTAGACACGCACCACCTAGACACGGACCACCTAGACACGCACCACCTAGACACGCACCACCACCACCGTACTAATTTTATGAAATTAATCATTTATAACATTAATTATAATTTAGTAATAAAATTCAATCCAAGAAAACAATTGCAATATTCATGGTAACCTCACCTTCGTCTGCAAACACTAACAGCAAAATGAACACTGCGTATAGAAAAGATATTGAAAATCGCTAAATTTATTCGCTCCTTTTCTACTATAAGTCTACCATCTTGATGTGAATTTCCATACTAAGCGTCTTCCTTCACAAAATTAGTTTTTTTCTTCAATAAAATTGCACGTAACTTTATGACACATGTATCATACGTTGAAAATAGAGTATATTTTAATTATTTTAAGAAAAACTTCCAAAACTTTAACTGTTCACCGAGAAAATAGCTTAACATCGTAGAACTCGTCTAATAGAAAGTAGCTTTTCGCTCGTGGATGTTGTTATACAATTTGACAGATCACAAGCGCGAGGATGTACGCAACGTTGCACGCGACGAAGTGTCAAAATTACATTTTGACAGCTAAAGTCGAGGTTGAGAACGAGAGGTTATCGGACTTCTCTTTCTCACAATTTTACATCCGTGAAGTTGTGAATGCCAATTTCATAAATTAGTATGGAAAATTCGTACATCGGATGTGATCATCGGATGCAAACAACCTTTGCGCATTCACAATTTAAAGCTCACGGATGTTTCATCCGATGCAAGGATGTTTACGTGTTGTGAATAGCACTCCTGGTTTTAACAAAAAAATTAGGAGAAATTTAACGAGAAATAAAAATTTAGTAAATTAATCAAGTAGTAAATATCTAGTTTTGCAATTTCCTTGGGAATGCCTCTTATTTTTTCTTGTCGGCCTGTCTCTTACTATTTCATTTTTTTAACGATACATAATTGTTCTATGAGGGCGCATCTAATAACGTTATTTTTTAGCTCCTATAAGTGATTGATAAGTTTTAAATACATAAATACTATTCTGAGGAATGTTAATTATAATAGTGAAAAGTGAAAACCGCATTCAAATCCTTTCAGTGGTTTTTGAGTAGAAAAAGTGACGGTCGTCCTTTGAATGCACGCGGGCGTCCCTTTGAATTTCTAAGAGATGAATTGACAGTTACGTTTGCATCCTTAATACTAGAGCTGAAAGCGACGGTGGTTTATTTAATGTCCGTCCGTCCATCGCTTTACATGTCTACTCTCGAGATTGTTCCAGTCATACAGACAGACAAAAGTGTGTCGGATTTTTTTTATATGTTAATATATAGACAGGTACCGGCGTAAATTTGTAACATCTCTTTTCCGTTGAAATTTAGAATAGGCGTTACAGAGAAATATGTTAGTAAGCAATATGTACAAAGTTAAATATTAAGTATAAATTTAAATGTTACGCCGCATTTAGTTCCGTTATTTTTGCTACCTTTTTAAAACTGCAAATTTAAAACGCTTATCTCAAAAGAGCCTACTCGCGATTATTCGCATTGAACGTATTTTTCACGCCATCCCGATTGTAATACTTTATATCTCTCTGCGTCGAATGCTAACAGCACGGATCAGTTGACGAATGCTAGGGATTTGTATGCCTTGTGTCTACTGAGACTAAAAATGCTACCATTATTTTCCGAGACGACGAAATAGCTGTAAGAGTAGCTCTTTTTTGGCCTTGTAAAGATAAATATGATAAGTACGGATTAACTTAAAATATGTGTACCTACCAGAGTTGGGAGGTATATGATAGAAAATTAGAACCAGTCTTCATTTCAGTAGGTGTTTAAATAGACAATAAAAAGGCAGACTCCGAGTTATGTGTGTCATGTACTTCAAAATTGAAGGAACCACAATAAGCCAAACCGTAAATGCGACACACATCAGATAAGCTATAGAAAACAGTGCTGCACACAATGATTTTATAATTAAAATTGGCAACTGATTGGTTTATTTGACTTAAATGTACCTATTTCGTAATTATAGGCAGGCATGTTTATTTCGGATGCTTCAATTTTGAATACACGATGCGGGGTCTATATTTTTATTACTATTTTATTATGTCTATGAATCTATTAAAATTTATGACCTCTTAGTCACTGAAAAATCAGACGTCTAGCGTTATTCGCGATGAAGTTACAGGGGGGTCAAAAGTGCCGTGAGTCGCTTCGAGAAAGGGATGGTACGGCTGTGCTCGACTTGCGGAGGCACTGCTGTGCCCTGAAATATTTTAAAGTACCTATTGAAATTCTAATAAAACCATGTTACTAACTTTTTAGTAATAAGTTATAGAGAGACGTACACTGTAAAGTTTTGCTGACATTGTCGAGACTCGAGTTGGTGTCAAAATGAACACAATCAGCAGTACTCACATAGAAATAAGGAACAAAATGAAACGACAAAACCGACGCCAAGGCGCCCAATTGACGTCCGCGCCCCCTTTGTATCATCACGGTGCCACCTCGACTGATCAGTGATCTTGATCAGCGCAATTACAGTTTTCGATTCCATTTTTTGGCGGGAACGGGAGAAGTGAAATTGACATTTTATGTAGATTTTCTGTTTTTTACATTTTTGGGAGTTTTAGTTAGTACAAAAGTGATAGTATATTGTGTTTTGAAGTTCCGTATAAGTGAAAAGAATGGAGTAGGTCTAAACAAACATGTGTAGCTGAAGTTCTCGCGCCCTTCCAAGAAGTCCTTTATAACTTCAGTAAAGCCTATACTATCACTTTACTGGAGGAGTTTTACGGCAAGAAAAAACTGATTTACTTGTGATTTTACTTATTAATACGTGACATTAGCAAATGCGCTAATTTGTGTGCCACACCATAAAGAAAGAAAGAAAGAAACTATTGTATGGAAAAATCAGTAGGTGCAATTAGAGAGTACCCGCAATAAAACGCCCACATCGACTCTTCAAAGTGTAAGCATCCGCAACCGACCTAGAGATTCTTAACTTCTTTTTCTTAATTGATTTACCAAATTTTTATTTCGGTTATAGAAGCTTAACAGTGATTTAATCTTCTTAATATACATTTACATATATATAAAATAACCGAAAATGAATCATTAGTTAGTTACGTATTCAAGACAGACCTTTTCTAATTATTAGGGGCAGACGTTAGGAGATATTAGTACATATAGGTAAGCTTGTCTAATTATAAATTATGAACACTGTTTTTAAACAAGTATTAAAATTAAGTATGTGTGTAAGAAATCTGATGACAAATTCACTATGTAGGTAACAAATATTAAAATACATTTTCTCTACACGACACATTTTCTTATACTTGGTGAAATATTTTTGGTGGAGATTTTTAAAAGAGACCTCTTTATTATTCATGAGTATTGCCGCAGCATAACGACTCTTGACTTCTTTAAACGGTACCTTAAACTTTTTTACTGATTTCACACAATTTTATAATTCAAAACGCGAAAAAAGTGAGTAAAAGTGACTTTGAAGGAAGTGCATAAATTATTTAACGCGTCGCATACGGATTTTGTCCAAGGATTAGTTGTTTATTCATTAGTTTATTAAGTAATATATTCATGGGTTTATGTACTGTACCTTCTTACCGTAATTTTATTTTTTAGGGTGCGAAGTGATGTAATACTTTGAGAAACTAACTTTGTCTAGTGTATGTCATAATTAATTTTAAAAGGTTTGTTATAAAGGTTATCCAAAAATCGTCTAAAAATAGTCGGAGTTGAAAATATTTTTAAAAATAATTTAATATGTCAAACTGAAAATTATTTGATGACATTGTGTGTAAAGTTTATTTTTCTAAGTAAAATAAGACTATTTATGTGATTTTCATTTTCTTTTATTTTTTAAATAAGTCAGAAGTAAGCAAAGTAACACCTGAGTCTATACAATACCATCTTTCATATGAAAAAAGGATGGAAAAGACTTTTTTGGATTTTTTTTTGCTTACATTGTAATATATATATCTTTTACTGGAGATACAATGTAAAATACTTTGTAATGGTGTACATATAATTTAAATTAGCGATAGAGTAACGATTTTTAATATATTTGGTAAAAGTGCACTTTGTGAACTGGTTGTTACTCATTCGGCTTAAAATTAGATTTTTGATTAAAACTTGTCATAGTAACACTCCCTTTAAGCATTAAATTGGATCATGTTTACTTAAATAACAAAATCCGAATAAAAAACCATTTAGTACGTTTTAAGCGATGCCTAAACAAACTGAAATTTGGATCCAGAGAAGTTAAAACATCCTAAACCAAATATTTAAAAAAACTTAAAATAAAACTTCAATGTATATCACAGTTGAACAAAAAAAATCTGTTTACTCTAAAAAGATACCTATGTGCACTTTAAAAAAAATCTCTGTACAGTAAAACACACACAGCGCACACAGATCAGATAAGTAGAAGAAAATATTATATTTTTTACCGAATCCGAAGGTAAATGACTTTTATGTTTAAAAAAACTAAAAAAAATGATCGTCCTATTACTGAGAGGTGTTTTCCTTGTGCGATTTAATCCATGTGTGCAATTTTCCACGTGTGGATATTTCTTGTGGGCTTATATAACATTGCGTTTTTTTCTGTGCGTTTATTTCCTTTGCGTTTTTTTTAATTGCGCTTTTTTCCGGACGGTAGTATGTACATATTTTATAAACTTATTTCATTCTTTTGAGAATTATAAAGTGATTGATTTCTAAATGAAGCTTCACAGGTACTCGGAAAATTGGTTAGACAAGTTTTTTTGTAACACAGGCACGTTTACTCTGTGATTGGATTTGATCAAAATCCGAGTCGTTATATTCAAGGATGATTGGACTAAAAGATTAGTTCGACTTTTTAGACGATTTTGGAAGTTATGGGAATTCTGAATTTATACTTAGGGTAATATGTTAAGGTTAAATCAGGTAAGATGTATTTACAAATATTTATATAAATAGGCACACATAGGTTACATTCTTGTTAGTTTTGTGAAACGAAGGTTATATTTGAAAGTGAAAAAGTTTCGTGTTTTGTTAAAAAGATTAAAAGTTTGTTAGAAAGGTTTCCAGTTCAAGTTGAAAGTTAATAAACGGTTCACGAGTCTGAAGAAAAAGTGCTACTGACTATAGTAATTGTCATACTTTTTTTAAATAGTCATTTAAAATTACTTTAAGATAATTAAATTAAATGTTTATATTAGGAGTATATTCAGTAAACATTTTATATATCAAAAGGCTCACAATTTTTAGGTGTAGATTATTATTCGTTTTAATGATATGAGTTAAATATTTATTTTAACGTGAATTTTACATGTTAGATATTTATCATTCATCACTATGAACATTCTTATTAGCAGTAAGTAAGCTATCTGTTACATGTATAGATAGAGAGGTAGAATATTATATACCTCGATGGCGCAGTGGTTTAGGTATTACATCCAAGCGCGTAAGGCTTTGGATTCGATTCCCAATTGAATCAATTTAGGACACGAACTTTTCTAAATGTCTCGTGTACTGGGAGACGCCCCTAGTAAAATAGTAGACGTCAGGTTCTCGTAGCACTGGGAATCCGCTAGTTTGTAGATTGGTGTGTATTGTTCAGGACATTTATTTATTTATTTAGTATAGAATATAATATACTTTCCATTATATCGTTATTTAACTACCTTTTACATTAACCTACAATTTAAAGTAGCTGTGGATCAGGAAAAACGAATGCTAATAATAAAACGTAATTCATCATTTCGGTTCCAAAGTTTACAAAAGGGACTTCGGTTACTTAGGAGACGCTCTTACATTACCATGCTAATACAAGTTTGCATGCTTTAGTGTCTTCAAATAAGGTTTAGTACACATCAAAGGCAAACTAAGACCGTATAGTAGCATGTTAAACGACATAAGATCCCGGGGTGTGTTTAATTTATTAGACGTAGAGTTCTTAGACCCATTTATGAAAATGGTATGATAATATAGTTCATAAAAGTTTATTGTAATGTAATTTGAATTTTAGGAATAAAATTATATTAATCTGATGAATTCAAACAAAGGAATGGCTCAGAGTGGGTAATTATAATAATAACATAATAATAATAATAACACACTCAGATATTTCACACAGAGCCATCTAGTCCCAAAGTATGCAGCACAGCGCTTGTGTTATGGGTACTAGACAACTGATATACTACTTATATACTTTTCTTTTGTAAATAAATATATATTATACATAAACACCCAGACTCGAGGCGGGAATCGAACCCGCAAACCCCGTTTACTTTCCGACGCGCTAAGCCGTTGCGCCACGGAGGTCGTCAATTAGCTCTTACCTTAGTTATGGGAGTATTAAGGAGCGAAATGTCCGAAGCGAAAAGAAATTAGATTATATTATTTGACACTGGCAAGTTATACACCGTTTCAAGTGCTGGTTATTTGCTGATAAGTCAAAAAATGGGACACTTATTGAGTTGAATTATTTTGATCGTGACCAAATTGTGGCCACATTTAATAGAAACATTTCTGCCATTCTCATGTAATAACAAATCTCTTATGCAAAATATATGTCTTCTTGGTCTTCTTATTACTAAGTCCCTAAGACTCCCCAGTAAAGTAATAGTAGGCTTTACTGGAGTTAAATATAGGACTTATTGGGAAAACGCGAAATCTTCAGCTGCACATATTTATTCAAACTTTCCAATTCTCAGCACTTGCACAGAACTTTAACGCATAATATACTGTCAATTATGTACCTCAAAACTCCAAAAAAGGCAAGAAAAAGAACATTCAAATAAAATGCCAACTTTGCATCTCCCGTTCCCGCTAAAAAGTCCATCTGGCACCTACTCTGGCATCACGATATTGCCGCGCGCAGCTCCGCACACTTCTGCCAGAACATTACTACTTTCATTTAAAAATCATCTTTATCCTACCTCACCCACCACTCCTATGACCTAGCACCTTGTGACTTTTACTCATTTCCAAAAAATAAATAATTAAAAAGGTTACCGATTTGAAAGCAAAGAAGATGCCTTGGCTCCCATAATTTTGAATGACGTGAAGAATAATTTTGACGTCTAAAAAAGAGTCGTCATTGATATTTTTCAAGCAGGCAGTAACGCCTTTCATTTTCGCCTGACGTTTAGGCCGAGTTGCATTGGCCGTGGTTTCAAGTCAACTGTCGTAGCAAGCTTCACTCCGTGTCCGAGGCAGTTGTTATTTATCTACCCCCGATATTTGTAAACTAATAGGCGTTTATGCTACTTTATTATCTTCATTTAAATAGAATTTCTGTAATATTTTCTTAATAAAAAATTGGAGGTACATTTCCGGATGTACAAAGGCTAGTTGTTCCCGAGTCGAAGAGATGTGACAGTGAAGGATGGATTTAGAGATAAAACTAGTATGGTGAGAAGGAATGGGCTAGTCGGAGTTCAATTACAGAACGAAGGTTGAAAGAATGAAAGTCACTAAGGAACTGAAATTGTCTTTTAATATAAATGGAAGTGTTAGGTACAAAAAGAATAGAAAATAAAGTGCACACTATGCGGACGTTTCTACGTTGCTGAATGGTAAGCCATTTAAGCTGAACGCGATATTGAGAGATGTGATCAAACTTTCGAAGACCAAATATAAATATAATGCAGTTGATCAGCAAACGTTCCAGTTTGTTAAGAAGCTCTTGGGAGATGCAGAAAAACATACATCAGCACAGTAAATAATAGGAAGTACAAGCGACTGTACAAGAAGAAGTTCAGTATTGAACGGGAGGAAAGAACTTGAAGCAATAGAGGGAGCGAAGAGTATAAGTAATTTTCTGCCTGATTGCAGCAACTTGTGCATTCCAGCTAAGACTGCTATCGAATACCAGTTCCAAATCCTTTACGCTAGATGAGAAATGCTTATGAACATCAAATAGCAGGAGTCGCAAATCTAGGCAAAAGCGTATAAGAAGAATGATGAAGATTGAGTAAGCGAAAGAAGTAGGTACGTAAGAATCGCGATACTGCGATACTTGGCGCTTTGTCCTCTCTGTCTACCCCGTTGTTGAGCTATTATTGATAGAAGCTGTGTCGAAATGTGATTTTCTTACACTTTGATGGTTTCTCCACCTTAAAAGAAAATTGCCTAAAAGTTATGTACAAACAGCAGAAATAATGTATTTTTTTTAAATGATGTTTATTTGGATAAATAAATAATAATAATAAGTACTCCAGACAATCACACAAATTGTGTGACCTAACACTAAGCACTTGCTTGTATACATACACACACACACACATCCTCACGCTGTATCCCTAATGGTGTAGTCAAGGAGGATGCAACGCCAAATATTGCGGTCTCATACTTCTTTCGTCTGTTCAAATCTCAACATTCTACTTATACACTTTCTCCTAGGTTTGCGAGTGTTTTGACAATGTGTCCAAATTAATACTTTTCTTATCGTCTTCTTTAAGAGAATAATACTTTATTATTCTCTTAAAGCTGCTGTATTTATGAGTGGTCCTCACTCTTCTAAGTATGAACTAACACTTCACTCAACTTACCAAAAAGGATTTTAGCTTAAATTGACAACATAATAAGAATTAAAAAATCACGCATTTGAGGTAGGTATATGAGATTTTTCGGACTCAGTGGTGTATTGAATTTCATCCCAGGTGAAAGCAATAGCACTCACGTTGGCTAATCGTAAGATTATCTTTCTAATTACGGACGTGATGAGGACCCGACGAATATCGAATTAAATTTACGGTTTCGTTTGTACGGAATTAGCACAACCCTTTCGTTTCGTGAACAAACAATAAAATTGTTATGAATAAAACGAAATATTCGAATGTGGTACAGAATGATAATCAAAAACTTCTTATTCTGTTTACCATTTGTATGCAGAGTTGAAAATAGCTGTAATAGCGATTAAAACAGAAATATTACAATACAGGCTTTCAGGAAGATTATCAAAGGAGGAACGGGAAGTAACATAAATAATAGAAACGCTTTAAACAACCCTTCAGTAATTATTTACAGTAACAGCAATCACTCGAAATACTGATGAATACATTTTGAAGACATCCCGTTTTGTATGATAAAACGTGTTCCCATATTAATTACGTTGGAAACCACGCACTGGTACAAATGTCGTACACTCAATTCAGACATAAATAAACTGTTTTATTGTTAGAGTTTACTGAAGCAAGAAAACGCGTAACACATTGTTTCCGAAACTCGCTTTAATTTGTTTCGTTTTGTACTCGACCATTTCTGAAAGAGCTACGTCATAAAGCTAATTTCTCTTTTTTCATCTGGATTATTATGGCAAGAAAGGAACAGGGTAGGTCTAAATTGTCCAGTCGTCGCCCTAATGTTACGAGATCAAAGAAATTTCGTAGTATTACGGGTTGAGACGTCAATTCCCAAGTCGAGCTCGTAATTACGTTAGCATTACACTTTCACACTGTCGGCTTCGCTCCGGTAAAACTTTGCACCTACTGTGTTTACAGAGTAAACAAAAACAGAGAGAATAAACTAGTTAGTTTCCAATACCGTTTTATCTGAGAAGTAATCGTTGGAAAGTTACTGGGATGTTTGTTTCAATGTTTTGGCCTAAGTAAAGAAAAACGAGTTTGTATTTATAGTTACAAATATAAACGGTGTAAACATGTTAGTTTTGAAACAATTTTAAACTTTCCAGTGTTGTATACTAATTAACTTAAACAGCAAAAAATATTGAGGGTACATTACGAAATATATATATTTTATAGTAATAGGGTTACAACCTTTTTCCATAAACATATTTTTGTGTTCATGAACATGAATAAAAACATAATTATCGTATAATATATTCCATTAATTATTGTTTTCGTTTAAGTTATAAAATACCTACTCTGTGCGTTACCGTCTCAAGTATTCGTTTCCGAGTCACTTGTGAATGTTGCTAACGAAAGGCAAACACTCTTTTGAGGTTTTCCTGCGACGACTGTCAATCCTTTCTGTACAATATTTTTTTATTCAATGTATAAGTATTTTTCAATTAAAGAATTAAAAAATTTTTTATTTTCTTTCATGGAGAATTCATTTATTAACTATAGGTATGATGTACACAAAGCATTATGTATGAAATGCTTATGCAAAATGTAGATTTTAATGGTTTAATTAAAACCTATGTAGGAGGGGTATTTATTATGTCCCTGGATACCACGAAAGTCAAAACGTGGGGAATTGCTAATTCGATCAAAAAGAAGGTAGGATCTACAACTTATAGAGCAGAAAATATTTTATTTCAAGGTGACGCTGGCGGTGAGATTAAAACGAGGTAATTAATTTATTTTCATTAATATTCAAATAAAGGTAAAATTATATTTTCATTTCTAACATATTTTATTCAATTTTTTTTAATATAATTTGTAAATTTATTTAGTGTTCGATTACAATATGGTATAGGTATGGAAACTTATTCGCTGTGGATTCCGGACATTAGTCATTATGATTTTGTATCTTGCAATTTATATCCAGAGTGAATGATTATTTTGCTACTTTTGATGAAGTAGGGAATCACCGACACATTTTTTCGAAATTTTTGTATTCGAATGTCGATAAAAAAATTAAAGTATTGACTTTAACCATTATTCCCGACTCTCCGTTTACCGGTATTATGTCATTTCAATTTTATACTTTGAGACTTGATCTAGTTCAATAGCGATGGTAGACTTGACCTTTTTAGGGATTAGGTTAGGGGCCGGATGTACATCCAGATCCACGGACCTATACCCAGGTTTTGCGATCGCAGGACTTCATGGGTTCAGTCAAAGAGTACTTGTAACTCTCGACCGCGACGCGCGGAATCTGTGTCACGCTTTCACAACAATTCACACAAATTTCAAGCCGCGGGCAAACAACTTATACTAAAGGACCCGTGTCCAATTTGTACTTGGATGTAGTACATCCATAATTACCGCAATTTAATTACCGAATAAGGCTCCGCAGACACGTATCCATCGGGACCTTATATTTTTCTCGTATATGGTAGTTTTTTAATAAATTTTGCTTCATTTAGGCGAAATCTGCCGTAACTTCAAGATTTTTTACGCTTACCTACCGATCGTTCTGTGATTTTTTAGCGTTTAAAACAGTAATCGAGAGCCATTTTCTTAAAATGCAAACATTACAAAACAAATAATTTCTGGAAGTTGATCTGATACAGGTATTTAAATAAGCCTAAAATTATATTTACGTACAAGAATTATAACTAAGAAACATGAAACACCTTTTGTCAGATAGAAGGTTCTGTAAGAAGCCTTATATATAGCCCTTATAAATCAGAAATTAAGAAATTACAACTAATATGTATAGAGGATACAGATAAGGAATGAAAAATATTTCTCACATGATTGAGACGTAGGTAAGTCATGTGAATATGATGCGCTGTCGTAGTGTTGAATGAACGCATGATTCTGCAGATACGTGAGTAAATCATGTGCCTTATTCGCGATTCACAGAAAAATGTTGAATAAAGTTGTTGAATACATTTCACTTTTTTGTTTTATTTGTTCACACATACTTACGCAACTTCACGTCATTCGGGGATAACAAAGCAACAACATGCAACTAAACGAATTGACGCACCTATGTCACGATTAAAAGTATATTATTAACCTACCCAATTAATTACCTATACTGTATTCCGTTATATTATATTATTAAAATTCACCCTAGCATTTTCTGGTCGGGATCTATTGTAGTAGACGTATGGTAAAACTTTCCGGAAGAAATTCTCTAACGATGGTAAACCTGCATTAAAATCTATTGCTTACTTTTAAAGAACTAAACGCACAAACAGACGGAAAGAAATAGCGATTTTATGTGAATTAGTGACGTGCCGCGGCTTCGCCCTGATGGGATCTATTATAATATACTTATACAGAAATTCGTGCGAGACTAAATTCTCTAAATGATGGTTAAAATCCTATTAAAATATATCGCGTATTAAATTAAAATAACTAAACGCACAAATAGACAGACAGAATTCGGTACTTTGTTTTATATATTTTTGAACAAAATGTTTGTTACAAGAAAATATATTCTATTAGTAACTTAAATGTTATATATATATATATATATATATATATATAAATATAAATGTTAAATGTTATATATATATAACACAGGTTATAGCCATACCTATGTCAGTTCCACATAATAAGCCTTTCCGTGGTCGATTTTAACGACCTTTTTTCTTTTTTTTTTTACGTCAGGAAATGCGTTACGCATCCCGTCCCGCCTAGGGGGGTGGCAGGGGGTATGTGGGGCTCCTTGACATTAGGGTGCCAGGCCGAGTCTACCCACTAATACCTGATGGTGGGACTCCTCGGGGCCAAAGTGCCGGGGCAACGGGTGCGCTTTTGCACTCTGCCGCGGCCCCGACGGCCATGCCCAGCCTAAGCCGGGCCCTCCTCCGTGTGCGGGCAGTTTGACCTGCCCGCTCTCCTGGGAGGTGCGCGGGAACACCGCGCGCACCGTCCCGAGGCCATTGGGTGAGGCGCATTCCTCCGAAGGACACCCCAGGCCTCCAAAGTGGCGGCTTCTGCACCCCGCCTACGCAACGGCAGGGGCATCCGCATGCCCACCTGATTGTTACGTGTTTACTCACGGGTTTTTACAAGTTTTCCTTCTTCCCACCTCTGATTTTAACGTGTTGTCTCACGGGTTTATTTCGAGTTTTCCTTCTCTCCATCTCTGATTTTAACGTGTTTTCTCACGGGTTTCATTTCGAGTTTTCCTTCTCTCCACCTCTGATTTTTACGTGTTTCCTCACGGGTTTTTAAAAGTTTTCCTTCTTTCCACCTCACGTCTTCAACTTGACTTCCTGCCCTCCGCAGAGGTCACGAAAACACAACCTGCGCAATTGCGCGCTATAACCATTCCCCTCTGAAAGCAGAGGGGTAAGGTGACATAACAACACACCGAAGCCCATCAACGTGCATCCTTTAGGATACACGCTGATGGACACTTCTTACCACCCCGTTGGTCGGGCTATTAGCCACCGCCCAGTAACAACCCATTAAACAACGAGCAGTTACCGGTCGGCGCCCAGGATGCACCACGTGGAGGTTGCCCGACCCCGCACCTCGATTTTTACTACCTTTTTTTTTTTTTTTTTTTTTGCGTCAGGAAATGCTTTATGCATCCCGTCCTGCCGTAGGGGGGTGGCAGGGGGGTATGTGGGACTCCTCGACATTAGGGTGCTAGGCCGAGTCTACCCACTAAAACCTGACGGTGTTCCTCGAGAGCCTTGATGCCGGGGCAACGGGAGCGCGTTGGCATTCTGCCGCGACCCCGGCGGCTATGCCCAGCCTGAGCCGGGCCCTCCTCCGTTTGCGGGCAGTTTGACCTGCCCGCTCTCCTGGGAGGCGCGCGGGAACAACCGCGCGCACCATCCCGAGGCCATTGATGAGGCGCCTTCCCCCGAAGGACACCCCAGGCCTCCGAAGTGGCGGCTTCCGCACCCCGCCTACACCACGGCAGGGGCGTCAGCACGCCCACCTGATTTTTACGTGTTTACTCACGGGTTTTTACAAGTTTTCCTTCTTCCCACCTTTGATTTTAACGTGTTGTATCACGGGTTTCATTTCGAGTTTTCCTTCTCTCCACCTCTGGTTTTAACGTGTTTTCTCACGGGTTTCATTTCGAGTTTTCCTTCTCTCCACCTCAGATTTTTACGTGTATCCTCACGGGTTTTTAAAAGTTTTCCTTCTTTCCACCTCCGGGGTCACAATACCCTTCCTGGAAGAGGGGCAAGTGACCCCGACGCCTGACCCCCGCCCTCACGCAGAGGACGGGGAACACAACTTGTCCCCATAAATGGGGACATCCCCCCCCCGGTCCGGGCCAGGCCCTTTCGGCACTGCAGCCTCATCGGCCCCGACCCGGTACTGAGGGCGCCGCCGAAGCACCACCCTCAGGAGTGTTTATCGACTCTCCAGTCTAGATCCGCAGTGTTCAGTAGAAACAGGGTCACCTCGAGAAGGATGTAGACATGAAGTCTACGCACTGCGGTCTTGGGATGGCAGGCTAAGGCTCCACTTAATGGGAGCTATAAGCGCCTGTTGGTCCACCCCCTGTGGCGGGTCACCCACACCACTCGGCCCCATTTTTACTACCTGCGCTGGCGCACTCTAAGTTTTTCTTTCTTTCCCAAACCGACGTGGAAAGTAATTATTGTTATTATGTGTTATTTTATTTATTTTAATTATATTTGCTCATGTATAAATAATATTTTGGCAAAACCTTGCTTGCAAAATTTTGCTGAGTTTTATTATTATTTATTTGTATGAAATACATGGTTTTTGGCCTTATGTATATACATGTATAGATGTAGTTATATTACTATAGACAGACAGCTAGCAACAAATCTACTAAAGAAATTTCAGAACCGCTAAGAGTTTGATGTAAATAGTCGTAAGACTGTAAAGTACAAAATAACACGACTTAAACTAGAAGTTTATATTAACTACCTAAGGATGAAACGAGAATTTTGTTGATTTTTAAGCTTGATTGATTGATTAATTTATTTCACTATTAGGGAAACAAACGGCACTTATATAAAACATAGAATTAATATATTAACATATCTCATATACCAACACAATTCCACCATAAAATTATTCCTATTATAAGTGCATACATTCAAACAGAAAAAGCATACAAAAAACAGAAAAAGAAATTAAAGCACGACAAAATGAAGAATAGACGGCTGAAAAATTGATATATTACCGTAATGTTGTAAACTGCAAGCCGAAATGTGCTTCAGGAATTTTGGAAAAGACCAGTGGAAGATATCGGCATCACTAAAATTTGAATACCTATAGCTTTAACTCTATATTAAAGAAACTTTAAGGTATTATAGATATTAACAGCAAGTCATGTAGCACTTGTAGATTTCGTGTGGTAGGAGATCGTTGAAATGGAATATTAATACGAAATTTTTTTATCTAAGGCGATGAAATGGAAATTTTGACTGCAGGGATCTTAATTTTCCTAAGTGATTACATAACGTATACCAAAAAATTATATTTGGAAAACTGATTCTTCATTTCATTGACTGCGTTTTTAAAATCTTATTTCAAAACAAATATGACAACTTCTTTTTAAAAACTCCGTTAATTTTAGTGGTGATAAAAGTGATTAATGTTTTCATGACTGTTTAAAAATGTAGGTACTGACGCCCAGTCCATGTCTATTGGTGACGGGGACGGTGCCCATATAAAAATGCCAATTTGAGTTGTAACTCGAGAATATAAAAAAATCGAAATATTTATTTGCGCTCATCTAAATTCTTTCAGATGAGGTTATATGCAGCTATTACTTACTAACAAATGCGTGTACTTTTTATACTACTTTATACCTATAAATATTTTAAGAAAAGTAAGAGTTGCGAGGAAAAGAAAATTTCTATCATTCATGGTTGTTACTGACGATGGTCAATATTTGCTTGTTAATGGATATCATTGAAATCAGAATAGGACTCCAATAAGAAATACGGCAAAGTAATTTGGAAGCGGATATTAGCAGCAGGTGGTAACAATTTTGATCCCATCTAAGGTTTGAAAAAGAATCTTTCGTTCATTTGAAATTGAATAATGAATTGAATATTCCTGTCTCTTTTGAACTGCATGTAAACGTGAAATTTAATATCACTGAATTAATTTTGTTAGAAACCTTATATACGCACAGCATTGAAGTTCAAAAAATTTACAAAAGGGGAGTAAACGTAATAAAACGTTTTTTAATAGTACAGCGTTGCTGACACAGTGTTTTCTGTAAATTGCCTTAGTTAAATTGATTTTGCTCACCGTTGCATCTACCGTGATTAATATTGAGCTGTCTGTAAGCTTTTATTTTTAGAATTTTCTTAATTGGTTTTGTTGATTCTTGCCCTATTCAAGTTGACAAGTGTGCCATCGTGAATAGAGCTTCAAGATCCGCTATTGAGCTACCTACTTATTTCTGTCATGTTTCTTCTTAACAATGATATTTTGTGTACTTCTTACTTTATTTATATTGAAAATACGTACTAAGCGTTTCATACACATAACACTGATATGAAACGTTTGTTTCTATAGTATTATTTTGTGTTGGCATTTGTAACTGTCTTTTCTAAACATTATTGAACTTATTTTAATTGAACTTGTCTAAAAAGCTGCTGCTATTCACATATTAATACGTGATTGAAATAAAGAATATGATATAGTTTTATGAATTTTACACATTTTCTACTGGGATTAGCTGGTGTTGAATTTTTCATATATATATATATGTACAATTACATAGTTATATTATAGCATACATAACGACATGTTCATGCTATATTCCATTTCCGTTAGGCAGTGCATTAATATACAAAACATCATTCTTGGTACTTTTTGGGCTTACAGATTAATAAGCGGAATTCAGAAATGGCAAGTTGCTACTTCTGCATTGCTAGCCTGTATATGATAAAAATATGTCTTCGATTATTATGACTGTCGTTCATTTGAATTATGTAATTCTTATAGTAATTTATTAATTTTAATAGTTTTAGATTTTAATTTACGCATTTTACTTGAAAGTGTGGGTTTTATAGAGAACGCTATAAAAATAGATAACTATTTCGAGCCGTCAGTAATAAAATAAAAGACTACATTTATTAAAAATAAATGTAAGTCAGACGATTTAATTTAAAATAGAAATTTAAACCATTTACCGAATCAACATAACTTTTACGAGAAAAATAAACCAGAGTAAGATAAAATAACCGAGTTTGTAATGACTTTTATTTGTTTAGGCGATGTAAATAAAGTTCGACGCATCGCGGTACGACGTGATTGGCTATGGAGTTATGATAAGGAAAACATGCTCTGTGAGATAAAATAAATTGTTTTGCTTTGACCAATACCACAACTCTGTTCTACTTCTAATATGTACTGTTAGTTCCACATTAATTTTAATCAAATAAATTACCCACGTGTGATATTTTGTAACATTTTAGTAACAAGAACGAGGGTAGAATGGAATTCCTGCATGTAGTGGGGCTGCATAAAAGCCTGCTTTTGGTCTTGTAAGAGCACAGAACACATATACTCCAAGGAGAAGAATTACAACTCCATACCAAAAAAGTGCAGACTATGCGCCATCTGGTAATGCTACCATAAATTAAAATGGCGGAGATATAAAATGTACTCTGAGCGTGTTTTCTTAGATGGCTGAACTAAATAAAAATTAGCGAAAACTTTACTTGATAAAGTTAATGTTTCAACTATTAAGTTTTCGCTTATTTTTATTTAATTCAACGGATAGCAAAGTAATGGAACTTGGAAAGTTAATAAAACAAACAGAATTAGTGATAATTTTTTTAATTTCACGAGTTCTGATTACTATTAAATGTGGATATAATAACAACAATCCTTTTCAAAAGTCACTGTCTTGATCCACAATTTTCAACCACACCAATGCGAGTTTCCTCTAGTGATCAGGGGGAGAATAGCTCATGTGAAACACAGAAAAGCTAAAAACAAATATAAAAAATAATCGACGGTCATGAAGGAAATTTTTCGATTTGTAAAGTCTTTGACATTTCATCAAACAGGGTTGCTATATTATTGAATTCAATTAGTAGTTTATTCAATTATTAATATCGATAGCAAAAAGTGTTAATTTTGTTCAAATTATTTATAAATATCTTTGTTTAATGAAGTAAAATATTTGATTATTGTCATTTTTATATGTAGTACTCAAATAATTATAATAAATTAACAAAATAAATATTATATTTCTGTATCAATAATCGATATCAGTACATTGACAAATAATATCGATAAATTATATTTTGTAATGATATCCCTGGTATTTTCTATCTTCTTTCTTTCTACATCTCTTGTCACTTTCATTTTGTTTCCATATAAAGTCTGCAATAGCTCCATACAAAGTTGACACCCCCTGTGTAAGAGTCAGTTGTTGAGAAGTCGTCGAATACTCAAGTATATAGTAGTTGTGATAAAGAATCAATAGCGTGTTCATAGTGATCAGTGCTTCTGCTACATTTCATATTTAACAGTACTTAATTAATAATTAATTAAACATGTTATTACAAATTAATTAATATTTTTAAACGGCGACTTTGAGGAAGAAGGAATTTAACATAAAACTTAATTTTAAATTTGTAAATATTGCACATGTTTATATAAACTATAATTATTTTACAATCATATAATTAAATATATACAAATAATACGAAAAATTAAAATGCCTGTGATTTCAAAATAAGGACTCTTTCTTATGCTCGTACAGTTTCTTACTAGAACCCAAATATGCGTTTTTTAAATTTTTGTCTGTGTCTTTGTTTGTACAGGCTAATCTCCGAAACGGCCAAATCTATTCCGATGGGATTATTACTAGTGGCAGGGGATTTTTCAGAAAGTTAGCTTACTCTTTATCCCGGTAAAATACCAAATAGAAAGCAGGTGTAACAGCGAAGCACAGTTAGTATTTAATAATTAATATTATTTTGATACATTTATGAATGTATTTCCTTTTTATATTTTAACTGAAATAAAAACTAACGCGTTGATTTACTACATGGGTTTGCTCTATTGACTGAAAGTATTTATTTGGCACTAGCTGACTCGATAGAAGTTGGCCTGCCCAAATTTAAATAAATAAAAATCCTGTGCAAAAAATACTTTCAATTTGTCAAGTCAAGGCAACTATTTCAGTTTTTCTTTCCCTAAAAAACTTTATTCGCGTTATTACGATTTAAAAAAAAGCGACATCGGTCCAGCTGTTCTCACGAACGAACAACATTTTATTTTTATTTTTATAGATTTTATACCCGTTGATGGCTCATGACATGAACAATGCCGCCGCGCCAAGATAAATGAACTTAATATCAATTTCTAACCATTGGAAGTTCCACCATTAGGCCCCTGGTTAACTTAACAAATGAACTGTTCTAAAGCTCGCTTCCATCGAGCTTACCAAAACGGTAAATAAGTCATAGTGTATTATTTAAGACATTAAAATATGTTATAAAAAGTTTTTAAGATACCATAAGACATTTTGAAATACATTTTATTTCATGTAAATAATGCGTTATTGTATAACATCCGTTTTTTCTCAAAGACTCAGAAAGATTATTTGCTTTTTTGGCTCATTGTATTTAAATGGACTACCAGACATGTTTCGATGTAATTCTGATTATTACTAGTGCTTTTTATACTTTTTTTTGTAGTCAACGTCTAGCTTAGTGTTGAATATCATTCAGAATAAATGCTCTGCACAAAAAATTTAATGACAAATTAAAAGACCCTCATAAAAAATAATAAGCAGGTGCGTCTTCAAAACGACAAGCAATTATATAAATTAAATAATTTATTATCTACCCTCGAGAAGATTCATACTTTTACAGTGTAATTAGTAAATTAATAAATGCGTCGGGGACCGCTGAGATTTCATAATATAGGTAGGATAGAATGGATATTACCCGTCACTTAAGGAGAAATAATCACAAGTCAGATAATGATCAATATACCTTTATTAATTGTTTTGCTGATGATACTTTTACTATTCTTCTGACAAAACCACAATAATTGAAATCAATAAGTAAATTTACCATAATATTTAAAAAATAAATGACTGACCGGTTTTAAGCTCTATGGCACTAGTCACTAGGTTGATAATACCGGCCGAACTTTGTTCAGGTATAAGTCGCAGAGTTAACCACAGGAGAGTCGTATCTTGAGCACTCAACGTGAGGTCATAGACCATATAGCACACACATATCCACAGCTCGCTGTTTTATCTATAATCGTCGCAGAATATAGATTTATTTTCAAAGTCCTCGTCAGCATCAATATTTTTATCTTCACGCATTTCTATTTCGTACGTCATCATTCGTGTTTTTCTTTTGAAGCACTCTTTTTTTTCATCAATCGATTTTACTTTTCTTTTTCTTGTCAATTTTTCAGTTCTGATTTTGAGAGTTACTTTTTCTTCTCTTTTGTCACTCTTCTATTTTCTTTCTCGACCAGAGCGTCTTTGTTAAGATTTTATCGAGGCACTTATTCCCTTGTAACGACTGAATTTTTTCCCGACTGTGAACTATCACGTTCTTCAATATTTCTTAAAGCGTTGAAAACGGCACGCCAGTAGATCGAGCTGCTTCTCTAATAGGTTTTCCTTCACCCACTAGTTCATATCACTACTATTTTAGACATTCTGAAATAACAAACAAACATTTAAATAACCAAAAAAACTGACTACATATTAATTTTACTTGCGGGTACTACCGGTCAGCATGATCGGCATTGCTCGCCTAGAAACATTTCCGTAAAAACATTTTTAGATTATAAACTTGTCGAGACCAAATAAACTTTTAATTATCTAAAACGGGAAATTTAACGCGATTACCTTTTGTTTTGGCTTGACATCGAGACTAATTCAAAATCTACCTATTAACACTTTGAATGCTTGATAATTCTGATAAAACTATTATAGGCAACAATGTAAGAATTGTGAAATAATAAACACTCGCCTCGTGTTGTTCGACCTCAAAAATTGACTTCAAGCAAGCGCGAAAACAATTAACGTGGGTTCATCCTAGATGTTGGCTGGGAAATGAGCGGCGCCGCGGCCGGTGCGTCGACGCGCATTAAGTTTTACCCTACCTACTATTATTTTTATTGTTGTCTGCGATGCGTTTATATTTTTGCCGATTTCGCTTTAAAAGTATAAATCTTCACGAAGGTAGATAAAATACCCCTTATTATTTATCGTCTTTTAGGGGCAGATACCCACTTATTATTTGTTGCGTACTTTTGAAATTCCAAATTTAACTTATATTTAACATTTTTTAAAGTTAAATTAAAGAAAACTAGAATCTATTTTTAACAATACCTTATTCCGGTTATCACAAGATCTTCGACTGCAAACTAAGGCCAAACTTTGAGTTTATAGCAGCAATAGACATTAGAAGTGCTAAGATCCGATTTCCACCAAACACAGCTATAAACATTTACGAAAACTGTAGATTTAAAAAAGAAAACTGCACGCAAATCGTTTCGTTCGTTCGAGAGCTGCGATATTATAGACAGGCAGACAGACAGACGCCATCAAACTTATAACATCTATCTTTTTAGTTGAAGTTAAAAATGGGTAAAGGTTGAGTAGAAATGTAATAGAGAACTAAGTTAAGTCTCTAAACCAATGACGTTCCAGTGTAAGAAGTTCGGTGTAAATCAATTCTCTAGTTGTATGGATTCAGTTCTGCGAGTAGATGCAGTTCTCGTTGTTTATTTGGCTTCATGTGTACTCAGTAAACAAGGGCGCTCCCCGTATTTCAAATTTTCGGGCTTACGGGCTTTTTCTATTTAAATTAATTTATTATTTTCGCTTACTTTATATTCATTTCTGTGACATGAATATTTTCATAATGACTTTTCCCCTTAGTTTAATTTAGGATCTAGAGTTTACAGAAAAACCTATTCCTAATGACTAACAAGATTATTTTTTATCTAGTAGCTAACCTGGCACACGTTCTTTTTAAATTTGATTCGTGATCGTAAAAATTCCATAAAAAAAAGCACTTTCGGTTTTCCCGAATTTTCCGATTTTCCCGGCTATTTTCCAATTTTTCTCTGCCTAAAATGATATTCGGACTATTACAAATATTAAAAAAATGTCAAATCGGTCCATCAGTTCTCAAGTGATGCGTTTACAAACGAACAGCATTTGATTTTTATTTACATTTAGAGATGTATGTATGTAAATGCAGGTAAGTAATAAATAACATGTTTTAAAACATGCAAACACGCGGACATCGAAACAAAATTTTTATTTTTATTTTTGTATCCAGTGTCCACTTATGAATAGCACTCATTTCACTTCATCATTTTTTTATGAGGTACTCGTACTGGATTAATGTTTTCTTTTGTGCAAAATGATAGCATAATCAAACCGTTTTTAACTCCAATGTACGATACCTACCTAACTGAGACGCAGTGATCTGATTGTGGTTGAATTGCACTTCCACGTTAATGGTTTAAATGGACCAGATGAAGTGTAGTATGGCATAATTTCGAATAGATTGTTACAAGGTTTCGCTGTAAATTCTTGTGTAGAATTTGTACTATGTTTTTTGGGATTCCTTACCCGAAAAGAAAAAATGAAATCCTTGTAAAGCCAGAAGCAGATAGACAGAAAGATGCATGATCTTTTAGTCTGTCTGCCATATTCAATTTATTCATAAACTTTGTGACCAACAAACTCAATTGGCATACTTAATACGTCTCATTAAATCACAAGTATTGGTTTAGATAACATTTTAAAATATAGAAGAATTAAAGATGAGACAAATAAAATACTCATCAAATACTCGAATTCAAATTCAAATGTCCGAAAGCTCGGCAAATTAAAGTGATTACCTTTTATTTTGCCTTGACGTTTCGGCTGAGTTGCTTATGTCGTTGTCACAAGAAAACTGTCACAGCAAGCTTCACTCCGTGTTCGAGGTAGAATTATCATCTACCACCAATATTTTTTTTAATTTTTAGGTCTTCTACGCACCATACACACACCACAGATCTATTAACTATTTACAAATATCGGGGGTAGATTATAAAAAATCTGCCTCGAACA
This sequence comes from Zeuzera pyrina, assembly GCA_907165235.1. Classification (NCBI taxonomy): domain Eukaryota; kingdom Metazoa; phylum Arthropoda; class Insecta; order Lepidoptera; family Cossidae; genus Zeuzera; species Zeuzera pyrina. The sequence goes on along the minus strand of OU015620.1, from coordinate 21,706,083 downwards.
CTTGTGAAGCTTGCTATGACAGTTTTCTTGAGACTTGAGGCCGCGGTCGATGCAACTCGGTCGAAGCATCAAGCCAAAATAAAATAATCGTAATAAAGTAATCGTGTTAATTTCTCGTGGTTTAGGTGTTTTATAAGCAACTCGAAAGATCGGAAATAAAGTTTATGTTATGAATACATAAAACCCTCTGTGCGCAAGTTAATCGCTTGATCAATTCTTTTTTTGCTAGTACTGCAATGTATTATGTTAGGTTTGAAATCACGCGTTGATGCTTATATCATATATTTCATGCCGTAAATGTGTTTCATAGACATTGACGTTGCGACTAGTCTATAAAAGAAGTCTCATAACAGCAATGGAAAACCCTACCTATGCTTGGCGTCACTCTGAGAAACAAAATTCTAACTGACGTAGTTCGATTTAAAACCGGGGTCATTGACAGGGCTTCAATAGTCAATAAATGGAACTAGTATAGAGCTCGTCTCACGTCTGTAAGCCACGACGTATGTAGAGGCTTGAACAGCATAGAGTAATAGTACAGGGAGGTGGATGGACTGTTGGGTGGAAACAGGAGAAAAGAAGTTGAAATTTTATTTAAATTTTCTATTTTTTGCGTTTTAGGGAATTTTAATATGAAAAGAGTTGCCAATATATAAAAGAGAAGAAGAAGAACTATCTATGGGAACGTACACACGTTTGGTACAGTGACAGTAAATCAATCTTTGCCATACTGAACTTTGTCACTCGTGTGGACAGCGTCTTCATATACATCTAAACTCACAAAATCGTTAAATGATGGAGAAAACGAGTTCTAGAGTCGAGATCGTGTTTATGGAAGCCAAGTGTAAAACGGCCTTCTGCTAGATAGTTGACAATCTCTGAGTAATGTAGTTAGCAGGAATTGGATGCGTTCAGTCTAAAATTGCAATTGTTGGCACGCCTTATGAAAGAATTATCTTCAGCATCGAAAGAGCATTAACTGATGAGATTCTATATTTCGGTAGATAAAATGGTCACTGAAGTTAAGCAAAATTGTACGCGGTTATCTATTAAATGGATACCAACCATCGTACCAAATTTTTTTGTATTTGTCTTTGAAAGATGTCTTAAGTCGTTGCTGCTGTTACCTATGGCTATAATATGACGGACTATCGTCATATGGTCGTTAAGATACTTCGGAATGTTCATGGAGGGCTTCATTACTGACATTTGGTCATTTGGGCCTAGAGAAAATAGTGAGACCTTTTTTGTCTTCATCTGTGGAAGAAGATCTGCAGTAAGGCACACACAGGATGCTATTTATTTACTTGCAGCTATATAGCTGTCATCAAAGATACGTTAAGATATTTTTCCTTTAAATGACACAGTTAACAAACAATGTTGACTGTTAAAATACTATCAACTAATGGACAGCTATAAAGCTGATATTTTTTATGTCTGTTCCACTTTAATATTGCCCTTATAACGTTAAGAGGAACTTTTATTTGTAGCACATAATGAATATTTCTGTGGTTTTTTTTTAATCACAGCGTTCATGATTAATACGACCGAGTCTTGATTGCTGTATTTATTACTTTGTATAACATTAGAATAATACAAGATACGTGACACATATTTTTAGAGAACAATGATTAAAGACGTATGTATTTATTGCTTTTAGTGTTCAGTTCCATAATATTATAAATATATAAGCAACAGTTTAGACTTTTTGGTGAGACGGAAGAAATAAAATTGACATTTTCATTAGAATTTCAATTAATTGCTCTTTTGGTAGTTTTATTAAAGTACAAAACTGATAACCAGTGATCGGATAATTGGGCGCTAATATACCTAAACTTCATATTTATGCCTACGAAAGAATAATATGGACATGCCTTTTAGAATCCCGGATCCCGGAATCGTTTGAAATTCCTGATTGCTAAAAATGTTACCTGCATACAAAATAGTTAGAACTCGTTGTGAAAACGATATATTTTTTTTGAATAATGCTTACATACCCTCTCGTACTTTCAAGACGGCTGTTCCTTGTTAAACTCTCATTGTAATTTTATTTAGATTTATTTTCAATAAAATAAAGATACTAAATTAAAATAACCATTGCTATAATTTCATTAAGTTACTCATAGTTGTTTTTACAAAACTGTTTAATCCCGGGAATTGGGGATTACTTATTAATTCAGGAAGGAATATCCATATTATTCTTTCAAGAAAAGAAGTTTAGGTATATAAGCGCCCGATTATCCGATCACTGCTGATAACATATTGCGTTTTAAAGTTCTATGCAAGCGTGGAACAACCAGCACCAGATTCGGTGCTGGTTAGGTGGCCGAATTCTATCTCTGGTATATCCTGAGGATGCTTCGTTGAGAGGCGAAACACGTGTCGATTTGTGATTTTTAGAGTTTGAGCGGAAGATAGCTAAAGATTTGAGGAATTTATCACATGCGATGGATTTCCGCAAAGTAACACCTGAATCTATACAATATCTGATCTTCTTACTTCATACCTCATCCTTTAAAATAACACTCAGAAAAATCTTACAAAAATTATGAATATTGAGAATAATGTAAGTATGGATTGAAGGAATGTATTAATTTGTTTTTATTCATTTATTAAATTTTATTATATTATTTTTTGTAACAAGTAAGACTGATAGTACGAAACACTGGTTGCGTAAGTACTACTTGCACTTCACTAGATTTCTATAAAATTACTACTAGTCTATATCCTGGTTTTGATTATGTAAGTATATCAATCAACTCTATGCTTTAATTAAGCTGGTTCCGTGTGTATAAATTTGAATATCTATACATATAATGAAATAAACATTTGTTTAAATTATAACAATAAATTACTTGATATATTAGCATAAAGTATGTTCTAGTTTTTTAGTTTATATAGTTCCAGTTATTATATGTACAGTTTCTTTATGTTTCTTCAAAATTACTTATCTTTATGCTTAATACTTATCTTTATTTCCTGTTTGGGGTGGAGAAAGTATTAAGCACTAATAAAATTATAACAACTCTCTTAGCAGTAATGAAAAGATGTTGGTAGCCTATCGCCCATGTAATTGAGTTCCTTGTTTAGTAAGTCCTATCCCTTGGCGACTTTTATGATTGGCAAGAAGTTATAATTTTCTATTTTTTTTCTCTTTCAGTCCAGTATGAAAGTAAATTTACTGAAATCGAAAATGCCATCTCGTTTAAGTTTTAATTATTTTAGGTTTTAATTTAAATAATGGAACTGTACAGATAAAAAAAGGCGTCAAAGTCCGAAACTGTTTCAATGAAAACTGTCAACTTAAAATATTAAAGGTAACGGTATACAATATTTAAAGAGATATTAATTTCTACTGCTAGATGAAGGTTAATGAATAGGGAGGTAAAAAAAAAAAAATTTAGTTAAATTATGGAATCATCGTTGCCTATTTTTGGTTAGTTGAATAGTTAAGTCAATTATTACTAACTAGCGACCCGCACCGGCTTCGCTCGGATAGAATTTTTTTTAAATAAAATACAGTCTGTTTTACTCGCTGATAATGTAGCTTTCTATAGGTGAAAGAATTTACATACAAACAAACAAGCAAAATTGACCTCTTTGTAATAATATGTCATCAACTATAATTTAAATTTTATATGTTTAAATAACCATACAAATTCTTCGCAAACATAATATCATTTTAAATATTACAGCAATTAGGCTCAGGCGTACATAGTTTACTCGGTATGTAGGTTTACTAACTCTGTCATTATTATTGAAAATCTCATTAGATTCCACCAAAGAAAGTAAAAGCTAGCGACCCAAAAACCTTGGCAATACTTTAATTAACATTTGTAAGTACCTAAGAAAATTCATCGCAATAAACTCTTTAAATGAAGAAGAAACTAAATATAGAAATGTGTAAACAGAGAATTTATATTTCGAATCGAAAATTTGAGTAATCAAATCACATTGTAAATGAATTAGCTTTAAGTATACTACATATATATACATATATATTACTTTAAAAATAACAGAAAATTTTATCATTGAAAATTTAAGAAAATGTAAACATTTTTATTATATTTATTAACTAGTTTTATATTATTAAAAGGATCTAAAGAAGAGTTTGCTATCAAATTATATCGATTTATTAATCTTTTTGTAATTAACGTCACATCCCTTTAGAGGAGATTGAAACAACGCGCATTTTACTGTATTATCTAAGATAAAGTAGGTTATTTGGACAGCTCGCGGATAAGTAATTCTATATTAATTTATTTCACTTTACCAATTTCAGTAGTTATTATGTTCAGAAAAATAAGAGAATGTCTTAATTACTTAAAACGACTGTACTTGAACAAAAAAATATTAAGGAAGACTCCATGACCTAGAAACGTCAAGGTTATTAAGAGATGGTGACGAAAGGGTGAAGGATAAATAGCTTGGTGAAAGGGTTTCATGGAGGTTACGTAATAATTTACAAAGTTATTGCGTAGTATACTTAAGTGTCGCAACCCTGCGATGGCCTTTTCAAGGTCACACATAACTATAACAATACGTTAGGTGGTCCAGACAACCTAGATGGCCGTAAGACGTGAGTTATTCTACGGGTATATAGGGGTATTTTTTGTAAGTGGTTAAATATATTATGAAGAAAGAAAACTAATGCTTAAGACTATTTTTACCTACAACGGACAGGAACATAGGCGGTACATGCGTTTGGGGTTAGAGGTTGTTTGTGTGTATGTATGTATGTTACCGTTTTCCTCGAAAACTACTGGACCAATTTCGATGCGGTTTTTTGCATTTAGAGCCTATCATTTCAGAGGAGGTTCTCAAACATGTTAAACCACCAGGGGGCACTGCAGCAGTCTAGATAGTCGGCGCATGAGGGCTTTTTTATTAGAAAAAAAAATTTTGACATTTATAATGTTAGTGGGATGTAGATCGTAACGTACGTAAAATACTCTCTAAAAAGATAAAAATAAAAGCAACATTAAAAATTTTGAAAAGCCCCACGCCGGATGTTAAAATGTAATCGAAAAACGATTAAATAACTTTTTTTAGTCTCCCTACTAGTGGCTTGACGTTTCGGCCGAGTTGCATCGGCCGTGGTCTGAAGCAAACGGTTTACTTACTTACGGTAGTTTACTTGAGACTACAGTCGATGCAACTCGGCCGAAACGTCAAGTCACTAGTCGGGGGACTAAAAATTTTATTTAATCTTTTTAGATTCCGTTTTAACATCGGGCGTAGGATTTTTCAAATTTTTTAATTTTAGCTGAAAGAATTGTATACCGTAAAACATGAAAATTAAAGTGATGATTACATTGGAATATTATACACAAGATTAAAATAATTAACACAAAACTGCGACAATATTCCTATTTTTCCACCTTGCTATGCAAGATGTGCAAAATTATACATATTGTATATACATCCATATCTTAACTCTGTATCCCTAACGGAGAGAGAAAGAGATTCAGAGAGTACGGTGTGTCAGGTATCGCGGTCCTTACATACATCTTTCACCTCTTCAAATTTCATCATTCGCCTCACACACTTTCGCCGAGGTGTGCAAGTGCTTTTGACATTGCAATATTTTAACTTTTAACTCTTACACTTATGTGTACGTATTATTGATATTAGTAGGTATACATCACAGTTTACTTTAGGATACTATACTGTGTGTTGTTACAACCTATTTAAATCTCAATGCTGGGAATAGCCTCTTCTCGCAAATGATACGAGACGGGTCGTAATGCACCACGCGGGACCAGTGTGAATTGGTGGTCGTAGGCTATTATCCAACCTATTGTTAGTTTTCATGTCGCCTATAGGTCTTCAGTAGCCTTACCACGAGTTTACATCGACGATACTCAATTCCGACCGCGTCGCATTTTTGTGTGACAATTCTTAAGTACACTATAGTAACCGCTAGGGGCGCTGTCCGATTCTTTACACAAAGTTTTACGTTGTCGATAGCGAGTATCGATGTCGTTAACTCATGGTAGAGGCACTGACCTTTTTTCAGGGTCTTTTACTTCAAAAATAAATATGGAACTTATGAGATCACTCATGCCGTGTCCGTCTGTCAGTTCTAGCTGATTGTTTCAAGATCCATGTTACGTAAAAACTAGACATTTATGGCTTATGAAGGCTAGTTATGTCGGCCGTGGTCTCAAGCAAATTGTAGCGACAAAATAAAACTTTCTCAAAAACTAATGAACAGTGTTTAGGAGAGCAAAACAGTAATTTATTTTATCTGCGCGATTGTTTTTTTAATTCACTTCTTATGATGGTGCCAAAAACCGTATTTTAACTTTTTTCTCATGAACATTAAACAGTATCACAGAGCGAAGTAACAAATTAAAGTATAATATTGTTTTTAACAGTACAGTTTGCAACCGCGCTAATGTACCCGATCCCTTGGAGTTGAGACTGAGTTACATAAAGATTTTACCCACTACAGTTCCCGTGGCAGCCTTTGGTGCGTTGTTGATGGGCTTCAGAATCTCCTGCGGAACGCACTGGATCGCCTTTTGCGTTGTGCGAAAGTACGTTACAGAGAGGAAAATACCACCCGCTTATCACCTATGTAGTGCTACAATATAGCGGACTACACACTGTCGTATTCCTCGAGGTCGCATAGAGTGGACGATCAATTAAACATTTAAATAAATAGGTGATACCATGTGGTGTAGTGGGTAAGAGCTTCACATAACTCAGTCTCAACTGCAGGGGCTAGGCGCCTTATATTAGAATTGCTAACTATACTGTTAAAAATAGTATACACTACAGTTTATTTTGTTCTGTAGTGCTGTTTTCTGCCAGATAGCCCTAAGTCTTCTGACCTGAGAGTACACGGAGATGCTCGATATGGAAATGCCCTTAACTAAATTGTAGAATGTTCAGAAAATTTAAACTTTGACAATTAAAAGTGTGCAATGAAATAATTGCATGATTGTCAAAGTATAATGCACAAAAATCCACAACGCAATTGGCCTCCAAACCATGGTCTCGGAGTTAAAGCGTTAATGGTTTTAACAAACTTTTTCAAATTGTTTTGGAATCTAAGCGTTCATGGGAGCTTCCGTATCACATTGTGTGCTATCTGCAGTATAAACCTAATGCTTAGTTTGAGGTAACGCAATTGTTATAATTTTGTAGAGTATTTGTTGTAAAATAAAACGATACACTATCTTTATCTATAGGTACTAAAATTATAAAGAGATTTTTTTTTATTGTTTGTTTGTAATGAATAAACTCATAAACTACTCAACCGATTTCAAACATTCTTTCATTTTAAAAAGCTACATTATCAGCAAGTAATATGGACTGTATTTTATTTTCAAAAACCTAACCTAAACCAAACCCGTGCGAAGCCATAGCGGGTCACTAGTTTGAAATATAGGCATAGGTTTTATGGGCTATTTTCCATAACATACATTTTTTAATGTAATAGATTTTCGTAGTTTACTATAGGTATAAAAGACATACCTTAATGCACCTACATCCTACACACAGACAGTTTGTCTGTGATCCTACATGTCCAATGTGTTACAGACACCAAAACGATCAATACAATTTATTAAAATATTTCCTGAATTATTTTTTTGAGTGGTAGAGCCATACAGCATTGCAGCACAAATTGGGTCGGCTCGCCCGGTGAAATATAACCCTCTCACAGAATATCGGCGTGAAATAACAGCATCTATTGCCATAGTCTTCCGTTCGGTGAGTGTGAGTGCTGGTGGCCCATCACCCCTTCCCTCTCCTTCGCCTTCGTTCTCAATTTCCCTAAAGGCCGGCAACGCATCCGTAATTCTACGGACGTTGAGGGTGTCCATGGGCGGCGGTGATCACTCACCATCAGGTGACCCGCTAGCTCGTTTGTCTCCTCTTCTATAAAAAAAAATTACATATTCACATTTTTTTTTTAATATTTATATGCATTTTCGAGTGACCATTTGACGCGGTAGTATAGCATCTATTTTCTAAGCCGTGGTACCGGGTTCGAACCCCGGTCAGTTTAATTTAGGAAACGATATTTTCTAAATTAGATTGACGTCTGCGAGTGTTACTGGAAGGCTCCCCCAGTTCGTTGTGTGATACCCATAGTACAGGTCTAGTGTTTAGTTTGGGTCCATTTAAATTGTGTAATTGTCTCGAAAAACAATAAATAACACACTCATCATCTGATCTCAAACTAGAATGTTCCCTTTACTATGAAAATCAGACGACTACTACGGGGGTCTCTCAGTACACCCAGACCCGAGACAATCTAAAAAAGTTTGTTTCCTAAATTGACCTGACCGGGAATCACACCCGGAACTTTCCGCACTTGGATATAACGTCTAAACTACTGCGCCGTCGAGAAAGAAATAAATACAATTCTATAGCTTCGTGGTTTGATATTGCGACAATGTCGTAAGTCCATATCAATGTAATCTCATATTATTAACTGATGTTTTAATTAATGATGTTGTATCCACATTGCCAAAGTTTAAAAAAAATAGAGTGCTGCCATAAAATTAAAATTATACTTAAACACCACACCATAAGATTTAGATTCAAATGTAAGTAGCCACTGTTTTATTCTTCGACATTTTAAACTAAAATTATGATTTCATAGGTAGACTTAAATACATTTCCCCTTTTATTCGAACAAGCTTTTAGCTTTTGCTTTTGACGTGGGATATGTTTAAACACGTAATTAAGTTTTAGCTCCGACACAAATACAATTCATTATGTCCCAGCACTCGGGCACATTTACGCGAGGCTGTCTCACACGCGTAATGCTGAATAATAGTAGTCTTACGTCGTAATTATTCGTCGCTCATTAACAAGTACGCTGACGTCATCGTTCGAGACGGTGTGAGTCAGCGAACGACTTTATCCTGAACAGTCTATGCCTTTGGCTACGTTTGCAAATAACAATTTTTTTTAAAATTGCGCCATTACTAACGTAGAAGAGGGTAGGTAAAATGCCCAGATTTATCCAAGGTTCTAACTGCTCTAATTTAAATTCCTCAACATGACATCATGACTATCACACACATCAACACATCAACACTAGAAACAATTTTTAAAAGTACATTTTGAGAATCTGTAGAAGAAATAGCAAAAACATTTCAATTTATGTTTTCTGTCCTTACGTCGTAACTGACAACAAGCCACATGATACATTTTCGCCAATTAATGCCAAATCCCATTCATTTTTGCATTTCCTAAAGCTATAGTAGATGCTTACATTCTCTAAGCGGCCAAGACATAATTCATGGTGTTTCGATAGTTTGTAACTTTTTGTTTTTATTTATACTGCATACTGGCACTATTTTGCATTTTTTAACAAAGTATGTTGGATTGTTTACCGATTATTTAAAAACTCATTAAAAGTATTATCTCATGTTTCTTTTTAAATAAGCAGTTTCTTTTCAACCTTTTTGGGTCAGTGGACTTCGACCGCGATTTCCAATAATTGGAGATTTAAAGCGACGCATTGATGAACAATAATTGAATCTAAAATAGACCTTCTGATCTATGCAAAAGTGCGCGCGCGCGCTAGCTTACGAAAAATACGAAAAAGTAGTTATTTTCGTTTATTTTAAAAACTATAATTAATTTTTAAAAATCCAACTGAAATTTAAAAAATATGTTTAGATTAAAAGTATACAGAAAATTTAGAAACATAAATCTGTCTCGTTGCTCCTAAAAATGTAAATCTCTGTTTTAAATGACGTTTCATTGATATTTTTTTGTGTGTTACAAAAGTTAACCAATCGCGTATCGCAACTGTCAAAATAAAGTCAATGAAATGAAGAATCAGGATACGACTTTCAGGATATGACTTTCATACATTTTGTAGTCACTTAGAAAAATTGAGATTCCTGCCGTCAAAATTTCCAATGCGTCGCCTTAAGGAAAGGACACGACTGAAAGCGATCACGTGAAAAAAATTTGAAGGAAAAAAATTAAACCGCCTTCATAAAAACACTGAAAAGTACAAAATAACTATCCTTTCTAATCAAAACTCAACTACAATAAAAATAACTTTACAAATACGATACACATACTTATAGTATAAATAGTCTGTTACTGAAGTTGGTACTGGTAAAACTAATAAACTTTCTGTTGTTGCACATTGATTTGGCATCGACTTCAAGAAATATTTTTTATTTTTCAGTATTTTTTTTTGAAGGTGGTTTAATTTATTTTCTTAATTTTTTGCTGTTTCTCCCTTTTGGCCTTGGCCTAAATAAATATCTAGGCCAGGTCTACAATGAACTTATTTGTAATTCTGAAGCGCAATGATATGCAAGAGAATCATCAATATAATGGTTATAACCAATTAGCGTTATTTGATGTCGTTTGGTGTATCTTTCAAGTTCCAGCTCCAATACCGATGAAATTTAAATGGAACTACATCGGAAGTATACCCCTTCAAACAAAGAAAGAATTTTTGAACTCGCACCACAATTGACGAAGAAGTCGGTGAACATACATAAAAAAAAGACATACAGACGAACATGAACCTCCTCTTTTTTTTTTGAAGTCGGTTAATAAACAGATCACTACCGTTACTGTACTCTTTTAGTGGTTTGTTTATTGTTTCTATTGAAGCACCTAGCAAATAAATAAAATAGTGTCTGTCTGTGATTTCGAAATAAAAGCTTTTTCTTAAGCTTATTTGCAGGTAACCAAAACCCAGACACTTTTTTAAAATTTTAGTCTGTTTGTATGTCTGTTTGTTTGTCCGGGCTAATCTCCGAAAAAGCTGAACCAACTTTGACGGGACTTATTTAACAGAGAGTAATTTAGGCTACTTTTTATTCCGGAAAAATACAAAATTTAACGCGGGCGAAACCGCGAGGCACAGCTAGATTTATAATAAACCGTAGTGGCTGTATGTTGTTTTTTACTTTAGTGGCACTGCATACTATTTTATGAGGATTCGGATTTTTAATTAATCGAAAACATATTAGGTGGGTATTATTAAATTATTCTAAATCCTAAAACAGACTTATTAATCTTTTCGAAGTATTTTAAATAATTGACAAAATTAAAATGCTTAGGTACATATACTATATTGACAAATCATTGTTCATAGCTGAGCGGAGAGCGCATCACTAAACGATGAATAGCGCATGCGCAAGGACTCCGCTAGTTAGACGAAGCCGCTTTTCGCTCACTACGCAACGAGTTCGAGAAACGAACGAGGACTGATACTAATTTTCAGTAAATGAAAATTGCGTAATAAATAAACAAGTAAAATTATGCGAATGTTCAAAGTGAACTTTCTAAGTTACAAAAGTAAGAGATTTTTAATTAGTTAGAACAGATGTGTTCATGCTTAAGGCGATGTTTTAGGTCCATTGTCCATGAAAAAGAAACTAATTATATTAATCTTAATTAATGAACTTAATTTCTGGCCACGTCGTTACATTCCATCAGGCAAGATGGAGACCAAGCGTACGTCCAAATGAAAACAATGCAAAAATGCACTACACAAAAAAAATTGAGAAAATGTAATTTTATTAGAATTTCGCTCCAAGATTGCAAAAAAAGGAAAACTTATGGTGTGAATCACATCAGTGTTCGTCTGTCTGTCAGTCTGTTATTGCCGTTTTTCTCAAAGAATTATATTTGACATAAACAAGACCCAAAAACAGACACGAACTCCAAAAGTATAATTTTCTATTTTGATAATTAAGTAATCATCAAATAATTTTTCTTTACACGGAACAAAACTTCCACCACAAGGTTTTAAATGAGATACATAAAGTCAGTATTTTTCAAATAGAAAGCTCTATGACAAACTTTACTTACATTTGGCGGTTGGTAACGACAGACAGTATGAAACACTAAGGCCCGTATTCCAGAAATGACTCGAATGTGAATCTATGATTGGGCATAGTTAAAAAGGGATAATATAATGCTACATGCAATATATAGCATTTATGATTAGAGGACCTTTTGGTGGGAACGATAAAAGTAAATTTTTGTATTGACTATATTGTGTGTTAACAGAGGAAATGTGGAAAAACCGAAAATCTAAGCAAACATGCGAAAATGGGAGGGGGGGGGGGGGGAATTTAGAGACTTAGTGGTAAGAAAAAAAAAATTTCGGGTATCAGACATGTGCTTTGAAATTTGAATATTGAAGACAACGGGTATTAGGTATTTAAGTTATATAAAAGTATGGGTCTTTGGTTCTAGGTGCGGGTTAAGTGACTGAGTTTCAAAATTTGGCGAATTATATCTAACATAGAAGAACCGAACTGTCTACCAAATGAATGGGTCATAAATAAAGAATGCAAATCTTTCACGACCAAAAAAAGAAACAACAACACAAGCAATTATTTTTTTGCCATTAACCTTTTACTTTTTGCATAATGTCAATTACCTTAGAAGAGGCTGAGAAAAGTACTTCAATGTTAATTATTTGTCGCTCATTACCGAGTAGTGCTGACGTCGATTGGGTTCAAAAGAAAGCAAGTCAGCACATGCCATGAATACGTGTCGTGTTTCGTAATAGGTTTTGTGAAACCGTTAACAATTAATGTTAAAATAACATCTCCGTTAATCAAGTTTGATGTTTTGTTTTAAAGTGTTGCGCAGTGATGCAGTGTTCATTTTTTCAGAGATTTGAATTATGTCGTATTTCAAATGGTTCAAAAGTATGTAGTATCGTATCGTATATCAAAATTTGTTGTTATTTCTTAAATAATACTAATTTCAATATGTTTCAAATTGTAAGAAAAATATCATTAACTAAAAAACATTTAAAATAAATGCAAAAAACATTGTTAGAATTCCAATTAAATGAATGTGAGTCCAAAAATAAAAAAAATATAATACGCTGTGCTTCTCAAGATTTAGATCTTATTGAGGTCTATCTTATTCGTTTAAAAGATACACTACATATTTTTCTAATAAGCTCACAAGTAAGTCTTGGTAAATTAATATCAATTGTGCAAATTAGCATTACGCTTGATCAGTATTTTTCTTCATTCGCTAATTATAAGATACAATAAACATTATTCTAATAAACCCACAAGTAAGTTTCAGTCAAAAGATATCAATTGTGCAAATTAGTATTACGCTAGATCAGTTTTTTTATTCACTCGCTAATTAAAAGATACAATAAATATTTTTCTAATAAACCCACAAGTAAGTTTCAGTAAATAGATACCAATTGTGCGAATTAGTATTACGCTTGATCAGTTTTTATTCTTCACTCACTAATAAGTAAATTACCGGGAAAACAGATGTTTCCATGTTTAATCAAAACGTATAATTTATTGTACTTACCTTAGAGAGGCGACTGTGCATGTACGATTGTAGCAGTAATTGTCCATAGTCGAAGCACGCAGCTGCGTCATACCGCAACTGTTTTCCCTCGGTAGTGGTAAAGTGTTCCAAGATAGAATATTGCGAACAGAAATTTTATACCTACTTGTTAGCATTTATTGTGCATACATGTCAGGTCAACAAATTTTTTACTTTAACTTAACTTAAAAACAAAAAATTAAATCCTTAGAAAATCGCACATGTATACGCCCTGTCTGTCTGTTGTTTGTGTTTGTCTGTCATTATGTCATAGTCGATTTTCACATAAACTGTGTGATGTAGAAAATTGAAAATATGTCACTATGTAACATATTGAAATATTCATGGTAGAATCCTGTAGTTTATTAAATTCAATTATCTTAAAGTTATTTATAATTAATGTTAATTAAAAGTTATCTTAAAAAATTTAACCTACATAAAAAATAAAGACCAAAATTAAAACTATCTTATCTTATTTCAAAATGTGTAAATTAGATTAAAATAATAGTTAAATAATGTAGATCATTTACGATCGAAGTGTAGATCAGATAATGTAGATGCAGAATTGTAGAGAGAAGGAAAACTGGATATTCGATTCAATCCGACCTAACTCAACTCATCTTCGAAACTATTGGGCCTACGAATTCGAAAATATCAGTGGCTATAAAGTCTTACTTGAAGTTTATAGGAAAAACAGCCAAAGCCACGCCTCTATATATCTCTAAATATTATAAAACAAAATCTCCGCCCGCCTCTGTCTGTCTGTCTGAACGCGATGAACTCAAAAACTACTGAACAGATTTTCATGCTGTTTTCACCAAATGACGGAGTGGTTCATGGGGAAGGTTTTTATGTACAATACATCAATGTTTTGTGTAAATTGGTTGAAATATGACGATAATTGTCGAAGAGGTCGGAAAAAGTCAAGCCGCCCGGGAGCTTTTATCGAAAACGCTGTCTGATCCGTTGTCAATGTATGGTGGAATTGTGTGTCTTTTATAGGTCTACAAAAAAGTCCACGATAGCATATGTCTATCTTTTACGGATAACGTACAATACCCATTTTAATGTGATAGTTTGAAAGTTATTTAGACGCATAGGATATTAATCCTTATCAAATATAATACGTTAGTTACCTTAAGCATTTCATGCACTACATAATTGCCTTTTACACCATACAATTTTAACTAATATCTTAGGAGTTATCGCAAAATTAAAATACCGTGCGACTAAATAAATTCAAGCACCGCGTTCAGTCCCACACAGATGTCACGTCACGCACGTCTCACACCCGCAGCCCGCGGTTGCCCACTGCTATATAAGCTGAACGGTGAAGCGCGCGTTTCCCTATAGGAAACAGATTTTCAAAGCGATAGGTTGTCTCCGAGTGGCATAGGTATTTCTTTCAATTTAAGTTTGCAATTGCGTTGGTTAAGTTTTTGTTTTCTGTTGTCTTTAGGTAGATAGACTTATTTTAGTAACAAATACACATCTTGCAGTCCATTTAGAAAATGGACAACGTGTGTATTTTTCTGAAAACAACATAAATGATGTTGTAAACAGCCCTCGAGACACGACATCGACAGCATTTTTAAATTATGTACAGAAGATGATTTTGCCCGAACTCTGACATATGATAAATTTCCAGGCTTTATATTACACATAGAATCAGGTTACTAAAAAATTCCAACGACGGAAACAAGGAACTTTAGTTGACGGTTATCCTGGCGTAAGAAAATCAGACGCTCTTGGCAGAGTTTACACAATTCATCCTAATTACAGTGAATGCTTTCACTTAAGGATGCTACTCCACATAGTAAAAGGCCCTACTTCTTTTACAAGCCTACGTACTTTTCAAGGTATTACTTATGAAACATTCCAAGGAGCTTGCAGAGCAATGGGTTTGTTAGAAGATGATACTCATTGGGAAAGTACACTTACAGAAGCTGCCATATGCTGTTCAGCAAAGTCACTTAGAAACTTATTTGCCATTATGATATCGTTCTGTCAAATCACTGATCCCCATCTTCTTTGGGAAAACCACCGCGAATGCATGGCTGAAGATATACTGCATCGCAGACGTCAAGAACTGCCATCAGATGATTTAGATTACGACCAAACTATATTTGATGAAGCTTTATTTAAATTAAATAAAGAAGTGGAATCTCTATCAGGCAAATCTATAAAAGATTTTGGATTCACCTTACCTCCAAATTCAAATATAAGTACAATCAATATAGAATATTTACGAGAATCAAACTTTAACCATTCCCAACTTTTACAGGCCATTCAAGATGAGTATCGTTTAAATCATGACCAAAAAATTGTTTATGATAGAATTTTATCATCAGTTAATAACGATGAAGGGAAAATGTTTTTTTAGATGCTCCTGGAGGCACGGGCAAAACCTTTTTAATAAATTTACTATTAGCAAAAGTATGATCTAGTAACAAAATTGCCCTTGCTGTGGCATCGTCCGGTATAGCAGCCACACTTTTGAAAGGTGGGCGAACCGCCAATTCCACATTCAAACTTCCATTGAAAATTTTTATCGAAGACGTCTCTAGCGTTTGTAATATTTCAAAACAAAGTAACGCTGGCAAATTAATGCAAGATTGCAGTTTGATTATTTGGGACGACGAGGCTTCTATGTCTCATAAAGCCTCCGTGGAAGCATTAGACAGGACAACGCGAGATTTGCGCAATAGAAACTGCCCAATGGGTGTCTGCACCATTTTGTTCTCTGGAGATTTCCGTCAAATTTTGCCTGTTATAGCTAGGGGAACTAGAGCAGATGAAGTCAATGCATCTCTTAAAAGATCGTATCTTTGACCAGATATGACTAAATGTGAACTCAAAACCAACATGAGAATTTTATCATCCAGCGAAGATAATAGGCAATTTTCTAACGACTTGCTCCAAGTAGGTAATGGTGAATTTCAAGCTGGAAATGTCATGATCAATCTTAAGGATCTTTGTGTTTGGGTGCAAAATATGGAGGAATTGGTTGAAAAAGTATATCCCGATATTAGTAACATAACCACTAAGACACTAAATTGGTTTCAAGAAAGGGCTATACTATCACCCACTAATGAGCAAGTTAATAAAATAAATGATTTCATTATTTCAAAATTTGAAGCATCATCACAAACCTACTACTCAGTTGATACAGTCGTGGATAGGGAAGAGGCAGTACATTATCCAACTGAATTTTTGAATTCTTTGACGCCTCCCGGAATTCCGCCGCACAAATTAGTATTAAAAGTAGGTTCTCCTATTATATTATTAAGAAATTTAAACCCACCTAAACTGTGCAACGGTACAAGACTTAAAATAGTCCATTTAAAAAACTTTTTGATCGAATCTACCAAATTAAGTGGTTGTGGAACTGGTGCAACTGTTTTTATACCAAGAATTCCAATGATACCCTCAGAATTGCCTTTTCAATTCAAACGGGTCCAATTTCCAATTAAATTAGCGTTTGGAATGACTATTAATAAAGCACAAGGTCAAACTTTAAACGTTGCTGGAATTGACTTAACCACTCAATGCTTCTCACACGGACAATTATATGTTGCCCTGTCACGTGTAACGTCTAAACACAATATGTTCGTTTTTACACGTAATCAGGAAGAAGTTATAAATGCTGTATACAAAGAAATATTTCAGATTATTAACTCTGCTCCCCGTGCGAAGCCGGGGCGGGTCGCTAGTTAATTTTATAATTACTTTTAATTTTAATCTTCTTTCCACAGGAACTCACTTAAATAATAATATGATATTATGTCGTATTAATATCCTCACTAACTGCGACTTGCGGTTTCGCCCGCTTTAAAATTGGCATTTTATCGAAAAATAAAAGTAGCTTGTATTACTCTCTGAAAAGTCTACCGAAAGTTCTACCTACTGATAAAAATCCTGTTGAAATCGGTTCAGCTGTTTTGTAGATTAGCCCGGACAAACAAATAGATAGACACTTCGATTTTATTTATATGTACGGAAAAGCGTGTTTACGATTCGGTTACGTGTACATAGCCATATAAGCTTAAGAAAAAAATCATTATTTCGAAATCAGAGACTAACATTTCGATTTTATTGAAATGTATAGATTAGATAATATTTGAATAGGATGTAGCAAACTATTTGACGACAGACTACATTTTATTGACTTGACTAATTCTATACGACACGCATTTCGCTGATTTTCATTATCCCAACGCCTACATGTTAAACGCCTACATCTTAATCTCTTTGTAAACAGTGTTTTCAATTAAATAAAAATAAATCAGCGCCTTTTATTCAACTACTCAAGGAAAATAAACGTAGAAGTCAGAATAGGATATTGGATTTTAATTTACTTAAGAAAATTGAACAAATCTTTGATTAATTTGAAGTTCACTTAATTTATATTTTATGATTGTTATTCTAATTCGTGTAATAAGTAACTCCGTTTTTGTTTATTTAACGGGAGTGATTAGTTTTTTTCTATTATCAGCTATAAGCAAAAACAATTGATAGTTCATTTACAAGTAGTTGCGAATGAAGGTCTTTGAAAGATTAATGAGGGCGTCTTCACACGAACGTTTTCAACGCGGCGATCAATGTTGTCGTTACGGCAGTGATCATCGTAGTGAGCATGACCTTCTTATGATTAGTGTCGCGTTTCATTTCACCGCTTAATCTATGGTTCATCGTAGTCATTGACTGACGATGAAAAATTTAAATACTATATACATACATATACAGCTGCTGCATAATACATATATTATCATACACGTATATATTTAGAGAACAAATTTCAAGAAACACTGAAATACAACCAAGAAGAAAAAAATGTCAGATTCGTCCATTTTTCGTTGAAGCAGTGGAAATTTTTGTTAAACTTTTTCATATTGTAAAAATAATGACAGTGTGGTTATTGAATAAAATTAACAAATCTCGTTTAATTTATTTGTTCCTGTGGATAAAAACTTGCCAATTATATATTATATAAATTGCTGTTAAATATAACAATGATTATCACTCTTCAAAATCAGACTCCATTGATCACCGTTTCATAGCAATGTAAATTCATTTAATTTTTTCAGAAATGTCTGTCGATTTGCGTCGCGTTGAAAGCGCACGTGTGGAAAGTCTCCTTTTATAGTGATTACAAATTCACACTGCTATATTTTTTTGCAGTTGTCAGTTGACACGGACTACAGTATAAAATGAAGATGCAACCAATTAGTTAATATTAAGCAGCGGTTTTAATAATATTAGGTACCTACTTGAGTTTAGTTTCTAAAACATATCAATTTAGATTTCAATAGAATGAAAAAAATAAAACTGATAGAAAAATAACTGTTGATAAATAAAATTATTCATTACTAAGTATTTTTTCTGTTTAGTCAAGCGAATGTGCGACTCGGGTATAGTCTCACAAAATTTTTAAAAATTTATAACAAAACATTATTATTAGTATTATCTGCTAAAATGGCCATCATAGCTAGATATGCTCGAAGTTAAGTCAATGTAAAATAAATCCAGTAGAAATGCGATCTCTCAGAAATATGTGTGGTGTTATCCTCGCGGACAAAATAAGCAATGAAGAGTTACACAATATGACACGATTGGTCGACAGTGTAATTGTAAAATTGAACAAAGGAATGTTTAGATGATTCAGAAACAGAAAGAATGAGTAATAAACAATTAATGAAGAAAATGTATAGTGCGAATGTGAATAGTAGCAGAAGCCAAGGAACGAAGATCGAATAGCCAGAGAGTTAGCTAACAGCAATGTCCAAAGCACTCTCATACCTAGGAGAAAGTGTGTGAAGAAAATGATGAGATTTCTGGAGGCGAAAGATGTAATGACCGCGATCCTCGGCATCTGTCCTCTCTAACTATGAGGCCATAAATAGAGAGAATAGAGAGAATGAGAATGTATGTATGTATGTATGCAATCGCAAACTTAATTTCTGGAGATTTATAACCCGTACTAGCGACCCGCCCCGGCTTCGCATGGGGAGCAGAGTTAATAATCTAAAATATTTCTTTGTATACAACATTTATAACTTCTTCCTGATTACGTGTAAAAACGAACATATTGTGTTTAGACGTTACACGTGACAGGGCAACATATAATTGTCCGTGTGAGAAGCATTGAGTGGTTAAGTCAATTCCAGCAACGTTTAAAGTTTGACCTTGTGCTTTATTAATAGTCATTCCAAACGCTAATTTAATTGGAAATTGGACCCGTTTGAATTGAAAAGGCAATTCTGAGGGTATCATTGGAATTCTTGGTATAAAAACAGTTGCACCAGTTCCACAACCACTTAATTTGGTAGATTCGATCAAAAAGTTTTTTAAATGGACTATTTTAAGTCTTGTACCGTTGCACAGTTTAGGTGGGTTTAAATTTCTTAATAATATAATAGGAGAACCTACTTTTAATACTAATTTGTGCGGCGGAATTCCGGGAGGCGTCAAAGAATTCAAAAATTCAGTTGGATAATGTACTGCCTCTTCCCTATCCACGACTGTATCAACTGAGTAGTAGGTTTGTGATGATGCTTCAAATTTTGAAATAATGAAATCATTTATTTTATTAACTTGCTCATTAGTGGGTGATAGTATAGCCCTTTCTTGAAACCAATTTAGTGTCTTAGTGGTTATGTTACTAATATCGGGATATACTT
Source organism: Zeuzera pyrina (assembly GCA_907165235.1). Classification (NCBI taxonomy): domain Eukaryota; kingdom Metazoa; phylum Arthropoda; class Insecta; order Lepidoptera; family Cossidae; genus Zeuzera; species Zeuzera pyrina. Next base: position 21,686,086 of record OU015620.1, on the reverse strand, counting down.
TTTCAACCAATTCCTCCATATTTTGCACCCAAACACAAAGATCCTTAAGATTGATCATGACATTTCCAGCTTGAAATTCACCATTACCTACTTGGAGCAAGTCGTTAGAAAATTGCCTATTATCTTCGCTGGATGATAAAATTCTCATGTTGGTTTTGAGTTCACATTTAGTCATATCTGGTCAAAGATACGATCTTTTAAGAGATGCATTGACTTCATCTGCTCTAGTTCCCCTAGCTATAACAGGCAAAATTTGACGGAAATCTCCAGAGAACAAAATGGTGCAGACACCCATTGGGCAGTTTCTATTGCGCAAATCTCGCGTTGTCCTGTCTAATGCTTCCACGGAGGCTTTATGAGACATAGAAGCCTCGTCGTCCCAAATAATCAAACTGCAATCTTGCATTAATTTGCCAGCGTTACTTTGTTTTGAAATATTACAAACGCTAGAGACGTCTTCGATAAAAATTTTCAATGGAAGTTTGAATGTGGAATTGGCGGTTCGCCCACCTTTCAAAAGTGTGGCTGCTATACCGGACGATGCCACAGCAAGGGCAATTTTGTTACTAGATCATACTTTTGCTAATAGTAAATTTATTAAAAAGGTTTTGCCCGTGCCTCCAGGAGCATCTAAAAAAACATTTTCCCTTCATCGTTATTAACTGATGATAAAATTCTATCATAAACAATTTTTTGGTCATGATTTAAACGATACTCATCTTGAATGGCCTGTAAAAGTTGGGAATGGTTATAGTTTGATTCTCGTAAATATTCTATATTGATTGTACTTATATTTGAATTTGGAGGTAAGGTGAATCCAAAATCTTTTATAGATTTGCCTGATAGAGATTCCACTTCTTTATTTAATTTAAATAAAGCTTCATCAAATATAGTTTGGTCGTAATCTAAATCATCTGATGGCAGTTCTTGACGTCTGCGATGCAGTATATCTTCAGCCATGCATTCGCGGTGGTTTTCCCAAAGAAGATGGGGATCAGTGATTTGACAGAACGATATCATAATGGCAAATAAGTTTCTAAGTGACTTTGCTGAACAGCATATGGCAGCTTCTGTAAGTGTACTTTCCCAATGAGTATCATCTTCTAACAAACCCATTGCTCTGCAAGCTCCTTGGAATGTTTCATAAGTAATACCTTGAAAAGTACGTAGGCTTGTAAAAGAAGTAGGGCCTTTTACTATGTGGAGTAGCATCCTTAAGTGAAAGCATTCACTGTAATTAGGATGAATTGTGTAAACTCTGCCAAGAGCGTCTGATTTTCTTACGCCAGGATAACCGTCAACTAAAGTTCCTTGTTTCCGTCGTTGGAATTTTTTAGTAACCTGATTCTATGTGTAATATAAAGCCTGGAAATTTATCATATGTCAGAGTTCGGGCAAAATCATCTTCTGTACATAATTTAAAAATGCTGTCGATGTCGTGTCTCGAGGGCTGTTTACAACATCATTTATGTTGTTTTCAGAAAAATACACACGTTGTCCATTTTCTAAATGGACTGCAAGATGTGTATTTGTTACTAAAATAAGTCTATCTACCTAAAGACAACAGAAAACAAAAACTTAACCAACGCAATTGCAAACTTAAATTGAAAGAAATACCTATGCCACTCGGAGACAACCTATCGCTTTGAAAATCTGTTTCCTATAGGGAAACGCGCGCTTCACCGTTCAGCTTATATAGCAGTGGGCAACCGCGGGCTGCGGGTGTGAGACGTGCGTGACGTGACATCTGTGTGGGTTTTTTTTTTTTTTGGTTTCTGAGAGGCGAAATTAAACCCCCGCGGGCTACCCAGCCGGACTCTACGCCGACTGGGGAGTGTCGGACTCGAACCGACTAAACAAAACCCCTCTTTGCTGTTAGCCCTAGTGGCTTTTACAGCGTCACAGGTCGCGTTGGGGCGAGCGCTGAAGGCGCCCTGCCAGATGGTCGACCGCCTGAGGGTTCCTCCAGCCGAGGGATGCCTCGTATGGAGGGCGGATCTGTGTGGGACTGAACGCGATGCTTGAATTTATTTAGTCGCACGGTATTTTAATTTTGCGATAACTCCTAAGATATTAGTTAAAATTGTATGGTGTAAAAGGCAATTATGTAGTGCATGAAATGCTTAAGGTAACTAACGTATTATATTTGATAAGGATTAATATCCTATGCGTCTAAATAACTTTCAAATTATCACATTAAAATGGGTATTGTACGTTATCCGTAAAAGATAGACATATGCTATCCAGGACTTTTTTGTAGATCTATAAAAGATACACAATTCCACCATACATTGACAACGGATCAGACAGCGTTTTCGATAAAAGCTCCCGGGCGGCTTGACTTTTTCCGACCTCTTCGACAATTATCGTCATATTTCAACCAATTTACACAAAACATTCATGTATTATACATAAAAACCTTCCCCATGAACCACTCCGTCATTTGGTGAAAACCGCATGAAAATCTGTTCAGTAGTTTTTGAGTTCATCGCGTTCAGACAGACAGACAGAGGCGGGCGGGGACTTTGTTTTATAATATTTAGAGATGAAATACGTTACGTGAATTCTTTTAATAAAATCTGCAAGAACTTATGGATGGAGATTAAAGTAAAAAAGTATCCTGTGTGATATATACAATGTTATTTAAGTAATATAATGCAACGAATGTAATAAAAGTCCAGTACACAAACTAATATAAAAAAATAAAAACAAAGTATTTGAATTTAAATGTTTTTCTTTTATGCAATGCAAATTTTTTCGTCATAAACTTACTAAGATTCATCGAAATTCGTCTCAAAGTAAAAACTTTAAACGTTCTGCCTTTGCTTTAGTCTTGCAAAAATATTTTTCCTTTAATATTATCAATGGAAGTAGAATTGACCAGCTCCACAGTTTTTTTATTTTAAATGTACGTTTGTGTAGTAATATAATGTGGTATATTTTTGTGCGAAATATTCATAATACATACATATATACATATCTTTACTAACGTATTTCTAACGGGGTAGTCAGATTAGATAGAACGCCAAGCGTCGTGGTCCTTGCGTGCTTTATTCGTTTCCACGAATTCACTAGTAGACTCATGTAACTTAACATGCTATGAAGAAACCAAATCGCCTTAGGTTATTACATTTATTTATTAATATACATATACTATATTGCACACACAAAACATACATCTGTGTCACACATAGAATTTGAGCAAAATGTACAGCTTATTTCTAATAGAAATTTCTTCCGTTACAACCACGAAAGTGACAGTTGACAAAAGAAAGATACTGTGTGTACTTACGTACTGTAATTAAACACATACTTATTAAATAAATGTATAAAAATATGTGCGTTTTCAATATAAACTCTTGGATTCGTTGATAATAATTCGTCAATTTTCATAAAATTTTCGTGCGCCTTGTTTTTTCCATCGCCCATGAGGTCCCTTATTTCGAACGATCTCTTATCATCTCACCTATTGTAACGAGACGATTTTTATGTCGAGCAACTTCTGAAGAGCCGATACGTGGCTTATCTACTATCCGGGGTCCGCGGACCCAAATTGCTTATTGTAAGACGCTCCACTTTGCGATTACGCTTTGCAATAACGCGATAATGAATGGCTATTGCTTTATTATTTGTGTTCAGTTTTTATCATCACGCCATCAATACATCTAATTAGACCTAGATTCTAAGTTATTACTTTTATAATCAACATAAATTCGGGTTATATTTTACAATTGCATAAGAACATGAGCATACAAATTCTAGACGTCTCTATTTATCTTACTTTTGCTGATGACACTTCTCTAGAACAGCCATATTCAACCATTTTGTGGGTTTGGGGTTTATACGGCATTATGAGTTTTATGAACTCTTTGGTTCGTTTTCTTTTCGCGCATTCTGGCTGCATATTTTATATTTTATTTTATATATAAATTATTTATTATATATATTTTATATATAAGCATAAAGGCTGTTTTCAAAAAAAAATTACATTTAATTTTATTTAAATAAGCTTGTTCTTTTTTAATTTTTCTGCGAATATTTCAAAATGTTAACTGCAACTTAACTTTTAATTCGATAGACTAATTTGACATTTCTATATGTCAAAGTTATAAATAATATGGCCAGCTAAAATAGTGTTGTCAAGTGATAGAACCGAGTCGATATCGATTCATCTAAACGATCGACTAGTCTGACATTTAATTCATTTAATTTGGTGCTGACAAGGCCTTATGGCATCGCCATTTCGTAATATATTACATACAAATTAATAGAGATCATATTTTATTTTTCCTTTTTTTACTATTTTACCTATTTTCCTTATTGCTAAAATTATTCATATTTTTTCGATATAACCGCTATCTCATGAATCGAATAATCTAAAAAGGAGGGCACGCGCACGATAACGCCGCAAGGCAAACGCTACAGACTAAAAATATTAAAGTCAACATAGAGGGACATCACTATTTAAAAATCACATGAACTGGCTACCCTGACAACATCAAATCACTCTATCGAATTAAAAGTTGAACTATAGTGCAAATACGTACTTCTGATAATATCGACTGCAACAGAAGTATAGACGGGCGTGTAAGGATTTTTAAATTACCCGTTTTTTCTTTTCAACTATGGAACTCTAATAATTATAATGTTTCCTACTACTAGAAATTAAACGACTGATACATCATGTAATTTTGTGAATAAGATCTTTTTTGTGACAGCTATCTTATATCAACTTAAGATAAAATGTTATTTCATAATAAACATTTTTTTGACGTCGTTGGGTAATGGTTACAATGGAGGTTGCCTTTTCCCAATGTTTTATGTACACGAGGCGATGTGTTTGATATTCTGCGAGAATCATTTTGGGTCTCTTTCAATAAAATTAAATGTTTCCAGCCAGTGGTCTTTCGTGACCCGTGACAGGCAATTAACATTAAATAATTCAATATTTATTCTTCGAATTTCCTTTTACGCAATCAACTAATCGACGTGGCCACAATTTGCATATTTCTTAATTGTCACGATAGGACATAGAGAATAGCGGCGTATAATGATAAAAATTATGTCAGCCTATGTCAGCTTGATAACAAAAATGCAGTGTGATGTTTTTATCTGATAAAGTTCAACGTTACAGTTTTTTATGTGTATTCGTAAGGAAATTACACAATAGCTTAAAATGTTAAATATTTTGACACAGAATTTGTGTTTTTTATTAAAATGATTTTGAAGGTACGTATCTCGACTGCAATTAAATCTAATTTCTTTAAAACGGTATACGCAGTTTTTTGGTACTCATTCGACTGATATATTATATCTATAAGATATATTCGACTATTAATATTTTTTTTGTAAGGAAAGGAAGTCATTATTTATCGTAAAGAAAGATTTAAATAAATTAATAGCATAACTCTACGGCTGTTTTTAGCTACCTATGCGATTCAATCCTATACATATGCATGTCGGACACACCATGTCTTTTCATACATGTATTATTATAAATAAAATAAAAATAAAATAGATTTTTATTCGAAGTAAACTTCGTAAAGTATTTTTCGAACGTTAAAACAAAAACTATTAATTGACAGTATTGCCCTCTTCGTAAGTCCTAAAATTACAGTTTTTTTTCGTTTGCACAACAACTTGACCAGACCAACTTATCGTTAACAAAATCTTCTATTTTATAATAGCCTTTCGAGCATAAAATAGCTTTAACAATTTTCTTGAATCTAATGTCTGGTAGTGCGATTAATTCTTCAGGCAAAGTGTTGTAAAAGCGAACACCGTCCCCAATAAAAGATTTGTGTACCTTTGCCAATCTAGAGCCCTTGATAGCTAGTTTATTTCTAGACCTGGTATTCCTATTATGAATATCACCCACCCTTCGGAACCTGTGTAAATTCCTACGTACATACATAATATTCTCGAAGATATACTGACTATAGACCGTAAGAATATTAATATCTTTAAACTTTTCTTTTAACGAAATTCGAGATTCTAAACAATAAATAGATCGTATCGCTCTTTTCTGTAAAACAAATATCGTTTGCATATCGGCTGCGTGACCCCAGAGTAATATCCCATACGACATTATACTGTGAAAATAGCTGAAATACACAGTTCTAGCCGTAGCTACATCAGTTAGTTGTCTTATTTGACGCACAGCAAATGCTGCCGAGCTAAGTCTTCCAGCCAATAATTCAATATGAGGACCCCATTGTACCTTATTGTCTATAGTAATGCCTAGAAATTTAACAGAATCTACAAAGTTTAGTATTGTATCGTCCAAAACAATATTAATGTCAGAATCATTAACGTTGGGTAAAATAAATTTAACGCACTTAGTTTTGGCAGAATTCAAAAGTAAATTATTTACGGTGAACCATTCCAAAACTTTACCTAATATGTTTTCCACTTCATCATAATTAGTGGCCTGCCTTGGAACTTTGAATATGAGAGAAGTGTCGTCAGCGAATAAAACTATATCACCTAGTTTCTGCACAAGGAATGGCAAGTCATTAACATAGACCAAAAATAAAAAGGGACCCAAAATCGATCCTTGGGGGACACCCATTTTTACAATGGATCCTTTCGATTTAACTCCGGTAATATCAACCTTCTGAACTCTTTCACTTAAATACGAATTGAGCAGCTCCAATGCCTTGTCTCCTAAACCATAAAATTTGAACTTTCGTAAAAGAGTATCGTGAACCACACAGTCAAAGGCCCTAGACAGGTCACAAAACACACCAATAGCATTTTGCGAGTGCTCCCATGCATCAAAAATATGCCCCAACAGTTTAGCTCCAGCATCGATGGTGGATCTACCTTTGCTAAAACCATACTGCTCACTATGAAGCAACCTATTTAAAATGAAAAACACAAGTAACTGTTTATTCATAATTTTCTCAAAAACCTTTGAAAGCACAGGCAAAAGGGAAACTGGCCTAAAATTTGTTGGATCAGTCTGCTGTCCTGCTTTAAATAACGGAATGAGCCGGCTATGTTTCATTAAATCTGGGAAAATTCCTTGGTCTATACTTTGATTAAAAATAACAGCCAAGTGAGGCGCAATAATGTCAATGATTGAATTAATGACCTTTACTGACATGCCCCAATTATCCTCAGTAGGCTTTAGGTTTAAAGATTTAAATGTTTCAACAATGATATGAGGGGTTACATGCTCAAAAACAAACGGTTTTACAATATTACGTGTCACATTTTCTTTCAATAGTTTTTCAGATTGGACAGATGAAGAGTTTAGAGATTGCGTTGTTAAAATAGGAATATTAGTAAAAAAGATTTCAAAGGCATTTGCTACATCGGACTTGTTAGATAAGGTTTTACTATCGATCTTTAGAGTTAAGTTATTATCTCGTGGTTGTATTTTACCAGTCTCTCTATTAATTATATTCCAAGTAGTTTTAACTTTGTTTTCTGAATTCCAGATTTTACTGCTGATTGCCCAAGACTTAGCTGTGGAGCATACTCTTTTAAAAAGTTTTGAATAGTTTCGTACATATTTACAAAATTTTTCACTATGATTAAAATTTTTTTCTTCATATAGCTCGTAAAGTCTATTTCTACTTATTCTAAGGCCTGGTGTAGCCCAGTCATTGAAGGTACGCTTAACAGTCATATGAATTTTTTTAGTTGTGAATATCTGTTGGTAAGCAGTATTTAACCCGTCAAATGTTTCTTGATAGTTTTTATTTACACAAGGTTCCATATTGAGTGGGTGAGCATTCTCTAAAACTTTTTCTCTAAAAGCATGAATTTTTTTATCAGTAATTGGTCTCCGTTGGTCCGTTGGTCCATTGGTCTATTTTGATACATGCATCCATTAGCAGGACGTAGGTTAGAGCGCGGTGTGAGAGACCCATACACTTTTTTTTGTATTAACCAATAAAATTGTGTAAAGTTGTAACGTTTTTGATATGAAAGTTTCATGAAAATTGTCTTTTACATATTACTAGGATACATTTTTTTTTAAATAGTGACATCTTTTTTCTTATTCGTATTATAAGAAGCGTCTGTATACAATTTTTTTTTTAACTGTTTCGTACAAAACCCTTTCATACTTGGTAAAACTAACATATCTTCGAATGCTTGCTCAATTTGAAATTTGAAAGATGTTGCTACATTAATAAATCTGTCAATCGGTTCCCTATCTCTATATTATTATCTTTATTTGCCATAATGTATATAGCACTCTCATTAATAAAATAAAATCTACGTAATAGTTGGCCATCAATCGAGTATTTACTTTAGAGCATTTGCCTTAGACTTGTATTTAGAGAAAGAAAGTAGAATTGAAAAGGAAAAAGTTGGATTTACGGAGCTTCTTGAGGAATTATGGTGTTAAAAATTTAGTAGGCCTGCTAGCCATTCCGTTGGGAGTCACTGTAATCTGACAAACTCCAATTCGGAGCTCATTAGCCAATTGCGCGGGCGCTGTATCATCTAATTTGTGAAACGCAGTTCGTTTGCTTTAGGCGAATTGAGGTTTGTAATATATCTATTTAATGGAGAGCTAATCATTCTAAAATTAAACGAACAAAAGACGTTTGTTACGGAACTCGGATTCATATTTTATTAATTAATAAGATTTATTCACTTTATTATTTTAGGTATGTAATTGAAATTATTAGAAGTTAGAAATTGCATAGAAGTGATTAGAATGTCGTTGTTGGAATGCTATCGTGAATTTTACAAATACGACGTTGTATTTAGTTCAAATAACTAACAAAATCAAGGTCAAAGTCAAATCAATTTATTCAAGTAAACTCAATTGCACGGTGTTCATTAGCGTCAAATCTACTATCAGTTCGAAAAGGAAACCTGCTTACTTAGAAGAACCGACTAGAAGCTCAGACGAGTATCATTTTTTCAACATTTATTTACAACACAGCGAGTAAATGCATATCCAGAGAAAATTATTTCCACACTATTGTTTTGTTATCGATGAAATAGTTTACAGTACGATTTTCTAGCCAATGTTCGCTTTATAACAAATCTAAATCTACTTTATGTTAATCTCATGAGCAAATTTATTAAAAAAACGTATGCAGTTACCCAAAAGATAATCGTTACCTATTATCTGCAAAAATTACCTAATAAGTTTAATGTGTGTGATCGATGTTATTTTCTATACCCTCAGACTAAATACTATACCGTTACGAACTTCATTTATTTAATGTGAAACAATATGAACAATAACATATGAACAACAATATACATTCAGTCAAGAAAGTAACGGGAATGGATGATTTGTTTATGGTTCCAAATTCAATTTTTTGTTTTTTTGTTGTTGTTAGATTGCCACAACTGTTTTCCATTTTGGCGCGGAGTTTGAGTTGTATCTGTTATTTAGATTAAATACAGTGCTGTTTTTAGTTTGTATATTGCGAATTTCATAATGGACAAAAACATCGAACAAAGAGTTTGTCTTAAATTTTGCATTGCCAATGGAATTTCGTGTTCGGAGTCACTGAAAATGTTACAGAAGGCTCACGGTGAATCGACTTTATCAAAAAGACGTGGTTATGAGTGGTACAAAGCGTTCAAAAGCGGTCGAGATGTGATGGAAGATTTGCCTCGCTCTGGTAGGCGATCAACGTCTGCAACTGAAGTTAACATCGCAAAAGTGAAGGAAATAGTGACTGAAAATCCTCATTCAAGTTTGAGAGAGATAGCCGCCGAACTTTCTGTGTCTCACGAGTCGATCCGTACCATTTTAAATAATCACTTGGGTATGAAACATGTTGCCGCTCGGCTAGTCTCAAAAGACCTGAATTTTCTTCAAAAACACAATCGCATAAGAGTCGCTGAGGACATGCTAGAACGAGTCAATTCCGACATAACATTCATGAAACGCATTGTTACTGGTGACAAGACGTGGGTTTACGAGTTTGACATGCAAACTAGTCAACAAGCTTCGGAGTGGCGCCTTCCAACTGAACCCACACTGAAAAAACCACGCCAAAGTCGATCAAAAGTCAAAGTCAGGTTGACTGTTTTCTTTAACTATCGCGGTGTTGTGCACTCGGAATTCTTGCTGGAAGATCAAACGGTAAATAAAGAATATTATTTGGGCGTTATGCGGCGTTTAAGAGACCAAATTCGACGAAAAAGGCCAGATTTCTGGAAAGAAAATTCTTGGATTTTGCACCACGATAATGCGCCTTCGCACAAGGCCATCATTGTGAACGAATTTTTGACCAAAAACTCAACAAATACCATCGAGCAACCATTTTATTCACCAGACCAGTCTCCAGTCGGCTCCAGCCGACTTTTTTCTTTTTCCTAAACTCAAATTTCCACTTCGTGGCACCCGTTTTCATTCGGTAGAAGACATAAAGGAGAATTCGCGACGAGCACTGAGCACAATTCCGGAAAAAGGGTTTAAAAAATGTTCTGATGATTGGATTATTCGTTGGCGTAAGTGTATCGTTTCTGAAGAAGCATACTTTGAAGGTGATAAAATAAATTTGGATGAATAACTAACATTTCGTGTATTATTGATCTTTTCCCGGTACTTTCTTGACAGAGTAGTATGAACAATAATAAATAAAAACAATATATAACAATTGACGACCTCGATGGCGCAGTGGTTTAGGCGTTGTGTCTAAGCGTGGAAGGTTCCGGGTTCGATTCCCGGCCGGGTCAATTTAGGAAACAAACTTTTCTAGATTATCTCGGGTCTGGGTGTACTGGGAGACCAGTAGTCGTCGTCTGGTTCTCATAGCACAGGGAATATATCCCTAGTTTGAGATAAGGTGATTAGTGTGTATTGTCTGGCGCATTAATATTACGATAGAACTAATCATATTCTTATTTCTTATGTACATACTTACATTGTTTATTTTATTCAAGTGTAAGGTTTAAATAAAGTATAAGGCTTGACATTGTATAAATAGTAGGTAGGTAGGTAGGTAATTAAATATATCTTTGACGTACCTACGTTATGTTTTTAATTACTCAGTAAATATATTTATGTTGTTAAGTGAGATTAGCTATACGATGTTTATAACGCTACTGAATTACATACTCGATTTTTGCGTATGATGGGTTTTAAGAGAAATATATTGACTGCATGTACAAAACCCAAAAATTCTGAAAATTTCGAAATAAGACTTCCAAAAATCAGGTGTTAATAAGAGTCATTTATTATCCACTTAAGTGTCAACTACTAACAAAATATGAACATTAAAATATTGCGTGGTTTAAAATCAAATGCACCATCTATCACAAACAAGTATAAATCATTTGACAACCTCCGTGGCGCAACGGCTAAGCGCGTCAAAAAGTAAACAGTGGTTGCGGGTTTGATTCCCGCCCGAGTCTGGGTGTTTATGTATAATATGTATTTATTTACAAAAGAAAGGTATATAAGTAGTATATCAGATGTCTAGTATCCATAAGACAAGCGCTGTGCTGCTTACTTTGGGACTACATGGCGCTGTGTGAAATGTCTGAGTATATTATTATTATTATTTATACATAATTGTTCCTACTTAGGAGTATGAGTTGATATCACTCTAAACACTCCGTTATCTACGAAATCTCAGGCCCAATATACTTTTCCTTAGATTTGATATGGTTTGTGTTCTTTTGGGGTGTTGATTTAAATAAAAACGTTCAATAAATGAAATAACGAAAATATGTGTTCTAACTCTACCAAACGTTAAAAAAAATATTAAAAAATAAAATGAATGCATGTATTCGTATTAAAATTCAAAATTTATAAATTTTACGTTAAATTCTAAATTTATTGAATAATTTTCTGTCAGGATAACGAAGGGTATGAATTTATATTATTTTGTCGTAAATTGTAGTACAATCGCTTCTTCATTTTTTCTAAAACTTCTTGTAAGTCTTACTATATTCTTTAAGGACCTTCTTATATTATTAAGTACAGTTATGTTAAATTATTAATAAAAACCATACGTATATACATAGAAACAAAACCTCTCAAGATTACAGTAATCCCCGACGAACGACTGTTTTTTATAAAGCAGAGTGTATAGTAGATATAGTTTTTTGTTAAATTTATCAATTAATTGGATCGAGGTATAGCATTTCACTTAACGAAGGCGTGAGAATAAATGCGTCATTAAATTTTTAGGAAAACCCATTTTTTATCGAGTGTATCACGTAATAAGGTGCTATGTAAGACATAAAATGAGACAAAAAGTATGTGAAACCACTACATGCTATACTTACTCGTATATGCACGTAGACACGGTATGTTGTGTAAGAATATGCGTTATATTTATTATTTTTACTATGGAAGTAGATGTTGGAAGCATAAATATACATAGAACATGTTAAATTGTTGGGTTAATAATATTTTATTTATTTATATAATATGTTTTGCTTTCGTAACATCTTTCCTATCACAGGTTTACCGAAAGAAAAATTTTTATGAGTTGGCCTTGGTTTTCTTTGACTTCTCCTTTCACTCACTTTCTTTCTGTGGGTTTTTTCATCTAAGCTTCATTTTATTCATTTTTACAATAACACTTTTGTTAAAAGCTACTTAATAGCATATCTGTCACATTGTGCATTCTATCCATGACATTGACACCACATATACCTTGGAAAGATCTCATTTTCACCACATTTACACTTCATTTCATTTTTACTTGGTTTCGGGCATATCAAGAAATCATTATTAAACAGTAAAGTCTGTACCAACAACGCATTGTGGATAGCCGTTTTGGCAGACCTAGATATATATTATGTATTCACATTGCGACTCACATGCAACTCACATGTTCAATCTCTCGAAAACACACTTCCAAGATATATAATTTTATTCACAAGACCGTTCTAGACATTCTCCATTTACCCATATACCACACTTCGTCTGCAAATCTTCTCTTTCACACACCCATCCTTGTAAACTTAGCCAGATTTCCCTAATAACCTCTTATTATCTTTCTTATTAACTAACTTCTTAAACTATCTTAATCTTACGGAATATTTCTTGTTAATATCTTTTTGAAGAATGTTAATAAGAAAAATCGGGCTAAATGCGAGACAAACTTATTCATTGAGGATTCCATAGCAAAGGATAAGATAACTCACAATACATAACTTTGTGTTTGCGTAAAGTAAAAAGACATGTAGTTTACTACTAATACTTACATATACGTTGTTATCTATGTGGACATTTTGGGAAAAAAAACCACAACTAAATTCAAGTAAAAAATTCAACCTAAAATTAGAAGTTGACGATTGGTAGAGATTTTCCTTTACTAGTGCCGTTGGATTTTCCATAATGTCAAATTATCTGTCTGTACATCTGTTGGTATGTAAATACTGAAAAACCTAAATTTTTGACAGCAATTTGAGATTTGTTGATATCAAATTCAATTTGATACCTGTAGCTACTGTTAAAAAAAAGTGTCTTGACGGACAGACAGCTAGACAAGAAAGTAATCCTAAGAGGTGTTGCATTCTAATGTCGTGAATGTCTTCATGGAATCCTAAAAATCGGAAAATGGTATGAATTTATAAATAGAACACAGTTTGTATTGTAGAGATGAGCACTAATTCAACCAGCCAATTAAATCAACGGTTGATCATCATTGATTTCCTTTAAAAACCCGATAAATTTTTTTAAAATTTTATTAGAGAAAGAAACGAATGTCTTCTGCCCAAAATCTGAAAGTTATTGATAGACACTTCGCCTCTCAACGATTCGGAATTTCAGAGCTCGGACTTGGTTAACTACCCAACGTTGAAATATATAAATTAAATAGCTGTTGCCCGCGACTTCGTTCGCATAGTCTTTTCTTTACTAAATTTAATCATTCGGAAACCTTCACTGGTGTACGAACAACTTTCTAGGAACGTATAAAGGACAAACATGCAAAGAAACATCCATTTTTATTTAATATATATTATATATATATAAATAAATGCGCCAGACAATATACACCGATCATTTGGTCTCAAATTATGGTATTATTTCTTGAGTTATGAGAACCAGACGATGTCTACTGGGATCGTCTGCCAGTATACCCAGACCTGAGACAATCTAAAAAAGTTCGTTTCCTAAATTGAACCAACCGGGAATCGAACCTGGAACCTCCCGCGCTTAGACGTAACGCCGAAATTATAGACAAAGACATATAGATTACTGTTCAAAAGAAATGATTTCGTTTAAATGTTTCTCTATGTTTTAGCGTCAACTCTACCTAAAAAAAGTCATTTAAAAAATTAAACCGCCTTCAAAAAAAATAACACTGAAAAGTAAAAAATAACTATCCTTTACTAATCAATACTCAAGTACAATTAAAATAACTTTTTAAATGCAATACACATATCTTTATAATTAAATTTGACAGTTACTGAAGTCGGTGCCAAATCAGTGCCAAATCAACTGAGTCTATTACGGGACAGTTGAACAACAATTTTTATTTATGTTTGCTTAAGACCACTGCTGAAACGTCAAGTCAAAATAAAGAGGTAATCGTGTTAAATTTCCTGTTCTAGATATTTTATAATGCAACGCGAAAGTTTAAAAGTTTAGAAAGTCTATTAGTTTGGTAGGCTTGGCACACATATCTTCATAATTAAATTTGACAGTTACTGAAGTTGGTGCCAAGCCTACCAAACTAATAGACTTTCTAAACTTTTCCTGTAATAGACTTTCTGTTGTTGCACGTTGATTTGGCACCAACTTCAATAACTGTCAAATTTAATTATATAGATATGTGTATCGTATTTAAAAAGTTATTTTAATTGTACTTTTACCTCAGATTTCCATTAACACGCATCGATTTGCTTGAAATTTTAACAGTAGATAGAGAATACCTCAAAAAGCAAAGTCTACCCTATGCCGATATGTGCTTTTACCCTGGGGTGGATACCACCCCAACTAAGGGGTGGTAATTTTTTTATGAAAAACAACCTCAGAAATCGATAGAAAAAAGCATTCTAAGCACAAAATATTCTATAGAGTTTTTTCGAAAAATCAATACTTTTTGACTTATTCGCGAATGAAAAATTCAATTTCTGTTACATAAAAATCATATTTTTAATTGTTTTTTCACAAATAACTCAAAAACTTTCAATTTTATCAAAAAAACTACGTGAAGCTAAAATGTAATTTATAAAAAAATAAAAAGAATGTTTTTTTTTCTATTGCTATAGACCTAAGACCTAACAAACCGAGTTATGACTTATTAAAGGTGGAATTTATTTAGTGAACCAAAGATTCTGAAGAATTAAAACTGAAATAATCGGAAAACGGTCAATTTTACGGAAAAATGCAAAGTGCCTTTTTTAAAGTTCTATAAAAAACCTTTCAAATGAGACTTTATAACTCTGTAGGATATAAAACAAGGGAGATGTGATGAAAATAATGTAGAATCCCTTTTTTCCGTGAAAAAAAAAACATCAGTTTCACCCTTCATATTGGCACCCTAGTTGAAATAAAATGATATAAATTTACAAATCACTTTATTTTAATACCAATAATGGGATTAAGAACTTTGAATCTTCGGTTTTGAAAAAAAAAATGGTTTTAGTGGATAAAGCAGTTTTTAATTTTTTAGAAAATTTGTCTTTTTTTAAAAATAACTAAAAAAATATGGAAGATACGTAAAAATTGCTAGAGAACAAAAAGTTAGGTTTTTTTATTGAAAAATTTTTTTTTTAGTAATCAAAAATTGAAAATTAATCGAGATATGATCTTTCAAAGTTCACAATGGCATATGACTGGTACCGTTTTAGAGCCCTTTGAACGTTTCCCTTTCAAAAATAAAGGGCTCAATAAATTTGAAACCTTTTTGGTCTAATAGATTATAAATTTTCCTACAAAATGATTTTTTAATCGACTGTCTAGCTTAAAAATTATGGGAAATATGGCCAAAACAAATTAACTTTTTTTTAAAATTCGGAGCAGGTAATATTCGGAGTGTGTATACATCATATATATGTGTATACACATAATGAGAAGGAACGGCATGGAGCTGACAACATCTGCTGCGGTGAAAGGAGACTTTCTACATATATATGTGTATTGTATATACATACATGTGTGTATGTTTGATTGTGTGTCTTTTACACAGAGATGCTCAAACCAGTATATGTCTGTTATTGAAAAAAAGAGCACGTGTTATACCTCGTTTCTTAAAACTTTAATTGTGATTATTAATTTATGCTTAATATTGAATTGATTAGTAGAGAGACAGATTTTTAAATTAACTTTTTATTACTATATGTTTGAATTCTTTCAATTATAACAACTATTAATATAATTTTCTAGAATTTATGTTTGAGTGTTACTGGGAATATTGCTTTTGGAGCACTAATACATCGTTGCTGACTGAAATACATATTTATTATATTTTATATGTATAAACAAACTAATGTTAGTAGTAGTATAAACAAACTAATGTTAGTTTGTTTATTTTTTATACATTAATATGTAACATAAAATACTGTACACTAAATACATGAAAAAAATTATATTCAAATATTCTTTTCTAATTTTCCACATTTTCATAATCTTTCAAGATTTTTTCCACATGAGGGGTAGTTTTTAAGGGATGAAAATTTGAAAAATAATTATTTACAAGTTGAATACGACAAATAGAAATCAACGTTATAAATACTATATTCTATTCCATAAATAAGACCGTAAATGATTTTCTTTAATTTTTTCGTAATAAGGGATGATTTGTAAGGGTTGAAAATCTGGAATAAAAAAATATTTGAGTTCAACACGATTAAAAGATACCCATTTAATATAAATTAAGAAAAATAAAGTACTAATTGGTTTTTTTATTTTATCATAAAAGTGGTTGGTTTTTAAGGGATGAAATACATCGATTAAGGGTTGAAAAATCATAGATAGTATCCTAAAGCCTTAAGCAAGTTTTATTCAAACCCTAAATATGTTTTTTAACTTTATAAATGCTTCTACTTTTATTTTATTGAATTTTGGCCAAAAGGGGTAGTTTTCACCCTTTAAGAATAATTTGCAAATATTAGCATAGGGTAGTTTTTAAAGTGAAGGGTTAGTAGAACTTAATTCCAAAATTTCACGCAAATGACATGTTGTAGTATTACGCTGTTAAGCCAACGACACGTTTTCGTAGTGACTGATACACACTTAACTCTCTATTTCAAAAACTAATGAACCGATTTTAATGAAACTTGCAGTTTCCCTAAATTGGATTATACCTAGTTCAAACTAAAAGGAATATCTGCAATCCAACCTATAGTTATTGAGATATGCGTGGACAAACATACAAACGTACATACAAACATACATACAAATATACATACATACATACACTTATGAAATTTGGCACACATGTTTAGAAGCTGGTATAAACTAACATATACAAAAACTGTGCAATTCTGACAATATTACATACATACGGGTCGAATTGATAACCTCCTTTTTTTTGAAGTCGGTAAAAACAGAGACTCAGTGCTATAATGGTGACTCTATCGCATTGTGTATAACTAGAGTAACCAATCTTGTGACATGTATTTTATGAGGAAGCAAATCTTATTTTTACTATCTACTCATCTAATTGTCTAGTTCGTTTCTAACAGTGAGCTATAACACAAAATTAAGCTGGTAGAGACTGGTAGAGAATGATATCAAACCTACGCATTTACAAGCACGCGAGACGATTATACCTAATGTTCTTGTAAAAGAACATTACGCTGATCGCATTCAATAGTCTCACTGAAAGAATTATTATTTCCACTTGTAATGAAAACAACTGAAATGATTATGGTTCATTCACGAGAATATTATTGTAATTAAAACGCCATTATACTCATTTGTTCATATTTATTTCATAATGTTTTAATGTTGCTTTGTACTTTGAGACTTGTAATTCATTTTCAACTCAATTTCTTCATTACTGGTTGTTTTTTTTACAACATGTACCTAATTGTAATAATAGATAAACTAAATTACAAAATATAAATGTAATAAGTAGCTGTTCCCGGGCATGCGTTGCTGTGCAGCGCGTTAAACGAACATTAAAATTTTTATTTAGATATAGATATTATTATATAAAAGGACGCGCATATTCGAATGCAATGCAGTGTCAAAATTTCAAGTTAATCGATTTTTTACTTAATGATTTTTACGTGCACAAACATACGTAAGTTGAATTTTTATGGATATAGATAGATAGATAGATTATATGCTATTTCTTGTTTAATTACTGTTTTGTGTAAGTTAATGCGTTAATAATAACAAAGCTTCATATATACCTATAATAATACCTAAATATATATCCATGCCTTATAGGAGAGAAAGATAACGGTGTGTGGCAGTTGCTTATCATTCCGCTCAGATCATGAAAGACGGACAATTCCAAGGCTTATTATAAGGAGCTTGCTTAAGCATTTCTATAGCAGAATACTCATTGCAAGTAAAGTAGCAATGCTTATAGCTGAAAACAGAAAGACTTAGTGCTGAAAGTAGCAATACTTATTGCCGAAAGTACCAATTCTTATTGCTGAAGTTAAGGTATGTTTTTGCTGCGTCTTGATGATGATCTATCCACCGTGAAAGAAAAATGACGTGAAGACATGTATACATGTATGTATGTGCTTAAATCAATGTAGATTCAGACACAGGTCTTGTTTAAATATTTTTTCAAAAAACATTAGAAAGTAAATAGAAATATCTTGAAATCACCAGTTGTGAATAGAATTACGGTTTTTCTTATCAATTGATGTCTTTTGGTTTTTTATTTTATTTACGAAGGGAAATTTATTGATTTCTTTTAGATTACAATATTTACCCGCAATAAATACTTTACATTTATCATTAAATCTATACACGTAATTAAAATTGAACTGACTGTGATTTCTTAATATAGTCTTTTTCTTAAGGTTATATTTTTAATCTTTGTCTGTCTGGTTTATCCGGGCTAATCTCTAAAAAGGCTAAACCCATTTTGACAGCACTTTCATTGGTAGGTAGAGGACTATTCATAGAGAGTAATCAAGGTTACTTTTTGTATCGGAAAAATACTGAATTTAACGCGGGTAAAACCACAAGGCGCGGCTAGTAGATAATCATTTCATAATCAATACTTTAATAACAACTTGAACCGTAAGCAAGTTTGCAGCCGTTGGTTATATATAAAATACATGATAGGTACTAGTATGTGCTTATGAAAAGATAGGTAGATCATTTAAGCATTTCAGAACAAGAGATTCATGAATATTTATTATAAGATACCTTAAGATCAAGCACAGAGATATTAATTACTAGGCAGACCTGGCGGTGTCGGTTTGTAAATGTAGAGATGTCGATGAACTGTTAATTTGCTAAGTTAGAGGAACATCATTTCCATAAATTAAAGTGCGCTCGCTATACACGGTCGGATGATGGACCAAGTTGACCTTAATTGAATCGTATGTAGATCATTTCTGCACAACGGAATTATTATTATACCGATCATATAATCGAAAACATATCGAATGGCCAATAATTCTGATCAGGTATAATTTTAAATGACATTAGCAGAACCCGACAGACGTTGCCCTGCCAGTGTAATAATGAAATGCTGCAGCACCATCTTGTGGTAAGTAGCAATAAAGTGGATAGCGCGAAAATATTTAAGTCGGTGCCAAGAGGTGGCAAGCCTACCAAACTAATAAACTGTCTGTTGTTGCACATTGCTTTGGCACCGACTTCGATAACTGTCAAATTTAATTATGTGGGTATGTGTATCGTATTTATAAGGATATCTTTATTGCACTCGAGTTTTGATTAGTAAGATAGTTATTTTGTATTTTTCAGTTTCTTTTTTTTAGGTGGTTCAATTTTTTTCTTAAATTTTTTTTATTTCTCCCTTTTGAGTGACCATGGCCTAAATAAATATCTAAAGTAGGTCTACAATTAACTCCTTTCTAGTTCTTGCAACAACATACAAGGGAATAATCAATATAAAAAATAAAAGTTATAAGGAGTTCGCCCTATTTAGTGTTATTTGGTGTATTTACGAAATCCAAGCTCCAATACTGGTGAAATGTAATGACACCACCTCGGACCACTATTTAAAAAAAAAAAAAGAGTTTTCGAAATCGGTCCGCAATTGACGAAGTTATCGGTGTACATACGTACATAAAAAAAACATACAGACGAACATGGAACCTCCTCCTTTTTTTGAAGTCGCTTAAAAATCTTTCAAAAACCTTTCATGGTGATCGGTGTTGGAGTTTAGCGATTATATACATACGAACATCAATAATTTTTATTTATTCAGATCCGACCGTGTGTGTGCTAAATGCTATCGTCACCGGGTTACTCGAATTTCAAGCAACGCATCTTTCCAATTTCGAAAATGATCTTATATTATCTTCAACAACATTGGAAAAAACAAAGGTGTAGATTATTGCCTTCATTGTTTCCTTAGAACAAAAATAATAATAAAATCATCGAACTAATATGTACCATGAAAATTTTTTATTTTACCTTTTCCATTCTTTCATATATTTTCCTTGTTTTTAAAGTTTTGAAGAAAATCTGGTGAACCTGAAAATGACACCTTGTAGCGAGAGTTTTATTTGTGACGAATTTAGGGATTCAAGTAAGAAACGAGTAAATAGGGACGAACGATTATCCTTTCACCTCATTGTAATTTGGACTTCGATATTTTTTTTTGTATCACAAAATGAATCTATTAAATGTTTGTTACATATTTAGATACAGAAAAAAGATACGAAATTATAAATTGTATTTAATGCTGTATTTAAATATCAGTCACTGCTTGGCATTAGGGTTTGTCGAAAAGCAGTGTTACAACAGTGTTTACCTATTTATTTAGATAAAACTTAAATTAAAAATGTAAAAAACCCCCGGCTCAAAAAAAACCTCCAAAAATTAAAAAAATAATATGTACCTCATAGCCTTTTAAATTTGTGATAAGTTTCAACATATAAATAGTAGTAGTAATATATCCAAGCGTCGTCACGTCGGGGGACCGCTGTTATTGTGACATTATTGAAGTCACAGTATAATAAATTTCGCATAGATTAGACCAGCCATTCCCAAAGTGGGCGATAACGCCCCCTTGTGGGCGCTGCAGGCCTAAAGGGGGGCGGTAAGAGACCCAGAAAAAAAATGGGGGCGTTGTGTAGAGGCCTGGGGGGTGATTTTTAATTTCATTTAGCTAGGAGGTATCTTAGACAACGACTGCATGAGCTCTCGACTCAGTAGACAAAATAAGTTTGGGAACCAGTGGATTAGACTAATAGAGATGCTCGCGTCCCTTTAAAAACTAAAAAAGAGATGATATTCTTGAAACGGCTAAACCGATTTTGATAAAACATGTCTAAGAACCACCGCTAGAAAACCCGTTTTCAAATAAAAAGAACCGCATCATAATCAGCCATTCGTTTAAGAGCTATGATGCCACAGACAGACATCCTTTCTTTTGCGTCGGGGGTTAAAAATAAAGTTTTGCAAATTGCGTGTAATATTTTTATTATTGTCTTCGTACAATCTTAAATGAACGAAAACAGAACGATAGTAGAAACAGAACAAAAGTAAGTTTTGATGACGCGATTCGTTCCTTGTATAAGTGGATGAGTGAGAGAAGTTAATATTTTCGTACTCTTAATGAAATATCCAAATACTGAATCTTCAATTAAATAAAGACAAGATAAAGATAAAGGATATGACATCTCGCTTGCACTGACTATTAAATAATTGGTGGAAGCGAGATGTCATATCCTTATGTAAATCGAACTTAAATAGCGGGTACAAGCCATCCTATAAATGTAAATACCTTGTGTATTTAATAAAAATTATCAATTTGATAATTTTATTGTAAATGGAATTTATTTTTTTAGTCATTTTTTTAATGATTAATACGAGTATCTTATTTGTGCGGCTTTGAACTAAGTAATTTATTTTAAGATGGAGTTTAAAAAAATAGTTTTATTTACGCATGAAATGGCGTTGTTGCTTTGTAATAACTTGAATAGCAATTGATTGTATCAATTCAATTACATTTACTAGACGAAATTTACTTTACGAAATATTTGGAAAGGTTCGGTTAAAATGAAATAGATAATCGAAACTTTTCAATCTCAGCACATGTTATAAATTTTTCAATTATTTTGTGATTCGAAAAAAGGCTGTGAATGTATTTTGACACGTCTCCTCATAGTCGTAAAAATTTCAATCGGTAGTACCTATATCAATTTACGCCACACCTCTCACGTTACTGTTCGACCTCCTACTGCGTCGGCTCAGCATACATGATTAACTTTTTTTATTAATATCCATCAACGTTGAAACTAGTGGATCTAAAGCTTTGACGGTATCACTTCTCTACAGAGATGAGCTTCGGATAATCCACTTCTGAATCATGCTATTTTTAGTCAGACAACTTCTGTATGATTAAGACATAATATTATGTAGCTGTCTTATGCTTCCATATGCATAATTAGATTTGCATTTATATGTGTGTATATAAGAGATTAATTACGTATTCATATTATGCAAAAATATAGTATTATGCTATTATGTAATATACATACAATATGCATACATATCATCATGCTGTATTCCTAACGGGGTAGTCAGAGAGGACAGACCGCCAAGGTTCGCGGTTCTTACATACTTCTTTCGCTTCTTCAAATGTTCGCACATTTTCGCCTAAATACAATAATATAACATCCGTAAGTTTGATATTGAATTATGTTATATAAATCATACACAAATACATGATTTGCCTTGAGAAATATGTATGTCAGGTTTATAGATCATATAGATCTACATACCTTATCTACATACCTTAAGCAGCTGTCAGTCCGTATGCCACAGCAGATTTATTTTGTTATTATTACATCTACAGAGATAAAATTTGGCACAGACACATACAATTTAACGTAAAACCAAGAACGAGAAATAAGATACTGAATAATAGATCCTTATTTTGGACCAGGTTTATTTTTAATATCTTGGACTCTTTTTTAACCCAATTTCATATTTTATAAAACAACATTTATTAATTATCGGTTTAACTTTATGATTCTTCTGTACGTGTGTATGTCACTGAACTGCTCCTAAATGGTTGGACATATTTCGATGAAACTTTATGTGTATGTTTGAGTGGCTCTTTGAATGGTTTAGCACTTCAGATTCACAATTGGATTGGTTGCGCTGCAATCGGTTCCAGGTTTTTTTTTTTATTTCGGCCAGGACAACATCTGTCGGGTCCACTTTACTATTTTACAATTGCTATTTATTATGAAAGTTAGTGATGTATCAGTCTCAACTCACGGCCCGGTTTCATCTACGACCAAGTCAATTTTGGAAACGAAATTTTCTATAGGAATTTTGGAAATTACGATGGTTCTTCTAAATCTTTGTATAGTATAAACTTAGTACTAAGTCCAGAGTCAGTCACACCAAATCGGCTTAGTGTGATTGTCAGAAGGTTTACTATTTAAATTTTGTAATATTGAATCGCATCGGCTTTGCATGAGGACTTGATTGCGACACGTCAACATTTCTTTACTTTTATGGACTAAATGTGGATATGTTATACATATAAAAATACCTTTTAAAATGTTTTTAACCAAAAAGGAGTACGTTCTATGTTCGTGTGTATGGTGTACGTATTTTTTTAAAGTGTCTAGTGTAATATATGTTCACCGTTAAATTTGTCAATTTTGAATCGATTTCAAAGATTTTATTACGTTGGGTTTAGTATAGCTCCAAGGTAATCCGATTTAAATTTTATTGATGTTGGAGCTTGAACTTCGAAAATACACCACATAACGCTAACTACTTTTTTATATTACTCCGCTCCAGAGTTAGACATGAAGTTAATCGTAGATCTACCCTAGATATTTATTTAGGCCAAGGTCACTCAAAAAGGAGAATAAAAAAATTTAAGAAAAGCTAAGCCGACTTTAAAAAAAACACTGCAAAGTATAAAATATCGTTTACTAATCGAAACTGAAGTAAAAAATAATTTTATAAGTATGATACAAACTCCTTTATTATTAAAATTTGACAGTTTCTAAATCGGTGCCAAATTACTGTGCAACAATATAAATTCTACTAGTTTGGTGGGCTTGGTACCGACTTCAATGACTGTTGAATTTCATTATACTATAAGTACGTGTATCGTATTTATAAAGTTATTTTTATACTTGAGTTTTGATTAGCATAATACTTATTTCGTACTTTTCAGTGTCTTTTTTTGAAATCGGTTTAATTTTTTTCTTATTAATGACAATGAAAAGCGCATGGAAATCTAATTCGAGGTATAGATGCAGATTAGCGAATATTACACAATTAAACACGGATTGTGACTTCATTTATACTATTCATAGATAATCTTGTGCAAAAGGTGTTCGATCCGTCGGATGTCGCAACACATTTTGTTGTGTAGATATAATATATGACTCGATTTAATTAAAATTCTTCAAAGTTGAATTTTGTCGTCTACTATTCTCGGTTTAATAAAGTTATGACTTTACATTATTGATCCCTTAAAATTAATAGAATATGACTTGTGTTTAACGCGGCTTTAATAAGGTTGCGCTTTGGGTATATATAAATTTATTATGATTACATTATTACTGTTTTACGATCTCTGAACACATGACAATAGAATTTATGGACTTGGTAGTAGTTTGACAATTGATATAGAGGTATGGTCAGTATGAAAGTCAATTGACTGCAAGTGACCGATTCAAAATGTTAATTTTATACTTAATTTAATTTTTATACATGTATATCCTTTTATCACTATATCACATTACCGTAGGTATTATATAACGTATGCAAAAGATCTCAGGAACGTAAGTAATAAACAAAAAAGTAATCAATAGAACACAAAAGATATGTTTCAGAATTTTATGGGGTTCCGGCCATGATATTGTACAGCATCATATAACGTAGGTGATGTCATACTGAGTACTGTCTATCTATTAGTTCTGCTCTTATTTATTTGATTTCCTGGTAGTAAATTAATTTCTAAAGTAAGTGCGACACACAAAACAAAAAGATGGCGTCTACCCAATCTAACGTGATGATGTTCACATATTAATCGTCAGTGCAGTGACGTTACTGATGTTTTGATTTCAGTTACATATTTAGATTTTGACAGATGACTTTTTTTTATTTTTATTTCCTTTAGGTGTCAATGTCATAAAGAAATAAAAAAGAAAATGTGGCTGTTGAATTAATTCGCAAATAGTTCCAAAAATATTTTACTGCCAGTGAATAACCTCGTTTTCAGTATTTTTCTTGATTTCTACGTACACTGTACATAGTTATGGTCAGAAATGAAACATCTTCTCTTATTACCATTAGTATTGCCTTAAGAATTCGCAATGTTTTGTCACGTCTGTCTGTCTGTCCGCATGTCACGGGCAGGTTATTCCGTCATTTTAGCACCTTACTTACTGAGCTGAAAGTTACAAAGAAGTAAATTGGTGATCTAAAACCGGAATTGAAGGATAACAAGCGAAGTAATGGGTATTGTGGGTCCATTTGTTTCAAGTTTAACGTCAATTTATATTTTCAGTTAGGTCAAATAGTCAAATTGGTAAGGAACTCTAATTTACGACATATCTCATATGTTTTGTGTTATGTGTAAGTCCGTTTTTTTAAATGAAGACTATTTGTATAACATTTTCACAGAATTTCTACGGAATAATTACATTAACATAAATACATACCTACATACATATCTTCACGCTGTATCCCTAACAGAGTAGTCAGAGAGAACGAAGCGCCAAGCTTCGCGGTCCTTACAAACTTCTTTCAATTTCTTAAATCTTATCATTCTCCTCACACATTTTCGCCCAGGTATGCGAATGCTTTTGACATTTCCTTGTGCTAACGCTCTGGCTCTCTTTCGCTTTGTAGCTTTCTTCGTTGGTCTTTCATCACTCATTCTTTCTATGTGTCCGAACCATCTAAGCATTTCTTTCATATTTTTACAATAACACTGTCGTGTAACCCTGTCATACTGCGTATTTCTTCTTCATTGCTTATTCTATCCGCAAGAAATTATATTCACGAAAAGTTTAAATAATTTCTTATAGAATACTAACCCAATCCATTACAATACCAAGTACCAAAAAAATCGTTAGATCGTGTTATTTTCAGAGAAAATCTGCACTGAAAATAAATCAAAGAGACTCATTCCACTAGTTACTATTTGACCATTTTTCGATGACTAGTAAATACATACTCCAGAGATAGTTATCAAATCACTTATATCTTATATCTTCTTTCTGTTACTTAGGTTGAATTGCTTCAGAAATATTGTAAAAATAAAATAGTAACTAAGAAAGATTTAGCAGCTTATGGAAATTTGTGTTAAAAATAACTAATTTATTATGACCTCGAGTTTCCATACCGCTAGTTTCCCCTTGCCTTTTCAACTAATCTATACTGTCATAGATGATGTATAGGGGCGCTAAGGGCAGCAGATCAATCTCTCTAAAATGTTCCCGAAGGAATTCTTGGGCATTTATATTGAATGACATGTGTTACTTTCTTTTTGTAAAATGTAAAAGGAAATAAGACTTGATACAAGTTCTCACCGTAAACAATATGCTATGGAAATATGTATAATACTCAAATGTAAATTACCAAGTCATTATTTAAAGTATAGTACCAACCTAACTCTTTGTACATCCAGAAATTGTATGAAATGACTACAGATATTATATAGTACAATATTTTTGAGTGCTGGTAATCAATGTCTAGTCATATTTGGATAGGTACCACACTTATACATTTTCTTGGCATTAAAAGAATTTAAGTGAACACGATATCACTTTCTTTTTAATTTATCACTGCGATTTTTTTGCTTTTTTTTTGCTGGCCTTATTTCATGAGCAACGGGTGGCAAATGAGTTCATTGTTTGTCCCAACTCTTTTTGTACGTTCCCACTTCGCTAACAGGAACTATATAGTTTGGACAACTGTAGTTCACTGTGTTAGTTTGTATTTTCAGCTGAAATGAAAACACCAAGTAGAACAGATGCAAAGAACAGAATTATGAAAGTCATACACCTATATTTTTTTGTATTTATTTATTTATTTCAGCTTATATCATGCGTTACAGATTTTTATTATAGCAGTAGACCATCCTGTTCGTATTTATAATGTACTTACATAATTTTTTAGAGATTAATAAGCATGTTCGTATCAATATATATTATTGAAAAATTTATCTTTTCGGTGAATCTTCGAAACAGGTGGCAATTTAGAAAATTTTTATTTAACTTAATAGTTTTTGGTTTGATAATTGTTGAATACTTTTAGAAGGATTACTGCTATTGGAATGTTTAAAATATAAATGGCTATTGAAACTACAAAGCATTACAAACTACAAAGGATACTTACATTCGGCATTATTTTATAAAATACTGAGATTTTTACTGGCGTTTAGTGTAGGCTTTTTTCTAAATAGTTGGTAGGTAAGACATTCAAAAAGGGCTTGTGTTACGGTTTTAATTCAAAAAAAATATTGAAAATTATACTTTTGTATAAGATTTAGGAGAGTGAGAAAATCATAACATGTGAGACAGCTCTTGTCTTCCCGCGCACCTCTCTAGCTCTAACCTTAGACTGGCATCTAAGTCAGTAACGGACAGAGGTAATTATAATATAGGTATTTGTATAGCCGAAGGCCCAGCAACGAGTCACCGTGCGGTTCCAATTTACCAATTGTGGTATATACATACATACAAACATACATATCCTCACGCCGTATGCCCAACGGGGTAGTCAGAGAGGATGGAGCGCCTTGGTCCTTACATGCTTTTTTCGCCTCCACAAATATCATCATTCGAGGTTTGCGAGTGCTTATGACATTTCCGTCAACGAAGACTCTGGCTATGTGATTATTTGAAATAAAATATTTAATATGTCAATTTCTATATGTTTTTAGCTACGTTTCGTTTACAGCTTCATGTTTAACGCGTATTTCACTTCTCAAAGAAGCAATCAGTTGGTCAGCTACCCCGCATTCGGGATAGTTGAGGAGCTGATCTCTGGAAACTTGAAGCTTTGGGCGAAAGAAAACTAAAAAACATATACGAATGGATCACTTGGGATGAGTTTCCGCAGATACTTGTGTCTAATAAAAATATTTAATGCAAAAATTACGTCTGTGTGTAATATTATTGTTTGAATATTCTGGCCACCCCAAGAAGCAAAGGACTTGGCGTGGAATTTGTTAATGTTATTGATATCAGTTTTATTTTTATATTTGTCTTGAAAAAATAAAGGCGACAAATTCAAAAATCATATGACTAAATCACATGCAAACAGAATGTCTGTGTTCACGACAAGCATGACTGTTCAAATATTGTTGAAGCCACGTGATTGGGGGTAATGTTTGTACAGAGATAATATTATGAATAATACATATTTAATTACTGTAATATTTGATCAAGGTTTAAGTGAAATTTCTTTGCGAAAGTGCATCGAATTTTTAATTAGGTAACTCAACGTTTAGAATATCAAAGACCTACTTGATTTTTTATGTAGGTCATATGTATTTTTATTACAGAATTTGGAATGTATCATAACAATAAGAATGAATATCTTTACGTCTTCATATTTAAAATGCAGTGATTTATTTGTGAAAAATAAGGTTATATGTTTTTAGTATTTTAAAGCTGATCGATTCTAACTTCCAAGAATATTTGATGTGTCGCGTGTCAAAGAAAAGGGGTGTTTTCTTACTGCCACTATTGCTTTGTCACATAGGTATTACGAATATTTTGGTCTCATGTTTATAGAGATTGCTACTGGATATTGGTATATTTGGTTGTGGAAAATAATATGATAAAAAAATAGAAAATTCAAACAAGTCATCAGTATTTGTATTATTTAAATAATTTATTGTAATATTTATTGTTTCAGTTCTTTTTGTATTGAAGAATATTTATGTTCAATATTTTATTGTTATTACCGAAGATTATTCTACCGAAGACTGAATAAAAAAATATTGATATTAATATTGACATATATATTGTAAATACATGTCCTCACGCTGTTTCCCTAACGGGGTAGACAGAGTGTGCCGTGTATTGCGATCCTTATGCGCTGTTGACACAGTACAAGCACAGTACAAGTAAGCATACAGTATTCTATCTCGGCAGTGTCCTAGAAATAATTACCTACGGTCGTTTGGTACGTAAACGCGCAATAGGGTTCCCGACTTAGACTGAATGTTTTTCTTGGGTTACTTATTTGATAATAGGTACTATATTAAATTGTCATATTATGTTTTCATTTTATATTATTGCAAATTTAATACGTTTTTATTTATATAATTTTACTAGTATTTTATATCTAGTTTCAAAAGTTTGTGAGTTAGTATGGTGGAAATGGACAAAAAAAATGCATTTTGTGTGCAGTATAATAAAAAAATCAGCAACAAAGTAACTAGATCATTATGATAATATATTTCCTACAAATTAGCAACAGAGAAATATTTCTGGTTTCGATATAGATGTATTCAAACATCCATACACTGAACATTGTGCTCGTAAACTTGATTGACATAATATTTAGACAGTAAATGCGCGGGAGCGTCTTATACCGTACGACGATAACCGCGGCGCGCTCGCGACTGTCGTATGTCGAGATATGTCGAGATTTCGAGCGCGTCGTTTGGGAGCGTTTGTATGAAGATAGAATACTGTATGCTTACTTGTACTGTGCTGTTGATATCGATTTGGTATAAACTGTAATTGTAATATTACAATATATTTGTTCGTTTGTACTAAACTCTTTCTAAAAGAAAGACGCTCCTTATTAAAAACGAGCAGCTCTTAACATTATTCAAAGTATTCCACCGTAATAATTTAGTTTTGATAATATTCTTGAATTTCCATGAATGAGAGGCTGACTTGTGTTCTCTTATTTTTGTTATTGTTACTATAAAATAGTAGAAAACGAAGAAATTACAAAAAGTTTTTAACATTTATAAATGCATACATACATATCTTCACGCTATATCCCTAACGGAGTAGTTAAAAACATCGGGGTTTTAACATTCATTTCGTTCAAAATATTTTTTTATGAAATATATGGGTGTATGTATTTATGATATTTAAATATAAAATGAAATAAAAATATATTTATTTTTGATTACATTCACGCTATATACCTAACGGGATAGTTAAAGAGTGAAGAGAGAGAACAGAGAGCCAAGTAACGTGCTTTTTACATATTTCTTTCGCCTACTCAAATCTCATCTTCAATTTCTTTTCCTTCATCTTTTTTTCTAACACGTCGGCTAACACTCAGGCTATTTCATAAGTCACCCTTAGTCTTTCTTGGCTTCTTCTACCACTCACATTCTTCTTCACTCACTCAGATTTTCTTCGTCAATTTTTCGTCACTCATTCTTTCTATGTGCCCGAACTTTCTAAGCATTCCTTTCTTTATTTCAGCGAAAATCTAAGAGATCGCATTTCTATTCCATTTATCTTACTTTCATTCGATTTTGGGCATATCCAGGTCTTAGCACAATAAAATCGATTACTGTTAATTAAAATATTTGTATTATTTATTATAAATTAAATATAATAATTATTGATTAAAATGAAATAGTCGACTAAATTATACTTTTTAGTGGTAGATAATTATGAAATTTGGACATAGGTACTTACCTACATAAATATATACATTTTATTGTTATATACGCGTTGCGTGCGAAATAGATAAATAAATAATAGACGAAGTGTACATTCTTTCTACGAATTGACATATTAATACAAAGATTCCATGTCCTTTAAATCACATAACTTAGGATGATTATTTACGGGTTTATAAGTTTTTGCTTCGTTTGTATGTTAACGTCATATTTTGAAGCTTAACATAACACTCGCAATGAATATACTAAGGTACATTGTCATAGCAAATACTAAACAAACTGACAAAGAGTTCGCTACCTATGATAATAAAACTGTTATAAATACATCGGTGGCACTTACTTGCGACTAGTGAGCCGCCAGATTTGCGCGTGCCTCATTACTTTTTAAACCTTGTACCTACTTTACCTCTTTGACTTAAAATTTGTTTTTCGAACAGTCGTTAGTGAAAATCAAATTATCACTGAAGTTAGGGCCTTTACCATCAATAACATAGCAATGGCGCCAGGTGTAATTCAGAATTCTGAAAACATCATTAATAGTGCTGTCGAAGTCATTGCCACTGGGCATAACAGTGGAGGGTTTATCAACCATTTGGTCAACGGAGTTGTTAACGTAACTTGTCCTATTGATCACCTTAATTACACAACTAATGAAATTGATAAAGAAAACGCTGTAAGTTTGCATATAACTAATGACGTTAAAACACATAATGGTGTTAAAGTTATTGGAAGTAGTGAATCGAAAGACCTGAATAGTTCTAAAACTAATGGGATCGAAGTAAAACTTTCAAACAATGTAAAAGTTCATCTAGTTGATGATGTTAAAATCAATAATGGCGAAATTATAGAAGAAGTAAAACCTGAAGTGAACGCGAAGGACAAACTTGTGAAATCTCAACGCAAAGTTATAAGACCAAAGGTGTTGAGGAATTACGAATCCCATGATTATTTGTACGACCGCTTATATGATACTACTTGTCCTAGGGCGGTAAGTTTATAAAAGTTATTACATTCATAGTTTTTATTTACATTCATAAATAATAAATATAGCATGACAATGGAAAAATATCTCTACAAAAAAGTTTATACGAGATATTTTTCAATAGAACTGATACAAATTTGATATGCTTAAATATAAGGACACAGACAATAAATTGAAAAACAAATACAATATGTAAACGAAATAAAAATAAAATACACACGAATACCTAAATACGACGTATAGGTATTACTCAGAACTTCAAATATACACTTATATATACATTTTCAATTCAGTCTTAAAAACTAAAGTATTCGAAAAGCTGGCTTCATAATTTCCTACTGAAAATCAGTTTGCAACGAATATTTTTAAGACATGTATGTACTTTATTTGATTTAGATTAGTGCGACATTTTAAAATTTAATTTAGACATGTTATGTTCATACTGAGCACGCGCCGCTAGGTAAATAATGTTTTAGATATAAAGCAACAACTAGATATGATTTCTAATTTTCCAACATTAATTAAATGAAACGAGAAATTAATTAATTATTATAGTTTTGCGACGAGTACGTCTTTTTTCTTACGCCTTTGACTTGATTATACTTATATTATGTATCACTTAATGTCTAGATGCGATCATACATTCAATGGATTTTAAAGTACTTTCAGAATATTTAGAGCATTGGCAGCAAAAGTAAACATAAGTAGTTGCAATCCAGTAAATTTCATGAACGTATACTAACAATGATATCACCTGAGCGATGGTGTTACTGATTTTATTACTTGGCTATTAGTCGCGTTCTGTAAATACATGAAGAAATATTGATATTGTGCAATTATAGAAAAATATTTGAAATGCAATATTTTTTAATAAGTTTAAATGTAAATACATTTTACAGTACAGTATGTATGTATGGTATGATATAAATTAGGATAGAGTGTGAAAGAAGTTTTAACCCAAGAATTACAATATATCTACAACAAATATACGTAGGATTGAATGTTAATAAATTAAAAAAATGAGATTAATTTAATGTTAGAAACAAATTACACTGATTTATCAAAATTTGTTAGATTCTCTTCTAATCTCTTTTCCGAGTTCTTTTCCATTTGGTAACATATTTGCTACATTAGAAAATGTACTGATTATATTTGTATTGTTTTGGCCTTGTTTTAAAACTCGCGGGAGTAAACACTTCTACCTGTAACTATTGACTTATTTTAATGATGTGTGGCTAAATACGAACTGTACCATTCCTCCATATAAACGCACATATTATTAACATAGTTTGAAGTAATCTCAAAATATACTTCACAGATTTTGAAAAAGCTTTTATTAATAAATAGATACACTATTTAAAAACTACTTATATAAACTATATTTTTAATGTCAATAAAACTGCCGGGGCCAGAACCATTTATTTTAAAGATTTTCTTTCTGCAAGCTCACCGAACTAAAGTCATGAATATTGTATATTTCTACGTAACAATATTTTCTCGTTCAGTTTAAATATGAAATTGCTAACAGTGTAAGTTTTAACCAAGGACGTAGCCAGTGCATCGTGCATTTGCAAAAATGATACATTATTCCGTTGTGTGCTTGGAGCGGCGCAGTTTCTCAAACTTAGAGGAAATAACTTGAGGGTACGCCGTGGCGAAGTTAGAGTAGCGGAACTTTGTATTATAGGATGCGGGCGCCAGATAATATAGGCCCAAGCAGTAGTTTGAAAATCGCGTGATATTACGACACGTCTTTGCAAATTCAGTCATTTATTTATGAGTTCTATAACAACAAAAACAAATATATAAAAGTTTGAAAGCGAACATAAGGATTTCTTCCGTATTGGTCTGAGAGAGAAAGAAAAATACAGAACGCGTCAAATGCTTATCTTCCCGCGCAAGTCTGAAATCTGCCAAGGGATAGAGTCTACAGTTGAGTGGATAGCAATCGAGCAGCGTTTTCAATCCAGCTGGGTTTTTGCTGTACCAATATAATTCCAGCTGGATTCAACATGGCTCCATAACTTTATCGATTTTTGAACAAATGAAATGATTTCTTTAAAAATATTAAAAAAACTGATACTGCTTTCTACAAATTAGTAAAACTTCCGTCACATTTAGGTAGTAAACTTAACCTTGACCGAAACAATGAACTTTAAATGTTTAATTGTTATATAATATTAATCTATAAATTCTATAATAGCAAAGGTAATTCTACTTTTTTATTGGGATATATATAATGGAGCAATAGAATTAGTAATTTTATCTAAAAATCTCAATATTTAAAATTGATGGTTTTCTCTATAAATTTGCTTCTTTTGATATAAATTACATCTCCTTTAAAATTAATGGTCTTTGCTATAAAAAAAATGGTAAACATCAAAATTAACAGTTTTCACAATAAAATTTTGGTTACAACTTCAATCACTGAAACTTTAATATGGTGTAATGGTGATAATAATGCTTGGGAGGAAATCGTGAGGACAAACGCAGGCTAAGATTTAGATTGTTTCACATTATGTATAATTTTGCAAATTTTTTTGTAACTTTGTACAAACGCGACGATATAATAGGTCTTTGACCTATGAAGTTGCCGTTCTACAACACAGGCTATTTGAAATGTAATTTGTGTATGGCTGGCAATAAATTCAAAATTCAAATGAATTTTATTTTAAAAATATAGAATTTTATTTTCAAATTCAGTTATTTGTTTATTGATTAGTGTTTTGTTTTCACTACATTTGTATATTTTTCATCAATATGGACACGTTGAAAATACGAGTAATTACGGAATACGAGTTCCGTTGCGGTAGCAATGCGGCACAAACGGCTCGCAACATTAACGATGTCTACGGAGTGAACACTATAAACGAACGCACGACCCATTATTGGTTTGAGCGCTTCCGACATGGAAATTTTGATCTGACCCCGTGGTCGCCCGAAAACTAAAGTCAACAACGACGAATTAAAGTCTTTACAGTCACAGTTATATTATACATACGTATTAGCAATAGAGTCACGTCACATGTAAAATTTCTACAGACATTTCGTTATGAAGGCTCAGGTAGCTTGCTTAGATCTGATTTTTTACTCAATAAATACTCAGATCGACCCATCCCTAATTAGAGCGTAATATAAAGAACATTATAATTATACACATAGGTGACAGCCTATAGTAACCCGTCGTTATCTATAAACAAGCTTTATATCTAAACACTAATTACTGGTATAAAATGCAATTTTGTTGTGTTTTGATTGTTGGCAGATCCCATAAGGAAAACGACGCGAATATACATATGTATGTAAAACCAAACATTCTGTATGTTTACGACGCTTCATTGGTAACATATGTAACAACAAAAACTTTTGCTCGTCAACGGCAAGAATGTTGACCACCGTTTTTATCTCATATAGTATCTTTTATGTTCAACCTTTGTAATCCTGTTTCACATTAGATTACATCGTAAACCACATCGTTCGATTCGTGTATAAAAGCAAATGTAGGTACTTAAGGTGTTTGACTAAAGGCGCACGAAACTGTGCTTCAGTATAGAGAAATGAGAAATGGGAAATATTTAAAAACAAATAAAGATGCTGAAATAAGCGTAAAAATCACAGGAGCGAATTTAAAAACGAAATAAAATACACATGTTTTCTTATTTATACTTCAATGAGTTCCATATTTAAATAAGGACTGGTACATACTCTAGGCTTTGATTAATAAAAACAATAATAGTAAATTATTTTCTTACATTTCGAATAAAATCAACTAAAGTCAGACTATCACGTTAGGGATACAGCGTGAGGACATGTATTTATGTAAATGTATGTATAATTCTATTAAATTTATCTTCACTATTTAAATATTAATTTATTATTAACACCCGAGCTAGATATTTATTGTTTCACTACAATATTAAAAAAATGGAACACTAGTCGAATAATCTCAGTGGTTGCCTCTCTGTCCGTCACAATCGGTTATAGCAAGTAGTAACTCGAACACAAAATGCGAATTTCAAAAGTCGAGTTGTGACTTTTAGGCTTTAGTTTTGGGCTTAAAGCTTAAATAGACTTTTTGGGGGGAAGGGGAGAAGTGAGGTTGTCATTTTATTTAGATTTTCTATTTTTTTCATTTTTGGGAGTTTTAAAGTACAAAAGTGATAGTATATTGTGTTTTAAAGTTCTGTATAAGTCAAAAGAATGGAGTAGGTCTAAATAAACATATGTGGCTGAAGTTCTCGCGCTCTTCCAAGAAGTCCTTTATAACTTCAGTAAAGGCTACTATCACTTACTAGAGGAGTTTTACGATAAGAAAAAACTAATTTAATTGTGATTCTATTTGGCGAAGACATTAGCGAATGTGCTAATCTGTGCGCCATGCCATAAAGAAAGAAAGAAAAAAAAAAGCTTAAACAGATTTTTTTTAAATAATTGCGGTAGGAATCAGATGAAAACTTTTTAAAAACGAATTCTACAATCTATGTATATTACGTTACTTTGTGTTACGTCTTTTTAACAGTTTTAGGAAAAAACGCTTAAAAATAGCTGTTCTTATCCATATCTATACTAATATTATAAATGGATAAACACAAAAACTATTCAACCGATTTCAAAAATTCTTTCACCTATAGAAAGCTACATTATCAGCGAGTAACATGGGCTGTATTGTATTTTCAAAAAAATTTCTATCCGTGCGAAGCCGGGACGAGTCGCTAGTCTCTAATAAACCAGGATAATCTGTAAAACATAAAAGAAAAAATATTGAGATCGCATTTTTTCTACATATATACTATCTTCTAGTTAGCTTTTTCTAAATTCCAAAAAATTAAAATAAAATAATCAAGTACATTTTATCTTCACGCTGTATCCCTAACGGGGTAGTCAAAGAGGATGCAGCGCCAAGTATCGCGATTTTTACATACTTCTTTCGCCTTGTCAAATCTCATCATTCTCCTAACGCACTTTCGCTTAGGTATGCAAGTGCTTTTGACATTTCTATCAGTTGTATATCAGCACTCTGACATTTACCTTGGTCTTCCTTAGCTTCTGCTTTCACTCACATTCGCTCTGTCGATTTTCGTCCTCAATCTTTCATAACTCATTCTTTTTAAGTGCCTGAACCATCAAGCATTCCTTTCTCCATTTTTACGATAACACTGTCTTCTAACTTTGTCATACTACATTTCTCTTACTTTCATTCAGTTTCGGGCATATCTAAAGCTCACTACCGTACAATAAAGTCGACACCAACGGCCACATTGTGGATTTCGGCGGCTTTATTACCTACATAAACACATATTATTAAGAGAAAAATGAAATGAAAGATGCGTGCAAAGGTACTGCTTATTTGTTCCTATCTGTCTCTTCCGCAGACCTATCAATTTTCTTTGTTAATGTAATAAATGTAATTAGAGTACAGTAATGTAGTAAACTATAAATAAATAAATAAATATGTATCGCTATTTTATTTCAATTTCAAAATCAAAACACTTTTTGTTAATAAACTTTGTGAATATCTGTGTGGAGCCTTATGTTATAAAGGTGTTTCATTCAATATTCGAGTCACGCAAGAAAATATTTACCGAGAACGATTTGTGATCCTTCCTTTTTACGTAATTGGGTACGATGTATAATACCCAAGAAATATTTTTTATATGATTTTTCATTTCTAGTGCGGTGCATGAAATACTTAAATATTTTGACAAATATGTGGTCGTTTTGACTTTAGACAATTTAGCAAAACAGAAAGTACGTGATCTGCATAAATTCTTAATTTTTGTCCGGTCCACGTCATTCAGAAAACAATTCATAAGTAAGAAAAAATATAAAAACTACGACGGATATTGAAATTATGAGTACGTACGAGTAGAGTATAATTTTTTTCTGCAAAGAATATTATTATATAATATTCGTAATTCTACGTTAGTGTAACAACTCCTTTTTTAAATTAATAAGTTTATCATTAATTAATGACTAAGCGTTAATTTGTATCTGGAGAAATTCGCGTTAAATTACATTGTTGGGACTTGGGGTCTTGGTTTAAATCAGATATTCCAAATTAAAATAAGTTTTGGACGCATTGCTGACTTATATTTTACTAACGGAAAATGAAGTTTCATTTTATCAAGCTATTTGCAACTAGGATCTTTTAGGAGCATATTCTGTTTCAATTCAAGACTTTGTGTTACAATATGTTTTATATCTATTTTATAACCAGCAACATGACACCAATTTGGGAAACATTTTGATGCTTCACATTTTACGGACTGAATTGTATTTCATGTATTTATTTATTTAAAAAAATAATAATATAGTGAATTTACACGAAAATGTTTTTGATATTGTTCAAAATTAATAACGCGGACAAAAAATTCGTAAGAACCGTTAGGTAATTAAATATACTTTCTTGATCAATATGTGCACGTATTTTTCAACTTATTAACAAGATTTATCTTTAGTATGAATTAGTTAACTTAAGATTTCGTTGGGATTGTAATGAAGAATAATAAAAACGAGGATGATCGTAAACAATGTTAAAGTATGTATGTATTTAACCCATTAACATAATAAAAAATAGTCCGATCTGGACTTAATTTTTTTTATTGGGACAAAAAATATTTGTAACATTTGGTAAAAAATTATCGTATATTTTATCTTAATATTTCGATTATTTTTTATAATAAATCCATTTTTTGTCAACAGCCATCACTATGCAACGAACGAGCATGCCTTGGCAGCGTGATGGCCATCCCTGGCCGAGGTGACGTGCCAAGAGATCCCGAGGAAGTTCTCAACGATGCTAAAGATTTTTTTGGACAGTACTTCGCTTCTATAAGAAGGTACACAAATAAGTTTATTTTTTTATAAATATTACAAAAAAATAAATAAAAAGTGCCAGTAGTTTAGGCTCGCTGCTGGCAAGGTAATCTACTGGCACTGGCAGGTCGTAAAAGCCAGCCAATATATAGACGCCTAGGACGACTTAACCAATATAGAATATATACAGCGGTTTAGGCGATGGGCTAGCAAACTTTACGATCTGGCTCTTTACTTGTTACAAAAGATGGCGTCAAGTGGTATGACTTAATGTTGAATCTATTTGACACGTCAAAAAAAAAAAACATTTAAAGAAAGCTGGAAATCATGATAGAAGTTTTTAAAGTTGTAGGGACATTGTAAGCGTGTTAGAAAAGACGAATCAGCAGTTTTGTGTGGAAGCGTGATGTATGCGAGCGTCGACGGCAGTTACTGCGCACTGCCCGATCGGAACGAACGCGACCTAAATTGGGGTTCAGTTGGGACAATAAAATTGTACGGAACTCTCTAAATTTACAACTTTATTTCTGCCAGTGATTCCCAGTATCTCATATAAATAGGAATATCCTAAAAAGTTTTGATTAATACTTCATTGAACAAGAGCAAGTCTTTTGTGTGAAACCATTTCACTAGAACGCGACTGATGGACCGCGAACGAATCGAATGCAGAATGGTATCTAATCAGGCTTAAAGCTCTTGTGCACAAAATGTTTTATCGATATTTGTTTTGGTAAATGATGTTGTTCGTTTCCACTTTACATTTTGCTGTAATGATTTTCTTACCCTTGAACACGATGACGTTTTATAATGATCATGATTCGTTTTGCATCTAAGAAGTGTCAGGATGCGACCGACAGGCTTTTTGTTTGGATGTTTAAAAACGACAACTTGACAGTGACGCTAAGACCTCTCGAAGGCCGTTATCATTTTACTCTTTTAAAATAATACATTATTTATTATCAGCTGTTTATAAATACTCGACATTTTACTAAAGCTTTCAAGAAATCACTTCGAGAAAACGAAATAGATCTCTGTACTTTGTACTGAAATACGCAGGTCTGCTTGAGTATTTCATGGGATATAGTTTTAAATTATTCATGGCTATGACATTGTTACTATTAGCTAATTTTGACGTTCGTTAAAATTTTATTATTTTCAAATAGGATTTCATTTACGTAGCATTAAGCTACTGCGATATAGTTTTACTTATATATTAATTGCAAATTTATGTGTGCTATGTTTTATAAATGTCATGAATTACTATTATGACTACAGTTTTAACAATGAACGATCATTATTTTAATAACACTATTACAGATATCAGTAGTGTTTTGTCGTGTAATAAAATGAATAAACTCATTGTATTATGAATATAAAATATAATAAATTAGAAATATAATACCAGGTAAAAATCTTTATAGATTCATTACTATTTTCACTTTACAAAATATTTTTAAATTCACTTCAAAAAAACTTCAAAAAAAAAAGACTTCAAAAAGGAAGTTCTCAGTAGGTATGTATTTTTTTGTATTTGTTACAATTTGAGTTTCGATAAGTAAAGGAAAGTTATTTTGTACTTTTCAGTGTTTTTATGAAGTCGGTTTAATTTTTGTCTTATTTAAATACACTTTGTCTATTTGTTTAGTTTAGAGTTTAGAAGTGATATCATATTCACCATAATTTCTATCATATTTTGTTACATTTAAATTATGTCTATGATTCGAGATAATCTTACAATAACGTAGGATAGAACTTTAAAGTAATACAAAATCGGTATGTTAAAGTCACTTCTAGCTAGTTTTATCTATTCGTATTTTAACTTTTCAATAGGTAAAATGCGAAAAAATATTGACAGATGTGACTCCACCCTTACGACCTGCAAAGGAATCTATGTAGCTATCATATTCTATACTTTCTCTTTCTCTCTTAGGCTCGCACGAATACATAGATGAAAAAAGAAATCACATGAAATAAATATTAATTAAAAATGTTATTGATCTTTGATCATATTATGTATTTATATACGCAGTTGAATTTGAATAAAAAATAAAGGTATTAAAATTAATCGCAATATAATTATTTCTTTTGAAATTTAAAAAATTGTTTTTATTAAAACACAGAGCAAACACACCAGCGCATGAAGCGCGTTGGAGGTTGGTGCAAGAAGAAGTAGCGAAAAGCGGTACGTACCAGCTGACTACCACGGAACTGGTGTTCGGATGCAAACTTGCCTGGAGGAATGCTAGTCGATGCATAGGAAGAATACAATGGTCTAAACTTCAGGTATGTATACGTAAAGATGATTTTATACATGCATATATCTACTGTTACAAAGAATGAAATTAAGATTTGGAACACTTACACAATACGTCAGTAATAGGTCTTATTAATCCACATATTTTGTATAATTTAACATATTAAAATGTTGAATGAAACTCTGATAATTACTGACTGACTCTTGTATAAATTAGAAATTAATTAATTAATTAAATGTAAATCCTGACTAGCTCTTGTTCTTCTTAAGAGTACTTCTTTGAGAGGCGAAACACGTGTCGATTAAGAGGTTTGAATAAAGATAAAGACATATAAATTAACTGTAAATATTTTATGAGATGAATTTCCGCAAATTAACATCAGAGTAAACACAATAAATTAAAGACGAAGCAAACTGAGAACTCAACTTGGCCATTCCTCCTCTTATATCTATTAAAACTATTGGACATAAAACTTTTAAAATATCAGTTAACATATGGCCTTGTTTGAAGTTTTTCCTTATTCATACAACTAGATCACTTTCAAGACAAGTGACAATAGGTGATTGATTACGTATCTTGTGGGTAATTAATTTAGACTTCGTCATTACTTTCTGTAAGGCAATTCGAGAGCAAAACTAAAAGAAATAAAAAGAGTTGTACCCATCTGTTCATAGAAATAAATATTATATTTTTATACGATTTGTCTGATATATAAAGTATACTACTGCGAGATGCGACCACCAGGAATGAATATGAGAGGATAGTATCCGGTAAGCTTGATGATAGATTGAAAGTAATGAGCGAGGATGTTGAAAAATATTGGCAAGACCTTAAGGATCGAGGCTACGAAAGAGGTGTGTGGAAAGAATAAGATTGAAAACGATAAAAATCATGATGTGTGGTGGGATGATGATGTGAAAGAGTCTGTGTAAAAGAAAAAGAAAGCATAGCGAGGCTATATTGCTACTAAAAATGACTGCGGTATTGAAGAATTTGATGAAAGACAGATATAAGTTGCAGAAAGCAGAAACGAAAGCACTAGTGATAGAGAAGCGTGAAAATTGTAGGGTGTTAGACGAAAACAATATGTCGAACAACTTCGAGGAAAATTTCAATTTATTTTTGAAAGAAACACGTAAGTACCGAAGTGGTCCGCCACTTTGCGGAATGAAAAGTGCGTTCGAAAGAAAACTACCTGCTAACAGAGACAAAAGATGTTATACAGCGATGGAGTGAGTACTATGGAGAACTGTATGAGAGTAGCAACTATGTTTCTGATACTGAGAAATATGGAAAGACTGCGGGAAATGACGAGGTGACTGCTGACATGATCAAGTATGGTGGTCCTGGGATCTGGGATATCTTCTGCCTTTGTAGGCAGAAGGGGGAAGTTCCAGAGGACTGGTGTCCGCAGTCATAGTATCTTTCTATAAATTCTCATTAAGACTGCGTGCTATAGAGCCATCAGCTTGCTCAGCTTAGCAAGTAAAGTCTATACCAAGTTATTGACTGAACGTATGAAAGGAGTTTCTGAAAGATATTTGTGGGAGGCGTGAAGTGGTTTCGGAAACGGTAGGGGTTGTATGGATCAGATTTTTATGCTTCGCGTTATCGTGGAAAAGTTTCTGACCATAGGTCTGAAAGAAATACCGGAAAAGAATTTGTGGAGTCTTCTGCCTAAATATGGCGTGGAGGGCACCTTACTGCAGGCTGTGAGGTCATTATATCGAGGCCACAGAGCCTGTGTAAAGATAGATGGTGACTTGTCGCCCTGGTTCGAAGACTGTTCAGGCGTCAACAGGGCTGCGTCTAATCTGCCTGGCTATTCGTGCTGTATTTGGACAGTTGCCAGTATGAGTGGCATGATGTGTGATGACATAGTGGTAAACTGCCTATTGTACGCTGACGATGCTATGCTCATAGCACCATCAGAAGCAGAGTTGCAGACATTAGTTACGTGCATAAAAGAAAACTGCGAAGTGAAAGGATTGAATATGAATGTGAACAAAACTAAGATTCTGGTGTTTGAATGGGAAGATGTACAGACAAAGTGTGTTATATCCGTAAATGGAAAATGTTTAGGACATGTGAACGTAATTATATACCCGGGGAGTGCGTTTTCGAAGGATAGGAGGTGTGAGTTGGATGTCGAGAGACGGGTAGCAGCTGGCAATAAAGTGAACGTTGCTCTGTCCGCATTAGTATGCAGTGTGAATATTATCTAACTCAGCCAAAATGGCCATGCACAATGCGGTGTTGGTTCCAACTTTATTGTACGTCTTTAGTGACGCCTGGATATACCCGAAATACAGTGGAAGTAAGATAAATGCAGTAAAATAGCGATCTCTTAGAAATACGGGTGGCGTCACTCTTGCGGACAAAATAAGCAATGAAGAGATACTTAGTATGACAGGGTTACACGACAGTGTTATTGTAAAAATGAAGAAAGAAATGCTTAGATGGTTCGGGCACATAGAAAAAATGAGTGATGAAAGACTGATTAAGAAAATCTACAGAGCGAAATCGAGTGGTAAAAGAAGCCAATGACGACCAAAGCTGACTTATGAAGATCAAATAGCCTAAGTGTTAGCCGACGGAAATGTCAAAAGCACTCGCATACCTATGTGAAAATGTCTGAGGAGAGTGATGAGATTTGAGGAAGCGAAAGAAGTATATAAGGACCGCGAAGCTCGGCGTTCCGTCTTCTCTGACCACCCCGTTAGGGATACAGCATGCAGATATAAATGTATGTATGTATAAAGTACTCTATATTTATAACAAATAATACATTCAGAATAGGTAGACTTGCGACTATAGTCTACCTAGTCCGAGGCAACGAATACCTACAACGAGAATATATTAATATATACTTTATATGTGTATGTACTTTCGATTTCTAATCGGAAAGTTTGGTCTAAATAAAGAGTAATCTATTAACTATAAGT
The DNA here is from genome assembly GCA_907165235.1 of Zeuzera pyrina. Lineage (NCBI taxonomy): Eukaryota > Metazoa > Arthropoda > Insecta > Lepidoptera > Cossidae > Zeuzera > Zeuzera pyrina. The sequence continues at coordinate 21,642,435 of OU015620.1, read as the reverse complement.
TCCCGTAATTGTTGTTGAATGTGTAGTGTATATAAAAATCGAATGTCGACAGGTGTAGTTAATGATTTTTATCTAGACTAGTCGATAAAACTATACTATAGATATATATATAAGTTACAATAATCTAGAGCAGACTAGTATGCTCGTATGATCGGTTGTCCCTTTATCGTTGTGCATAATTTTCTTTATACATATGTGTATGTAAAAACTCGAATTACTTTAGAATGTTTAAAATTTACTTCTTACCGTTCATTAAAAAAGATTAAAAGAATAAAGAGCAGACCATTAAAATCAATTATGTTTGTTCTTGCCTACTGGTTAAGCGCTAGCAAAAGGACGAACTAAATGAATTTGCCGACTGTAATGAGAAAACTCCCATTTCGCACTGCAGCTGAGAAAAAACATGGGCAATTAACGAGTAGTTTGTACAACGAAGGTTCCGTAGACTGGATGAGGTTCTGAGATATTTTAGTTAGAGAATGCGCTCTCTTAGTCTCTACAAGTATCTATGTAGTTGCTAATCTATGAATAAGAATATACCTTTAGAACCTCAGCTGGTTTTAGCCACGATGACCGTTGCCATAATTTTGATGGTCAGACTTATGCTTTTAAATAATAATGAAACTGTCTTCACTTATAATGAACAGGTATCTATTGCTTACCCTAATGTTATATTAGTTAAATGAACCCTAGTCTTTTAAATCGAGCACTTAGCTTTTATATACCTTCTAGGTATACAGAAAGGTTGTCCAAGTAGCACTTACCAACAAACAAACAAAATATCTATAAATATTTTGGATAGAGAAATGCCTCATAATAATTTTCTCCAACATTTTTTTTAATTTAACTTTATTTATAGCATATTTTAAATACCTTCGTTTTTAATAATAGAAAGCAATACACAAAAAATTAAAGGCATCTAAAAGTTGTAACAAAATGAAGTTTATAGATTACAGAGAAATATCGTTAACTTTTTATTAGGCCAACGAAAGGTTTTATTTTATCAAATAACTCCAGAAAACTGGGTAATTAACTCCGCCTTTCTGTTTGTAGTGAATGCTGAGTAATGTCCCCGCAAAATAAACTATGACATTACGCTGCATTTTTCTTACTTAGTACTGTACATCTTAATATTATGTCTTAATGAGGTTTAACATTTCACACATTTTTGGTTTACCTATATCCTCTTAGATTTAATGGTTGCGATTTCTTGTTTAGTCATGAATTGTATTTTCCGCATTTTCCGTATCTCAAAAGGAAAACGGCATGTAAGCCAGTGATCGGCATCCCGAGTGTGATTCGCAAAATTCCAGGGATGTGTCGCGACTCGGTATGCAAATGCATTACTAGGTTTCTAAAAACTAAATTCTTACACTAAACACTTTTCTACATTTATAATAATAATAATACTGTCTGGAGTATTATTATTGTTATATATGTAGAAAAATCATTGTAAAACTTAATTAATATACAAACGAAGTTCGTACTGACATTTTTAGCTTTAGACGTCGAAAGCTTGGCTATAGCTAGAGGAAGTTTACACAATGATTTTTTATTCGGATGTTTAGTTAAATTTCGTTTATTTTTGAGAAAAATATTGACTCCAGGAATCATAACGATTGTTTTATTTACTTATTTTGGTAACCAATTTTCTGTCGTTAACGATATAAGTGTAAAATAATTTTTATAGAGAAAGATTTTGTATAAGCATTAATTATCCTCGTTCGAATGTAATGTATAGTAATGTATTTCATCCGTTACTAAGGTACCGTATCCCAGAACATCCCGTGAATTTTGGGTCATATCCCATATATTTGATAGTACCTAAACAACCATGATTTCGATCACTGAAGATCACTCACAAGCCACTCGTCCATCCATCTGTGTGTATGTCTGTCTGTCCCACTGTCACAGTCGATTCCTCAGAACTTGTTTATTATAGTAATACATTTCGTGCTAGTTTATACATTTTGCATTACTTATCTTTAAAATGTTCGTAGGAGAATATTCTCCTTGATATTAAGGTGGAGGTAAATCGGATACTTAACTTGTCCATTCCCCCTCTTATATTTGAAACTATTGGGTGCAAAACGTTCAGGGAAAAGCTCGAAAAGTTACTGGGAATAGAATCCTTCCTTGAAGTTTACACGATTATTATAACGAGAGCCCTAAGTCCTACAGATCTCTAGAAATAAAATTGACAAAATAATTTTGTAAATATAATATGGAACGCGTGGGTAGAACTTTTGATTAAAAATTTGAGTGTTAGAACGAACACAAATAATATCTACATTTCTAATGAACGACATTCGTATTAAAGAATCAGTGTTCTTAAAATTTTGCCAAAAAATAAAATGTCCTATTACATATTAGATATTTCACGAATATAAAGTAGATTTTCAAGCTGGGCCCCGAGTTTGATTCCGATCAGCAGCCTGTCTACCTCCACTCGTAATCGATATGAGCATTGTGAAGGCAATTGACGTTTGTCAGTTGTATCTACTGAACTGTCTAACGCATCAAACATAATCAAAAACACCCGTGAAAACGATTACGTTTGTGACCGAATGACAGAGTAATCGATACTACGTGATACCATATTAAGTTGAAAACTTCGGAATTGCGTAGTGATTTGACACTCGTAATCGTATTATATGATTGCGATTGTGATCAATAGTTACAACATTGTTAACCATTATCGCATAATTTCAAAGTTAGTAGTTAATTTAATTATTAAAAGTATTATTTTACATAAGTATCTAATCGTTAATTAACCTTTAAAGATAAAGAAAATAATTTAAGTACTTGAACTTAACACCTAATTACTAATTAGTTGATTAACATAATTTGTTACTAACATTAATTACTATAAGTTCTTTTTTATCATTATCTAAAAATAAACAATTAAATATTTATTTTTATTTAAGATGATATTGGCTTATTCAAATAGCGATCTAATATAGCTCTGAATCTGGCCTCTAAGCGAACTCGTCTTCTTCGACGATGCGGTCCCAAGTAGAAGGAGCTTCTTCTGAACAAATATCTGAAATAAAATTGTTTTCTCTTATAATTTTTTGATTGCGCTTTTTAATGATAAAAAAGCAAGAAAATATGCAAGAAATTTTTGGGGCAGTTAATGTTTTGTAATTAAATTCACAAATATACGAATACACATTACTTTGACTATAAGACATTACTTATTTTGCGCCACTCTTCGCCTTTTTTCGTGACACCCACGCCAACAGCATTTAACTTAGCAGCAATCACATTCCACATATTAACAGCATTGCCCAAAGCTCCATGTGGAAACCGATCACACTAAGTTTGGTTTTTCTCCAAAGCTTCAACTAAGAGAGCTTAGTCGCTAAATTTCCTTCTCGTCGACATTTTTAATAATTTAAGTACTGATTTGAAATATAGGGTAATATAGAATAAAAATAGGTACTATCAATTATTAAATTAGGTAGATATTTATAAATAATAAAGACGTTTAAATCTAATTATAACCACGTAATGTCATTCAAAAATAGGTATAAAATAAAAAGGTAAATTTGCTCTTGAAAAATTAATAACATGAGTTAATTGACAATTTAGTTATATAATACTTCATTCGTTCTTTGTCGTCGTAGTCGATGAAATTGAAGACGATGGCGATTAGCTGTTGTCCGTGTAACATACACAATTCAATTAATATTTACCAAACGTAACGCTTTGAACGTGATCGCCTTTAGTATCAATTTCGATTAGGATTACGAGTGAAGTTAGGCAATTAGCCAACTCACCAATTTAGAAATTGAACTAAATGAAATAATTTGAAAAAATTTTGTATGTAGTGAAATGACCCTGAAGCCTAGTGCTTAGGTTGATGTTACATAATTTATGTAATTGTCTGAAGTATTACGATTATTTTCATAGGGTTTATGAAAAAAGCGTGTACGATACTAATGAAAGATTAAAAGCCAATATTTTTGTCATTAGAACGATCGATTAGTTCGTCGGTAACGACATTAAATCATTCGTTTGCCTCCATTCAGTATCCGTGGCGGTTGCTGGGATAAAGAGACTTAAATCGGCATTACCGCACTCGACTGTTAAGTCCTACTGATGTTCACGAGTACATTTTGTAATTACGCCGCTTAAACAGATTGCTAGGTTAAACGGAACGACGATTTGATAGGTTCGCGGTGGGGTCCTATTTTGAGCATCGATCGTGTTAATTAAATGAATCGTGAAAGTCAAGTCGAATGCCGATTTTATATCACCATCGTGAGGCTGTTAAAAAACCATATTAGAGAAGACGATCGCTTTTAGAAATAATTTGAAAGACGTGACTTATTACAGATTGAAATATGTAATAACTTGGATCACTCCCGCAGATTTTTCAATAAGAAATTTTAGTACAATTTTCTTGTCAAAAAGCTGTTTAATTTGTAGTTATTATAATATATATATATATATATATAGATATTTTTTATAGTAATTCTTATTTTACGCAAACTAAGTATGCGTAAAATAAGAAGTTTTCGAGGATCTTAATTTTCGATACAAAAATATTTACCTTTTTTAATAACACTAAAAAAGTTTCAATACGAGCTTTTTATACAGTATTAATTGAAGGTTTTTTTTATTTATAATTTTGTAAGGGTCATGCAAAAAATGTATTATTAAAAATGTATTTTATTTATATTTTCTGTAAGGGTCATACTGATCTATTTGTTACGCATTATATGGACTTTTTGGCGGGAATGGGAGAAGTGAGGTTGTCATTTTATTTAGATTTTCTATTTTTTACATTTTTAGGAGTTTTAAAGTAGAACACTGATAGTATATTGTGTTTTAAAGTTCTGTGTAAGTAAAAAGAATGGAGGAGATCTAAATAAACATGTGTATCTGAAGTTTTCACGCTCTTCCAAGAAGTCCTTTTTAACTTCGGTAAAGCCTACTATCACTTTACTGGAACTACTGGAACTAGTGTTATGGAACTTAGTGTTTCTCCAGAAGTTACGTCATTAGGCAGATGGTCTTGTTACCAATGCCTTAAGAATTATAAATAATAAATTACGCATGATATCCCGTAAATTGCTCTAATAGTCACTCACGGAGTAGGTTATTTGAAGTGAGATATGCAACCTATTAACTCTACGTTTTCAAATTAAGTATTTGTGTACTCGAAATACATCCAAACCGGTTTATTAACATGATGACTGGTAATTTTCCGGAAAATATAGTGCAGTGAAATTAATTGGATTACAGGATACAGAACACATTCAATTAAATAAACTAAATAAATTATATTTTCAGGATTTGCGCCTTAAAGGATAATGACCTAAGTGCACGTTCAGTTTTAACTCAGCGAACGATATTTTACGATTCCATACAAATTTTATATAATGTTAAATTTCAAACCTTAATTTCAGAAAATCTGTAAGGCCTACGTCTTTTGTTATATTCTTACATGTACTCTTCAGGTGAAGGTTCACATTTCTTCAATTTCAAAATCTTAGAACCCTTTGTCCTGTAGTGTCGGCATTGGTCAGGATGTTCAAATCGAGTTGGGTATTCGATTAACCCCTACTATAATTCGCCTATGAATATTTTAAAATAATTACTAGTACAAAATATGCGGGTTACGTATCACTATTATACTATTCAATACTAGGGAATCAGGGAACTAAAGCCTTATTAAATGATACATTTCTAAAATTAAGTTTAGAAATGTATCATTCAATCAAAATGTGCCTAGTAATAAAGAACCTGTTAGGCATAGACTGTAGTATTTATGTTCGAGTTAAGTGATGCCTGCGCTTACTTACTAGATGGATGACCTGGTGGAATCTTTATCGAATGTTTCCAATTTTCGTAAAGCGCGTTAACCTGTTGGTTTCCAGCTACTAAATCAGAAGCCTTGATATTACTGTACATATAGCTTGGACGCTTTGGCAGATTAGCCACGTGATGACGTATTCCTCGTTTCCTTCTCACCTCAATTGAGGCCTATGTCCAGTTATGGGATTTATGCATATGTATTATTATGTTTAGATTGTAAGATTGATGGATTATTACTGTGAACACCTACTATAGATACACATATAATATATACAATTGAAAAGTTGTTTAAGAAGTATTGATTTGTTAAAATTTTTTAAAGTAATGTACCGAACATAATATTATTATTGCAAATAATAATAAATAATAAGTAGTATGAAACAAGTTGTATAGAAATACGCATTTTGGCATATCATATTGTATAATGAAGTACACAAATTATACTTTAATGATATGAATCATCGGTAGTTTTTTGGACTTATTATTGTATATTTACATAATATAATAGAGACACGACTGTTTAACGTGGGGGCCGTTGTACATACATACGTATCTAGTAACTATGTGTAAACGTAGATACAAAGCTACTCTATTTAATAACTTCGCAGACAATTTACAAATTACGCACCTTACAGGTCATCTTAAAGTCATGTGACAGTTGTTAGACATTTACTACGTAATGGGTCTATGAGTAAGTACAAGGATCAAGTTTAATGAGTACAAAATATTCAAAACCACTTGAAAGCTTCTTACAGCATAGTTTCAATGATTAATAACAATAATAATAATAATACTCTAGACAATTACACAGATTGTGTGACCCCAAACTACGCAGTACGCCTGTACTATGGGTACCACACAACGAAATTTGGGGGAGTTCCCAGTAACACCCTGGATGTTAAAATTAAAGTCGAAATGGATGTAATTAATATCTTCACACCTTTTACTATTTGCGGTGGCCACAGCATTAAGATGAAACAAAATCAAACCTTGATGATGCTTCTCGAAACAGTTCTAGTAAACTCGGACATGTAGTATAGCGACCACGACGTTATCGTTGTAATCGAAAGCTGGCTATCGACTTCGACCGTTTGAGACATAAAAGTAAAAGTCGTTCATGCTCCGATGTCAAAACATGTCAAGTCGTTTGTACTCCAATTTGGCTGAGTTCGATAGCCAGTTTTTGATAACTGTGACGTGACACGTGAAAAAAATTTCGTGTTAGGAATACAGAGGAAAATGCAGATTTGAAATGTTGATAAAGAAGTTTCGTGGGAATAAACGGCAAACGCATTGTATTGTATGTTCGTCTTTGCCTTTCAAAAAAGAGTAGAAGAGTAGTACAGTAGGCTAGTTGATTGGTCTTAAACCTGGGGCATGCATTAAAATAATGAAAAATGATGAATACAATTTCAAAAATGAAGGAAGTTTGAAAAGAAAACTATTTGAGATTTATTGAGAAAAGGCAGTTACTCGGTTTTTAACTTCAGTTATTGGGACATAGTGTGGATGAGATAGACGGAGATGGCGTTGCAGAGTTGTGATGTCATAAACTCGCGTCGCAGTGTTATTTCCCAGCGCTAAGAGTGACAGAGATGGGAACTTATGTCTCTCTGTCCCCATGAGTTGAGTCTAAAAGCAAATAACTCAGATTTTTTTATTTCTTGTGTTGTTCATGAGTATTAAAACTATATTTTATTTATTTGATAAGAAAAAGTCAAGCAGCGAATCATTGTGTTCCGTATAAAGACGGTGTAATGAGCTTTATTTAGTCTAAACATACTTTTCCCTTTGACAGGTCTTCGATTGCCGCCAAGTAACAACCACTAGTGGAATGTTTGAAGCCCTTTGCAACCACATCAAATACAGCACAAACAAAGGAAATATCAGGTGAATTTCTATATTAGAGGGAACCTATAATATGTTGTTGAGCACAAAATTCCTACGTCTATAAAATAAGAAGTTATCAGAATTTCTACTTATTGTATGTTTCGGCTACAATCCGAAATGCTGCTATACCTAGTTTTAACCAGCTGGAATTAGGTGTAACTGATCGCTGTCATTCAAATTTAGCTTCTTTCTTACCGAATGTGACTATAGTTGCAATCGGTTGAAACGATTTAGCTAAAATTAACTACAACATTAATATTAAAAAATACATCATTTAGCCGACGAAAGGGTTGCTTTCATATATTGAAAGGTAGTATGAGTGGTATGGTGTGTGAGGGCACAGTGGTAAACTGTTCTATATTTGCAAACAATGATGATGCTGCAGTAGAGTTGCAGACTCTAGTCACGTGCATAAAGAAATAATGTTAAGTAAAAGAGCTGAATATAAATGTGAACAAAACTAAGGCTATGGTGTTTGAAAGAGAAGGGGTACAGATGAAATGTGAAATATGGATACATGGGAAATGTCTAGAACAATTGACTGAAATTGTATATCTGGGTAGTGCATCTTTGAGAGAAGGAAGATATGAATTTAATGTAGAGAGAAGGATAGGAGCTGGCAATAAAGTGAACGGTTCTTTGGCCACATTGGTTGGCAGCGTGAATTTATTTAACTCCGCCAAAATGGCCATCTACAATGTGATGTTGTTACCGATTTTATTGTATGGTAGTGAGGTCTGGATATGCTGGGAATCCAGTGAAAGTAAGATAAATGCTGCAGAAATGCGATCTCTTAGAAATATGAACGGTGTCACCCTAGTGGACTAAATAATAAAAGAAGAGATACACATTATGGCAAAATTTCACGACCTTATTACTATAAAAATGAGGAAAGTAACGTTTGGTGTTTTGGGCACATGCACGGCACGAGCGATGAAAGATTGAAAAAAAATCTACGGAGCAAAAGCGAATGTTAACAGAAGCCAAGAAAGACGGAGGCTGACTTATGAAGAAGCAATAGCCAGAAAGTTAGTTAGTGAAATTTGAAAAGTACTCGCATACCTAGGCGAAAGTGCGTGAGGCGAGTGTTGAGATTGGCGAATAAATATGTAAGGACCGCGATGCTTGTTGTTCCATTCTCTCTGACTACCCCGTTAGTGATAGAGCGTGAGCATGCGTATGTATGTTTTAACAAAACTCCGGTTATGTGATGAATTTCTAAAATCTTTGGCAATTTTCCACTGATACTCCAAAAACCACCATTCGACACGTGTTTCATCTCTCAACGAAGCATCCTCAGGATATTCCAGAGATGAGACTCGGTAGCTAACCAGCACTGAATCCTGCTGTTAAGCTGACCGAGTGGTTTTTGGAGTTTGAGCAGAAAATAGCTAAAGATTTTAGGAATGCATCACATGAAATTTATTTCCGCAAACTAACACATGACTCCATACAATGTCTTAAACTCCGGATATTTACACAAATTGTATGATCAAACGAAGCACTAGGCTTTTACTGTGAGGGATACCGGGGAATGATATAAATACTGGGACACCGGGGAATGAGGACTTTCAGTAACACCAAGACTTCAAGATAATCTAGGTAAATTCGTTTTCTAAATTGACCAGATCGAGGATCGAACCCGGACTTGGAAGGCAGAAGCTGTGCCCCCGCGCCAATGTGCCAATTAAATGCAGTTAATAGTTTATTTATAGATTTCAAAATGTATTTCCTTTACAGATCTGCAATCACAGTGTTCCCTCAGCGTACTGATGGAAAACATGACTACAGAATATGGAACAGCCAGCTTATAAGTTATGCTGGATATAGGCAAGCAGACGGCACTGTGCTTGGTGATCCCATGCATTGTGAGTTCACTGAGGTGGGTACTATAAGTGTTTTAAAAATATTACTAACTATCGGCCCGCTTCGACTTCGCCCGGATTGAAAACATAATATATAGCCTATGAGCATGTGAAATAATGTACCTTTTAAACGGTCAAAGAATCATTCAAATAGGTGCAGTGGTTGCAGAGATTACCCTCCACATTTAAACAAACCTACAAATACCGTTCTCTCTCTTAATAATGTTAGTATAGATAATAATACTTAAAGTAATCTTACAATATGCGTATTGCATTTCATATTTCGTCACATTGATTATATACGTTTATTACATCTAATTTTTCCAGGATAATTATAATGTGTTTAGATTACAAAATATGTGTAATAAAATAAATTAGATTTGCGAGATTTTGTTAAATTTTGTATAACCCGTTATATAAAAATATTGAGGTAATTTTTGCAAAGTGAGTAAACAGGAAAACATTTTGTTTTCTTTGCTTTTTCGACAGTCTACTTTACGATATAGCAATTTACTTTCACGAGTCAAGGGGAATCTCTAACGAGCGTATTCTATAAATAACTAATGTTAAAATCGTTTGTTGCGATGACACACTGACATATTGCCAACTCATTAAGTTCATGATTTATTCTTTTTTTCTTAGAGAATTTATTTTTAGATAATAAATTAATACTACATGTGATCGGAATATCATAACTCGACAATAAATCCTGCCAATATTTATGACTGGTGTTTTAGTAGATATTCTACTATCTTCATCACATTTTTCATGGAACGGCTCTATGTGAGTTTTTGTGAAAAAAGGTTAGCCGAACTAAGTGATGTAAATCATTGCATACTCGACGCACTCCCGTCGGTGAATATGGTTGCACCTGCTCTTAGTAATTTGTCAAAAAAATGTTGCGTATTAACAGACTATTTTTCGAAAGTTTATTTTAAAAGCTTATGTGAAATTATATTTCATTTTAATACATAACTTTGACTATTTGACAAGTTCTTCGCAAGGCATACCCGAAGAAAAATTAGGTGTAGGTATTACTTATTACATTACAAAATTAATAATATGTAACAATTACAATACATCTGAAAATCTTTAATGTCAGGGATACAGCGTGAGGATATGTATGCATGCATGTATATACTGGTATATCTTAACAGTATTAAAAAAATTATAAAAGAATTTATTTCATCATATTATTACTCTTAGGTCCTACTCTAAAATTATTTTTTACGAAGTAAATCTAATAAGACCAAATTATACGTAAGTCATTTCGTATAAAAACTTTACAATCTTTCATTCAATTCTACAATTTTCAACGACCGTCTGTAAACTTTAAAAGTAATGTACTGCTTCATACAGAACATACCTATTAGTAGCATAAAAAATACTTCGTTTCTGAAGAGAGAACGTTAATGAAGTGTCTTTACACTTTACAACCTTTCAGAGACCACGATCAGTTATAAAAAAATGAATGATATCGATTCTAGCTTCTCATCTTTTTAAATTTTTTATGACGTGTTTAAAATTGTCATACTCAAGCAAGGATTTTTACAGTTGTGTTTGAAACTGGGCTGGAAACCTCCTCGCACCGCGTGGGACATTCTTCCCCTAGTGTTGTCCGCTAATGGAAAGGACCCGGACTACTTTGAGATCCCTAGGGAACTCGTCATGGAGATACATATGACTCATCCTACGTAAGTAAATGTCTTTGTTTCGCTAAAATGTCAAGGACACTTTTAGTATCAATTTTAGTATCGGGCTAAGGAGATAAGTTTATCGAAAAGTGGATGTGTTTTGACTTTCTTTTTATTTTATTAGAGCATATCGTATGTTAACAGATGAACTCATATAGGCAACAGGCTAGCAACAGATATTAGTAGTCGTTTCCGCTTTACCAAAGCCTAAACTGTTATTAAATGGGCGTCATGTGGAATTTTGTTTCTCCTTGGTATAATACTCTGCCTATCCCGAAATGGAATGTATACGTATCTATACATTATGTAACCTACATATAGAATATTCCTAATAAATCTGACACATGAAAAAATAATTATACGTAGATATTCTAAGATACCCAAAATGAATAAAAAACCAAAACATTTTTTACGAAGAAAATTTATAGTAAAGAGGTTTTATTTTCATAAGCTGAGTTGTATGCACAACATATCGGAAATATTTCTCTCTGAAATTGCCAATAAAGCCTACGTAGAGAGCTAGGAAGAAACAAAACGCTGAATTTGCATAGAACAAACACGATTTACGACTGGGAACTATGTATTACATGGCTACTTACGACCAACACGTCGTTCGTATCGCTTTCCATCACAGATTTATGCCAACATAAAAAGTCGGGGAATGCATATTGTGTAAGGTAAAGGCCCGCAAATAGGTGAATACAGCGCGCCCATACGGAGTAGATTGCTTATCGTAAAAGTTTGGTCCAGTGATCTCCAATCTGCGTTTATTGCCCATAATTCCCAGCCCATTCAATAATGTATCGCTATTGATAATGTTAACAGGCTTTAATGCGTTATAAAGGTCTGTGATAAGTTGTAATTGAATGCGTAAAAACATTGAGATAAGCAAGAAAATTGGTGCAGCGGATATGGGACGAATTAATGAAGTTAGGAACGAAAGAACGGGTCAGGGTGGGTCATATGCTTGTATTACGTCTTCATAAAAAATGATGTCACCAACAGGTGTGAGTGGTTCAAAGAATTGGAACTGCGTTGGTATGCCTTGCCTGCTGTTTCCAATATGCGTTTCGATTGCGGTGGCATTGAATTTACTGCGAATGCCTTCAACGGATGGTACATGAGCACCGAGATCGGCTGCCGAAACTTTTGTGACACCAATCGACTTAATATGCTGGAGGTAGGTATAATCATTTGACTTACAATCGCGTAATTAAAAATTTAAACTGAATTTAATTTTGACGCACTAGATTTATAAAATAATAACAAAGTAATACTATAATTTATTATGTACGTAATTTCATTTATGAATATAGCAGCTTCTATTGCAATAAATACATTAAATGACAATATTATTAAGATAATAAATCGAAACATATTGTTCTTTAAATCATAAATTGCTATATTATATGTATTTCTGATCTATATTTTCCATACTAATCTTTATGCATACCTTATAACAACAGAATGCATGTAAGCATTTAGGGTAATAATATACCTACTTGTATCTAAATAGAGACCTTCTAAATTTATTGTATCTTATATTTAAATAGAAAGTGGCCCAGAAAATGGGTTTGGATACAAGAACTCCCGTCAACTTGTGGAAAGATAAAGCTTTGGTTGAGGTAAACGTGGCGGTACTGCACAGCTTCCAGCAACAGAACGCGACCATCGTTGACCACCATACTGCCTCTGAGAGCTTTATCAAACATTTGGATAACGAAAACAGGCTTCGGTGAGTGTATATCTAATTCATAATGTTAGTACAAAACAACAATGAATTAAATAAGATTGTAATTGAAAGCAAACTAGTAAAAGCAAAATCATTGTTTTTTGAAAACATAAATGTAATTTTAAAGTACTTATATTTCTGTTGTCGAGTGAAGTGTATATAAATAAAGAAAATATTATAAATCACGTGAAGCTTCAGTAAAAAAAGAGAGATAATACTCGTGTAACAAATTTAACTTATCAAAAGCTTATCAAATACTACTATGCGACTACAAATTATCACAAAACGTTAAGAAATATTAAATTTATTTGTAGCTCGACGAAGCCTCTTTATAAATTAAGACTTGCTAGCCGTGAAATAAGTTCATTTACGAACTTAATGTTTACATTTTAAATAAAATTCATATTTAATATTTTCTGTAAATACTTTATAAGTATAAATTAAAAATAAGGGAAATAACTTAGATTTTGCTTTAACTAAAGAAACTTCATTTCTGTGATGAAATCTATATTATTACTTAGTTTTACAACCAAAATGTTTCCAGTAAATATTAAAGCACCTTATAGCGTACTTTGAAGCTTACGAAGATACTATCTTTACAATTTATGTTATCGACACTGGTGTTTTAACCTATGTGTATTATAAATAATAGAAATAAAAGACAATTCTGGACGTTTTAGAGCACGATTCACTTACTGTGTCTAACTTTCTGCAGACATAGAATATGAAGCCAATGAAAGTGTAGTATGTACGAGTACGTATCCAAATATGTGTAGTAACGAATCGGGGAATGGCTGAGAATGAGAATGTAATTCCCTCAAGTGCAATAGCGAAAAGAGAATTGGTATTGTCGTGTTTTCTTTTTTGTATCAATTTTTACGGTCTTATTTGCTTTTCTTTTCTAAATCTACATCCACATACAAAGTCTACATACAGTCATTTACATTGAAAGGTTGTAAATACTATTCCAAAGTTCGTCGTCAGGGTTGCATTATTTCTAAAAGAAAGAAACGAATTCGATGTTCAAATTGTTTCCTAGTTCTATTTAAAGTTTAATCTATTACTTTTGGTAATTGAATTTGTTGCGGTAGTTACGTGCTACTGTTGTTGTTAAAAGTCATATCAAAAAGTACCTCTGTTACTAAATCGTAGTAAGAAATGTAAAAAAATATTCGTATGAAAAAACTGTCACGTTTTTTAATTTAATATAGTTTTAATGGTCATTTTAACGCACACAATAGTGTTGGAATATAAATGATTAGGAATGATTAAGTTAGGAATTATGGATGGTTGTAAAATTGTATAAGAATCAGGTAATATAACATTTAAGTCATAGTCATAAACCTATCACAGGCAAGGCCTTGTAATTTGTTTAGAAGGAAGCTGATAACAGATACACTATGCAGCAACATGTGTTCTATATTGTAACAAAATATAAACATTGAGATCGTGTGACCGTTTAAGTCTGAAGTTTCACTAAATTTGATATACATTATATACATATGTATATATTTTTGAAATACGTAACGTTTATGACGTAAAATAGTTTTTAACCAACCGTGTTGTAAGAATTTCAAGTTTGTTTCCAATCCAATACTCTAAATTTTTCCATGGTAAGATTTTAAATTTATTGAAGAGGAAAACTGTAAATATTATATTCGTGTCATGTATTTTACGATAATTAAAAATGTTCTATACGCAGCTCTGGATGTCCAGCAGATTGGATATGGATCGTGCCACCGATGTCTTCGTCTATTACTCCAGTTTTTCACCAGGAAATGGCCCTCTACTATCTCCGCCCTTCTTACGAATATCAGGTATCTCTTACGTTAAATTGGGGCAGTATTAATTAAATAATGAACAAGGATTAACATTTTGAGAATGCAAGTTGCTGCCTGTTTGCCTGCCTGCCAGCTTGCCCCCAAACAAAGCAGTAACCTTGTACTATGGGTACCACATAACGAACTCTGGGGGAGCTCTCAGTAACACTCAGACTCTAAGCCAATTTAGGAAAGTTCGTTTCCTAAATTGACCTGACCGGGGTTCGAACCCGGGACCCTAGTTTGGAAAGCAGATGCATATGCCACTGCACCAACGGGCCAGTCAAATATATAATGATTGTTGGGATAAATTACAACATTGAACTTGGTGTTTCTGTCAAGTTACAGGCGATAAGTGCTAAAAATCCCATTTTTTAATTTTAATTAGGAGCCGGCATGGAAAACCCATCAGTGGCAGAAATCGAAACCAATAACAGGCAAGAGGCCGATTAACAGAAAATTCCACTTCAAGCAAATAGCGCGCGCTGTCAAATTTACATCAAAATTGTTTGGCCGGGCGCTCTCTAAGCGGATTAAAGCGACAGTTTTGTATGCCACTGAGACTGGAAAATCGGAGCAGTACGCCAAGGAACTTGGAGTTATATTTGGACACGCTTTTAATGCTCAGGTAGAACAAATAATTGGGATTTATGTGAATAACTTTCCGACACAACACACTATACATCTAGGTTTTTAGCAATTTGATGAAGTTAACTTTGACTGAAAATGTAATGTAATTATCTAAAATATGTAAAGTAATTATCTAAAATATGTAATATCACTGTTATAGGTCCATTGTATGGCTGACTACGATATTACATCTATAGAGCATGAGGCTCTATTACTGGTCGTTACTTCTACTTTTGGAAATGGAGATCCACCTGAGAATGGCGTTGTGAGTATTTGATTTTTATGATTTTATTAAGTTTCAAGTGTTTAAATGTTGGAAATTTTAAACATTTTATAAATCAATTTCCACGCAATTTTAGGCTTTCGGTGAACATCTGTGTGAAATTTTGTATGCCGACCAAGTTGGTGAAGAAACTACTGGGTAAGAGTTATATTGTAAAGTTTAAATTACACGTATTATAGTTAATTGTAAGAATAAATATATATTTAACTCATAATTTTACAGAAATCAAATGCCGACACCCAAGTCGTTTATAAAGGCCAATAGTCAAATTGAGTTGCAAAGATATGCAGCTGCAAACCCGAAACAACTGAGTAGACTAGAGTCTCTTAAAGGTAAACAATTCTATATAAAAGACAATTATAGAGACATCTTGAATAAGCGCTAAAACATTAAACTATTTTTTGTATGATGGATAATTATAAGTATTTTAAAATTAAATATTGCAGGAAGTGCTACAGATGCGACATCGATCGATAGTTTTGGACCTCTAAGCAATGTCCGTTTTGCTGTGTTTGCTCTTGGCTCCAGTGCGTATCCAAACTTTTGCAATTTCGGAAAGTACGTCGATAAATTGTTGGGTGATCTTGGAGGCGAACGCATTCACGACATTGCGACTGGTGATGAGATGTGTGGTCAAGATCAGGCATTTAGGAAGTGGGCTTCAAGCGTCTTTAACGTAAGAACTTTTATGATATCTAAGAAACGTAGGAGTAATAAATTATAGGTGCGAGCTTTTATTTATCATACATTAGATCCTAATTTACCGAAAATCACACGGATTTGTCGCAATAATTAATAACTGCATTTACACCTAGCAAAGAAATTAACTTCGTCGTGTAATTCGTAATATGTTTTATAATTACGATGAAATCTTCTAATAAAGGCACGTTTACATTGTAGGTAGCATGTGAAACGTTCTGTTTAGATGATGATGAAACTTTACAAGAAGCTAAGAGAGCTTTGGGAACAGTTGCTCTTAGTGAAGAAACTGTTCGTTTTACTCATGCCGTTGACAGACCTCCAGCTTTACGAGTAGCTTTACAATCAGCTGTTAATAGACAGCTGGTAACTTGCATTGTAAAAGCAAATAAAGACTTGGGTGATGCATCAGCAGAAAGGTCTACTATATTCATTGATATGGAACCGAAGGTACTTCATACAATTCGTTTATGTTTATATCATACATATACATAAGTATATACAGCATATTGTAAATATCAGATAATATTGTGATGTATGTAATTTAAATTATATGTGATTTTACAACAAATGATGTTTGCATTCAGGATGAAATCAAATATGATCCTGGAGATCATGTTGGAATAATTGCTTGCAATCGTAAAGAATTAGTTAACAGTTTATTGGCACGACTGAGAGATGTCGATGATTATGACGAACCATTGCAACTTCAGCTAATGAAGGAAACACACACATCAAGTGGTGAGTCCAATTTGTCGTGCGTGAACTATGAACATGTAATAAGTTTTGAGGTCCATTAGGATTGCGGTTACAATTTTTTTGGTCACTAACATAAATTTTTTTATAGGTCCAGTCAAATCTTGGGAACCCCACGAGAGACTACCTATAGTTAATGTACGTGATTTATTTACAAGATTTTTGGATATTACCACGCCACCGACAACAATACTTTTACAGTACTTAGCAAAAACCTGCGAATGTGAAGAAGACAGAAAACAGCTTAATCTACTTGCTACCGTAAGTATAAATAAAGTTATAAATTAACTACTTGTTTTGTCACGAGTACTTTTAAGTACTTTTACATGATGTACTTATTTTAATAGGATCCAGGAGCTTACGAGGACTGGCGTCACTTTCATTTCCCGACATTGCCTGAAGTATTAAACCAATTTCCATCAGCAAGACCGAGTGCTTCACTATTGGCAGCGTTGTTATCACCTTTGCAGCCTAGATTTTATTCAATTTCTTCATCACCAATAGCTCATCCTAAGCGATTGCATTTGACCGTTGCTGTCGTCACATATAGAACCCAAGGTTGGTAGTTACGAAAATATTTTTAATGTTACACTAGTCACGGTGTAAATGTGTAAACGAAATCATATGAATGCCTTATAGTTTATTATTCTCCATTCCCACGTTCGTTTTTCGTTGAAAACATGAGATAATGAATGAATTTTTGATTACGAAATGATCTATTTTAATTTCAACATCATTGTTTTGATGTATAATGAGGTACGCTAAAGTAGAATTGGTAGGTACTATTTAAAAACAGCATGATTAAAATTAGTCATTGCTACGGATAACATTTAGCCGAGTCATGTGGATGTGAAATATTAATATATTTATTTTTAATTAGATGGCGAAGGTCCTGTTCACTATGGTGTATGTTCAAACTATCTGATGGATCGTAAACCTGGTGAAGAGGTTTATCTTTTCATAAGAAGGTATGTAGTATGTATGATGAATCGGTTTATAAATAGCTTAATATTTTACTACTTTTTTTACTTTTACTTTTTCAAGCTAATGTTGTTTACACTATACCTCGCTACATTGTAACATTTTTATTTACCTTTCAGTGCTCCGAATTTCCATCTTCCTCAAGATTTATCTGTTCCTCTCATACTAATAGGCCCAGGAACAGGCATTGCACCATTTCGTGGTTTTTGGCATCATCGCAGAGCATTGTTAAATTCTCGTACTCGTCCAGTGGCTGGCCCTGTTTGGCTGTTCTTTGGATGTCGTACAAGGACTATGGACTTGTACCGCGAAGAAAAAGAACAAGCGCTTAAAGACGGTGTACTGTCTAAAGTTTTTCTTGCTTTATCTAGGGCGAAAGATATCCCAAAAGTAAGTAATACCGTTTCAAGGCTTTAATTTTAATATAAAAATAAATTATTTTGAACTAATACACATAATTCTATTTTAGATGTATGTTCAAGAGTTAGCAGAGCAAGAAGGGTCCGAAATTTATGATTTGTTATTGAAACGTGGAGCCCATTTCTATGTTTGTGGAGACTGTAAGATGGCAGAAGATGTACATCAGAAGTTAAAGGGCATTATAAAGAAACATGGAAACATGACTGATGAGCAAGTGCAAAACTTTATGTTTATATTGAAGGTGAGTGAAAGAATATCAGTCGCAAAAACTGCTAATAATTAATCCATATTTAAAAGAAATACATTCTCTAGAATTCCCTAATTAAGGTTAACAGAACGTTTCTGTTCATATGGTCTTCTTTTTTATTAGGAAGAGAATCGCTATCATGAGGATATCTTCGGCATTACGCTTCGTACTGCTGAAGTGCATAGTGCCTCACGGGAATCCGCTCGCAGGAATCGCGTCGCTGCCCAGCCATGACGTCGGTCCTCACGTTTCCGTCCGGACTTGTTCACTTAGTCTATTACCGCACTCTTTACATTAAATATACCTACTAGACGACATTATAACAGTAATAATTAATGTAGCTGAAAAGAAAATGAATTTTATCAGAACTAATAAGTAAATATTACCGTTTACAATTTACGAATAGCATTCTTCAACTTTACTATTTAAAGATTAAATATTTTAAATATCATGAAGACAACTATGAAATAAAAGAAAATCGATAGCGCTGAATTTAATACACGACAGCTTTTTGTTTGCATATATTCACATTTCTAATTCAATTCCCGGTTTAGTTTCTTGTGCAATTAACGCGAAGTCAATTAAAGTGTCTCCAAGTTTTTTGGCTTTGACGAAATGTGAGTGAAAATTTTCTGGCCTAATTGGTCGGTATGGAGGTTGTGCACGATGACTTAGACGATGAACAATCATCAATTTTATGACAATGACTAAAAAATATTTATTGTAAATAACATTTCGAATTAGCAACCTCTGAATTAATTTATTTTCTTAGTTTTGTTTTTCAAAGATATCATGAAAAGGCTGCTAAAAATTATAAATCTATTTATATAATAATCTAAAAGGGTGCGAAGCAGGGTGATACTAATAACGCACAAAGTAACCGATACTTAATTTTTTGCAAACAGCTTCAATGTCTAATGCTTCAGTAATTTTAAATTAACTTAAGAATAATGAGATTGATCACTACATACGTTTTTTGTAAGTGATTATGATTACACTCAAAATATTACTGAGTGAATATATTCGCTTCAATTTAGGTCAATTGATGAATTCATCAATTTAAAAAAAGTCCGTTACTTATGGTAATCAATTTATGTGCAATAAATAGTATGTGGAATCGATCTTAAATAATATTTCCTTTTAGTAGATAGGTAAATACAACGAGGGATTTGGTTCAAAAAGTTATTGCCAAAAATGTACAGATTACGATAGTTAGCTTAATTCGATCTATTATGTAAATAAGATGTGTGCATTTATGTTGTAACTTTTATGAATACTATTATGTTTGCCTTTTGGTTTAGATCTCAACTACCTATTAATTTAAGAATACTGAATAACGTTTTGTTATCATAATTTTGTATTACATACTTACAGTAAATACTATGAAACTTTGGTTCAATTTATTATTTCTGTATGTAGAAATAAATTAAACTTATAGTCTTTATAAACGTAGATATTAAGGCTTTTTGTTCTTTTAATATTTTCTAATTGACTGGATGTAACTATAAGTATTACAGTTAAAAATATTTTGAACAAAAATATTTTGAGGACCTGACTATGGTTATTGAATATCTAAAATAACCACATCATTTTTTCAGGACTTTTCGGTAACTATTAATTTAAGATATGTGCAGGTAAATAAGATTTATAGATACTAATCTCTATTCTGTGGTATTTCAGAATCGGTCTGTCCTTCGATGCTATAGGTGTGAGTTAACTTTGTGATCTTCTATTTAGACTTAAGAGAATGTACTTATTCATATTTTCTATTAATCAAGTAACAAAAATTTAATATACCTACTTACAAAAGTCTTTTCTGATGTTTCTATTCTATGCTAACATAACTTTCAACAATTGTTTGGATAGGATATTTATCTAAAAATTTACGGATCTCAAGTTTTAAATTTAATCAAATGCACAAGTAATAAATAATTAATGTAATGTTATTATTGAATTCATATCACGGAAAGTGTTATACTTACGCACTAATTCATCTGTTATAAAAAACAAATGTTAAGAACAGCGATGTACGAAATATTTGTATGTAATTGAAATAAAGTTCCTTCATATTCGAAAATGTTTCTTTCATTTGTAGTGTTACGTTCCAAAATTGGAAAGACTTAAATCAGTCATAGTAAGTGGTGGCCCAAAGGCAGCTCTTTACACCCAATGAAATCTCAAGAACACGAATTCAAAAATGTATAAAACATTACACTCAGTTATTTCTTTTAATTTTTTCGATAATACGCATCAAAATAGCTAGTCTTCTCTCCTCGTCTCGTCTTCGTATCGTTCGGAAAAGTTTGATAAGAATTATGAACATTGAGAAAAATTATTATATTGTAAATTAAGTTATTATAATTACTATATCATTGAAAATTAAGTACATTGAAGGAAAATAATTACTGCATTAAATTCCTTACATAAAATGACAGTATTATTTAAATAAGAGAAAGCGTCACAATGAATTTAACTTTGATTTGTGATTTGCAATTGTTAATAGCGAACAATACGGAATATCCATTGCACGCGACTAGTTACACTTGACCGGTTTCTGTTTATCGAACAGATACACTTTACTTAACTAATAGAAATGTAGCTTTGTTATGCTTTATTACACAACCTGAAAAAATACTTATTGTAACTTAAAAAATGATGCTTTCTTTATTGTTTGGGTAAATACCCAGAATAAATGCATGTATGATCACATAGATGGGCAAATCCAACACCGACACAAAGACAATGTAATTCGTATGAAATTTAGAATATGTGGAGTAACCCACGTAGCCATTTTTCGATGATGTTTTTACTTGAGGAAGTCCCTTTTTCCTGTAATGATCGCTGTTGGTAAGAGGTTGTCGACTGTGTGACAAATATGTAACCAGTACATGTTTTCCTGCACTTTACTGTTTTTGTAAGTATTAAAACAGTATTCCCAATTTTAATATAAATCATAGGAGTGTATTTCCTGCTCTGATGATAACAACAACATTATGCGGGCTACATAAATAGGGACATGTCAAAACTGGATCGATTCAATCACTTTAGTAAATTGCTATATTGTGTTATAGCAGAGCAGATATGATAAGAGGAACATAATAATGTAATGTATATAGGGGAAAGTATTTGTTATCGCATTTACCTTACTACGATAATTTTACTCTCTATTTTCTGCAGGCAAATAAAAGAGATAATACATTTGTATATGTAAGAAATATTGTCCGGTCCAAAAGAAAGCGGTATATTATGTGAAAATTAACATAATTACTCCATAAAAATATTTTCGAGCATAAGTTGCTTGTTTTTGAGCTATCTCTTTGATAATATAGTCTTAATCTTTGGTAATGCGGACTAAGAATGAATATATTGAATGGATATCGAAAAAAAAAACTTTTCATGTCCTAATAACAGCATTTATTTAAAAAAAAGTTTTTTTTTTCATTTCCAATTATGTTAATTTATATTTATAACCCGATTATACAGTTATCTCACGAACATGGTTATATTTTTAAATCAATTAAGCAAATTATCTCATAAATTTGTGAGATTTCTAAAACAACTTCATAAGATTGCGATATTACATAGAGATAGAAATAAATATCTATAAAAAAATGTGTATTATGAGTGATGCGTATATTAGAATTGAATTCTAATATAAAATTTCGTAATAAAATGTCTTGTATCGTCAGTATAATGTCACGTAAAGATTTATGTGATTATTACACTGTTAGTTCATAATTGCCTTGATCAAGCGTCAAGCGTTGATAATATCCGCCGTCAATAGACAACATCGACTGTTAGCTTTGAATTTGAAATTACTGACATACAGTAGAAACACTTGTGAATAAACACATGCTTATTTGTCGTGTACTCTAATACTTACTTATTATAATAATATTCATGGAATCGGTAGAAACAAACGAGATCAAAGTAATGACCATTGTCGAACAAATCTGGAAACATTTATAATTAGCTACTCAAACATGAGTTTGTTTAGGTCCCGATGATGCAGAAGTAAAGAAATGATTGGTGTTATTAGTTATCACATAGTTAAAATCAATATTTTTTCAATAAAGTTACAGAAGAGATGAATTTCAAAATTTGGGTCTCTACAATTGAAATAATTTTATTCACTTGATGTTATTTTGCAGAAATTCATCTCATACATTACATTTATTTATTTCTTTTTTTGTTATTCGACAGTTTTTGCGCTTCCTTCAGGAAAGTATAGTTTCTCTCAGTTACTTGGCACAAAATGCAGTCGAAACACGTGTTGATTAGTAGATTTGAATTTTGTAGAATATGGCTAAAAATATAAAATAAAATTAATAGGTATATGTCAAACAAAATTGGCTCACTTATGATTATAATTCGAAGTGACATCACTGATATGTTTTCATAGTGTCGTTTCCAGTCTGCGCGGACGCCTTGTGTGTGACGCATGGTTGTTGATTTTTTGCGTACGGTATTTGAATGTCCGGTGGGTTGCCGAGACAACCGCGGAGTCACTTCAGTTTTACTTCGGAGCTACTCCGGTATGCATATATATTATGCTGCAGTCATTGTCACTGTCAGTAACGCGATTTCTTACACGACCGCCGTTTCAGTGACCGCGTTCAAATCGTTGGTGTTCAATGTCAAACTTGTTCAGCATATGCTGTAAGAAAGATCCGAGGGGATCGCTGAAAGAGAATTTATCCAAAATGGATCAGTTGAATGGCCACATTATACCCGCGACATGCCCTTTTAGTGGTGAAAGTGTCGAGTTGAAAAATGACAATCACAAATCAGTGAAACCAAATCTTCGTATTAAAGTTCCTCAACCAATAAGACTGAAAAATCATTTGGTACATGATGATAATTTCGATGTTTTGCATTCTCA
This sequence comes from Zeuzera pyrina, assembly GCA_907165235.1. Taxonomy (NCBI): domain Eukaryota; kingdom Metazoa; phylum Arthropoda; class Insecta; order Lepidoptera; family Cossidae; genus Zeuzera; species Zeuzera pyrina. Next base: position 21,618,710 of record OU015620.1, on the reverse strand, counting down.
CGTCGAAGAATTGCCCAATTATGTGAGTTCCTTTTGTATTTATAATTAGTAAATTGTTTGCTAAACATACCGTGACATTGATGAGCTAACAGCATTGGGCGTCGCTTTTTTCGTAAACATTGACTGTCTCTTCATCAGCTATAGTAGCATCATACAATATTTTTAGACCTGACCGAATAATATGAAAATTTATGTCAAAAAACAGCCTCAGTACCAACTCTACAATTAATTCTGTATTGAACATGTGGGTACATACCCACATAATTAATTAATTAACACAAAAACTAAATACAGTACATAGCTTTTATGCATGTACTTACTACATTTATGCCATGAATCACACTAAGTTGTGAGAACTTACAATGTCGTGAAATGATGATTAGATTGTACTATGTAATTTTTACAGCGTCATTTATAATAACAGATTATACATACAGCCATTTCAAAATAAAGAAACAAGTAATCGGAATATGTAAAAAAATGTAGATACTCTCTGACTACCCCGTTAGGGATACAGCGTGAAGATTTGTATTGTATGTAGAAACATAATTAGAAAAAGACTATAGTGACCACCCATAGAAAATGTAACAGCGGAAAGACTAGAGATCGTTCGAAATCTTTTAAGAATTAAATGAGCTAAATAGTTAAATATTCAAAAATACACTATTTAATTATATGTAATTACGTATCATATTGTGATTTATTGTTATTAAATAATTTGCAAAAAGATATTTTAAGGCACAAATATCTGATCAATTATATAAATTTTACTGCGATGTCCAAAAATAGCTCTTAATTAGTCCTATTTCCGGAAAAGATGTTCAACATCTCAAATAATATAATCATAAATTTAAATCTTCTGTAGTTACCAAAAAGAAAACTAAAATGAAACACTTTTCCAGCACGAGTCTAACATTTCAGACTGTATTGAAGAATGTTTTAAAATATTGTATAGACTCATGTGTTACTTTGCGGAAATCCATTTCATGTGATAAATTCCCAAAATCTATAACTATTTTCCGCTCAAACTCCAAAAACCACCAATCGACACGTGTTTCGCCCCTCAACGGAGTATCCTCAGGATATACCAGAGATAGGACTCGCTCAGCTATTCGGTGCTGGTTAGCTGGTTATCATTATTTAGTTTCGCTTTAACTCCTGTAAGTACTAACATTATTGCTGAAACTCGCGTCAAAATGTAATTTTGTCGCGCCTTGTTGCTCTGCCTACTCTAAAAGGGAAATAACGCGAAGATAACGTATGTATGTAGGAGAGGTTACTATAGTAATTTTTTGTATTAAGGACCATTACCGGGAAGCCAGAATTGTACAGTTAAATTGGATAATAACTTGAGACAAGATAAGCGGAGTAATTGCATTATCAAATTAACATTCATATTCATAGTATTTGTGTAATTTTGTTTTTGTACTATATTAAATTTTTATTTTTAATTTATTTATTAATTTGCTATTAAATATATATCACATACATACATATCTTCACGCTGTGTCCCTAATGGGGTAGTCAGAGAGGACGGTGCGCCGAGCGTCGCGGTCTTTACATACTTCTTTCGCTTCCTCAAATCTCATCATTCTCCTCACACATTTTCGGCTTAGTATGCAAGTGCTTTTGACATTTGCGCCGGCTAACACGAGCTATTATATATACATATAATAGTTAAATGCTATTATAAAACTTTTAACTGAACGGTTTTGTTATTTGGTTGGAATATGATATATGTATGATATTCGTGATTGCATATGTACGTAATACTACATCAATAAATCTCATGTAAATATATACGCAGATTTAGTATGGAAACTCAAAAATGTAATTACCTATTAGTTAATAATATTCACGTGATTTTCGACTTTGGCTTAGTGTCATATTATACACGAGTATTCCAACCATTTTTTAATAATTATTTTAAACTATAATGTACAAAAAAATTTATTCACTTCAAAATTAAAATTCGAATGAAGGACAAGCCCCTATACTATTATAAAACGTCTATAGGCGATGGTCTAACAAAGTATTGTTCTATTAGGTCTATTAAATATTACGGTTTACAGATAGCAAAACAGAATCATGTAGCGGGAATTTGGTTCTGTGTTGTATTTTGTAAATCGTAATTCATAACATTAAAGTGACGTCAAATTGTAATTCAGTTTGCCTTGACTGTCTAATGGGAAAAGTCATGACATCCATATTCATGTTATAAATGCGAAAGTGTCTATCTGTTTGTCTGTTACTTTTTTACTGTCAAACCGATGACTTTGACGAAATTTGGAATTGAGATAGATTAAGCTATCAGGAAGGACGTAGGCTACTTTTTCAACATCAAGAAATGTAAATACTTACAAATAAGCATGTGAATATTGAAATATGGTAGAGTCACAAGTATTTCGGATAGTATTGTGTTTTTTGTGAATGATATTACTACTTCCTAACAGACTATTGTTAGGTAATTTGTAATAACACACTCATTCACAGACATAAGTAATGTTAATGCGATATGTTCCCTATAACGCAATTTTCGTACGCACTATGACTGTAATTAATTATATCATTTATGAATTTGTACTACCTAATACAATATTTCACGAGGAAGGAAAACAAAATGGTATGTCGTGTTTATTAAGAATTGTAGCCAATACTTCTTATCAAACAGCTCAAAAATAGTTGTAACTTAAACGTAACTTAGAAATTAAAGTATAATTAATTTCTCAACTTTCAAAATAGAATACTTACTTTGCTACTCCTTATCAACCTTATCAAAGATACCATAGGTTTAGTACCCAATCATGAACAAAATTGTGAAAAAATAAAAAATATTAGAAATACAACTACAGTGAAAAATTTAAGAGATATTCGGTTGTAAACTAATAGTGCGGATAGTGGCGATAAGTTTTGTCTCTGTGACTACTAGCACTGAATAATTACGAGTTTGTGACGCCACTGGTCAGTAAAACCATCTCCCTCTAGCTTATCTCCTCTATATTCTCACTACTAAAGTTTGAAACCCGGTAACTCCTATTTTTCTCGATTAATTTCAAGTATAATTTTTTACAATCGCATTCAACTTTGTCTGGCCTGGCCATGCGCGAATTCTGGTGAACGTAAGATAAAAGGGGTCTCTTAGAAGTATGCGGTGTCACTCTTGCGAGCAGGATAAGCAATGACAAGATACGCTGTATGGAAAGGTTGCACGACAGTGTTATTGTAAAAATTAAGAAAGGAATGTTTGGATTGTTCGAGCACATAGATAGATTGAGCGATGAAAGACTGACGAAGGAAATCTACAGGGCCAAAACGAGTGGTAAAAGGAGCCAAAGAAGATCAAGGCTGACTTGCGAAGATCAAATATCCTGAGTCTTAGCTGACGGCAATGTCAAAAGCATTCGCATACCTAGGCTAAAATGTGTAAGGAAAACGATGAGATTTGAGGAAGCCAAAGAATGTATTTGTTAATATAGTGTATGAAATATACTAGCTTCAAGAGCCGTCAATAACTAGTTTATTATTGTCGCCCAAATTTTATCTTTTTATCTACCATCATAGAAAACGAATTAGCTTCGTATATTTTATATAAAACATATTTATTACAAGAACACGTAAATTTAATAGATATGGATACATTTTCCTTATCGTGTTTTTATAAGGTGTCTTCTACATAATAATTTATACAAACCCCGTTTTATTTACCCGTTAAATTTTTATTTGTGAAAACTTATTTGGTTTCTGTTATTGTTGTATGTTAATTAGATTGTTTATGAACAGGTAAATAAAATAACCAATAAATTAGAAGTTAAAATTTTAATTACATTTTAGAGTTAGAGACATTTAGGGTGACTTTCTCGAAATCCTGTTTAAAATTAGTTTAATTGCAACTAACTAATTCAAATTAATTCTCCAATACAAATTAAAGTATTTAAAATTATTGACGTCTTGCACCAAACCGATTTTTTAGTTCATTATGTAATGTCTCTAGCATCTGGGAACAACGTTCCGTTTTATATAAGCGAAATTTTGATGTAAATTTAAAAGTTTGCTTACAATATTTTGAACAATATTGAAAATAACTGCATAGTTCGGAACACAGTTCAGAATGTGTGACATTTTTAATCTACGTCTACATTGTCATTCGTCAGAAAAAGTCGGTTTATGTTTTTGTATTATTGCGTAATTATAAATGAATATCCCAAGCACTGGTTCACGTTCTCGCGTCCCTAATGTCACCAAAGAAGAACAGGAATTGCTCCTCGATGCCCTTAAAACGTTTTCGCACATTATCGAAAGCAAGAAAACGAATGGGGTCAAGTATGCCCAGAAGCAAGCCGCTTGAGCTAAAGTCACCGATATATTTAATTCAAATACGAAACACGTCCTGCGATCAATGGAAAACATAAAAACACATTATTAATTAAATTAAAAGATACAGTTTGCTTGTGTACAGTTTGCTTACTTGTAGGGAAGATTGATAGAATACTTACTTTTCTGCCTTGAATTTTAATTCCTGATCAATTTGTAGTAATAAAAGCAACACTGCCGATTTCGAAAGACGAAACCTAATAATTTTTTTATCAGTGTTTAGAATAAATTAGTTCTCGGGCCAATACTCCGTGGTACGATGGATCTATTTAAATATTCAATAATTTCTTCATCGTCATCGTCAAATATACCAAAATCGAATACTTCCATATTAATAAATATAAAATACTTTAAAGAAATTTAAACTATAAACATATTGCATTGACATTTGACAATGACTTGACAGCACTTAATCCAAAGATTAAGTGCTGTCAAGTCATTGTCAAATGTCAATGCAATATGTTTATAGCAGTTTATAGCAGATTATAGCAGTTTATAGCAGATCTAACAAATTAGCAGATCTAATTTGTTAGATCTGCTAATTTGTCACTTTTCTTGAATTAATTTTGACAGCTCACTAATTTCAATTAGCAGATGATGAAAGACGTATTTTGTAATTAATCGAAATTTTTTGATTAAATAAAATTTTAATTACAATTACGAATTTGGAAAAAGTCGCCCTTAGATTACATTTTCTAGATTTTCTGTTTTCTGTTAAGTATTGATTTCAATAGGTCTTTACACAGTTTTTATAATTATCGTCATATTTCATTTCTATTATTACATTATTAATACCTAAATAATTATAAAAAACTACATTATTAATACTTATAAGGCAGCTGTAATCAAAAATCAAGTATGATGATTGCCAATGGTAGTTGAAAATTGGATCGCAGCACAAGTGACTTTTTATATTATACGCGTAGGCGAAACCGGATTATAAACAATTGAACACACCAAACTGATTGAAGGATTGAAGTTTTAACTATGTAGACAGTACAAAGAAATAATACGTAATTAATTCTAAAAGCGTACTGACAATGAAATGTAATGTGTACCTATGTCAGGTGAATTCGTTTCATATAATTGAAACAGTTTGTGTACAGACAGCTGAAATTTGTTTTATATATCAGAAGAATAGGGGACCTATATTAGATCTGGAGCGCTTTATATCACTTGAGAAATTGCAAACATTGTGTTCTTGCATAAACATAACATAACATAACTTCACGCTGTATCCCCAACGGGGTAGTCAGAGAGGACGGAGCGCCAGGAGTCGCGGTCCTTACACACCTCTTTCGCTTCCTCAAATCTCATCATTCTCCTCACACATTTTCGCCTAAGTATGCGGGTGCTTTTGACATTTCCGTCTGCTAACACTCTGGCTATTTGATTTTCATAAGTCAGCCTTGGTCTTCCTTGGCTTCTTTTACCACTCACTTTCGCTCTGTATATTTTCTTCGTCAGTCTTTCATCACTCATTCTTTCCATGTGCCCGAACCATCTAAGCATTCCTTTCTTCATTTTTACAATAACACTGTTGTGCAACCCTGTCATACTGCGTATCTCATCATTGCTTATCCTGTCAGCAAGCGTGACACCGCACATATTTCTGAGAGACCGCATCTCCACAGCATTTAACATACTTTCACTCGATTTTGGGCATATCCAGGCCTCACTACCGTGTTCTTGCAATTTCTGGCAATAAGGAAATTCGTCAATACCCTGTGAATATTGCCGCTATTCATACTATTTTCGAAAATTTACGAAATGCTAATAATTAATTTCTGAATAGAAAGTGAGATAAAATAAAAATATATCTGCTTACATTTTAGTGGGATTCCGAAAGATGTCTGTTCGTGGACTGTATCCATAGGTGGCTGGTAAGTTTGATTGTATGCGGTAAGAATACGACGACGAAATAAAAATATGAATTCGTCATATACAATCGTGTAATTAGAAAAATCCACAGGCAAGTCTAAGTAAGTAAGTAAGGGTAGATGAAAATTATATAAAAATAAAAAACAGATTAAAAATAATAAGTGGGCCCCGCAGGCCTGTGTTGCCGTTGCAACAATGTCTAATAAAAATAAATGTGACAATAATTAGGGTCCTATAGTCAAATGGAAAAAAAGGAACCCTTATAATTTTGTCTTGACCGTTTGTCCGTATCTCACAACCATTTTACTCGGAAACTATGGGCACTGCAATAATTAAATTGTATTATGTGTACCGCTATGCACCGCTAATGCAATAGTGTCATTACGAAAACATAAAATTAGGGGTTGCATTTCGCATGAAATGCAAGTTTTAGTCCCAAAATGGCATTCCGAATTCCGCACTTCCGCACGCAAGAACAAAGCCTGCGAGCCGGAGCTCAAATAATAGTGTCGACCGCATAGAAGAGTATATCATTTCTTCCAATCCAGTGATAGAAAATTACAGTTCACAAATAAGACGTCCATAGAAACAGACGCGTCGTTCCGTACAGTATAAATTGATTATACATTAATAATAATGTCTATAATATGACATATATTGCCGCATAATAGTACACGAGTCCATACAATATGCATACTATGTATACATATTAAATAATAATATAACATAACATAACATAACTTCACGCTGTATCCCCAACGGGGTAGTCAGAGAGGACGGATCGCCAAGCATCGCGGTTCTTACATACTTCTTTCGCTTCCTCAAATCTTATCATTCTCCTCACACATACATACACAATATACACATATAATTATAATGTAGTCTAAAGATATTTATGATAAATTTTATTGACCTTTACGGAAGTCGGGGTTTAACATCCCGGTAGCATGATGCAGTATTTTATTGTGTTAAGCCGTGTAATTAAATTTAAAATCGTCTACTGTGACTAATATGTTCAATGAGGTTAAAATTACCCCATGCTTATATTTATTTTATACTGAGTTAATAATTAAATCCGTAATTTCACACTGATGTGGTAACTCGGGTAAGTACCGTGGGAAAAGTTAATCCACTTATGTCAGCGCGACTTACGCTATTGATAATTGTGAGACTTTTACGATAAATGAAACTTGATTTTCCAGTTTAATATTCTATATTTAAATAAGCTGAAGATTCAGAGTTCCTGTAAGAAGACGTTGATCTTAAATTTTTTTTTCTAGATAAAGTTATTAATTATTATCTATGACTTTTAACATCTAACCACATAAATAAATGTTATTTAAAAAAAAACATTTCGTAAAGCCTTTTTTGTATTTTTTCTGTTACAAAAATGAACACTTTTGATTATTAATTATAAATACTTATATTTGTTTTCAGCTGCTATAATAATATTTTATAGAAGAATATATAACAAGTCGTTGGCAAGTTATCCACGGTTAGTTGTCATTTTAGAAAAAAAGAAAGAAAAAATAATAAGTTACAAAGAATTTCTTAAGTAGTTGTTATACTGAAAGTGTACTTACTTATTACTACAACATATTGCAATCTAAGTTTGTATTCTGACTTTGTATGTCTGTGATTTGCGAAGGAAATAATAATGAGAAATTATATCTTTATTCCATAATTGTCCGTTTATTTACGACTTTTATTCTCAGATATCGACATCAGATTTGCGCACCTAAAGATAGGTTATTATTACATGACGAAAAGGGATCAGTGGGTGTTTGTAAATGTCGCTACATGTAGCATCACATACTGAAAAAAAATTATATGAATACTCTCTTATTTCTATATTCTGACACCTGCATGCCCTGGAAGAAATTTTAAATAATTAAAATTTATACAAATATCGACGTATGATGATTGATAAAGACGTGTTTACATTAGGTCTGCTTTACTTGCTACAAATCTGATAATTTCTGCTCTACAAAAATACATTAGTTGTATGTTGTATGTTTGTTATATGTATGTTATTTTAAAAAACACAGAAATTTCTCTAGATGATAAAATAACTTATTATATTCAGAGTAACGCAGAAATTCATCTAGATTACAAAATAAGTTACTTTGTAATCTAGATGAATTTGTTTGTTATTCCATGTTCGTTTCATAGATGAATTAAATTATCTATCAAGAAATATTAGATATGACCAAGTTCTTTTGCTTCGACAGTTATCTATCATCAGATTATAAACAACACAACCTTTACCTGTTGAGATGTTGACATTGCGTTATCGTGTATGTTCTGTCAAAATATTGGCGTAAGTCGGCCTTTATCAAGGTTCGGTATATATAGTTTTGTAGTGTTATAAGTCTTGCTGTAATATGTAAACCTAAACCCTAACAAACAGTACGTCATTACATAACATAACTTAGATCAGTATCTTCCCTCTGTATTCTTTTTCCGACAGATTATTATTTACCAAGATAATATTATAAGCGCTGTTAAAATCTTATACGAGTATTAAAAATTGCACAGTATCTTTCTCTGTTACGTTTTCATGGCTATACCGCTGGTCTAATTTTGATGATATTTGGTATAGAGATAGCATGAAGCTTGGAAAAGTACATCGGCTACTTTTTACAATTGCACGCAGACGAAGTCGTGCGCAACAGCTTGTTATTTATAAATAGTATAGTCCTTTTTTAAGGTTCTTTAACTCATAAGAAAAACAAAGCTCTTATAAGGTCATACGTGCATTAAATTTGTTTGTCCATCACATCCAAAGCGATGTATAGTATAAGCTGTAAAGGATCGATGGTAAAGGCATAGTTATACATTTTCTTAACCTACGTAATTTGTACTAGTAATTTTCTTTTCGCATATAGTCACCATTTCGTATAACTTTAACGTTTTCGTCAGCTAACGTTAATATAATCAACGTGAAATAATATACTGAAACGCCTTACAAACTTACCGTTAAATAATTTCAATGTATTAGTGTCAGGTCCGTGATTATGGAACGAAATAAATTCGATATTAATTGGTGGAATTTGTTTCAGAATAACATGAAAAAGCTAGATATATTGAACATACATATATAAATAAGCAACAGACGGTTTTCGTGTAAATAATTATCGAAACTACGTTCTAATTTCTATTTGAACGCTTTTGTGGTTGACTGTTTTAATTGCTGAACATATTAATGAACTGTCAGCAATGACTCAGTGGAATCTTGATTACAGTTGTTGGGATATTATTTAGGTCCTTGAAGTTTATTGATAACCTTAATACTCAAATTGTTATTGTTCAGTAACTCTTCAAATAGATGTGAGATATATCGTCGTAAATGATTATTTCGATTTGAAGATAAGTCATATGCGCAAGTGATAGGAGTCAGCGCATATTTTTAACATAAAATAATTTTTACACAAAATCATGCTACCATCGCCATCTGTCGACGTTCTATTGAACACACTGGCCACATTAAAATTATTTATATTAAAATACATTTTATCTGCCTTCAACCACGTCTCGGTGAGGCACAAGATGTCTATATTATATTTTCCTATGAATAATTCAACGTCTAATATTTTGCCAGAGAAACTATTGATATTTTGATAAACGTAATGAAATTATTATGAACTTTCTCCGTTGTCTGATTATTTAATTTAAATAATTTTTATCAGCAGTAATATTAGTATACTTACTAAAACTTGCTTCGTCCCTAAGTTCTTAGTTATAGTCCCTATAAGCGAGTTAATACATGTGGCTACTGATGTAGCGAGTTTGTGTTTCATCTTTTTAGACAAGTACAAAGTACTTTTTGTCAGTCTAAATTTATGTAAAATTTTACCAGTATACCTATTGCTGTCAAAATATATTAATTTTTCACTATGACATAGTGTCACCCTACTCATAATATTATTTAAATTATGAATATAATTATTGCAATTCTTTGGCAACCATGACGAATAGGGGAACGCACATACTATAATTTTGTTTACATTTTTTACACTAGCCAAAGAATTCAAACTATCAGCTAATTGCTGCTTCGATACATATGATGAATTTCCCAATAACTCTTTGACTAAGAACTTGGTCTAAGAACATAATGGACGGATGCATAATAAGTTGCCGCTCTTACCACTGTGTCAAACGAATTTTCCTGTTTCTTTTTATATCATTAACCGTAATCACGAGTAAAACAGTAAACAAAGCATAGTAAATATGGCAACCTCGCACTATCAATGTATTTCGTGTCAGCTTAAGATTCGGTCATGAAATAATTATATGCAAAATACTCCTAAATTATAAGTGTTTTTGCTACTATTATTCACGAAAATTAAAGTAGGTCATGTTCAGCTGTATATCATTGTACTGTGATCTTTCCTAGTCACGCACATTAGTAAAAATCTGGAATCAGTCAACAAGAAAAGGACACTTCAAGGACACGCTCTTAGCGCAAAGGCTCCGTCCACCGTTATACTAGGTCTGAGGTTTATATTAAGTTTCAAAATACTATTAGAAAAAACATACAAGCACTTAATTTATTCATTTGCTTTTAATAATATTTAATTTAATAAAACTTTTAAGGCGTATCACATGACGAGTTTTTTTTTAAGATGATCACATGTGTTAAGTATTTAGAACATACCTTTTGTTCTTTTGGTTTCGCAAGAGAAAATTGCAGACTAGTGAAAGATTTTCATTCTTCTAGGATGTCGACATGGATGGAAACGTAGGACATATAGAGATATAATTAAAAGACGTGCTTTCGCTAGCTCGTGTATTTCTTGACTGACTTATTTGTTGATAAAAATACCGTAACATTATTTAACAAGCAGCAACACCCTCAAAATAATGGTGTTGCCATCCATTAACGATTGTAATTGTAACAGGTAATTATGAATATTGACAATAATTAACACAAGTATCCAGGTTACGTGGGTTGGACTGGTTATGTGGAGCTTTTACCCACAAAATCTCCTGCAGTGGTCATCCTCGGCGCGTTGTCGAGGGGCTCCGGGATATCCTACAGAACGCTTAGGATTTCAATTTTGGATTTCGATTTAATTCTTCCCCTTTATCTCTGAAACACCTATTTATAATTTTAAAATTTTTAGAGAAGTAAAGTCTTACCGTAAAGTATACAGGAAAATATAACAAAAATATTAATCTCACGCGTTTGCAAAAATAAAATTTAGAAATCTAGAAGAAAATTTATAGAGCGAAAGTGAGTGGTACCAGAAGCCATGGAAGACCGATGGCTGACGTATGAGAATCAAATAGCCCGAGTGTCGCTCACGAAAATGTCAAAAGCACTCGCAAATCTAAGCTAAAATATGTGAGAAAAACGATGAGATTTGAGGAAGCTTTGGCGCCCCATCCTCTCTGACCATCCCGTTAGGGATAAAGCGTGCAGATATGAATGTATGTGTGTATTAAATATTCTATATTTATACCAAATAATACATTCTACTATAGTCTACCTAGTTTAAAGCAACGGATACCTACAACGAGAATATATTGTTAGAAGAATAATGAGATGTGAGGAGGCGAAAGAAGTACGTAAGAACCGCGATACTTAGCGTTCGATGATCTCTGATTACCCCTTTAGGGATACAGCATGACGATATATATGTATGTAAGTTTAGAAAACTATTTTACATATAAGCAAAGAAGCCTCCGTGTGCAAGTCCGACTTGCACTTGATTGATTTTTCTGTTCAAAGTTCTTCGTTAATAAAAATGTAAACATTTACAAGTAAGTACTACAATATGACCAACACTACAATGAAGCGTGAACTAACAGTAATACGAGTGATTTATAATATGACGATTTTTGACAACAGCAATATTAGGGTGATTAATTATAACGTGTTCTTGTTCTACGTCTGTTACTTACTCATGAATATGTTCACCTGACAATCGTGAGAACTGGTCCACGATGTATGACTTGTTAATTTGATAACAATGGTGTTCTTGTCGGTTCAAACGTAGCTATTAAATAATGAACCAGTTTCCCGAACACCTTGTTAGTGAGCCATTATTAATTTATTGCTCTACGGAATTCGCGCGTGACTCGACTAACGTTTGACGATGTTTGAACATAGCGTTATGGTATGTGTTGGAATAAACTTCGAATAAACAGTCGGACTTGAAGACTACGGAAATATTCACAAATAAAAATGGAATGAATATTTATTTAGACGTACATAATATTATTGAACATATTTTACAAACAAAGTACGAATAATCTTTGTTTTAATGTGTCAGGTTTGTCCTATTTGCAGGTTATAAGCTTTTGCACAATTTTAATGAATTTCCTGTAAAGAAAATTCTATATTATCGAAGCGTTACATAAAAAAAAGGCTAAGAGTGTGTTGGGTACCCATTAATTCCATAACAGTTTCGGATAAAGTCAAAGTCGAATTTAAAAATGGACTTCGAAATAGTCATTATTTTTCGTATGCCATTTCACGCTTTAGATTGCCGATTTTCGTCATACAGACAGACAGACGGACAGACAAACGTGGGGAAACTTTGAGGAACCCCAAAAGAAGGGACGAGCGCGTTAGATCAGTTTATATTTTTTATGTGTATTATTTACAATACGAAATCTAAATCATTTAAACATTGGACGATGGGGTTAGTGAATTTTCTTTCCAAGCTTTAGTTCCTGAGGTAAATTTCCATCCAAGTTAAGACGTAATATTCAAAAAGGAATATTGTGTTATCTGCGTGTTATGCCGCAGTCTGGCCGCAGCATAAGTTTGGTATCTGATTGACTTCCTTGACAACTTCTAATCGATTCTGGTTTATTTCGAAATACTTAGTACCTAATTTAATAAGTAGGTATTCAATTCTAATGAATTGAATTTTAAAAAGATTTTACGATATCAGAATAAAAATATTTTGTATTTTATTTTGGGGCCTTATATTTGTGTGATTGTCTGAAGAAATTTATTATGACATTAATGGCGACTTTGCAGTTATTGACGCCCTTTTAAATTAAGGCTTAAATCTAAATACAGGTAACATTAGGATTAAAACTTTAATAAATCTTTAACTCTGAAACATTGAACTCGTTGTGCGGCCGTGAAAAAATAATTCAAAGCCGCTTTCATTTGCAAACAGATGTGGCGGGCTCACACTTTTGCGATGTCGGCACTCTATCTCAATCAGTATTTAATTAATTTACCAGATGTGTTGTCTCAAGTCATCACTCTGCAAATCGTGATGTACTTTCTGTTTCCGCTTGCTACCCGACTTTGAACTTGACTTCATATTTGTTTGATTGTTTGAGTCAAACAACTTAGAAAATGGTTAAATTATTTTGAAGATATCTTCATTCCTTAGGCTGTACATTATAACGCAAATAACGTAATGACTATAAACTAGTATAAACCATGATATTAAACCAGATTTTGATCTGAACGTCAAGGATCAAACACTGCCAATTTAAAATTCAGTAATAAATAAGATCATGAAGTTTCATTGGACAAATATATAAATGTATCAGAGAATAATTTTTAATAGTTCCGATACGTTAAGTTTATTTCAAACAATTCACCTTGATTTTATTTACAAAATTAAATGTTAAATTTTTATCGAAAAGCGAAAAGAAAAAAATAAAATGAATTTGATAGCAGGTAATGAATTGGAGATAGAACAATGAGTAACAAATATTTGCCTCAATGTTACAGGCTTGGATTTTATAAAATGTTCCTAACAAGTAATTTAAGATGATTTGTTTGAAATATGTGATGATAAGTTACATATTTTACATTTATACAAATTACGCAATATAATAGTGTGGATAGAAGCCATAATAGTTCAGAATGACGACGCATGTACTCATAACTTGGTAAATTACACTAACAACTAACAATAAGAAATACAATAACGCCGTTTCTTTTTAGTTTAATAGTCAGATATTTAACGATAATATCAATCCTAGGTAATCTATTAAATATAAAATAACCATTTAAATGACAAAATAAATATTTAGTCACATATATGTTTATTTATGTAATCATAACTTTAACCGAATTTATAAATAAAACAAGCAAGTCATTATTTAATTGAAACTTTGTTACCGTTATCGTGATAAAAAATGAATAGGTAATTCAAGACAGACGTTATCACATCGATCGAGATGAAGAAACGATCAGGATAATGACCGAGAAATAACGAGTTGGAACCAAGAGCCGTCACGGAAGGCGCGTGACCAATCACGTCGAAGCGGATGTGGGAAATACCTGCGTCTGCGCAGAAATTAGTCGCGATTACAATACATTAACAACAATAAGATAAGGAGATAAAAACTATGAAATTCCCTAAGACGGATTGGAGTTTTTCTTAGAAAGCAGTGATTGTCAATATCAAATTTGATCAAAACCTAGACGGATCAGGCAGTGGCCTCGTTGATTGAATTTCACGCTAAATAATACAAATTGAGTGTGACTGCTGGAATAACTTCCTATCATGAGTTAACGTTTTGGAATGTCGTAGGTAGAATCTTTTAAAACGCATTCTGCTCTACGACTCTTTTATCATTGTCTGTCCAATGTAAATGATTTTTCTACATAAATATGATAAAGAACATTCTTCGTTTGTTCAAAGTAATCACAAAAATATCTTAACACATAACCTTAATGAGCGTTCTTTGGCCCTTTGATTTGACCATTCAATTCTCATCAACAATATGTGAGTAAAATCTACGTCAGAACATTGCTTTGGAAACAAAAAGCGATATTATAGAAATAATGTACTATTTGTGTAAGGACCGCGACTCCTGGCGCTCCGTCCTCTCTGACTACCCCGTTGGGGATACAGCGTGAAGTTATGTTATGTTATGTTTATGTACTATTTCGTTGAATTTGAAAAAATAACAAAGCAGGCGTGATTGATCACTAAAGAAATTGTATTCATAACTCTATTGCAAAAAAAATAATTATCAGAACATTCCAGCTACACTTACCTTTTTTGGTGAAAGGAAAAGTCTCAAAAAATACCCGTCCTTTGAAGGAAGAACCGGGTGACGTGGGATTTTTACCCACTAAGACCTCCTCTGTGGTCGCCCTAAGTGCGTAAATGGGATCTCCAAAGGAATGTCCTGGTGTATCATGTGTGAACTTAATTTAATATGTTGTAACAAAATATGGGCACTTGTCAGATCTCAATATATGGGTCTTAATAGGTAATACTCTAATAGTTATTTAATTAATTACACATAATAATTAATTATAAACTAAATTTTGACTAGATTAAGGTAGAGTGAATTGTTTGTAAAATAGAGTCGGTATATACTCGCAGGCGGTAACGAAAGGCATTTTAAAACCTCTAGGTATGTATAGAGAAACTCTGATCTGTGAATTCTTGTCTGAATTTTAACTTAGTCTCAACGTTATGTCATAATTATGTGTGATATTTTAAATTAGTAATTAATTTTAGTATATCTATACTAATATTATAAAGAGGTTAATCTTTGTTTGTATGTACGCAATGGATTAACTCAAAAACTGCTTAACCGATTTCATAAATTGTTTCACCTATAGAAAGCTACATTATCAGCTAGTATAATGGGCTGCATTTTATTTTCAAAAAAATTTGCGAAGTCGGGGTGGGTCGCCAGCTATCTATATAAAAAAAAATCAATTACCGCATGTATGACGGAGCATCACTTGAGAACGGCTCGATCGATATGGCTGATTTCTTATTTGTTGCGTCTGTAATGGTCAGGACAAGATTTGTATGAAAGAAAATTTTTGAAAAATCCATGACAAAAGTCGGAAATTCGGACGGTATTTTTATATGAAAATCTCAATAAAAAATTTTTTGGTATGTTACAAACACGCAACCTCCCACCAGGGCGAAGACGGGGCGGGTTACCAATAACAAATAATAATAAATAAATAAATACGCCAGATTTTTACTCCAATTGCATGATCTTAGACTTAGTACCCAGAGCCCAAAATAATTTAGTAAAGAACATTTTCTAAATTGACATGGGCGAAAATCGAACCCGGTACCTCGCCTTGGAAAATAGATGTACTAACCACACCAACGGGCCGGCTCTTTAACTTCATTATTTTATATTTGTAACACAACACAGAATATGTACCATAGGTAAGTCCGAGATCAGATATCTCAAAGAGGCGTTCAGAATTAGCACGACAATAAGATGAATAAAAAGTTATAGTTGTAGTTTATATCTAATATCTAGTTGCAATAAAATAGTTTGTTGACCTACACGTGTCATTACATAATTCTAAACATTAGTCAGGTTTGTTTATAACACACTATAAAACTCTTTTGCCACGAATAGATTACAAGTTTGTAAAGATTAAAAGATTTGCTTCTGAATAATGAATAACGTAGTACACATCTTAAACGGCTTACCGATATACCTGCACAGTAAACACAGTTAAAGGCGCGGGAAATGGCTGGACCAATCAGTTGGTTACATCCTGAGGCACCATCAATGGGCGTTGTAATTTATGCCGTCATTGGTTTATTGATTTGGTGCCTGTGTGACTGCACGTGGTTATTTGAAGTTACACTTAGTTGCAAATTAAGCGTACTATTCCATAAAAATAATTATGTCCTCATTGCAAAGACGTCGTCCTTTAAAAAGACAATCGAGGAAAATTAAATGATTTGCATTTAAATAATGTCTTGTTTTTGTCTTTGGGTAAACGTGGTATATTAAAATAAACATTTGTTTCAATTAAAACTCTTGACTTTATAAGCTTTTACAGTCCGTTGCAAAGCAACTTTTTTATTAATAAGATAAACTTTAATAGAAATGACCCATTTCAATAGAACGGAGTGTAGTTTTGTAGTAGTGTAATTTTTCCACCTTATGACCGTTGCGTAACATTGATTACAAAATGGATTTATCATTTCGGGTATTTTCGTCGATCGCCTTTTCGTGTCTAAGATTGACGACGCGCCATATCATTTGTGTCTTACTGTACAGCGATTATTGTCCAGACAAATTATTTATTATTGCCCTTCTGTTTTCAATCTATTCTAATAATATTGATGCAATTTATGACAACAGTAAAAATTGGATACGAGTTAATCTTGAAATATTTGTTATATTTTTTAATATATTAGACAAAATCATGACAAAATAATACATACATATTTCGAAGCGCCAAGCTTCGCGGCCCTTACATACCTATTTTGCCTCTTTGAATCTCATCATTCTCCTCATACATTTTCGCCGAAGTACGTGGTTGCTTTTGACATTTCAGTCAGCTAACATATGTTAAACGTAAATGTTAAACAAAAAGCCATTATCTTTTTATTTTTACAAATAGCCTTTTGAATGAAAAACTTAAAATAACTAAAAAAAAAGCCTTTGTTTATGGATAAAACATATGTATGAAAAACATGTTTCAAAAATAAAGCATATAAGTTGGTATAAATATTTTACAATTATTAAAAAATATTGTTCAATAAAACTACTTTCATATATATTCAATATCTGATTAGGAAGAACCAAAAAAGAGCATTATGCTTTTACCAGGATATTATGTGTTTCGTATGAAGTCGTATTTTCATCTGTTTCTTCGTAGAGCTGACATTGCCATCAAGTGCCTAATAAAAGTTACAACAAAAATTTAAATAATAATAATAATAAATGCGCCCGAAAATACACACTAATCATCTGGCCTTAAACTGGTATATTTCCGGTGCAGTGGCAACCAGACGACGATAACTGGGGGCGTTTCCCGGTACACCTAGACCCGAGACAATCTAGAAAAGTTCGTTCCCAGAATTACCCGACCGAGAATCGATCTCAGAACCTTCCGCGCTTGAATGCAACAACTAAACCACTACGCCAACGAGGACGTCATAGCTGCTATCTGTTATCAGTATCTAATTATTTACCAACGTCAATAACATTGCCACCATTACATAGTACATCACATAGCTTACTATTTTATCGCATCAAACATGATCATAATAAGATGTTGTTAAAGGAATTAAAGATTTTTGATTAAATCACTTATTTACCTTCGCTAGTGTTGTGGTCCCAGATTTAATACCGGGTGGCTCGATTTCAGAAATGAACTTTTTAAATTACTTTGAATCTAAGTATTACTGATACTACCTAGTGTAGTATTGTACAACCTAGAATTTTTATTTATTAGAGGTTAAAAATAAATTAATCGATATTCAACATCATTATAATACATTGTAATCTGAACGCTTTTAACAAGTTACCTTGTAATATTTGACGTTGTTCGCTTTGCATTTTGTATTCAAAGAACATTGCGTCGTCGTGATAAAGAAAAGATTGAGATAAAATGTTGATTTGCATTTTTACCGTATCCCAGCTCGTTAACCTTAACCGTAGTTAAGAGATTTGTTGCTTTTGAGCACTACTACACTTTGCTCTTTTGAACTTTGATATTGTAATGTTTAAGGAAATAGTTATATATCTTCATTGACATTAATTGGCTTTGCCCAAATAATTTAAAACATGTTTTAAAACTTACTAAAAACACGTTAGTTATTTAATGCTTATGAGCAGGCTAAGTGCGAGTCGTAATTGCGTTACTATTGTATAATATGTTCCATACTGTCGGTTGTTAGCGACTGTCAACACCTAAGCGAAATTTGTCACATACTAATCATTATTAGTAATAAAAATGCTGCTAATAGCAGAACAAAGTTTACCGTGGAGTTCACGTTTTATTTTGAAAAATATATCTAATGAAATGCAATTTTGATAATGCATACATATATACATATCTTCACACTGTATCCCTAATGGGGCTGTCAGAGAGGACGCAGCACCAAGCGTCGCGGTCCTCAGATATTTCTTTCGCTTTCTCAAATCTCATCATTCTCCTCACACATATTCGCCTAGGTATACGAGTGATTTTGAAATTTTCGTCAGCTAACACTATGGCTATTTGATATACGCAAGGCGGCCTTGGTATTCCTTGGCTTCTGCTACCACTCAATTTCACTCTGTAGATTTTCTTCGTTAGTCTTTCATCACTCATTCTTTCTATGTGCCGACCGAGCTAAGCATTCCTTTCCTTATTTTTACAGTAACAAATCTTGATAATATTGCTTCAAAATACACCTCATTTTCAAAGATATTGTTTTTTATTTAATTTTCTGAGTGATACTTTTGGAGATATGTAAGTAATTTTGACGCATATTGAAGTAACGTGTATAATGTATACGTAATTATTTAAATTAGCAAGTTAAATAACTTTCATTTGATTCCACATGATGACTCCAAAATTACTTGTTTAATTTTTTTAAACATTAAAATTAACCTACGAAGTGTACAAACTTGATTTTTAAAGTTAACATTAATTACCTTCGTGCCACTTCTTACTATAACTGCTCCATTGTCCCTTTTCAAAACATGGAAATACTGTATGGATGCCGGTTTAGATCACCCTTCCATTATGTGACCACGTATAACATTGCTTAATCTCAGTGATCATATCGAATACTAACGCACCACTAGTCCACGATATTTATTTATTGATAAGTGGCTATTTTCTTGTGGTTTATTGTTCATTGTTCCCTGTATAGTAAAAATTGCTTTGTTACATTTGCAGAGAAAATTTTTTTTGTAATGAAGTAATAAACCCTTTCGTAGTGGATTTATTTCGCAGATAAATAAATAATTGTTGAACGAACATTCGGAAGATTTATTTACGTAAGTCATTTTTCAAAGTTTGTTTTTCGGTACTTAATTTGTAATAACAACGCCATTTACAACAAATAAAACATAATATGTCAGTATTCTTGATAGGAATAACATAAACATTCAAACACAATACATTAAAAGCGTTTTGTACAATATTTGAGCGTGAAAAATAAGATTGCTTTGTACTATTTTACTCTATAATAGCAAAATACTCTGTTTATGATGTCATTGTTACAAAACGACAACAAATTAGACAGTGAATTTCGCGAGACCCTTAATACATTCATTTGTGGCATTACGTGTATTCGGTTTCAGTATCTATATGTGCAAAGTCGTTTGTAATATTTGAAATAAGTATTAATTATTAGAATATACACATATTTATTTGTAAAAAGTTGTTTTAATGTAAAGCTGCAAAAATTCAGATCCATAAAAAGAACAAAGGAATACTAGCAACGCCATCTGCTTAATTTTTTTCAAGAATTACTACATTTATTTTTATAACTTTTTGTGTGTGCTATGCGATCAATATGTGATAAAGAAATCAAGAACTGATCAAATTCCTACGTAATATGAGATCACAGCTTTCGAAGTATCGAAGACAGAACTGACATATTACCTATCAGTAAGCAGTTTCTTAAAGATATATTACCTCTACGGCTATAATATCTATCTGTTAGGGATATAGCGTAGGGATATGTACACATGTATCTAAGTATAGCTCAGGACAAAGTCACACAGTTTCATAATATACCGTATGTGTCACTAGTGTGATTAATTTTTTTCCAAACAGCAGATACCTATGTCTATAACTCTGATTACATTTTCTAATTAATGGAAAGGAGTAGGTATATCATACTTATTCATTTGTTAGACATATTGATTCCTGTTCGAAAATAGATAATATTTATTATAAAAAAATAAATATAGCTTCAAAGCAAAGTGAAATCAACTTATTTGAGTAAACCCAATTGAAGAAAATTGCAGAGAATTGAGAATGTTAAAAACTTTACTACTGCGCCAGATATTGTACAAAACGTATATTTAACTATTATGAGAACATGACCTCAATGGCTCAAGTTATTCAGAAGTTGCACGATAACAAACAGACGCACCAACAATTATATACGCAAAGTTTATATTTATTCATGTAGTATGTAGTAGATAAGTACATATTTTAACTGTATCCGATCGGATCATAATCAAATGTACGTATAATGTAACATCCATGGTATCGCGATTTGTGCAATGCAATTTAGAATCAATAATCACATCCAAAAAATGGCTGATTTAATAAACAACATTAATTGCGTCGTCGTTGCAATTAAGTGTAAACATATGTATATATTAAGGTGTGTTATATTTATTGTGCGAAATTTGAATTTTAGATTAACTAAAGCCGGTTCATTTATTAGTATAATCAAATGGAAAAACAATTAGAGCTGGCTTTGATTCAATGATTTCTAACTTATTATGTTCATATTTATTAATTTTCACACTCCTGGGTATTTATAACTTTAAATTAAATATCCTTAACTAATATCTGTTACTAAGTTTTAATTTGAATAGCTCGGAAAATCTGAAAAAAATAATTAGAATTATTTCAACGATAGATGAAATATTGAAGTTCATTCAAATCAATTGAAAGTTTAAGTGCCTAGATCGCTTCAGAGATAATCGTGCTTTTACAACTTTCTACGCAAATATATATAGAATTTGTACCAAAAGAGGTTACTACTGGCTACGTGAAAATAAAAAAAAATAAAAACCTTCGGTACCTACAAAAAATAACCTAGACCATTCCTCACCAAACATAACGAGCTGTTCAACTGTTTTTAAAAAAAAAAACGAATGCAAATTGAATTCATACATACATACATTCAAAAGCTATCTATGCCACAGACAAACTTACAGAGTTGTAATAGCGTAAAACTTATACCACTGCTTTTTTCCGTCGAGTGTTAAAAAATATACCATATTCTTCCTGTTTCTAACTCTTCAATGTACTTAACATTTAGATAATGGAAAGGACGTAGCAGGGTCATTTCGCTCCATACAAACAAAAATGTTTGTATGGAGCGCCATACAAACATTTTTCATTTGAATTTTTTGCCTTCGTAGTAGTGTAGTCTAGCATTAATGTCACTACTAGTGTATTGAAAATGTTCGTTATAGTGTATTTTCGAAGTAGTGACAGCTCATTCGTCTTTGTCTCGTTTATTGAGCTTTGTGTAACTTTCAAACCGTGTTCAAACCTTGATGTTAACTAATTAATTTTGCAACGTATTTATCACTATTATTCTATTTCATATTAGTAATAGTTATTAATCAAGTAATAACATTTTTATGTATTTTTGTTGTATATATATAAAGATTACCTGGAAGTTTTAGTCTGATTTTGCTTATGGCATTAGATTGAGAATTTCAATTGATACCTCTGTTTCTCTAATGTACTCTGTGGGACGTAGTTAACAGAAGGTATATTGCGTGTAAACGTAGGAATTAGCAGTTAAGAACATAGTGACACATCACGGACAGTTTCATGCTGTATTTAAGTAGTAATACGTAATCAAATAAGGAAAAGCGAACGTATCAATCATGTCTAACAATACATTGACATCGGTGGCGACACAGGCTGTTGATTGAACTCCGGCTACCTTGATTAGTTACAGTAAGCTAACAATGAAGCCGCTTGGTCATCAGTAATTAGAAACAAAACGGTGGAAATAACGTGGGAAATGAAGCGGCCGTGATAGATTTTACCTTATTACGTTTGCCGGTGTTGAGCGGAAATAGAACGAGTTCGTAACTCCGTTGGACATTAGGTTTGCTTAACAAAATACATTAACCGCAAGAAATGTGGCAACCATTTTACATAATCGCCACCTATAATATTGCATATATTTACATATTTCAAAAACTTGAATTTCGTGTGAATTGAATATATAAATAGAAAAGCTTATTTATAAAATTAACGGCACATTTTTATTTCTGTATGTTTTATGATACTTGTAAAGTGTGTATGAGGCATGTAATTATTTTTTGGCCAGATTAACTTATACTCTTTAATAAAAATAATGGGATACGCACATCGTTTTTAAAAATTCAACCCCAAAGAACATTAGTATTATCTAAAAGGAAGATATTAGGTGCTTGACGCAGTTGAAGGGAAAGCTCCCAATGCGATATGGAGCGGCGCTGAACCAATTTGAAATAACCTGAAACTGTACAAATAACGACAGTTTATCTCACTCTCGCCGCAGCCTGTTGCATCATTTTATCTCTTTTATCGCTGACATATAATACACAACGTACTGTTACGAGTAGTGTCTCTATCTCGGTCCAATTTTTAGAGTACACAGCGTTTTAGCATTTCATGAAATATTTATTTTTTTCTTCATAGCTATGTATTCATTATAGCCGCTTCAAATGGACCACAAAATAATTAAAATGGAAACACCGTAAATGAGTTTAAGTAATATTTTATTAAACTCTACCCGCTTAGGCTTCGCACGCGTAGAAATTAAAAAAAAAAATACTGCCCATGTTATTTGCTGATAATGGAGATTTCTATAGATGAAAGAATTTTCGAAATCTGTTGAGTAGTTTTTGAGTTTATCCATTACATACATACAAACAAAGTTTACCTCTTCATAATATTATATTATTATATTACGTATAAGTAAAATATGGAAGTATAGACAGACTAAAAAGATCATTGAAATTGTGTACACTTTTTAATAATATTAACTAGTTGGACCAGATTTGTGATTACTGGACGCAAGTTGCAAAACATCCTCCAGATGAGAACCAGTAAGCCAATTTCTATATACCTACATATTTTTATACACTTCGTTCATAAGTATGTTTGAAATTTCTCCGAAACTCGCTTCGACATGCTCTTCGCCTTTGATTTTCGTTTTTTTTTTGTTTTTATTGTGTACTTTTATTGGTATGTACAAAAAGTGAATATCTCAAACGGCCAAAAATATACAATAACTTTTAACACAAGTATACATTTCTTGAACGGTTTATATAACACATAATATACTGTATAATCTGTTGCTCGTATCTCATAGGGTAGTGGTACAGTGTTAACACTGTCGCTAAGATTAAGCATCATTATGCGCGGTCACCTACCAAATATGTGGCGCACATACTGAGCACACACGTCGAATGTCTCCGTGTTCCAGAACTCAAAGCCGATTTTCGTAACTAAATGGCCATTATGACTGAAAAAGTTTAAATTAGCTTCATGGGCTTCAAAGCTCTGACGGTAGGTCGCTAGTCCTCATTTTACCGGGTCTCTTTCCTTCTCACCTCATGTGTAAGAAGAGGTATGTTGAGGAAAGATTTTTTCTCAGTTCAGTAGAATTTCTGAAAAGGCATATCCTACTCCCAAAACGAAAAGAGACGATCCAAAATTTTGGAATTTTGAGTTTTACTGTACGAGTACTAAGTTCACAAAGAAATATTAAAAATTATTATATTTTTTCCTTAGCAAATACATACGAACCTTTATATATCTTTAACGGGTTGACAAGTTTATGTCCAATTCAAAGTTTTGAGTAGCGTTTTAGGTTGATTACATGTATTATAATTCACGCTATATCCAATTCAAGGTAAACAGATCATCATTGTGTAAAAAATACACCTTTGTGTAAATATTAGCAATAATTATTTGACTTTTTGGCGGGAACGGGAGAAGTGAGGGTAGTCATTTTATATGGATTTTCTTTTTTACATTTTTGGAATTTTTAAAGTGCAAAAATGATAGTATAATGTGTTTTAAAGTTCTGTAGAAGTGAAAAGACTGGAGTAAGTTTAAGTAAACATATGTAGCTGAAGTTCTCGCGCTCTTCCAAGAAATCCTTTATAACTTCAGTAAAGCCTACTATCACTTTACTGGAGGAGTTTTACGATAACGATTTTACTTATAAACAATACGTGTCTTTGGCAAATGCGCTAATCTGTGCGCCATGCCATGAAGAAAAAAAAAACATATACATAAGTCAGATCTATATGAATACCTATGTCATTTTGTTGGTAATGACCATAGTAATGACGATAGACGATTTACATCGTGGTTCAAAATTGTGTAAGTACTTTGACAAAATTAAAAAATGAAACTAATATACAAAAATTTGTTTGTCGACATCGTTTTGGATATAATACTATATACTACACGTTTAGTATATGTACTTTTATGATTAACACTCAATATAAATAAATATATCACAGCAGTAAAGTATGATGATATGCGTTGATGATTTCATAAGGACATAATTATATGTACATTGTACAATGTACATAATCGTACATAATATATTACATCTGTAAGAATTTTAATACAACTACAAGTAAGTATAAAGTTAATATTTTGTTACATGATGTAAGACACTTTTGTTGGGTAGGTATCTGCGGACTACAGATGACGAGTTATTTACATATATTACTTGTAATGTTATAATATCTTTTGGTGACTATGATTTTCTTCATTTTAATATGGTAATTATCGTCACAAACGATATACATATAACAAGAGAATTACGAAAGGCCAGAATATACTGGTAATTACTTTAGGACAATAATCTCGAGGAAGCTCTCATGCTGTGAGAGAAAGAAAAATTGATATAAAACTAAATCGCTACTATGGTCTAACTTTTAATTCGGTAGAGTGATTTGACATTTCAATGTGTGAAAGTTTTAAATAATGTGGTCAGCTAAAATAGTGTTGTCAAACGACAGAACTGAACTAAATCAATCGACGAGTCTAGCATTTAATTTATTCAATTTACTGCTGACACGACCCTGTAGCGTTGTCATTTTATAATGTGTTACATAAATCGATTAAATAAATATTAAATTATAGTTTTAATTTTTTTACTATTTTAGCACTTTCATTATTGCTACAAATATACATAAATCTTCGACGCTACCGCTAGCTCACGAAAAGAACGTCCCAAAAAGGAGATTTCATGCAGATAACGAATATGAAGTCGATATAGGGGTCCAGTAAAATTTTTATACCTTACTACCGACGCCACATTATTGATCTCTAAAAAAAGTGATGAGTGATGTGAATAAAACGAAAGCAGTTGCTTCTCGTATTTAGTATTAGCATTAGCAATTGTTAGTTAGTATAAGCTCCTACTTATAACACTTGCTTTCGGTTAAGAGAATAATCTTTCACTGATACTAGTTAGTTTTTATTCACAATTTTTTATCAATTGCTAGATTTCGCGTTTGCTTAAGTAAAAATAGAATAAGCTGTTAGTGTAATTTTTTGCTAAAGTACATTCACACGAAACTCAAGTTTTGTTTTAAAAATAAGTGTAAGTAAAAACATATGCTGACGTTTCTTTCACATCATCCATTGTCACTAAGTAATTAAGACGAGTTAAGACGAATAATAATAATAATAATAATAATAATAACATTTATTTGACTTTTTTAACTTTACAAACTTTTTACATTTATGCTCTGATACCCACGCTAAGATTAAACTTGTGTTGTGGGTGTCAGTGCTCTCTTGACATAGTAAAACTTATAGTTACTTATAGTATAGAAAAATAACAAAGATTACTTATGTAATAATTTAATGAATTTATGAATTGCCTCTACGTAACTAAATGTATGTATGTTCAAGTAAACGTGTGAAAATAATATATATGTGTTTAAAAATCTTTAGTACTTTAATTGTGTTAACTTTCAAACATAACCCAGCAGTGACTCCGTCTCATGATAATTAAGTTTTTGTAACCAATTATTTGCTTTAATTTTACAGTCATGTCTGTTACAGCGATGAATGTTGCAGTGTTTATTGGCTGTATTGTATAAATGACTGCCCGCAATTACAAAGTGACGTTTAGTAAGAGCAAATCTAAATCGCTTAACGTGACAAACCTTATGTATTCTAACGTTTATAGTGCCATGTTTCGTGTCAGAATCAAGATGTTTCCTTAAGATGGTCTGAAGAACGAAAAGCTGTCTCACAGTGAGGACCTGACATTCTTGATACAGTAAGTGTGTAGGGTATCTGTACGATTTGAAAGACATCACCTTCAAGACTGCACGCTGTGCACGTTCCAGAGGCAGAATAGTTGTTTTTGGTGAACCCCCCCAAACAGTAATACAGTAAGAGAGAATTGATTGGCATAATGCGGAGTAAACAATTTTAAGGGTGGCAAAATCGGATGAGAATCTAAGAGATTTAAAAATGGCAATAAGTTTTCGGACTTTAGAAGCTAGAGTTTGTATCTGAATCTTCCAACTGAATAAGCAATCAATTTGTACTCCAAGATAGCGCGTGCTATTAGATCTCATTAAGGCTGGGCATGAACAATGTGAACTATCGGTGCAGCTATGTGCTTTAATATCAAAGTTACCCGCACTAGGTTGAGAATTAGATTTAATGGCAAAAGTTAAATAAGTTGTTTTATTGAAATTGAGAGTAAGTTGGTTATTAGAAAGCCAAATTAGCACGGTACTGAGAGCATTTTCAGCAAACCTACGAGTTTCATCCCAGTCTCTCCCATGAATTAATAAAGCCGTGTCATCAGCGTAAGAGAAAATAGAACAATTAGTAAGAGAAAGATTACTCAAGGAATTAATATAAATTAAAAATAAAGTGGGACCGAGAATTGATCCCTGGGGGACGCCATAGGAGAGCAATGCTTCGTCACTAATGTACGACTTAATTTTTACACACTGGGTTCTGTCCGACAAATAATCTCTGAAAAGCTCCAGACAACAACCGCGAATACCCATACTCTCCAATTTGGACAAAAGTATTGGGACAGAGACAGTATCAAATGCTTTTGTGAGGTCTAAGAAGATACCCACACATTTCAACTTATTATCAAGTTCATTAATGGCACAGTCAGTGAAAGCCGCCACGGCATCTTCAGCTGATTTTCCATTACGAAAGCCATATTGATTGGGCGATAATAAATTGTTGACTTCTAGGAACTTCACCAGACGCCTATTTAGAGATTTTTCCATGACTTTTGATAAAGTAGTTAAGACTGATATGGGCCTATAGTTATCGACACTCTCTCTGTTACCACTCTTAAAGACTGGATAAATGATGGCTTTTTTGTAAACCTTGGGGAAAACGCCTGTTGCAAAACAAATATTACAGACGTGTGAAATAACCGGTACTAAAAGTGGAGACAAAACCTTTAAAACTTTGGAGGGTATGCCATCCCAACCCACAGCACAATCATCCTTTAAAGTCAGTAATATGCTTTCAATTTCAGCATTATCAGTTGGAAAAAGAGCAAAAGAATCACATGGAGAGGAACTCGTTGCTTGAGTGGACTGTAAAGAAAATCCCTTAAATTTTTCAGCCAGACTTTTACCAACACTTGCAAAATAATTGTTTACTACGTTAACAGCTAGTTTATCACTGGTAGCGATCCGTAGAAGGTCACTTGGCGCAGAAGGTTTGAATTTGGTGTTAGTTATTTGTTTAATAATATCCCACAGCTTCTTAGGTTCATGTTTCGCATTTTGTAATAAACATTTTTCATAATTGTGTTTCAGATTATTCAATAATTTATTACAAAAATTACGATATCTAAGGTATGTTATTTTTAGAATGTAATTATTATGATCTCTTTTAAGCTTTCGGTTCATGTTGTCTCTATTACGAATACAACGAAGTATACCAGGTGTGATCCAAGGCTTGATTATTCTCAACCTAGAGGGTGTTTTCACAAGATAAGAGTTCTTTTGTATTATAGTTGAAACAATAGAAACCAATGCCTGAGCAGCTTTATTACCGTCTGTCATGTTCATAATAGGTTTGAGGTCAATATTTGCAATATTACTAGTAATACCCGAATAATCAATTTTACAACGAGTAAATTTCGATGTCTTTGCTAAGTTAGGAGATTTTAGACCTACAAGAACAGGATTGTGATCTGTTACGTAAGAATCCAAGACAAGAGTTACATTAGACATATTATTAACTTTTAACATAACATGATCTAAACAGTTATTTCCTCTAGTCGGGTAGAGGTGTGAAGGGAGAAGCCCATAAGAAGCAGTAAGATTTAAATAGTCGTTAGCAATTTCATTAGGAGTAGCAGGAGATATATTGATATTTAAATCACCCATAATAATAAGATGCGATTTTGGAGCAAAGCTGGAAAGTAAGTTATTTAGACTATTCATGAATCTGTCGACATTGATAAATGATGGAGGGCGATAAAAAGCAATTATAGTTATGTTAGGGGTCAAAATATTACAGATCAAACAGTTTGCTTCCAAGAATTGAGGTTCCGAAATAGAATGAGTCAATTCCGATTTTATATAAATAATTAGGCCATCGTTTTGGTTGTAACAATTATCTGTACGGTAAGCTGTATAACCTTCAAGTAATGGAATGATTGTGGTTTTACTAAGCCAACATTCGGATAAAATAATTATTTCACATTGAGTTTCTATGGTATTTAGAAGAACCAGTAAAGCGTTAAAATTGCAATTTACACTGCGTATGTTTAAATGAAGAACTTTAATTGTGTTATTAATATCACCCAGGTAAGTTAAGCATTCATCAGGCTTACAAAAATAAGAACAGGAAGTGCCAAAAGATTCCAGTTCTTGAAATAAAGAATCTAAATTAGCCATTTTTATAGATGTAACCCGAAGACATTTACTAGGTATAAAATATGGTCAGAAGTTATAGAGCTACGTAATGAGGTTTGAAATAACGATTTAAAACCTTTTGAATGCGTAGTCGTTACAAATACATTACAATATGTGAAATTGTAATATGTAATAAACAAGATTTCTGAGGACGATATGTAAAGTAGTGCCTGGTCTTGTACGCAGATAGAAAAACCAAAAACCATGTTACTCGAAACAAAGTGAATGCCTTTTATGTAAGTCATGCTTGAAGTGAACAAGTGATTAGTGTAAGAGGTAGATAAAGGCATAATATAAAATATTAATTTTATGCTATATAATACGAAATGAGTAATTTTAATAAGGGTCTCAATGCTTATACAGAATTTCGCTATTTGCAAAAGATATTTAAAAATAAGTACTAACTTAGAATGAACAATTTTTTTTTTTTTTTTGAAGTATTGATTATTAAGACGGTAGCTCTGACTGTAAACGCCGAAGACAGTCCATTGTTTTAACAATAAAGGGTTTAGAGTCATGTTTTTCTCGTAGAAAAATTCTGGAATTATTGGTCCAGCAAAATTGATATTTGTTAGATTTCGCAAATTTCCTCGCCTCATAAAACAACTGTCTCTTAGTGCTCGAAAGATGTTCTGAGATAAAAACTGGTTGACACTGCCCTGCAATGCCCAGTTGAACTGTATTCAATCTCTCAGCAGCGGAGCGACCCTTATTAAATGCACGCGCGGCTTCCAAGACATTCATCTTATTAAGAACTGTGTGAAATTCAGCAATAATTGGTCTATTTTGTCCTTGTTTTCCAGGACGGCGGTAAACATCGCGTATGTCGTTCGAGTTCACATTAGCCTTTACAATCTTACAGGTCTCAATGACAGTAGCAGCAAGGTCGCAATTATTTTCATGAATGTAATGATGTAATGATACCTCGTAGGTTAAAATCAATTAAGTGATTACAGATGTGTGTGATCATGTGTATAAACATTTACGTATTCGAATGCAATACCAAAATTTCAAATCAATCAACTGACTTTTTTTGCGCTTTACAAGCACAAACATACGGAGGCTTAATTTTTATATATGTACATAGACTTATTTACATATTATTACATAAAACGCTCGCGTATTTGAATGTAACTTTATGTCAAAGGAAGTCAATTGACCGACTACTTTTCCAGTTTTGCGAGCACAAACATACGGAAGCCGAATTTTCATATAACCCATGAGTACTAGCAGTTCCCGACGACGCGTTACTATGGCGCGCGTTGAACAAATGAACATTTACATTTTTATTTATATAATACTAGCATAGCCGGCCCGTTTCACTGGGCGTTAGTTGAAGTTAAAATAAATTAAACAGTTTTTATAATTATTTTGATACTGCAAAAAAAACAAAAAAAAAATTCTACTAATCCGATCACTACCAAACTTTACAGGAACACTCGCTAGACCAATCTGAAGATTCCCTGAAAATTTCATCGAAATCGGTCCAGCCGTTTCAGAGTCCATAAGGAACATACATACATACATACATCGCCTTTTATATATATAGATATATTAGTATGTGCAACGTTGTCAAAATTTCAAGTCAATCGACTGACTACTTACGGAGTTTTTTTTTTTTTATAAAAGAGGGGGCAAATGAGCAAGCGCTTCGCCTGATGGAAAGTGATCTCCGCCGCCCATGGACACTCGCAACGTCTGGAGAGTCATGGGTGCGTTGCCGGCTTTTAAAGGAAGGAAGGGGAAGGGGAAGATGGGCCATCGGCACTCTCACTCACTGAACGAAACACAACAGCAATAGATGCTGTTATTTCATACCAATATTCTATGTTACGGTGGTATTTCGCCAGCAATGTAGCATGGCTCTACCACACAGAACATACGAAAGTTGAATTTTATACACATAGATAATTGTATTATTCTCTTTTTTACAGCAAATGAAATGTACGGATAAAGTATGCCACTCGAGTATTATGGATATACCCAACCGGGGAGATACGCCTCGGTCACCTGATGACCTATACCAGGAAGCTGAGACATTTCTCAAACAATACTACGCATCCATACGCAGGTAATTATTATGATCGTCGTGGACTTCAGGGTACCATGTTTTGTAAGCTTTGAGTTACGGAATTACAACTACATTACCTAATATACATTAATACATTACCTAACATAGGTACGAGCATCAAATCTCGACTGCTGGTTAGCCGACCGAGTCTGATATCTTAGATAGGAATAGATAGGTATAGATAGATAGATAGAAAACTCTTTATTGCCAACACATCAGGGTAGAAACAAAATCAACATTAACATTTATAAAAGTAAAAGTGTAACACAGGCGGTCTTATCGCTTAGAGCGATCTCTTCCAGACAACCATATCTTCTATCCGCAAACTTCTTTAAGAGACGTATTACGTGTCGATTAATGGAATTTTGAGTAAGAGATAGCTAAAAATTATAAGAATTCAGCACATGAAATGGATTTCCACAAATTAACACATGAGCCTGAGTCACATGAGTGGTCTGTTTTAATCCAGTGTCTTTATCTAATAATATTTTACTGAAGTAACATTGAATTCTGTTAATTGAGCTTTCAATTTTCCGTTATTTTTTCTAAAAACTGTAACTAAGGAAATGGTAATGCGTTTACTACCTTTGTAGGTTTGCTCATCAGTCTCGTTTGTATTCTCCATTTAAATACATTTTTCCATGTGTAGGTATAATATCATAACATTTTTCATAAGCATCATAAAGTAAAATACGATTTGAATACATAAGTTCTAATAATATGGGAATAATGTAAAAACTCTAATCATAGTAACATACTTACCTAATAGAAACACATTTTTTTTGTATGTTATATTATATAGCAATGTTTGTTTTTATATTAATTCGATATTTTTTTTGCTTAGAGAAAACACAGAATCTCACATATCGAGATTGAAAGAGATAAAAAATGAATTGAAGGAAAAAGGCACATATCAGCTTAAGAATTCGGAACTGGTGTTTGGCGCTAAGTTAGCATGGAGAAACGCTTCCAGGTGCATTGGTAGAATACAGTGGAAGAAATTACAAGTAAGATATTTTTAATTTTTAATATGATTTCGACTGTAAAGTGAATTAATAGAAGTTTATTACGCTTATAAATAAAGAAATTTGAGGCTTATCCAAAATATAAATTAAATGGTACCTTTCATAAGCATATGTACAATTCACGACATTGAACTTATTATTTTAGATTTTTTTTTTTTTTTAACCTAATATTTTGATGCAACTAAAAGTTGTGTACTTGTATATTGTATATGCAGTACAAGAAGTAAAGCAATATTTTATTCGCTAGATTTTTTGGATTCTAGGTTACTAGTTTAAATGGATATCCTTGACTGGGAGGACACATGTTACAAACACTTGTGCATACTTGTCTGAATTCTGACATGGGCACAAAATGGGTCTATACAAACATATTTTATTTATTTTCTTACTAGCAGTGGCTTGTTTTCCGCGATTCGGTTCACGTGTCGTTTAATTTTTTATCATAGTAACATTAACATTTCTTCTCGTTCTTTTAGGAATACTTATTGAATTTTATTATTTATTTGATACAATTTCTGGATACATCATGAAGATATTGTATGTTATTTATTTGATCCAACTTTATATAGAGTTTCGAGTTATTAATCGTATTTTATTTTTTCCATTTTAACTTTGACATCGCTTTTCAACTTTTTAGCAGTCGAATTTCTGAGCATCCTGCCTATTTTTTGTCTATTTTATATTATATATATATATATATATATATATAAACTGAGTTTCTTAATCCAAAGGTTAGTTTTGTGTTATGTCAATGAATCAGTCATTTTCTTCTTTTATAATAATACATATTTGTACGTAAGATATATACAGCCAGATTAAATACATTTACGAATATAATTTTTCGTACTTACATAAATATGTATTTTTTATACATAGCATCGTAGCATTTAGTTCTAACGAAAAATCTTAAAAATCAAGCACAGGCATTTTATATTTACCTACTAGAACTATTCCAGTACGTCCATTCGTTCTGGCTCACAGAGAATTGGATTTTGTCTAACAAAATTTGGCCTCCCACTTCATTCATCTAAGGACTTGTGTTTTTGGAACTCTTATTTGATTGCTTGCTGAAGAGTGCAGACATTGGAGTATTTCCTTTATTATAACGAAATAAAATTTATTTAGATATAAAGAAAATTGGGTTACTTGACGATCGTCTTTGATAATATAAAAAAGATTTCGACTGAGCAGAATAATAATGACAAACTTACAATAGCAATGAGATTATGAAAATATAAAAATAGCATTATATTTTGAAGTTAAAGTGAACAAGTATTCGTGCGTAATTTTAGTTAAACTAAGTGTAAACTTATTTTTATAGGAAAAGATAAAAATGAGAATAAAATGATTCCAAGAGAAATATTTACCCATTTTAAAATGTTATTTATTTTATTAATATACTAAATTACAATATATTTATAAACTTAAAATAAAAATAAATATTATTTGACTTTCTATTTATAGACCAGGACAGAATATTCGATCTTAGTTCGACTCCCGTCCAGTCCAATTTAAGAAGACAAGCTTTTCTGAACTGCTTTTCAGTGTGTTTATAATTGGGTACTTCCCAAGTTCGCTGTTTTAAACCCATAGTGCAAGCTTAATACGTAGTTTGAGGTCAGATCATTGGCGTAATTATTTGGATTATCTATTTATTACTTATTATTATTTTTGAGGAGGCGAAAGAAGAATGTAACCGCGATGTTTAGCGCTTCATTCTCTCCGACTACCCTGTTAGGAAGGAATACAGCGTAGAAGATATGTTTCGTTGTGTTTATTTTTGTATTACTTGAAATTTAAACAATGAAGAAGGTGTAGTGTGTAGAGGTGATTGAAATAGTAACTTAAATCGTCCAAATTATAAGTTATTATAATATAATGATCTAGGCTCGTAGCTTCGTTTAAATTAGTGTTTTTTTAACTGGACAGTATGGGGAAACCCGAATTGATAAGAAATACAAGGGAGAAGTTATAGCCCAATCAGTCTTTTTTGTGTAAAAAATTTTGAAATTATCGGTTTTTGGTCAAGCGTGAGTTGTCCAGAAAAATTAAAAAAATTGTAAAATGTTTTTTAATGCTGATCGACTCAGTTTCATCCAAGCGTCGTTTCATTGTACCTAAAGAAAAAAATCCGGTCAGTAGAAGTTGGTCAAATTGAATAAAATATTTTTCACGCGATGGAAGAATCAAATGTACTAAATCATAGTCGACTTTCGCGGGAACAATTCATTCATTCAATCAAATCCGCCACCGAGATAAATGTTTGACAGGGACAGCAGCAATTTGTAACGAATTTTAGAATTCGAGCATTCTTTCAATACAGTTTGCGATCACAAATATAAATAATTTAATTCTTTATACAAAGGGTTGCTTTACGTTTTATTGGACTTCTAATCATAATTAGGTTATGACAACTTCTGCTAACACTTTATTTACATTACACACATGTAGTTACTTCTTCGTCTCTCCAAAAATAACATAATAGACGAACGCGATAGAATTAAGAAAGGCTTTTATAAAGTTGTCTCGCACACTGTACAGCTTTATTTTTTCTGACATACTTTTTTAACATGCCTAAACGTAGTGGAAAAGAAGCTTTTACGGTACTCTCTTTAGATCTGTAGCAAAGATAACCGCATACGTGAACTTTTAATTAGTGTTTCATAGCTAAACACTCGTTAACTTTATAATGAGATACAAACTGTTACGTTGCCACAACGCCTATAACAGACGAATGTCTATTAACGATAGACTTGTTTATTAGTGAAAAATAGAACTAAGGGTGTATGTACATGACAGATTTCTCAACAGTTTGTTTGTTAAATAAAATAAAATACGATAAAATAAAATAAAACAATCATTGTTTACGTTCATACTGCAAATGTTAAACGCACGATAGTTATACTGTCAATGTCAAATACATAGTAGTTTGTGGTCAAACCTCGGAGCAAAAATCGTAATGGACGAAGCCATAATGAGTTGCCGCTCTTATCATATTGTGCCAAACGAATTTCGTGTCCCGCACGCTTATTACGTATCTTGCAGGCAGCAAGCGACAGCCAATATTGCGCAATATCTGCTGTCAAAACGAGAATTTTTGTAGTGTAATTTGTATAGGGACGCTAAATCGACCGTGAAAAGTGCATTTTACGGTCATAGAATAATAGATACGCAATCGTCATACATGATATCAATTTTTTATTACAATTAGTCACCGTCGCGTAGTGATCGCGTGGCTGCCGCTGTCTGCAAATTTTTAGGTAATAACCCCGCCTATCTTATTGATCGTAACCACGAGTAAAACGGTTAGCTATAATAAGTATGGCAACCTCGCGTTGTCGCCGTAATGCGTGTCATTTCATGACTGGCTCCGCATGCAAAACTTTGCAGTACTGAAATAATTATTTGCAAAATACTCGTAAATCTTGGCTTTACCCGTGAATGTTGGCTACATATTTTTATTTTTGTGAATACTAATTCACAAAAATAAAAATATGTCGTGTTCAGCTGTATATTGTTGTACTGTAACCCGTCCCATCACGTACATTATACAAGACTAGAACCTGGGTCAACAAAATACGGACACGCTCTTGAAGTAAAAAACCCCGTTCATATGATTCTTGATCCGAGTCCGAATCCGATCCGATCCGAGAACAAACAGTCGCACAGAGAAGATTGTCAAAGAATTTAAAAATGTTGCCAATAAATGATTCATGACAGATTGGCTAAAAGAGTTTGGAGCTGTGAAGTTATCGAAACTCTTGTGCCTGATTTGTGAGCTGTGAGTTGTTTCGAGTCTGTGGAGAGTTTGTCAAGGGAAAGAAGCTTTTATTTTATATTTGCGGTCGAATTGCGACCACTAGTATTTATAAAATGTTATGTAGATGCGCATTTTAGATAGACTGTGATCACATCACGTTTGAAGCACGTCTTAATTATACTTGTGCAATATGCATATGCACTTAATCCTCAACTTTTTCTAATAAGAAGGAACTATTATTATAATATAACCAACACTGGGCTATTCCATCGAACAGTTATAAAAACTTTAGTCAAGGAAAACGAATAGAAAATATAAGAGTGAACACGGGTTAATGCTTAACGCTGACGACAAAGAATTCAATGTGTATCAACGAAGAGTTCCATAAATAAAATTACCGTGCCAAAAGAATAAAATATATTTATTAAAAAATTATACCGGAGTTTATTGCTTGCTTATCCATTTCAGTACACGTTATATCTGAATTAGTGGTAGATTTGAGATTCAAAAACGCTTTGTAACTAGCTCGATAAATGACTTAGAATTTGAAAATGTGCCGGCATTTTCAAATGGTGTAGGAAGTGCGAGGTGACTCAGTGAAAAATCGGCCAACGATTACCTGTGATAAAAAACAGGAATTGTCGGGAACTTACAAAAAGTATGTAGCCTGCAATAGGCCTGACATAATATTACTGTGAAACAGGTCTGGTGTGACCTGCTTAGCCACTTACATACCTTATACAATATCTAGAAACTTTATGTAGACACCAGACCGTATTTATAAACATGGTAAAACTACAAGTTACGTTTTGTAATTTAAGAAAAATGTAAAGAAAATGGTTAAAGAAACGGTAAGCTTAAAATAAACGTTGCTTCTTCCATTTACATAATTATGTGAGAATTGAATTTGTATGTGTGTTGAAGTATCTATTTAGTTTCACATAATCTTAAATTGTTAACTTATGAATTAATTAGTTTTTATCTCTTTTAATATTGATGTTCTGCAAGTAAATGTACCTCTAGTACTAACATCGACAATTGTCAATTAGAAACTACCTACATACAGACAGAACTTAGGTAAAGAAGCATTTATGACAGAGTAAGTGTTTTCACAATATTCGATTCGAATATAGTCATTCAATCGAATATCTTCAAATTTGAACTATTAGTATATCGGACTGAATTTGGAGTATGACCAGATCGGTATCAATACTAAAGCACACATACCACGTTTATTAAACTTTTCACTGCATTTATTAACTTCTAATACAAGTAATGGCTTTTCGCGACTGCAATTAAAGTTACACTACTTCTAATTTGACGGCATATCATTACCGAGGTATACTGCATCTGTCCGACCGCTCACGGCTACGGGTACGATTAGACTGCCAATATACGGCCCCACTAATGAAATAAATAAATACTTAATCCCCACTTTTGCTATTGTAATGTTATAAAATTATCTCAGGTGGCTAATTATTGAGTAATTTTGTTATGAAGCTAACATTTATTGGTATGTTCACTATTTTTGTTAGAATATATTACCATAAAAATGAGAACTGTTATATCTTCTGTCTCCAAGTAATATCACTTAGTCATCACCTATTCTGCACTCCTTCAATTCTCTCGACTCTTGATACAACTCAGACAGTCAGTCCTATTCCGATCTCCAAACTAAACGGGCCTGCCCCATAATTTAAATAGATAACACTTGATTTTTTAAGTGAATAAATAAACTTTATTTAATTCTATTTTCACTGTTTTATTAAAAAGACAAATTGGAATTCCGTTATAACAGAACGAATCGAGAACTCAATCGTAAATAAATTAAACCAATATTTATTTTTCAGATATGTATACAAATTGAGATCGATGATTACGAATTTAAAGATCAAATTGGAGAACATTTTTAATTTTTTTTTCATCCTGTGTTCATTATTTTACAGATTTTCGACTGCAGAGAAGTGACAACTGCAACTGGAATGTTTGAGGCTCTTTGCAATCATATTAAATATGCTACAAATAAAGGAAATATAAGGTATGAAATGGAATATAATACGCAGAACTATTTAGACTTTGTGTCCTCTCATTAAGGATATAACATTGTGACTGTAAATATAATTTATGTATTTACATTTACATAAAAACGAAACATTAAATGTGAATAATACATTTAAATATAGATAGGTATGTAATTGTGTTTTATTCAACGATCAGGGTCCTATTGTGTAACTTCCATTGCATGGTAAATATAATAATTCTGTGATATTCATCACATAGTTTATAATGTGAAATTAATAATAGTTTTCAGTGAAATAAACTTACGCAAAAACTCTTCAATGATATCAAAACTATAATTATGTACATATATATATCTTCGCGCCGTTTCTTATTCTGGGTGAAAGTACATCAAGGTTCAATAAAATTACACAATAACTATTTGCGCTCACAGACAATAAGCGAAACCGACTATAAAACTCTGTTTTCCATAGAATATTTTTACAAATTACTATTGGTTAATTAATTTCTGGTAATACTCAGGTCAGCGATAACAATATTCTCGCAACGCACGGACGGAAAGCATGACTATAGGATATGGAATCCACAGTTGATAGGTTACGCTGGTTATATTCAGCCGGACGGGTCTGTACTAGGTGACCCTGCAAGAATCGAATTTACAGAGGTAAATAATTCAAATTTATAAGCAAATATTTTATAGTCAAATGTTAGATGTCCTTCAAACTATATAATGTTGACGTATATTTTTATGTATATAATACGTAGACAATTCCTACGCACGTACAATAAATGACGACATTTATAACTAACATGTGTTCTAACGCCATTAAAATCTGAAAATTAAACAAAAAAACTACGACGTTATACTACAGATCGTTAAATCTATGCTCGCGATCTACGCTGAATTCGCGGAATTATTTTAAAAAAGACGGTAACGTAATTTTTTTTGTTTTTGTTGGCATTAATAATATTCCACTGATGTTACATGGTTTTGTGTACCTTAACATTATGTTCATTGAAATACACAATAGTTTAATTGAATTATATTAAAAAAGTCAAGCATTTTTGAATGTTAAATATTAAGTGTACATTATGAAATTGTTTATGAGGATATGCAATGCTTAAGTGGAAATTGAAAAATATATACAATTACATACATAGATATTTTGTAAAACAATGGAATATTAGTAGTAACAGAAGATATACAATTTTTATATTCTAAGAATCTAAGATTTAGGAAATATTAATAGGATTTATCTATGTTATTAACAACCAATGATCGTTACAAAAATGTTCATAATTTATGTAATAAAAGCACATATATTTCTTTTTATTGCAATAAAACAGGAATTTTAGTTAAATAATGTGTGTCTTTTCCATTGAACTGGAAATTGTGACTATAATGTATTTACAATAGAATGGAAAAAAATGTTACTACATTCATAAAATTAGGCTTAAAGAAGACTACGCGACGTATATGAATATGTATCTAACAATATAATTTATAATTTTTTGTGTATACTTGTGTATATAATATGCAAATAATACAGAGTTTTAAGGCGCACTTGGACGAAAACAAGACAAGTGTAGTAAGATTTACAAGACTCATCCTTAAACGTCCAAATATCATCGTCTAGTGTACATAAATATGTATGTATTTGTACAAAGCGACAATCAATCTAAGACCTTCTAACGTTTTTTTATGAAAAACTTTTTGTTCTGATAAATTGAAATTTAATGGGCACAAATGTTCATTGGAAGAAAAAAATAGATTTCTGTAGTTGATCGTAGATATGTGTCTAAAAGTCTATAACTCCTGATTTTAGATTTGCATCAGACTTGGTTGGAAGCCTCCTCGTACACAGTGGGATATATTGCCTTTAGTACTCTCAGCAGACGGTAAAGATCCAGAGTACTTTGAACTGCCGAGGGAAATCGTTATGGAAGTTCAAATGGAACATCCCAAGTAAGTTTTATTTTACTGTAATCTCGTTTACATGGGACAAAAACGCTTATAATAGGACCTATCCTAATTAATGGATTTGCCCTAGTCTAATTTGATAGCAGAATGATAAATGACAATCCATGAGAGATTATTCGAATGTCAAAATTATGATTGTTGAGTAGTTGAAATAAACAAGACACAATATTTGTTATTTAAAACATGACATGCAGTTTTGTATATATTTATGTATTTTACTTTGCTTCCTAACCAAGATAGGATATAATTTTCATATACATGCTAAAGACTCTTTTCCTCATCCATGTTCATAAGTCTTCTCTAATTTGCTAATGACTCATCATTTTACACTAGAAATTTGGTGTACACTATTAATTTGGAGTTATCTTAATTTGATATTTTGCAACAAAGATACAAATATAGGTGTTGAAACGTATGATTAGAACTTCTAGTGTCCACCTTATGCTTGTTTTACAAATAATCCTTTCCTAAAGTATCATTCATGTTTGAAATAAAATTAGACGTAGCATGTTTCATTCACTTTGACTTCATCGACAGGTACGACTTACGTACAACAAATTTTAAAATAGAATTCCATTCGTAGGTCAACCGCGCTAATGTCGTTTTGCAAGTACCTAATTGAGTGACAAAGGTTGGTTTTGAAATATACCCTCAGCGCTGTCAGTGTACCAACGGCTGATTCTGTTATTAGGCATTGTTTATAAAATGCTAATAAATATTTATTTACGTAGGTCTGAAAAAATGTTCTGTAAATTAGTAATTTATGATGAAAAACTGTCGATGTTATTTTTGATGATATTGCGAGCTACACTTTAAAATTTCGTTGTTAACTTTACGTCATTTACTAATTATCTAATAACTAACAGATTGTATAATAATTACTTGGTTTTTTGGTTTTTATGCTTTTTCGAAAGTTATTACTGAAGTGTTTGAAACACAGGCTTGAAAAATAAACTCAAATATTCTGTTTGAAAATGTGGGACAAGTCTTCGAGAATAGAATTTAGAAACTGTAGGTTGTTTGGATGGAACCTTTGCCAACTTCAATATCTACTGTCGTATAAAAAACCCGTTATATAATGAATCAAAATAAGGTGTGTAATAAATTTTCTTGTTATAGTTACGATTGGTTCAAAGACTTAGGACTGCGGTGGTACGCATTACCAGCGGTGGCGAACATGAGACTAGACTGTGGTGGTCTTGAATTTACAGCAACGGCATTCAATGGCTGGTATATGAGTACTGAAATTGGATGCCGTAATTTCTGCGACTCTAGCAGATTTAATATTGCTGAGGTAATTGATAATGAATAATCAAATCACAAAGCTTAGGTACAAGACAATATGATCTGTTTATAATCATGACTTGTCCTTTAAAGTATATTTCATTTAATTATTATATTTTATTAATTAATTATTTGTAACGTCATTATTTTGAAAGGATAACCCTATAAAATAAAGGAGTTATGAATAATTCTAACAATTGGTTTTTATAGAACTATCCTAAATATTAATCGTGTTTTAGAAATTACATTTTTGGTAATTTTTTTTAAACTCTACGGATCGATTTTTTTAGCTCGTAGCCTTAAAAATGGGTCTGGATACAAGCACGTATGTGTCGCTATGGAAAGACAAAGCGTTAGTTGAAGTGAACATTGCAGTACTCCACAGTTTTCATAGAGACAACGTTTCTATAGTAGACCATCATTCAGCTTCCGAACAATTTATCAAGCATTTAGACAATGAGAACAAAAGCAGGTGGGATTATTTATTTTTAAGCAATACTCACGTAATTATCGAGTGGTTTTAAGACAATTATGTAATAAAACAGATTTTTGATATTAAAATACTTTAAAATTTGTAGGGGCGGCTGTCCTTCTGATTGGATATGGATAGTTCCACCCATGTCTTCATCGCTGACATCTGTATTTCATCAAGAAATGGCTTTATATTATTTACGACCATCATATGATTATCAAGTAAGTTCATTAATTTTACTATAATTATAATTTAGATTTATGATACTAAATTTCATTTCTTACCTAACTTCATATTATTGTTAATTTACTGATCAAGCTATTGAATTTAATGTACAACTT
The DNA here is from genome assembly GCA_907165235.1 of Zeuzera pyrina. Classification (NCBI taxonomy): domain Eukaryota; kingdom Metazoa; phylum Arthropoda; class Insecta; order Lepidoptera; family Cossidae; genus Zeuzera; species Zeuzera pyrina. The sequence goes on along the minus strand of OU015620.1, from coordinate 21,576,156 downwards.
CTACAGGAACCTCCATGGAAGACTCATCAATGGACCAAAAACGAAGGCAATAAGGTTGTAAAGAGGAAGTTTCATTTCAAACAGATAGCTAGAGCTGTAAAGTTCACTTCCAAACTATTTGGCAGGGCACTCTCTAAACGTATCAAGGCCACAATCTTGTACGCTACCGAAACAGGCAAATCTGAACAATATGCTAAAGAATTAGGTACTATTTTCGGACATGCTTTTAATGCACAAGTAAGTTTTAAAAAGTTGTAGGTAATTCGTTTCGTTATACAAAATTCCCTTGTTCATAGAAAATAAAAAAGATACAGTAGCTATTATAACTAAAAGAAAAGGAAAATATTCACATTTTACTATTTGATTACGTAAATAACAATCTGTATCCTACAGTTAAAATTGTTAACGAAATAAAAAACAAAAATAAAAACTGTTTTCTTTATGAACAGGTTCATTGCATGTCAGAATATGATATGTTCTCAATAGAACACGAGACTCTCCTTATAATTGTCACATCAACTTTCGGCAATGGAGAAGCCCCGGCAAACGGTCTAGTGAGTATTAACTCTTATGCTTTGATAACTATAATATATTATCTTAATATATTATCCATTGATTTGTGTATGTCTTTTCAGGACTTTGCCGAACATCTATTTCAAATGCTGTACAATGAAAGTAAACATAATGACCAGTCAAGTGAATTAAGTCCAGGGTAATCAGACTATAAATATATTATAATTTATTATGTATTTTGTAGCATACACATATTAACATATTTTCAGTTACCGTTAGGTTTTAAACTATCAAACAATATTTGTCTTTCAGAAGTTTTAAACTTCCTACGCCAAAATCATTAATGAGGACGAATAGTGTAATGACACCAAGTATCATGAGAACAAATAGTATTATGGTATCTGGTCTAGAATACAAAAAGCAATTGTCTCGTTTAGAGTCCAATAAAAGTAAGTAAATACATTTTATACGTAGTGAAAACAAATTCGCAATTTAATCTGATTGAAAATTGGAATAAATGACAAATGTATATTTGAAGAGTAGAAAATATATTATTCCAGTTTTCTTTGATTTAGGTAGTGTAGCAGGAGCTTCATCGGTTGAAAACATAGGACCATTAAGCAACGTTTGTTTTGCGGTATTTGCACTAGGATCTAGCGCTTATCCAAAATTTTGTAACTTTGGTAAAACTGTTGACAAAATTCTTGGTGACCTCGGAGGAGAAAGAATTTTAGATCTCACATGTGGAGATGAGATGTATGGACAAGAACAACAATTTCGTAGTTGGGCTTCGAATATATTCCATGTAAGTTTATTGTACTAAAACATAAGCTACATTCAAAGCAACGATTTAAAAATTCTCATTACATATGTAGATTTACTTTTTAATGGGCATTATTTTCTTTGGATACATAAATATGACAAAATAAAATACTCTCAGGTGGCGTGTGAAACATTTTGCTTAGATGAGAACGAAATGGTAAAGGATGCCAAAAAAGCTCTAGGAACGATGCCATTGACACAAGAGACTGTAAGATTTGGTTTGTGTAAAACAACTCAACCTTTAAAAACTGCCCTTGAAACAGGTTTCAAGAAACAACTAATCACGTGCATAGTTAAAGAGAATAAAAATTTAGGTGAAGTTACTGTAGACAGAGCAACAATATTTGTGGATATGGAAACTCAAGTAAGCTGACTTCTGTTTTTGCTAATTTAGTCGAAACGTAGTTGTGTTTTTTTTTCCATTATTTAGTAACTATAAAAATCGTATTACTTACAGGATGAACTTAAATATGAACCTGGCGACCACGTGGGTATTATGACTTGTAATAGAAAAGAAATTGTTGATGCTATTTTGGAAAAATTGAAAGACGTTAGTGATTATGACAAACCTGTTCAGCTACAACTTATGAAGGAAACCCTTACGCCCACTGGTACAATTATACTGAAATTTTATACCGTTAACGTAACTGCTTAAGTTAAAATAAATAACATGGTTTTAAATATAATACTATTACAGGAGCCGTAAAAACTTGGGAGCGGCATGAACGTTTACCAATTGTATCAGTACGAGAAATCTTTACACGATTTTTAGACATAACTACTCCACCTTCGACAACTGTTTTAAAACATCTCGCTGATTCATGTACTGATGAAACTGAGGCTAAAAAGATAAGGGAGCTAACTACGGTAATTGTAATATTTCTTTGTTCAATTCACAAAGTTATAATGAATTTATATGTACTTCGACACATAATACATGAATACATAATGTGTATTATTTCACAGGATTCCAATAAATATAATGACTGGGCGCATTTCCACTATCCGCATATGGCAGAAGTACTAGCTCAGTTTCCTTCGTGTAAACCTCAAGCGTCCTTATTAGCCGCCTTATTACCTCCATTGCAACCTAGATTCTACTCTATATCATCGTCTCCTCTTGTTCATCATCAGAGAATTCACCTCACTGTTGCAGTTGTTGTGTACAAAACTCAAAGTAAGTATTTATGCAGTTGCGAGATAAAACAATGTTATTGATTAATGTAATATTATAACGCTCCGTTCTCTCTATCCCGTTGGGAATACAGCGTGAAGATATGCATGTATGTATGTAATATTATAAATACTTAAATGATACATTATGTTGTTATATTTTATAGATGGAAACGGTCCTACACATCATGGAGTATGTTCGACATATTTACAAAGTTTAAAACCAGGAGCAGAAATTCATGCATTTATAAGACGGTAGGAAACTTTATACATACCCACTAGAATTTTAAATAAACTTTGAGTGTTGCGATTAATGAATATTGTTTTATTTATAGGGCTCCTAGCTTTCATATGCCTCAAGACATTTCTGCACCACTTATATTAGTTGGACCTGGTTCGGGTATTGCGCCATTTAGAGGATTTTGGCATCATCGAAGACATCAAATAAAAAATCTTAATCCAAGTAACGACGAAGCTGGACCTATTTGGTTGTTCTTCGGTTGTAGATATAAAGGAATGGATTTGTACAAAGATGAGAAAGAACAAGCATTATCTGAAGGAGTTCTTACCAAAGCAATGTTAGCACTTTCGAGAGAAGAAGGCGTAGAAAAGGTAAAAAAAAAATGTTTTCTTGTGTAACGTTTATCCATTTTTATTCTCGTAGATCATGTCAAAAAATATTATAAAATATTATTTGCAATAACGTTTTATCTTTTACACTTCTATAAATTTAACAATTTCTTTTTAGAAACATGTTCAAGGTCTCTTAGAAGACGAAGGTGCTGAATTAACGCGTATGTTGTTAATGGAGGATGGACATTTTTATGTGTGTGGAGATTGTAAAATGGCGGAAGAAGTGCAGCAAAAATTAAAAGTAATCGTAAAGAAACACGCAAACATGAGTGATCAGGAAGTAGATAACTTCATTCTCAATTTGATGGTAAGAATTTTATAATATTACATTTCTTTTGAGAAATATCTGAATTATACAAAAAAACGAATACAAAACAGCTCATATTTTTGACTTACTTCGCTTTTAGGTTAATGGTTAATATCCGTTCTTTAGAACGCTCGTTCAATACGGAAATATGATTTGCAGACCTAAAAGTCTTTGTCAATTTGCTTGTTGATCTACTGCACTTTACGGTCTAGAAAATTAAATTAGCTACATTATTTCATTGTATTTTGCTTTCCAATAAATATTTTTTTTACAATTACATAACTCAATGAGGCAAAATCTTATACACATATTCGTATCTTCGCATTGTATCCGTAAAAGGATGGGCAGAGAGGCATTATAATAGTTTTTATGTTTTTAGGATGAAAACAGATATCACGAAGACATATTCGGAATCACCCTTCGTACTGCCGAAGTACAAAGTGCTTCACGAGAGTTTGCGAAAAGAACTCGACTGGAGTCATCGCAATCCCAAGCTTAAATTAGAAAATTAAGATATATTATGTTGAAGTAATGTGGCATAACGTGTTTCCAAATAAATCTAAGCAAATTATGTCAATAACTAATTACTTAAAATGCATTTAATTTTACAAAACAGCAGTTAACTTTTTTCTATTATTATTACATAAAGACATTGTTGAAGTCCAGTATTACTTTATTAGATAATATAATAATTTAAAAACAAAAAATAGATATAGTACAAAAAATATAATTGAACAAATAAATAAGATTTATGATTTAGAATAATTTATTTCTTATATCAACTCTTCTTCCTCACTACATGATCGTATATTTCAATCTGGGTATATCTTGGCGAATATATTCTCTGTTTTGACGTGTTTTGTCCTGGGTCTTGTTCGGGATCAGGAAATATGATTTTGTGATCATGTCGATTTTGGAATAGTAGTCCTCGATCAGGATCCATTACGGGCTGTCACATTAAAACGAAAGTTATAAAGATGCAAATATCGTTTTCGTACCATCTATTCGAAAAACGATGAATTGTTCTTCGAAAAGGGCGAACAAAATAGATCTTTTCTCAGACTTTAGAAAGAACACGAACTGATCCTTAATGTTCTGCGAGCAAAGATATCAGATATATTGTATGAAAAATGTTACTGGCTGATGATTACCTGAACGGCGGTAGCCGCGCGCAAAATAAAAAAAAATTAAAACTTTAAAATTATAATGTTATAATTATATGTACAATGTACTTTTTTACATGTCGAATAGCATCTCTCATGTATTTTTCTCATAGAGAAAAATGAAAAGTAGTATCATTCGAAAGTAAAATTATTTTTTTACCTCGGGCAACGTAATTGAATCCCTTGATGCGCTCAGGATTCTACTTTAGAATCTCTATTCTATTCTAGAATCCTGGACCTAAAATAGCGCTTCGCCGAGTCCCCGTAAAAATATTATTTTATTGACATTATATATAATCTACTATTGCTAATGTATCTAGCGTAGTAGTAATTATAGTATGGTAATTCTAAACGAATTTAAACCAGTTTGTTCGAATGCGGTTCTGCAACTGTTTTTCATAGCAAAGGAATGACCCAGGGAGGTCAAACACGTAGAGACTAGCATCCAAGCTGAAGTATTAACATCTGAATACCATTTGAGTTGCATATTTTAGTATCCAGCTCACGTCTCAGCGACTAAGCAACTATGCAAAGAATGCAACTAAAACTTCTCTATCAGACTCCGACAATCCGACATTGTTTTCGAATAAAACCATTGTTTTAGGAAAGCATTCGCGTCGATTATAAATATTTTTTTATACTGTGTTATCATATTTATACATTTTCACTTTACGTGATAAAAAATGATAATAATCAATATCACTTTACGTGATAAAAGTAACATTTACGTGGTTTCCTACATACTTCATTTTAAAGATGTCATACATTATCAACATTTTCTTACACTAAAATTAAATCATTAAACTAATTATTATTAATAAAAAAAAGTAAGTATTGTATTTCCTGTTTCAAAAAATATGTGAAAAAAATAATAATTTGTGTTAATTATTTATATACATTATCGTTATTATAATTACTATATTGTTAATATTGCGTGGCTTCGCTCGTAATTCTTAGAAATTCTGATATGTTATGAATAATCATGTGTTAGAAACTATGTTAGGCATAGTAAAATATTTGATAAAAATAGTAAAAGCATAATTCTATTTACTAGTCTCATCAATTCAGTTTTAGAAATGATTAGTAAACCTTAAAAGAATTACCTTATAGTTTCTGCTTATGTTACTTCTGACCGTACCGTGTCGCCAATGGTAATATCCAAGATCATTGTCTTTGGGCCACAACATTTTATTGAATTTGAAAAATGGAGTCCAATTTTCACTGACAAGTCTGTGTGCGTAATCGATGTAGCCAGAGATCTCGAAACCGCCTTTGGTGAAGTGTCGAATGAAAATTATTGACTGTAAATTGAATAATAATGAATAAGTCTCTTTTAAAACGTTTACTTCCTATGATTTATCGTAGTAGTGTAGCAAAGAATATTGAAAAATAACTTTATATTACTGCGTCATTGTTGAGAATTCTTTCGGGCTGCAATAATTTGATAAAAAGCAATTTCATCAAAAACATTCGCATTTAAATTATAAATTTATATGAATAAACGTTATAGTCCTTTTAAAAAAATAATACCACTATTACTGGATTATACATGAAATCATGCAGGGAATGAAAAATTAGAAACACGTTTAATAAAAATATCCAACGATAAATTCTTTGTAGTATTGACAAATTATAAAATATTTAAGAATAGATGTTTATAAAAGGAGAATGTATTTAAAATAAATTGCATGTCATGTGTCCAAAACATTTACTTTGTGAGTAATTTTGTTTTAACAAGAACAACTTTTAAATCGCAGTGGTCAACTTTTTCTTCCAATGTGTAATTTCTTAGAACTGTCAATTAAACTGCATTAGTTAATGTACTGTGTCACATTTTAAAGATAAATGAAGAACAAGAAAGCTGCAAACGGAATCTAATAAACTCAATGTTACCTGTAGAATACCAACTCTATTGGCTCTTTCACGGACGGCTAATTCTCTATTAAAAGGATCGTCAAGGTCAGCGCCTTCACTAGCCAGCACGTATGCTTTTGATTTAGGAAATACGATTTCATAAATTACAGCACGACGAGCATAGAACTCTTTCTCGGATAATGTATCACCGTTTGCTCTGTTTCAAATAATAATAGAGAACTTTCATTTTTGAAAATGAACTATTGCATTGAACAAACTATATTATATGGATGCAGGCTTTTGTTAAATCGTAATAAGTCTTTTGAATGGCATTAAATTTATATTAATTATTTAAGATGCTCAAGAATTTAAGGTAAATCGAGGAACTAATATTCTAGTAGAACAGGAACAAAATCATAAGTGCTTTAAATTAACTACGTCTTACGTGTTTTTACACTTAATGATATGTGTTATTGAGATGTCAATAATACCATTTATTTTTTGATAGTAGACTTTCGAATAGTTAAAAAAATCAACACCGAAGCCTACGGCGACTACTGACATATTTCGCAATCACTGTAATGCTCGCCACACACGATCAAGATAAGTACGCTTGATCAAGCCCGTCCAATTGGCATGACGCCCCTACAATGCCACACACGATCAAATATACTTAATGCAACCTCCGCTTCATGCAATTTGGACGGGTTGGATCATGCATACTTGATCGTGTGTGGCGAGCATAACACCTCTAACCTAACCACCAGAAGTCGTTTGTGAGTAGAAAAGATTTTATAAAGTGAAACTTGGCTTTTGGGATTTGATTAACATCATCATCAGTTATGTAAGCATTGTTTTAGCTCCCAAGAAATAGTTAAAAATTATCTGTTATACTTACATATCATACACACATACATACATACATATATTTTCACACTGTCCTTAACGGGGTAGTCAGAGAGGACGGAACGTTTGCTTCGTGGTTCTAACATACTTCTTTCGCATCTTCGAATCTCAGCATTCTCCTCAGACATTTTCTCCTAGGTATGCAAGTGCTTCCGACATGTCCGCCAGTTAATACTATGGCTATTATCTATTATAAAGTGTCAAACTGGGAAACGGCAGTTAATCTATGAAGCTGTAATGGTTATAGACCAAAAAGAGGCTACTCTCTTTGGTCTATAACCATTACAGTGTTGATATCTACCTATAACCGAGAGCGGCAACGGTCCGAGCAGTGGCAATACTCCTAAGATTTCGCAGATCCGCGGTCTCTATAAGTGAATCTAAATATTCTTCCCATGTGTCAAAAGGTAAAAGACTTCGGTCTGCTTCCACTGCAGGAGGATATTCGTTTTTCTTTTCTGCCATCGCCATGATTATTTAAAAGTGCGAAATTATTTTTTATTAAAATAAAATTTAAAAAATGAATTATTTGATTTTTAAGTTAAATTTCATGATATTATAATGTGTAATTTGTTCATTAAGATATTTCTTATCTGAAATATTATGTAACGAAATGATGTCTTAGGAAACGAACACAAGGATTTGATTTATGTCATTTAAGATATCTTTGTGTAACACAATGAGTTTTTATTCCGATTTATTAGGCAAAGGTCGTACACTTAGTGTAAGGTTAATTTTAGAGCAACAAAGAAAATATGTACTTATTGCACGTATTATAAAACAGGTAAGGATATAGAATAAAAAATATGTAGCCGAAAATATTATTTTTCGCAAATTTGAAGAGAAATGCTATAAAAATAATGCTTTAACATAAATCAGTACATACATATCTTAACGTTAATATTAGGTCCTTACCTATGAAATTGCCGTTTAGTATACAAAAAGAAAGTATTTTTTTTCGTTGCTGTGTCCATTAAGCAACGCAAGGCATAGCTCAACGCGTTCGTCGCGCTGGCGATTGTTCATTTCATGCGGCACCCATCAAACTTTGGCAAACCTTGGCAATTTGGCGCAAATGGACCAATATTGTTTTGATGCTACATCGAAAGCTGCTGCTAACTCAGCAGTAGATTGAGTATCGTCAGCTTCCACTATCGCCTTTAATTCGTCGTTGTTGACTTTCGTTTTCGAGCGACCACGGGGTTCATTTTTCAGATCAAAATTTCCATGTCGGAAGCGTTCAAACCAATAACGGGTCGTGCGTTGGTTTGTAGTGTTCACTCCGTACACGTCGTTAATGTTGCGAGCTGTTTGTGCCGCATTGCTACTGCGACAGAACTCGTATTCCGTAATTACTCGTATTTTTATCGTGTCCATACTGATGAAAAAGATACAAATGTATTGAAAACAAAACACTAATCAATAAATAAATGACTGAATTTGAAAATAGAATTCCATATTTTTAAAATAAAATTCATTTGAGTTTAGAATTTATTGCCAGCCATACACAAATTACATTTAAAAATGGCCATTATTGTAGAACGGCAACTTCATAGGTAAAGACCTATTGTTTACAAACTTAAAACTAAACATTATATTGAACAATATACTTCCTAAAACTTGCCGCTGAGAAAGATGTTATTGCTTAGGGTGTCCAGCAGACTCGTAGCATTACAGCATCTTAAAACAGCCAAATTGATTCGTTGGCGGAAGAAGGTGCCAGCCCAACGGTTTCCAGCCTTTCCAGCTTCGGGGCCCCAGGGTCCCAAACTTTCGACTGCAAAGAGCGTATATATGAAAGAAGTTCTCGGCAGTGCTGACCACGGCACCTTTATGTTTCGATTTAACTATATCTTAATTTGCTTGTCTGCATCTATTTTTTCCGCTTAAACTATCAACACCGTAACCACGACGAGCCAGTTTCTCTTCACCGATGTTACTGTTAGAAATGAGATAGCTATTACTGTAAGTAATTTAGGGTTCACTTTTTTGCCGCTTTTTCTTTGTTCTCATCCGGTCACTGCTTGCATCAATCTTAAGATAGTCGGCTCATATGACTGGAGAGCATCTTACACTGCATTTCTTCGTACATTCTACTTTTCTACTTTATTACGGCAGTTATGGTCTGCCTATTGCTACTTTTATTGTATGATTCTGTAAAACATGCCGATAATTTCGGTTCTTTTTCGATTTTTTATTTTGAATTTTATCCTCTAAAGAATTCCCGTGCATAATTCATTGCGTATAACTCGTTGAACGACTTCAAAATCGACGATATGCTTCTGTGACATAAATTGCAAGGATTTCCTAGCAGATGTGCAACATCGAAACTATTTTGTATAGACAATATGCATGAAAAGATGGTTTATTAAAGAAAATAAATATGGTATATATACAAAAAAATATGGCATAATCAAAAGCAAATGTGAACAACAACACAGCATACGCTACAGGCATAATGAGCTCAAGACAAGCGCGTGGCGACGCGTTGCCACGTCGCCATGTCTACAGCCAGTCTAACCCCCCATAAGGTGTTTCATATCAAAAATATGAAGCAATCTCATAAATAAACACTGACACTTTTGCACAGTTCTCACTATTCTCTAAACTAGGATTAGTAATTCGATATTAATGTGCAATCACACTACAATGTATTACGTTTTCGCTTAATTCTTAATTTAAATGCGGCCCTTAAACTATTTTCAATAAATGTAGAGGCTTAAACCCAAGTTTCTTAGTGAACTATGTCCTTCTATTTGAAGCTACTTACGAATGAGCGAGTCCCATACGCAGAGTATTCGCTTACGTCGACGAGTTTATACAAAGAGACCTGTCATACAGCCTCTGTATGTAAGTATGTGCCTATGTTGCCCACATTGACGTATTCATCGTTTCTATAGTGTTCGTAGAACTATTGGTTCCTTCAATATTCACATAACAATAGTTGGTTCTCTTTTGATGTATGTATGTAACGTAGATATTAAATTGTAACAAAAATTTAAAGTTTAATGAGCAAATATATTAAAAGTCTACACAGGGATTGGCGCTTGCAGTGTGATGGTGCTTCGATATTTGTAACGTTGCGTGCAGTTACCCAGTGGATGATGGGCATCTATTTCGAGCTTGACCATGCTTCGAGAAAGGTTTGTAATTTAATTGAACACCTATACGGTATAGGTGGAAGAAGACGAGAGGCAAATAAAAACTAAAAATGTTGTAGTAACTCGGATGCAATGTACTGGCCGACTCGCTCATGACAGTAACTCGTATAATGCGGTCACAAGGTGCGAGTAGCTGAAATGCAGTAACTGACTAGGCCAGTTCGGATGCTAGCTCGCTTTGTGTAACCAGGCCATTAAATTATAAACACGACATAGACCCGTTTAGTTAGTATTGTAAGACGTGTATAAGTCGCAAAAGTCTAAATACATTAATTTTTCAATGGGTAGTTATAGGGTAGTTGCTGGTAGTTGTCATGTAGTTGTTAAATAACATCGAGTAAACGTAAAACTCGTAAACTGATTTAAAACACAGAAAAACGGTGGTAAAACGTTTAAAGATGTCTTTTGTAAGATTCTCTCTTGAGAGAGAAGGCAAACAGATCTATGCCCATGCAGTCGACGTCATCAATAATAATTCATAAGGCGCATGTCTGATGTGTAAAAGGATGACGACCATCTCCCATACAACCACAGATTAATTAGTTTAGATACAACTGTGGACTAGGAAAAAAAACCGTAGGTGCTGTAAATACCTTTCTAGCGGTTCCATTTAAGTGGGTACATGAAGCTCAATGACATAAACGATATATATTTTTAAAAGTCGGGAAAGTTGATAATCAGGCAAGTGAGAGTTTTGAGGTTAGACTTTTTGGCGCGAAAGGAAAAAATGCGGTTTGCATTTTGTTCAAAATTCAGATTCGCTATTTTTTGTGCTTTTGGGAGTTTTAAAGTACAAAAATGATAGTATATTGAACTATAATTTTTGATTTTGATGCGTTCAAAACAAAATGTAACCACTAATTTCAAAAATAATTTTCTTTTTTTCATGTACTTTTAGTAAAATTATAATATAGCTAATAAATCACACAATAAATGCTCCATTATCAACAGTTTCGATATTGGTGACTTTTGTCTCAGATACTTTTCCAGGTCCAGGATGGGCATTCTCCTTTGTTCCTTTCTCTTATTACTAAGTCCCTCACACTCCTCTACTAAAGTGATAGTAGGCTTTACTGGAGTTGAAAAAAAATCCTTGAAAGAGCGCGAAGCCTTTGGCTGTGCAACATGTTTTCCAATTCTTTTCACTTGCACAGAACTTAAACGCACAATATGCTATCACTTTTGTACTTTAAAATTCTCAAGAGGGTAATTAAAGAAAATTCGAGCATAACTGCGTAACGTAACTTCACTTCTCACGTTTCGGCCAAAAACTCCTAATCATGCTTAATCATGTGTAAAGTAGTCACAGAGACAGTCAGATATAGTTCAATTCTAACCGCTGCCATGTACTGTCAGATAGAAGTGGTCATAATGTATTTAAAATCAATATATAACTATAGCCGCGACTATTGTTATAATTGTACATATTACTAATTCCTCTTTAGCAATCCGAAATTTTAACATTTGTTTATTAAGGTGATGGTAAATGTTTGTGTTTTGTCTCCCTTTTTTGAATCTAGAAAACATATAGTAATTTTTTTTTATAAGAAGGGGCAAGCTAGTAAGCGTGTCACCTGATGGAAAGATATCACCGCCGCCTATAGACACCTGCTACGTCCAGGAAATCATGAGTTAGCCGGCCTTTAGAGAAAACAGGTAAACGAGAAGGAGGGGGAAGATGGGCCACCGGCCCTGTCACTCACCGAAGAAACACAACAACAATAGATGCTGTTATTTCACGCTGATATTCTGTGAGAGGGTAGTATTTCACCGGGCGCGCCGGCCCAATTCGTGCTGCAATGCAGCATGGCTCCACCACACGAAATTATGTATGTAGTTCGGCAAGCTCGCGATGTTCTTTATAATTGCTTTCGCGTGAATCTCTCATAAATAACTTCACACTGGCAGAATTCGTATATACGAAAAGCCAATATAAATAAAAAAGAAAAAGAAGAACTATAGCCGCGCACGGTCGTTGCGCATAGTGAGGTGTAGTGTAATACTTATAACAGTAAAATCAATTATAAGTGCTTAGCGAACGCAGTGCGTTTACTTTTGGTTTAAATAGTCATTTTTAATATTTACGACATGGCTATTATTATAATTCAGTGAAATTACACCTTAGCTGCTACACGACAGTTTGTTTTTGATCTTTGATGTAAACGTAAAATTGACTTCTTTTATCTCAAATTACACAGACCATGACTGAAATATTTTATCGACATCACGATAAACGACGCAAATCGATTTTAAACATGTAGTTACTTCGTGCGCAGGTAATTTTTTCAAGTATCGTAACGAGTGGGTTTGGGGTGAAGTACGTATTCAGATTAAATTCGACCTATTAGGTGGCGTTGTAGTACACATTCCTACTTAGGCCACCCATCACCAGTAATTTCATTTGCTACTTGAGTTTTAATTCTGTTTAACGTTTTCCTTATTAAATAGGTATTACATATATCGAAGCGGTATTACTCAAGAATTAAATTTTACTCATCACTGATTAAATTAAACTCATTACCGATTTTTTATGCATTTACTTTACTGACTTTATTCTGAGACTAAATAGGTGCCTACCATAGACACTTATTTAGTCTCAGAATAAAGCCTTAATCTAATTGAATGGCCCATTGGCGCAGTGGCATATGCATCTGCTTTCCAAGCTAGGGTCCCGGGTTCGATCCCCAGTCAGGTCAATTTAATTTTCTAAATTGGTTTTTTAGAAACTTTTCTAAATTGACTTGGAGTCTGTTACTGGGAACACCCCCAGAGTTCGTTGTGTGGTACCCATAGTAAAAGCTTACTCCTTAGTTTGGGGTCACACAATTGTCTGGAGTATGTAACTGTCTGGAGTATTATTATTATATATTATTATAATTACCATATAGCCAGCCAAATAGCCAGAGTGTTAGCAGACGGAAATGTCCAAAGGTTTCGCATACCTAGGCGAAAATGTGTGAGGAGAATGATGAGATTTGAGGAAGCGAAAGAAGTATGTAAGAACCGCAACGCTTGGCGCTCCGTCCTCTCTGACTACCCCGTTAGGGATACAGCGTGAGGATATGTATGTATGTATGTATAATTACCATAAAATTTATCTTGTTAAACCTGCAAAAACCAAGTTTTTATTTTTATAAACCTTTTTTTTCTATTGGTACTCTGAATTTATGACTAAAAAAATGTTAAATAATTATATATACCTAATAACTAGCTGTTGTCCGCGCCTTAGGGGAAAAATTAAAACACGCGGACACTGGAATTTTATATGTAAAGATATAATGTTAAGGGCCTATATTTTGGCCAGTTTTGCACACAATCACCGTGTGTGCAAAATTTGACATCATTTTATTTATTACAATTTATAGTTTTTGCGTAAAAGAAAAACAAATAAACTTAAAAAGACAATGTTTATTATTTTTGTATATTGGTCTTTATTTATCAATATATCTTCTTATGTATAAAAAAGAATATTCCTTTGTGTATTTGTCATTTATGCGTTCTTAAACGATTCAGCGTATGCCCTCGAAGATTTCTGAATTATTAAATTTAGTAAATAAAAAGCTATGCGAACTAAGTCACGGGCAACAGCTACTTCACTTTAACAATTTATTGTATGATAAAGTAATAGACTTTTTGGTGGGAACGTGATAATCTGTGCGCTATGCCTTGAAAAAAAAAATGAAGTGATGTCGAAATCATGACATCTATTCGAGTTTCTTGCCGGCCCTTCAAGTGCAGATTCATTCCGGGTTAGTGGTTTCGAAATTCAAAAATATTGCGTAGTGTACTTTAATTGAAAAAAATAACGTTGTCCTTCATTTTCAGGCTTCTGGAGGCAAAAAAGCTAAAATGAAACTCTTATACTACAATGTACAGTTATAATACAATGTACAGTTGATTTATACCGTCATCTTTATACTTAACCATATAAATAAAAACATAAATTGGTTACCCAAACCTAGAAATGAAAGACAAAAGTTTAAATAATGGCTACATCGAACTCCATTTTTTGATTGCTATTGAACTCTAAGTTAAGGAGTGGCTGATACTAAAATGTTAGCAAAAAAGTAAAAGTAAACGATTACTGCGCGACCGGTGACTAATTGTAATAAAAAAATTGGTATCATGTATGACGATTGCGTATCTATTATTCTATGACCGTAAAATGCACTTTTCGTGGTAGATTTAGCGCCACTATACAAATTACATTACACAAATTCTCGTTTTTACAGTACAGCAGATATCGCGCGATATCTGCTGTACCAAGCTGACTGCAAGTTAGGTAATAAGCATGCCGAGCGTGACGGTTCAGTTTCGTTTATTCAGAAAGAGTGCACGGTGTAAAGAAGTTTTCGCTTCAAAAATAAAAAATGCTGTGAACTTGCGGTTTACAGTTCACAGTTAAATAAGTTTACCTTATAGTAAATATTTTTGATCAAGTAGCTATCTAAAAAAGAATGCTAAAACGAGCTACTTTTCATTCGAAGTCTACATATCCATTCTCATGTAGGTTTTATCTCAACTTATTTCTGCTCCAGTGATGCAAATACGAATCGCCGTAAACTTACATTGTGTATTTTAAAAAGTAATTCAAAACATTCTACGTTTAAAACAGTTGAAAGTAGGTATGTAATACTAAAAATTTCTGTTACGAGGGTATTTATTATTATGTGTTATAATTGAAATTAAATCCTACTTTTTTGAACAATGAAATTTCTAAAAGTTCATATTGTACTTTTTTAGTGATATGAAAACTTAGGAAAAAGCATTTTATTTTAACAGAGGTTTTAATATTATATTTTACATCATACATAATATATACAATATACATACTACATACATAATATAAATACTGAATGTATTTAACAGTTTATGAACAAAAGGTACGTTCAAAAACTAAAACCCGAATACTAAAAAATCACGCCCTAAAAAGTATGAAACAAGAAAATATTCTCATCTGAAATTGTTACGTACAAACTATTCAATGTTTATAGTCACTTTGCCCTTTGCTTATGATCGCTTACTACTGTCAGAATGTATTGTTTTGTTAGAGTAGGTGGCATACGACCACGGCTATCCTCTGAAGATCACCATGAATATGTATTAAATACATTAAAATATATTACGTGTAAGTTGTTTATTTAATAGACTATAAACATTGAATAGTTTATACATAGCAATTTCAGATGAGAATATTTTCTTGTTTCATACTTTTTAGAGCGTGATTTTTCAGTAGTCTGCTTTTGGTTTTTGAACTTACTTTTTATTTAAATTATTTTTGGGTTATAATTTCTTGATAAAGTATTTATAGAGCCGTTTTACATTTTTGTTCAGGTTTTTGAAAATTTTCACTGAAAAAATAATAACCCTCCTTTTTGCTTCGCCGTAGTGGGGTAATTTTTTTTAAAGTAGAATGAAAAAATGAAAACAACTACAATATGTTATTCCTATAATCCTAATATACAATAAAGTTTTTAGTTCATGACTTTATGTCCTCTAGAGGGCGCTATATACAATTAAATGTGACGTCACATAGGTTATAAACAGCGGACGACGCGCTTCCCACGATACCTCATTTGTCAAATTATGATAAGTAATTTAGAAGTTACGAGGGAACAGATGAACCCACATACATACCGTATAAATCATAACCCTCCTTTTTACTTCGCCGTAGTCAGGTAAAAATAAGACCTACCATCACATTAAAATTTAATAAAATTACGACTCAATTAAGTATTAATTAAATAAGTAGCTCATGTAATTTGTTTTTGTGGCTAGATAATAAAATCGCTACTAAAAATATACGTGAGACTTCAATTTACCTTTAAACTGCAAACGAGTTCAATATTAAATTCAAACTGATTAGGAACTCAGTTTATGGAATTTAGTTTTACTTAAATAAAGTCGAAAGGCAGAAAGTTCGAAAGGGCAGGGGAAGTTTGTCGAACAAGTTACATCTTACATTATAGTGTTCCCGCGTTGACTGTTTAATATTTTATGTTTCATTAACCCAAAGATGGCATCTGAGTTCACATTCACCAAAGTTGGTGTAGATGTTGCTTACAAAACATCCGATTACAATATCACTACTTACAAAACAGAGTGTCCGACTGCGTCTTTCTGTTTGGGATAGAACAGAAGGATTTCGATAAAATTTTCACTAACTAAAAAAAAAGTATCAACTGTTTAAAATGACGTTTTATAATTCCTTTAAAACACTTTTAGAGAGGAAAGGATAATTTTTTTTTCTAAATATTTGATTTTACGAAGAAATATTATAAACAGACATTAATTTGAATATTGAAGAAAGTTTTTTTCTTTCAAGTGATAATTCTATAAAATATAAAAGACATTTTCAGAAAATAAATAAAGCATTTATCGAATTGCCACGTTTGTGTTACACGAAATAAAATAAACCTACCTATATTATGCATATTATGCAATAAGACAGGTTGTTAAAGGTATCAAGTAATCATGATTTTATAATCTCTCTTGTTTATTTATAAAAACAATAGAGATTACAAAATAAAGTCTTTATATCTAACGACATATGGCACAGAATACGTAGGTAACAACGAACTCGTTCAAACAGTTGTATTTTATATCTTGTTCATTAATTGCATATAATTACGTATTATGTTAATTAGGAGAAGAATAATCATCTTACTGCCTAGAAAAAATTATTGAAAATTGTTACAGGTAATATTTACATTCTTCCTCTATGCTTCAGGTGATTAAGAATCCTTGTAAAATTCACGAAGTACGTATTCATTTTTCGGAGATGGAAAATCTCTGAATGATTTATGTTAGTCCCTCTGGATCCCGTGGCGAGCTAGTTTTAGACATATGAATTTTATTGTTGTATCGTCAGCAGCTAATACCTAATCTCAGCAGTAGACGACTTCTTGTCGGTCAAAATTTATGACCACTTTATATATTTTTAAAATAACTAGACGTTGCATACTCTTAATATTTTTATGAAGCTGTAATAATAATGTCTGACTGATTCTTTTTATAATTAGAATCCGGCTGGAGAACCTGGATTATTTTATATATACACTGTACGTAAGCCAATACGTAAGCTATAATAATTAGGTAATGTTTAGTAGCTTGAAATGAGTAAATCGATTTTGTACACGGATATAGATAATTAAACTTTACCAGGCTTTTGATTAGAATTCTTTTGAAGTTTGTTGAAGTTTCTTTCTCTTTACAACTTACATTTTTAATCGCTCTGTCGATGAAATATAAACAAAAAATTTAATTTGTAAAATAAAAGTGTTCATGGTTAGGTACTTACTTACCTACTAAGTATAATATAAGTATGAGTGTACCTACGTGAAAGAGCGATTTCATTATTTTCGAAGTCATTGTTTTGGATGTTAGAATGCGTAAAAATAATGCACATAGCACTATAATAACTATAAACCTATTATTTGTATATTTTCTCTGTATAACAAAAACAAAACTAGAAATATGTACTTATGTAAGCAATATTAGTAAAACATTTTCCGCACCGACAATGCATGCGCATACATTTCTGTTTCGCCTTGAGAAAAAACTTGGCAAAGTGCGTATTACAATATTTATTCTCACCCTAGGAACAGCCTTTGAAATTTATGCCGTCGTAATATGACGGAAAGAGTATAGAATTTTTAGTAGAGAAATATAATATAACTTCGAAAATGTACAGTCGTACTATTTATTGCACACAATAACGATGTAATAGGAGTATGCGTAGTATCTAGTACGTAGTATAGAATTTCCATTGAATGAATTTAATGAAGAATGAAAGGGCGTAGATGCTTAAATTATATTATTTTTTTGATTTTTATTTATTAAAATCAGTACATATATATTGATATAGACTCAGGTGCTACTTTGCGGAAATTCATTTCATGCGATGAATTTCTAAAATCTTAATTTGTTGTGCCGTAATTCTGTCTCCATCTGGACAAAATAAATAGTTGAAATAAAAATAAATAATGAAGTGGGTCCAAAATATTATTATTTAATTTTTTTTCGCTTTTCTAGTACTGGATAAATGAAAAACTTTCATTGACATAAATCGGTACATACATATCTTAACGTTAATATTCACTAACCTAAAACTAACATTTTCTTAAATAATAGGCTTCCTCAAACTTGCCGCTTAGAAAGCTGTCATTGCTTAAGGTGCCCAGCAGCTGCCGGCATTACCTCTTTGAATAGCCAAACTGATTCTTTGGTGGAAGGAGCTGCCAGTCAACGGGCTTCTGAAGCCTCGACCAGTCTCTTACAAATTATATTAGAATTTAGTATTGGATTACCAACTTATGCCTCTATGCCAAACGCAGCTCAATAGGTGCCAAGAAGACGGAATAAATTGACATACGGTCAAAGAGACAGGTGCACAGAGAGACATGACAAAACTTAAGATTCCGTTTTAGCCTTTTTGATTACGGAACCCCAAAGTTTAAGTTTAAATTGTATAGTAATCTATAAACTATAGTCTTTTGTACTCTGGTATTTCAAATATGATCTAAAAAACAAAGCTCCCGATTTCCTGAAAATACGAGTACTCCGGATTCTTATTGTGTGTTCACGCGTGTTAGTCGCGATAATGACATCTCGATGATAATTATAATAATAATAATAATACTCCAGACAATTTACACAGATTGTCTGACCCCAAACTAAGCAGTAAGCTTGTACTATGGGTACCACACAACGAACTCTGGGGGAGTTCCCAGTAACACCCAGACGAACCCAGAAAAGTTTGTTTTCTAAATTGACCTGACCGGGGATCGAACGCGAACGAATCGAACCCTATCTCAGAAAGCAGATGCATATGCCACTGTGCCAACTGGCCATCTCAACGGGAATGAGAATCGAACTTTAGAATAACTCACTAAAGTTTCATAGATATCTAGATTTGCTTTTAAAGAAAGTATCTGTTTAAAATATAGAGAATGTAGGCAGTGGTGTTCAGTTTCATGGTGTCGCTTTTTTGGTTCTTACCTCAAAAAAAAAATGGAACCCCTATAAAATCACTTACGCGAACACCGTCTTTTCGTTTGCTGTACTTTTGGAAACTATACTACACAAAAACTTGAAGTTTGGCATAGTAGTGCACCTTATTAACTAAATAACTAAATGAATAATGTGACTTACGTGACTACTTCTGAATTATAAGTACACGAATATTTATGTAATTACTTGATCAAAATATTCACTACAGCATAATTTTTCTAACTTCGAAGTGTATACCGTAATTCCATAGCATAAATGATATAATAACTTTACGCCATTTCCCATTCGAGGTGGACAAACCGTCAAGTGTAGAAACGAGCCTACTCTTTCCTTAAAGGCCGGCAACGCACTCGTGATTCCCTGGAGGTTGCGCTTGCGGGTGTCCACGGGCGGCGGTGATCACTTTCCATCAGGTGACACACTTGCTCGTTTGCCCCCTTTGATATTAAAAAAAAAATCTTGATGCCTTTCTTAAACTTAGACGCCTTTACTAACAAGTTCTTACCGGTTTTGTCAGTATTTTGGTTTTAATTTTACATTTTCCACAGGTAATCCTAAATTAATTTATTTACCTCACATTCCTCATATCAAATCAAAATTTTTAGATGTTTATTTTAATAAACATCTCTAGACATTTTAGAAATTGGTGTATTAAAAACAAAAAAGCTGCATTTTGACGATAACATTGTTAATAACTTATAATATATTTGTAATTACTTAGTTTACATACATTTAAAAGATTCAACACGTTTTCAGTTGTAGTGTGAATTGTTTAATGCAGGAATAGTTTCTCATATAAAGTTAAGATCTGTGTATCTGTTTGAGTAAACAACGTTCATTGTTGATACGAAAATAATTAACGTATAAGTGTTATGACAATATCGCTCCCTTTGAAGCCCGCATCCAGTAGATATAGACACTTCGCTAAAACGATTAACGATGTTTTGAATGTGTAATTTTGCTTTCTAAAATTCCGGTGTACGCGTGCGTTCGTAATTACTCTCCTTCTAAACGGCTTGACCGATTTTAATGAAAAATGGAGATATAAGCCTCGCGGAACATAGACTACTTTTTCGTTAATTCCACGCGGACGAATTCCACGCGTTGTACGAAAGTAGCAACAGCTTGTTATCGTATAAAATAATATTGTGAATTTTAATAAGGACGCATTTAAAAGTTACTTTAAAATTGATAAAAATAGCGATAAAATGTTTTTAATAGTATGAAACAATATAATGCTCGCAAAATGATTTTTTCACTGTAAAAGGTTTCGTTTTGAGGGCTTAAATAGACAGTCGAAAAAAATCCTTTTGGTAGTCATTTTAATAAAATATCAAAATCGTTTTGGCAAAATCTTCATATTTGTGATTTGGTCACTTATTTCGCATTTTTTTGCTTAATGTCTTGTGAAATAACAGAAACGCTATAAATTATTTTCGAATAATGTAGAGGTATAATAGTTTTTTAGAAGAAAGATTTTTGAATTTTTCTTTTGATCTTTCCGTCAAACCTTTACTGAAGACAATTAAGATGTCAAAATTACAACAAGATTCTAGGACAAGATTTATTAATGTCTTACTTCCACAACGTAAAATATAATAATTTAGTAACAGGCTCTTCGAATTTGTTATTTAAATTATAATGATAAGCACAAAACCCAGTTTCGCTGTAACATTGCTTATTCATCAGTCTAAAATTTTAAATAAAACTAGTCAAATCAAGGTGGTTACAAATTAATAGCCAAACCCAAAGGTATCGTTAATATTTCCCAACTAATTACAACTCGCCGCCATCGGCAGCATTTATGAAGATTTTCAAACGTATTTTGTCGATTGCGGATATTGATTAGATATTTGTGTAACGGAAAGCTTTTCGTTCTTCTAGAATATCGACGTGGATGGATAAGAGATATGAATATTTAATTAAAAGACGTGCTTTAGCTAGCTCATGTATTTCTCGACTGGACCTTTCTTAAAACTGCTGCCATTAAAAAAAAACTAACTGTCAAAATCGCGAATAAATTATTATCATTCAGTTGCAACACTCATAAACCACGGTGTTGCCATCTATTAATAATAATGATTGTAACATTTAATTAGTAATACTTATTAACAATAGCTAACAGTAACGAAATTCGAATACATTAAGTCTGATGTAAATTATTGTATATAATAGCAAGCACTCGTATATCACAGTAGTACTTCGCTGGTCGATACGGTCACCGAAGTTTAGCAATATATGTATACTTAATAGACGAGAAACAATGAAGTTTCCTTTCTGAATAACTCCGTGCTTTGTTGTGCTCAGTGCTGGTGCTAGTGGGACTACGTAAGAGTCTTCTGCAATTTAAGTAATTTAAATAAATAAATTGTAAAGGTGGTAAAGCCATGCTGCATTGCAGCACGAATAGGGCCGGCTCGCCCGGTGAAATACCACCCTCTTACAGAATATCAGCGTGAAATAATAGCATCTATTGCTGTTGTGTTTCGTTCGGTGAGTGAGAGTGCCGGTGGCCCATCACCCCTCCCCCTCCTTTCCCTGTTTCCCTAAAGGCCGGCAACGCGCCCGTGATTTTCCTGTTGTTGCAGGTGTCCATGGGCGACAGTTGGTTACTCTCCATCAGGTGACCCGCTTGCTCGTTTGCCCCATCTTTTATAAAAAAAAAATAAACAAAAAAAAAAACACTTTGAGGAAGTTTATTATTTAAGATAATGTGTAGTTGTAAGTTTGTAAATATTAACATATGTATGTACTTTTTGTTAATAAAGATGTTATTATAAATGTAAAAAAAAAAAAACAAAAAAATAAAGAAGGAAAGGAACTAGCAGTCTGACGGATTAAGCAATACGGACTAATTTTTTTAGAAGAAATTGACTGATTGATTGACATATTACAAAATGCATAGACCAAATTGCTAGAGTAGAAATTTGAAAAGCGAGTTTTTTTTGTACAATGTAGACAAGCAATAAGAAGATATTTATGAAAACTCTTATAAGGGTTGAAAAGGCGTATGAAAAAAGTATGAAAAAAGTTTTAATAACAAAAAACGTTCTGTAAAGAATCTATTAAATAAAGCTAGTTTAATGAATTTTAATACCTAGAGATTCGCTGTTGAATAACTAGGGTAATAGTTACTTAAAAAAAAATGTATTCTGATCTCAGTAGGATTTTTATACTATTTTTCATACAGACAAAATTGCAGTCAAAAGCTAGTAGTCATATTACTTGTCGTTACAATTATTTTAGGCGAAGAAGTATTCACTACTATTGCAGCAATAACAGAAACACACAGATGTAATGACAAAACACAAGCTATGTATGTTGTAACAAACAGCGAACGACATAATGTATAACGAATTCTGAAGAATGATCCAGATCTTGAAGCGCATCGCCTTATAGAGTCTGGCCATAAATACTGTTACATTAAAAAAAAAACAACAATATTACATTTGAATTTGGAACCTGTCATTCTCATGTGAATATTCATAGTGTTTTCTCATTTTAGCGTAAATCTTTGTAAAATATTCTCGTGATATTTAAATGGATAAAGAGAATCGAATCGCTGTGATAGCATTACACAAAATAGGTATGGAGCCGAATGCATTTTTTGAAACTCCATCCGCTTGGTACTAATGGAATGTTTGTATAACGGGCTATTGATAGGTATAATAAAACATCCTCTGTTTGTGACAGTAAAAGATCTGACCGTTTATGTAGTATTCGTACTAATAAGATGGTCAAAGCAGTGAATGGGAGAATCCGAAAAAATCCTGTCCGAAAGCAAAAGATTTTAGCTAGTGAAATAAATACAGAATCCAGAACCATGTCGCGTATTCCAAATATGACTTAAGATTTGCGGCTTATAAGAGACGCACTGGTCATTGCTTAACCGATAATTTAAAAATGAAAAGAGTGGTAAAATCAAATAAGCTTTTTAGGCGGTACGCAAAAGGAGACCACAGAAAAAATGTAATTACTGACGAGAAAATTTTTACTATCAAGCAGCATTTTAATAAGCAGAAAGACCGAGTTTATGCTCAAAGCTCTAGAAAAGCTTCTTAACTAGTTAGTAGAGTACAACGTGGGCATTATCCGGCGTAGCGATGGTTTGGTGCGGTGTTAGCTATCAAGCAGCGACCCGGCCACATTTTTGTGAAAAAGCTATCAAAACATCAGCGTAGGTGTATCAAGATACGTTTCTCGAGAAGATCGTTAAGCCTCTTAACAACACCATGTTCCATAACCAAGAATGGTCCTTTCAGTAACACTCAGCACCAGGTTATTAAGCTTGATTCACACAAGCGTGGCTAGAAAGGAACGTTCCTGACTTAATCAGAACTAAAGACTAGCCGTCGTCTATTACCGTTCTTAATCCATTTGATTATGGATTTATGGTCTCTTTTAGAGTGTATCGCATGCTCTAAACATCATGATAATTTGCAGTCCCTAAAACATTCCATAAGATTGGCAGTGGCAAATGTTGCCATGGGGAAAGTGTGTGTTTCAATCGGTAACTGACCACAAAGTTTAAAGGGTTGTATCAAGGTCAATGGAGATCATTTTGAATGAGCTTCATATTTTTAAAATGCTGTTTAATAACAGCATTTTAAAAATATGAAGCTCATTCTACGCGCGCTAATGCGCGTGTTAGTTTATACATTATATTAATGTATAAACTATATCATACTTATATTATACTTAACTACATTATATTAATGTATAAACTAACACGCACTGCAATAATAAACGTTTTACGTAATGGAAAAAAATAAAACGATGTTTTCCTTGAAACAATATTTATGGCAAGACTACAACATGATTTATGTCCTGTAAAGGAAACCTATGAACCATATATTAATTTTTTCATTTGGTATTACTAATTTTCATGTAAAGAAAAATACTCAAATTCGATTTCAAAAATTGAAGTGTTATATGCGTGATGCGATTTTAACTCGGACTACGAGTTTTTGGTTGAAGTAGGAGAGATAAAGTACATTTTTTTTATATTTTCTATTTTTTGCACTCTGACGGCGCAGTTAAACGACGCGAACATTTTAATGCGGCTCTCCACGCGGTCGTTTGCGTAGCGGCCGCGCGGTCCTTCGCGCGACGGCCGCTCAGTAGTTCGCGGTCGCCGCGCGTTCTAAAACTATCTCACTCTCGCATTTCATTTCTCTCTGACCACTCCAGACGGAGTGAAGTTATTTGCGCATGACATGAGCTTAGACATGTAAATATATAGTGTAATTTGTTCTATTTTGCGGCGCGGTGCAAAAATATTCGTGTTGAATAAAGGCACTGAGTTTAAAAATACAAAAGTGATAGAATATTATGCGTTTGAGGTCTGTACAAGTGAGAAGAATTGGAAAGTTATAATGAATATGTGCTATTGACGTTTTCGCGATCTTCCAAGAAGTCCTTTCTAACTTGAGTAAAGTCTGCTTTCGGTTTACTGACGAGTGTAAGAGAGAGGGTAATAAGAAGACAAACATTGTATTATCGCGGAAAGAGAATGTTTAGTAGGTTGGTCGTCACTTTAAATTAGCCGTAATATACAATTACGAGATTACACGATTGATGACGAATAAAATTGCAGACGATAAGATGGCAGCTCAAATTTTGAAATTCAATTTTGTATTCATTTCAAGTTCCTACGGGTGTTTCCTCATGTATGCAAAAATAAATAAATAAGGCTACTTTCATAATTATTTCTAAGTCATGTACGACATAACTAAAAATAATTAAGAAATTAAAGAATTAATATAAATAAAGAATGAATATTAAATTTGGTTAATTTCCGATCATTTATTTAAATATCACAAAAATAGAAATAAGGGTAAAAAAACAAAAACAACTTCATCAACCGAATTAGAAACTACTCTCGATAGTAATGCAGAGTCGAAGCTCATCGAAGCGAAACTCTTGATTTAAATAAATTCATAATGAGAAAATAATTGCATGCATTCCACCTAACGCGCAAAACATTCAAAACGCAAAAAGTTTAATTCTTTTTCATTTGCCGCAGCAGAATGTCCTATACGTTTTTACGTAATTAATGAATTTACATCACAGACATCCTGCTTCCTAGATCTAACTGAAGCTATAGAAACACATGTTAATTTTGCACGGCAATATACGCCAAATCTTCAATAAGCAAAATGTTAGATAGATTGATAAATTCTTTGTGCGCACATTCTAAAAAAATCGTTTACAATTAAATTTAAAACTAATGTGTGCTGGGTGGTCTTATCGCTCAAAGCGATCTCTTCCACACAACCTTTGTGGAAGACACTTTGTATGAAACTGCAGTGTAGAAGAATACATATATTTATATAAATGCTCATAAAATAATAAAAATAGATATATAGATTAATGATGAAACGATAATTGTATTATGTTTAGTTGCAACTTAGGAATTTTGCAAGAAGATGTTTGAGCAGGTTTTTCCTAAATATGGCGAGTGACTTGGAGCCATGGACATGAGGACATGAGAAGAAAGGTCATTCCACAAGTTCAATGTTGCTTGCTTATGGGCAAGTATACGAACGACCGACATTTGCAATCAATATTGCACCGTTGTTATCAATAACAGCTTAGTCGCGTACGCATACACTCGCCTAAGCGAGTGCAAATTTTGGTCCTTCGCAAATTTATCCATATGTCTCTACAATGTTGCACGAGATCCTTCGTTATTCTTTAATTACGGTGATACCATCTCTGCACCATTAAACCGCATACATTTTCTATGGGTTTAAGATCAGGCGATTTAGCTGGCCATGGAATCCTCGTGATGTCAGGGTGTTGGAGGCACGCAAAAACCCGCTGGCCATTTCTTGCTGTAGATACACAAATCGCAAAGTGGGCAGCATATTCGCCTCCAACATGTTGACATAATTGATAGCATTTGTTCTAGGAGTATGCTCAACGCGTTCTCACACTCCATCAAAAGTCATTCAGCTTCACAAGTTACACGAGATACGGCCCGACTCTCTATTACGTATAACGTTTTTTTTAACAGCGTGTATGGTTATATCGCCATAATTAATTTTTTATTGACTATTCTTTGGCACATGTCGCTCTTCGATTCTCGTCATACGGTCGTGTTAGTTCGGAATACAAAGATTACCGGTATCGCGTACGTTTATCTTTCAATTTTGAATTCAATTTAGAAATGATAAAGACACCAATAGAAACTTCAATTTGCTGACTTTGTCGAGTCGATAAAACAGTCTATTACGCGGCAAATTCAAAAGTTTTTTAACCTGCTAAACATTTATTTTTCGCGATAATACCTCAGAGATACACTACTTTTTACATGAAAATACCAGAAGAATTTCTATTAAATATGAAACAAGTAGCGTAGTAGTTTATAGATACCTACAGTTTAGGATGGCATTAGTATTTTGATCTTAATAATCCTGACTTTTACAAAATTGTTACTCACCTATTGAAATCCATTCCAGTTTCATTTACATAATACCACATAGTACGATTACAAACGATACGTTACGATTAAGAACGGTTCTCTAGCAAACAAAACTTCGGTCCTGAAAAGAACGTCGGCCGAAGTTTTACTGAGAACCTTACACCTACACTAGTAAGGTTCACTACTAGAGGTTTCAATGCGAACTTTATATCATTCCATTTAAGTTCAGAATGAAATGTCGCATCGTCGGCGTTTTTTTGCGCCCGAACCCTAACAGACTTCCAGGTTTTTACGCATTTTGAATGGTTCTCTTTAATACTATACTTAAACACTAAGCCTTTCCAATATTTTAACTTTGTTTTAACTTTTCATGATATAATACAAGTTTCTCGTCTACTGCTCTGAAACCTACAAATTCACATTGAGGATTAACTCAGGTTTAAGATCGAAAGGCCTCGTTTTACGAGTATGTAAGTAATAATGTTGTTTTGTGGCAGAATTATTACGTAGAGCGAAAATTAATTTGACTGAAACATGTCCCAACAATAAAGTTACGCGAAGTTTATCAAAGTATTTTATGATTCTGTGCTGGATTTTTTATGTAATATCTCACTAGGTATAACAAAGTACCCACTGATTTACAAATATAAGAATATTAGGTACTGGAAATTGTAGTTTTATTGTTTCACTTAGTTTAGAAGACTAACTGTTTAACTTAATGTTTGAAGCTTACTTTAACTAAATATGCAAACAATATGCGTATGGTGTTACAATGTTTTTGGAACAAACTTGTGTGTTATGTTGTGTGTGTGTCTAAGGCGAAGTCTTAGTCCTGCTGCCCACAAAGGCGTTGTTTTATAGATGCGTATTTGTCATTATACATTTGATATACGCGTACGCCTGCTTTCTGCTTACATAATGAATATGGAGCCCAGCATACGAAACGCCGGAGAACAGGCATTACAAAGCGTGCTTGCGGTAACGTGATGCTGCTCGATTGCCAGTTTCGTATTTTTTTAAGGAAGCAGCAAACAGGCGTACACTTACTTTACATACTCAGAAAAGTCGTGCTTCGATAAATTTCACAACTTCCTATATTTAAATTTATCATACTTTTTTAACTAATATAAATGTATCGATGTATTAGGAAGGAGTGGAGGACATTAATTGGAAAGTATAACAAAATATTCTTTTTTTGACTGGGTTAGACTACATATAGAATTAGACATAGTTTTTTTTCTTCCATTCTTTGGTTTTCACACTTCATTCACAAAGTAATCTACATAATAATTTCTATGGTTTGAACACCAAAGGCTTGAGCATAGTGTAGGAAGACACCTGCTAGTTGGAGCGAGACAACCAACATAAAGTAGTTGGAAGGAGCGGGATGCACATCTGTCGTGACCCAATGAATTGAAAGTAATACCGTAATACAATAAAATATTATTTAAATATAATTAGTTTTAAAATATGCGAGGTGTCACCCTTGTGGACAAAATAAGCAATGAAGAGATATGTAGTGTAACAGAGTTGCACGACAGTGTTATTGTTAAAATGAAGAAAGGAATACTTAGATGGTTTTGGCACGTAGAAAGAATGAGTGATGAAAGACTGACGTAGACAATCTATAGAGCGAAGGCGAGTGGTAAAAGAAGCCAAGGAAGACCAAGGCTGACTTATGACGATCAAATTGCCAGAGCGTTTACTGATGGAAATGTCAAAAACACTTCCATATCTAAGCGAAAATGTGTGAGGAGAATGGTGAGATTTGAGGAAGCGAAAGAAGTATGTAAGGACCGCGACGCTTGGCGTTCCCTCCTCTCTGACTACCCCGTTAGGGATACGGCGTGAAGATATGTATATGTATGTATTTTGTTTAGTGAGTTCATTGGGATCATTTAGCCTTTACCTTTCACCTTTAGTAATATGTAGGATTGTCTGTGTACAATGTAACTTATGTGTGACCGAAACGCTGTTCGCCTGTGTGTTTGGAATTAAAATACCTTATATAATGTATCTCTTAAGTTAAAAAGTGATAATATACCTATGTATAAACATTTTGTATATTTCAGAATAAGACTCAGAAAATTTGCGATGTTTAATATTAAACATTATTAACTCCAGTAACTGGCGCACTCTTTGATGTGAACGAATGTTCCTTCGACTTAAGTATGGGGTGAGCATCTGACGGTTGTGTTATTAAAACAGGCAGGCGACAATAGCCTGTGATTGCGACGTGAAGTGAGCGCCGCGGCCAATATCTGCGATGGTACCACGGGTTCACATTATAATACCAATTCTCGTGAGTAGTAAATTCATTTCCGTTGCGTGAAACTGACAGAGTGAATATGCATCTATCTTCGAGTGTGAGAATTGAACTTTTATGTGAAAAGCAAAAGTGCAGTCGAAAGAAATGGAATTCGTTTTTCCATAAGATTTTTTTATTAATAGAAGTTGCTTGTATTAAGAAGCATTTTTTGTGAATATTTATGTTTTATTAGCATTTGAATATAAACTAGGTACGTCATTTTGCTGTTGTGATTAGCAAAGAGATTAAACATATATATAAATAGTTATTTAGATAAGTATGTTTCGTAATTAGCTCGCAAAGCTTTTATGCTAAAGAGAATAGACAAGTAGATGAGCCAATTATTTAGGTTATTATAAAATAATTAGGTAAGAATTAGGAATTAAATATGTATTTTCCTCTAAAGTAATGTAGAGTAAAATATATATTAGGAATTAAATATATATTTTGCTTCAGTTATAATTATAAAACGTATTTTACGTAAAAGCTATTAAACTGTATTAATTACATACAAGTCAATTATTTGCTACCTACCTAATACGTATTTAAATTAGTAGTACGTTACAACTATGTTACTTTATGGTTTATGTGTTCACTCTGAGGTGAACTCTGGAAAACATTGAAAATAGGCTCAAAGAAAATAATGCGATAAAACTGATAGTGTGGGTAAGCTAGAGATCGTGGTAGTGACCACAGCCGTAGACTGGCCAGACTTAGGAGTTTGGCTAGAGTTCAAGTTGTTCATATAGTTTATACTGATAAAATAGTTGATGTTATAAGCTTTTTAAATGTGAGTTACATACTTTTAACTTTATAAATATCGTCACATCTTTATGGAGATAAGTACTTGGAGATAAGTACTCGAAATGCCGATACATTCTACGCGATTTGTCGATAAATCGTTCACAGTACAAACTGTTAGATTATGGAATGCACTACCTGTAACCATTAGATAATCGCAATCATTGCAAGTGTTTAAGAAACGTCTGAAGGAACACTATCTATCTCTTTAATGTTCTTTATTAGTATATAGTAATATGTATATATTCTACTTGCATGTATGTGTACCATATCTATTTTATATTTATATAAGTATGTGTACTTATGGCATGTATTTATTCGTCTCGTATTTATATATTGTTTTGTATGTATTATTGCATTATATATTTTGGTATACATTATTTTTACATATTAAGTATTTTTATGACGATATTTGTCAATATAGTATTTATATCACTTACTACCTGGTTTTTATTTTTTTGCGCGTTTTCCATCCTAAGGTTGTCTGGAAGAAATCGCCGAAAGCGATAAGACCGCCAATTGTTTAACCAAAAATGTAATTTTTGTTATTTTCTTGTATGTTTTTATGTGTATTAGGAATAAGGTGTACAATAAAGAATAAATAATAATAATACTTTATGTAAGAATTTGATGGTATCAGTGTATGAATTCAATTAGTTAAGATAGTCCGAGTAGGGTTTTTGTTGTAGAGAGATCAAAGTTTAACCAACTTTATCTTTAAAGTAACGAATTTCACCTTGAATTTATTTCGGATAAAAATCATATTTTATGTGGTGTGTTCTCTTTATTTTATTTGCATTAACTGCAACAAACACACATTTATGGCACAGTATTTTTGAATGGTACGAGTTTCATTCCCTTCCTATTATAATAAGTAATAAAAAGATATAACGATTTTCGATGTTCATGTTTCATGTAGTTACCTATTTATGGAAAATGTAGTTACCTATTTATGGCATCTGAATTGAATCGACATTTAGACAAATTACATATTTATAAGTTTTAAGTGCTCATGGAGTATGATTTGTTACATAGTATAAAAATTGAATTATAATACATAATCTACTGAAAGTTTTTCAGAAAATCTGGGCAGGAAAGAGTAAGCTTCAAATTTCGAACTATCAACACCCGTCATTTATATGCATGTATACGTTAATAGCATATATTACTATTATATTAGTGCGTAATCTATATATATATATAGGAGATTCCGATTTTGAACTCACTCATCACGATTTCTCTGGAATCATAAGACCTGGAGACTTGAAATTTAGAAGGGATATTCCTTTCGGCGAGTAAAGGTCAGCTAAGAACGGATTTTACGATATTCCACCCGCAAAGGGGGTTGCGGGGGCGTTATATGAAATAACTTATTTATCCAACACTAACAATATGGGTATCAAATGAAATGGAATACGCAAGAGGTTTTTGTAAATGTGACGTCATCATAAATCCAATATGGCGGATGTTCCATAGCGGCGAGTAAAGGTCAGGTAAGAATGGATTTTACGATATTCCACCCGTAAAGGGGGTTGCGGGGCGTTATATGAAATAACTTATTTATCCAACACTAACAATATGGGTATCAAATGAAATGGAATACGCAAGGGAAGGTTTTTGTAAATGTGACGTCATCATAAATCCAATATGGCGGATGTTCCATAGCAGGAAATAACTTTTTCGTTCAACACCAACAATATGGGTATCAAATGAAATTGAATACGCGAGGGAAGGTTTCTAGACATGTGACGTCATCTTAAATCCAATATGGCCTATATTCCATAATAGGAAATAACTTTTTCGTTCAACACCAACAATATGGGTATCAAATGAAATGGAATACGCAAGGGAAGGTTTTTGTAAATGTGACGTCATCATAAATCCAATATGGCGGATGTTCCATAGCAAGTAATAACTTTTTCGTTCAACACCAACAATATGGGTATCAAATGAAATTGAATACGCGCGGGAAGGTTTGTAGACATGTGACGTCATCTTAAATCCAATATGGCGGATATTCCATAATAGGAAATAACTTTTTCATTCGACACTAACAATATGGGTATCAAATGAAATGGAATACGCTGAGAAGGGTTTCTGTATACGTGACGTCATCATAAATCCAATATGGCGGATGTTCCATAATAGGAAATAACTTTTCGTTCGACACCAACAATATGGGTATCAAATGAAATGGAATACGCAAGAGAAGGTTTTTGTAAATGTGACGTCATCATCAATCCAATATGGCGGATGTTCCATAGCAGGAAATAACTTTTTAGTTCAACACCAACCTTGTGAGTATCAAATGAAATGGAATACGCAGGGGAACGTTTCTGGACATGTGACGTCATCATAAATCTAATATGGCGGATGTTCCATAATAGGAAATAATTTTTTCGTTCGACACCAACAATATGGGTATCAAATGCAATGGAATGTGCATGGGAAGGTTTTTGTATATGTGACGTCATTATAAATCTAATATGGCGGATGTTCCATTACAGAGAATAACTTTTTTGTTTAACACCAACAATATGAGTACCTCGGGTAACCTCAGTAATCTAAAGAGGTCAAGGAAAATTTTTCCACGCGGACAAAGTCGCGGGTACAGCTAGTTATAATATATATATTGATAACACATAAACATCTCAAACTAGCACTCGAGAAGCATTGTTACCATATTAAAAACTACTAAAATTACTGCCATATTATTCTGGTATCCTACTCACACTTGGTTGTAACTTACGTCTATTAGCACAGCAACCTATTCAGGGCCTACGTAATCTAATCGCAACAAAATGGAGAAAATTGTTCTTTAAAACCACTGCGTTGTTGACGTTGCGTTAGTGAGTTTTTTTATTATATATTTCCGTATTATCAATTGGGAGGTGCGCATGAAGTTGAGTATGAAAATAAAGGGTCACGTTGAGTTTAACGTTTGTCAATAATAAACTTTTCAGTATCTGATAGGCTTTCCATTTAAAAAATTAGCAGTAAATGGATTCAACATTGAAAAAATATTGTCGTTCGGAATCAGGAAAACTATTTTATTTATTAGTAAAAACATTATCATAAATACCGCCGCATCTACAAATTAATATATTTTCAATTTAGGCCATTTATTCTAAAACATGCGTATACAAATGCTATGTACTTTTAAATATTCACTTATTATTAGTTATAATACTGGGCCAACAAGAAAATATTCAAATCGCAGCCATCGCTGCCGATTAAGAGGATAGTTATGGAGTCAAAATTACTATCGTGTTTCACCTGCGGCTACCAAAATTGGACTTTCGATCTCAAAACCAGAAACGAAATCCAGACTACTCGGAAAATCGAGAGAAGTTACCTAGGTATGAAATTAAAGTCGAGGTCGGGAGTGTGTACATTTGCAAAAATCACATACAACTGACGCCCTAATTTTCTCATTTGATTACACCGTCATCTACAGGGTCCAATTATGAGTCTAAAGCATCCACGGAGCCACTCAACCCCATAGACGTTTTCCTGCCCGAAAAAAAAAAGTTTAAATAACCGGGTTTCAGTGCCAGCTACTGGATTCAATTGTGAATCTGAACCATTCAAGGACCCACTCAATCCAAGACATTCTTCTGCCCGAAATACAATAAAATCCTAGAATCCGACTGCAGCGCCACTTACTGGGTCCGATTATGAATCTAAACTATCCAGGGACCCGCTCAAACACATACAAACCCGACAGGGGTTGTCCTGCTCGAAATAAAAAAAAATCCTAAAAACAGACTGCAGTGCCACCTAACGGGTCCATTTGTGAATCCAAACCTTCCAGGAACCCACTCAACCTGACAGACGTCCTGCCCAAAATTAAAAAAAATCCTATAACCCAATTGCAGCGCCACATACCGGGTCCAATTATGAACCTAAACCATCTAAGGACCCACTCAAACATACACAAACTCGACAAACAATGTCCAGTCCGAAATTAAAAAAATTCCTAGAACCAAATTGCAGTGCCACATACCGGATCCAATTATGAATCTAAACCATCCACAGACCCTCTCAGTCCGATAGACGTTCTCCTACTCAATAAAAAAATTCTTAGAACCCGATTGCAGCGCTACCTACCGGGTCCAATTGTGAATCTAAACCATCCACGGACTCACTCAACATACAGACGTTCTCCTGCCATCTATGCCATCATGAATCTAAACCATCCAGGGACCCATTCAAACACACGAAAAATTTCATCAAAATCGCTCCAGCCGTTAAGGAAGAGAAGCAATTATTTGTATAACTAGCGACCCGCCCCGGCTTCGCACGGGTAGAAATTTTTTGAAAATAAATTACAGCCAATGTTACTCGCTGATAATGTAGCTTTCTATAGGTGAAAGAATTTTTGAAATTGGTTAAGTAGTTTTTGAGTTTATCCATTACACAAACAAAGTTTACCTCTTTATAATATTGTTATAGATATAGAAGATAGGTAAACATAGGTAGGTAGGTAACATAGACATTGCTTACATCTGTGATAAAAGAGCACTAAAGGTTAGAGAAACAGTAGATTTACATACATACGTTGATAATCACAACCATAGTGCCACGATGTCAATTAAAGGGACTAGGTACCTATTAACGGGTAACGTTACAACGTGAGCATGCACTGTAATTTACAACTGCTATGCAAGCCAAATCGACAAGGTAATGTGATCATAACTCATGTTTTAGTAATTAAGAACATTTGAAGAGTATCTTGATAGCACAATAAACTTGTATAGAAATTGTCCAATTTGATCGAGAGAGAAAAAAAGAGCTTTGAACAATATTCGCTACTGTGTATCTTAACTCTCATTATTGCCAATAATATCTTACTTAATTCAAAAATAAATTAGAAACATTAATTTACCTTCCTTATAACCGAAAGGTAAAACGGTCTACAGGGGAAAATTGTTTGTGTTGATTAAAACCAAAGTTTCGGCGAAATTCAAACGAATTCACTCTGCTCGTCTTCTATATTTTAATAAAGCCTAGAGCTCACTGTGTCGTATGAAGTAGGGGATCACATTCGGTATTTCCGAAAAATAGGATGTTACAGTATTATACCAGCAAATATTAAACTTTTAAAACAAGAATAGAAAAACAATGGCTTGTTTAAAAAATCTGTTTATCGCAAAATATTTAAATACAAGTAGCATGTCACTAACTGGTTCCAATTTGTCAGCTGTAAGCTCAAGCGTATGTCATAATTATTATGTACTTTGACATAACATTATTGCCGAAATTGATAATATGACTCTTAACCCTGAATGAGACATGGTGTAACGCTAATTATATATAAAACAAATTGAATTAAAATGGTCGATACCTGATGTTTTTTTAAATAAAACACAAAATTATATTTTTACATATATCATATATTTACATTGATGTATATAGTGTGTTTTTACCCTTAAGCAGTTAATCTTCGAAAAATGTTTTTAAGATTGTCGCGAATTGTATTTTCGAATCTGGAAGCCACTGTGTAACAATAATAAAATTATATGGGAATTATATTTTGATTTACGTATTTCCTTGTTTCGAAACGGGATTAACCGAGCTGAAAGAAGATTTAAGATTAAGGTGTTTTAATATTACAATAAAAGGTAATACGTAGGTAACGTTTGTGCGGTACGTTGAACTCTTACGAAAAAGAAACGTAAAAAAGGAAACGAAATGATTTAAAATAGAATTGTAATATAACAATACAGTACGGTAACCTTTCCATCAAGCAAAATTTGGCACTATAAAGAGGTGGAATAGTTTTATACTATAATATCCTCTCCGATCCGAAGGTTTCCATACAAATCCATGAGAATGTTAGTGTCTAGTAAATTTTCATTTCGTTCACCGCACGGGACTTTATCGAGGGTAATAGTAAAGTATTTATTGCGATAGATGTTTCACAAATTTATTTGTGGTCTTGCTAACCCTTTGGAGGTCTGTTTGGATTTATCCAACTACAAATGGATATCTCTAACAATAAGTATTACTGTCGTATTCCTTTAAATGATTTAAACTTATTTAAGCTTGGACCTTGGTTTAGATTACGGTTTATTTTATTAAAAAAGTTATATTTATATTATTACAAAGTTAATATATTATTAAAAGACTACAAGGCAATATTTTTTCAAGTTATCAAGTGTTTTAAAAATACATATAATTTTCACGTAGTTATTTCGCTGACTTGGTATACGTTGTATTCTAATTCATACAAGTCCACATACTATATTCTCAATGATGGGGCATAGATAGAGAGGACTTTACGCCAAGTTTTTTCGTTTCATCGAATCTTAGTCTCCTTCCACGTACGTGTTTCTTATACTCCCATCACGACAGCCAATACTGGGAATATGCGAGTCTTGGCGTTCCCCGGCTTCGATTTCGTTTCTGTCCTTCAATCGTTCTTTTTACACGTTCTGTAGTCAAACTGACTAAAACTGAAATCTTTACAATTCAGTCATATCCCTCTGTCCGTCTCTCGGGATTTATTTATTCCGTCATCTTTCCATCTATAGAGTTGGCACAGAGAGCATAAGCAATTGGTAACTTAGAACTATAAATGAAAACCGAAATAAAAATGTGTACTTGGGACCTTCTTTCATTTTTAGGTTCTCTTTAATTTAACGTTAATTTACTTCGCATGAAATTTATACAAAACCCTAAGTTGATACGAGTCCGACACGTTTTACCAGTGTTTTTACTATAATGCTTTAATCTCTTACAGCGTATTCTATCCACAAAATTGACACCGCATAATTATTCTCAGCAATCGCATATACTCCAGACAATTACCTACAATACACCGCAAACTAGGTTTGTACTATTTCATTTCCACCGCATTTACTTTGTTTTCTACTTTTGTAATTACGAAATCAGGCTACGTATATTTAGATCTTCGTTTTGATTTCTATATGGATTTTTTGATATATGTTAGTTTTGTTTTGCAGTTCTGTGTTTTAAACGAAAACGTTCTGTACTTAAAATCATGTGAATTAAATAATATAAATACAATTTTGGCGTTATCTAGGTTGAAAATACATAAAATGCAGTATACGTTTATGTCAGTGATTCGGTTCGCGTGTTGCTGATATTATAACCCATCTTTCATATCTGACACTATACACATCAAAGTTTATATTTATGTGAATTTAATGTAAAGTATTCCGTCAATGTCAATGTTCGTATAAAGTTGAGAGCTGATTTCCAATGTTCAAATTGTATATTTCATGTGAATTAATTTTTTTTCTTATCATACATACATATTACACTAAAGCAGTAGACACATTAAATAAATTTATCAAAAAATTAGTGTACTTAGACAATAAAAAAAATAGTAACTGAACACAAAAAAGCATTTTTTTTAATTTTTGCCTGTCGACAAATCTCCTACGCTAATCTCCAAAATTACAGAATGGATTTTCTTGCGATTTTCACAGGTACATTAAGTTCAGTTTGAAGTAACATTTAGCCTTCGTTTCATTGAAATCGGATGACAGTGAAAAAAATGATCGTCAGTTAAAGATAATTTTAAATTCGTCGCTCGCGCTGCTGGTGTCGACTGTTTTTGTTGTTGGTGCTGTAACTGTTTTTCCCACGGCTAACAATGACATTACTGACAATCTATTTATATTAGTCCTAGTAGAAAAAACCGTTAATGTCGTGTATAAAGATATTCTTTAATTTATGTGTCGCATTAAAATCGATCGCAACTGAATGCAGTTTCTCTTACTCAGTAATGAATTCGGACTGTAAATACAAAAAAAGCTGACTAAATTTTTCGTTTTGTTTAACAAGGGTGCATAATAAAATCGACTGTCACGCGGACGAAGTCGCGGACACCAGTTAGTTAAAGCACATTTGTTTTGGAGTTATAGTAGAATTAGGAAATAATAATTTACATTCTTGGATATACTTCTGATTCCATTTTCGACACATTCATACAAAAAGGTTATTGCATAGATATCTAAGAAAAGAAATCCCAAAACCGCAATTTCGAAGGTCGTACATTATGTCGATTTACCTTATTCAGGCAATAATCTACGTATAAAAATAGTACAGTCGTGTCCACAGGTCGGAGCCTACGCGGTGTCGAGTCAGCGAATCCACGTCGAGTTATTGCGAGCTTACATTAAATTTGATGTTTATGTTAAAATATTTTTCTTGCTCGTTTTTTAAAACTATAATAGATAGGATAAATATTTTTACGATACAGGGAATCATTGTATTGTAATTTTTATAATACATCATTCTCACTTCTTACTCTTAGATGTGCCTCTTCAGACAATATTTCTGTGACTATTTTTGGATTGTTTTCGACAATCCCGTCTGTAATCAGGGTTAGCTTTAAATAAAATACATACTAAAATAACTTCACTTTGTTTTGCCATTCGCATTGACCAAAGCATCAAAGCATACATAACAAAATTACACCACTTGACTTCGAGCAATATGTATCGGATATACCAAATTGATTTTATTTTTATGATGTTGCACATAAGTAACGAAAAATAAATTATGGGAAGATAATTTGGGTATATTTTTATTTTATAATTTTGGCAGATCTGTAGGTGCGGTGAGAGTGTATATGCTTTCGAAGCCAGAGCACCGGATTTGATTTCCAGTTTGGTCAATTCAGGAAACGAACTTTTCTGTATTGGCTTGGAATCTGGGTGTTGCCGGGAACTCCTCAAGTACGTTGTACGGTATTCATAGTACAAGGGAAATGCTGTTTGATCAGATAATTGTTGTAATTGTCTAAACAATAATAATAATAATTATTATAATTCCATTCGTTAAACTATGTAATTTTTCCGATTTCCTTTCCGTTAATGTTTATTCATTCTTATGAAATAGTTTCCAAGAAACTATGGCCGTCGAATTTTTTTGAGGATTTATTCTACAGCATAAAAAAGGTAACGTTTTATTATAGCAATTCAATATTGTAACTATATGCATCTATTTCCTTTTAATCAAATAGAAAACTTAGTTTTAGATTCCGCGAAACTCAGGTATTGCATTTGACTTGCCCGTCGACTGTGAGCGAGGTTGTTCAAAACTTGGCGACTCTACAGTGACAAGTGTCTACTCAGTTCCAACAATTTGTTGAAATGGCGTATTGAATTTGACCGCGTATTTGCATCAATTTCGTATTTGCATTAAGCTGCCACAACTTATGAAATACTACTTATTTGCTTTTACCTGATTGTTCCTGAAATAAGGTGATGTCTTTTTGCTATTTAAAATTCACAGTACTATAACTTTTTGTCAGTCTCGCTATAAATATGTAACATGCCTTATTGCGTGAATTGGTTTTAAAATTACGTTTACATTATGTAATTAAATTGCATTATGCCATTAAGTTTTTACTAATTTCTGTAATGTTATGTACCTAGTATTATGTCTAAAAATTAAAACCGCTATACGTATTAAAAATTG
The DNA here is from genome assembly GCA_907165235.1 of Zeuzera pyrina. Lineage (NCBI taxonomy): Eukaryota > Metazoa > Arthropoda > Insecta > Lepidoptera > Cossidae > Zeuzera > Zeuzera pyrina. The sequence continues at coordinate 21,536,621 of OU015620.1, read as the reverse complement.
TCTTTGAAGCCAAATTGTAATAATAATAATAATCTCTAGTATAGTCCCAAAATAAAAATTACGACGACTTAGGGGGGTCAATTGAAGAACCGTGCGTGCGTGATGCTGGTAGAATTGTGTTAGGACTGTGTATGGAAAATGATCTTTTTATTGCTAATAGCATATTTAAGCTCAAAAGGACTTATGAGTACACGTGGGAAAGGAAGGATGAAAAGAGTATGATTGATTTATTTCTGGTGGACAGTCTGCTCACAAAGCAGGTTATGGACATGAGAGCACACAGATCCGATCTGGGAACGGACCACTTTCTAGTGGTAATTAGAATAAGAGGTCTGTTTGCAGGTTGGCGTTGTCGCGTAGCATCCAAACCTGCAGCGGTCTGTCGCAACAAGAGCTGGAAACTGCAATATGCGACCATCAGGAATGAATATGAAAGGGTAGTATTCAGTAACCTCGATGATAGATTAAAATGGATGAGCAAGGATGTCGAAGAATGTTGGCAGAACCTTAGGGATAGTATGATCGAGGCTGCGAAAGAAATGTGTTGAACGAATTAGATTGGGAACGGTAAAAAGCGTGATGTGCGGTGGCATGAAGAGGTGAAAGTGTCTTTGTATAAGAAGAAGAAAGCATGGCCAGACTTCTTTGCTACTAAAAACTAAAGCTGCGGAAAGCAGAAACGAAGGCACTAGTCAAAGAGAAGCGTGAAAGATATAGGGTGTTAGATGAAAACAAGATGTCGGACAACTTCGAGGAAAATTCGAATTATTTTGGAAAGGACCGAAGTGGTCCGAATCTCGCAGTTTGAATAAAGTGCGTTCCAAAGAAAACCAAAAACTAACTAAAAAAAAAATGTTCTGCAGCGCTGGAGCGATTAATATGGAGAATCGTATGAGAGTGGCGACTCCGTCTCTGATAATGAGAGCGATTCTAATGAATTGCCACACTCATGTCAGGGATTGGAGGATGTCATTAGTATGAAAGAGATTCAAAATGATAAAAGTCTGAAATGTGGAAAGGCTGCGAGAAATGATGAGGTGGTTGCTCAGATGATCAAGTATGGTGGTCCTATTGTCTGGGATACCTTCTGTGCACTGTGTAAGCTCTGTTGGCAGAAGGGAAAGGTGCCGGAGGACTGGCGCGCCGCAGTTGTAGTACCTCTCTATAAAGGAAAAGGTTCTCATTTAGACTATTCGTGCTATAGGGCCATCAGCTTTGTTAGCTTAGCAAGTAAAGTCTATAAGTATTGACTGAACGTATGAAAAGTGTTTCTGAAAGATATTTGTGGGAAGCACGAGCTGGTATTTGCAACGGTAACGGTAGGAGTTGTATGGATCAGATTTTCTCGTAGACACGCAATCGTAATATATGTATGATACATAAATTGGTATATGATACCAATTATTTATTGCAATTAGTCACCGATCGCGCAATGATTGGCTGTCGCTGTCCGCAAATTTTAAAGTAATAACTTCGTCGTGCCGGTTAGTTAGAATCGTAATGTGGATCGTGATGGTTATGATGGGGTTCAATTTTTTTAATTGAGATTTTTTTGTCCTTGATTTTATGCCGTATCATGAACGGCTTGATATATAGATATTAGATTTTTCGAAAGATAACCTAGCGTATAAACTCTAACATAACATAATATATATACCTACATAACGTACATACATAACATGACATATAAGACATAATATTATGTGTAATTATAACAAAAACAACAACATATATTCAAGCTGCATCCCCATCGGGGTAGTCAAAGAGGACGGAGCGCCAAGCTTCGCGGTTCTTACATACTTCCTTTGCCTCCTCAAATCTCCTAATTCTCCTCACACCATTTGGCCTAGGTATGCGGGTGCTTTTAGCATTTCCGTCAGCTTACACTCTGGTTATTTGATCTCCATAAGTTAGCCTTGGTCTTTCTTGGCTCTTGCTACCACATGTTATAAAGTTGTTAAAATCATAACTCTCATTTTGCTTCGCCGTAGTGGATAGAAGATAGATAAATATAGAGATTTCCTTAATTTAAAAGAATTCGTACGATCGGTACATAATATGATCAAACTAAGTTTTAATCGAACGTGAATAAGTAACAAAAATGTTTACAAAGATACAAAGATTTTCGAACATAACAAGAAGCTCCGAAATACACAGATTTGGGTTATGTTTGTACCGTTTTATGAGGGGTCGAGGTTCAATGCGGCGCGCTTTTGCTCTCTGATTATCAAGAGAAAAATGTGATTGTTCCGAATCCCACCCTCGACAAAGATTCCGAGGAATACGAGCGGGAAAACATGCGTGACGGTTTTTGACGGACCGCTTGTTCTGAATAGCTTCTTAGAATATTGCATTTTTAAACAATTTCTAATCTCTCAATGGGATTCCACAGCGTAAGCTATTGCCTTATTATTAAATATTTCACAAACAATCTTTGAATTAAATGCAAATTATTGATACTTTTTACAAATACTTTTAATATTGGAATTATTATAGTCTTCAAACGTCAAAAGTTTTTGAAACATAATACTACAATAATAACAAAATCGATGTCCACATAGATATGCGGGAACATGGCTAGTACGTTCATATAATTAAACTTTAACAAGTTTTAATTTTTACATTAAAGATATTAAAAAATCCATATTTTGAAGGACTAGTCCAACCAGTTTCATAATACCCAAACTTTTGGCTGTTCGTATGTTTGAATGAGATGAATTATAAAGTGTAAGAAACTTGGCACATTTTTAGTCGATGCTTATTCCTAAACTACATTCCAACATAAGCAACCTATACTTACATAAAGACGTAGTTACTACAATGAGCAATATTCTCATGCGAATAAAATGAACGTGATTAGCTACAAAAGTAAACAATAACGCTTTAAGTAAAGCAATACTCTACTCTATTAAGAGCAAGCTCCCAAAAAATGATTTTTGCCTAGGCTCCGCCCTTACACTCCGCCACCCGAACGCGACATTTATCGTAATAACTGGAACATTAATTCATATAATAAAATATCCTTTAGCCAGTATTCAGTAAACTGTATTGTCTTCCTGTTAGCAGTAATTTTATGTAATTTACTCAAGTAATTTAGAAAAAATACTTAAAAATCTCTCAAAAAGGCATCATATTGCAGAATAAAAAGTATCGAACGAAAATTCATAAATTGTGTAATGATTTTAGGCAGTCGCTAGATAAATGTATAAAGTAGTATATATTTAAATTTCACATTTATTAAACGTGTGCCTGTCTCAGCAAATTTATTTAAAAACGCTCAAAATTTTGGCAGCCGGGTCTTAATCTGTAACATCGCTACGCATTATTTATTACAATCGTGTTTAAATTAAAGCAAATAAATTCAGTTTGTTCATTTGTCATATGCGCATTAAATACCTACAGTTGTGTCCTGAGTAAATAAATCACACAAATCAGCAGCTGTTTGGTAATTAACTGTGAAATGACCAGTACAGCTTTATTAGTAAGTATAACTGTTTACTGAATTTTGAACTGAACTAATAACATCGTCATGAACTGAATAATTAAGGTGTTTTAATTTCAAATGGAAATTGGAATGGATGCCGTTTTTCGTTTAATACTATATTTTTTATTTAAGATTTAGGCTCATAGGCGCTACATAAGTGAATTATACATACATAAGTGAATACTTCACACATAAGTGAATTATATCGATTATTCCATTCATATCCTGTGTCCTCCTATGTTGGTCAGGACGAGAAAGAAAAATATCTTCCCACGCAAATAGTACTTTGGCCAAGGGATCCAATAGAGCTAGCAACCAGAAACCAAACTGTATGGTTTCACTTTCGCTATATGTTCCACTTACATTCGCGTACCAAATGAAAAATTTAATAAAAATTAAAACTAACACTAATGTCCCTTGAATTAACTATAGGCATTATATTTTCGAAGTTACTTTGAACAGGAAGTTATTTTGAACATCAATAAACGGTTGAAAGTAAAAACATAATACAATAAAAATAAAATCGCTGATTCGTGGTCTACATCAGCATACGTAGGATCCGTCGATTTAGCTTTACAGAAAAAAATGTAAAAACGTCCATAATTTGTGTATTGAAAACATGAAAGTCAAATCGTTATTCGATTTGCAGACCCCAAAAAGTTGAACATTCAAATGGTAATAAAATAACGCCCTCGTTATTTACGCAGGCATCGTTTCTCTCGTCGACCTCTCACGAGGGTCTACGTAAATTAGAACGTGTGAAAAGCTTCACCCTTGTAAAAATAGTATAAGATCTTTACATGGAGTCAGGTAACTGCAGTTCTTAAGTTATCGAGGGTTTGTATTTAAATGTATTTAAATCATTTGCAGATTTTATACTTCTCAGCATCTGAAAAGCTTTTCATAAGGTACTCACATTATACATTTTTTCACGTTTATTTATTTTTAGCTAAAATAATTATAAAAATTTATACTCTATCGGTTATTTTTTTTCATTTGATCTATGTTATAGTTCTTTCTACTTTCTTCTCTTTATTTATTTTGTAGATAATATCTACTTTTACTATTATCAACTTTTTTTACTACTTTTACTACTTATCTTTATCTATTTATCTACTTTCTTCTCTTAATCTCTTTGTTATCTTTATTTTTTCACGTCCAATGGAAAAAAGATCGTTATTACTTTTAGGGCAAATCATTATGAAATTCTAATATTCAGTCTGAATATTTGAAAAAATAACTTTTTCTTTTTTCGTTTGGTCTATATTATAGTTCTTTCGAGTTCATCTTTATTTTTAACGTCAAATGAAAAACGGGGTGTTACAAGTTTATATGTCTGTGTTTCTGTATGTTTGTCTGTGATACAGTTTTTGATAAAGTTGGTGGAAACTTTTTTTTAAAGTGAAAGTGATCACCGCCGCCCGTGGACAACCGCAAGCGCAACCTCCAGGGAATCACGGGTGCGTTGCCGGCCTTTAAATTGGTCCTCGTTATTTTTTAATTCGAGAGTTTTTAAATTTGTAATTTACTTTACTCTTAATTATATGTTAACACAATGTGAACACGTAATTTTTCTTTATCTGTTACTTATAACGATAAAAAGCTTATACAAATACATATTACTAAAATATATTTCTTTATTTTTTCCACTAATTTTATGTTCAAATAACAGCACATAGATCATCAGAAATGTAATCTTTAGTAAAAAAAACGGGGTTCAACGCAGTTCGTAAAAGTTAAAATATTATTTAACGCATAACCACAAAATAAAAAACTATTTAGAAAAAAGATTGTAAAAATATTTTGAATATAACACTGCGAAAAAGATAAAACAACATTTCCAGTTGTCAGTAACCCAATGTCCCAAAATCTCGTCTAGAGAACATCCTGAAATGTACGAATCGATATTTACGATTCAATAATCAATTTATATTAAAAACGAGGTAATAAATTGTAAATCACTTCTTTTATCTAAGACTGTAGTACCTTATCAACAATGAACTTGTTTTCACAAATAAATAATGGGAGGAGAGAGCTTATCCCTACTCGCTGTTATCCCTAAACACGTATTGTTTGACCAGCAACTACAATGTGGTCCCGAGAGGTTGAACATAAACGAATTATCTTCTGGTAATTGAATTTGAGTTCTATTTAGAACTCAGAAAAGTTTATTTTACAATAACGTGGCTGGAAGATCGTCATAAATGCAATTTGGCGTGAACTTTATAATAATTATGTAACTATTTATCTATATATATAAAAGACGATGTATGTATGTATGTTCCTTATGGACTCCGAAACGGCTGGACCGATTTTGATGAAATTTTCAGAGAATCTTCAGATTGGCCTAGCAGGTGTTCCTGTAAAGTTTGGTAGCGATCGGATCAGTAGAATTTTTTTTTTGTTTTTTTTGCAGTGCCAAAATAATTATAAAAACTGTTTAATTTATTTTAACTTCAACTAACGCCCAGTGAAGCGGGCCGGGTTTGCTAGTCAGTATATAAAAGATAGAGCAGATTACTATTGTAGTGTTTAAAGTTGTGCGAATGAAGTTGATAACGGGAATTTATTACTGATGTTAACAAATGAACTCCATCTACCCTTCTCTTGTAACTATTACAATTAGTCCTTTGACTTAACAGATGATTAACCTGTTGCTAACATAGGGATACGTTCAAATCCGATACATAAGGAAAAAAAATCATTTTCGCAATTGGACCTAGGTATGTGAAACTTACGGGATAATAAATAGGCTATTTGAGTAATTCTTAAAGGGGTTTGAGTTTTTTGTTCCGAGCCTGGCGTACACAACAGCCGCCATTTTTTTTAAAATACGGCACACGATAAAGCTCGTATGAAACGTGTTGTGTACGTGATTGTGATATTACATATCGCAATAATCATTATTTCATAGGTGACATTGATAAATTAAAAAGCGTCACGGGTCAACGAACTCTATGTTCGTCTATACTTCAGTATATACTAGGTCTATGAATAACTCTATAATGTGACACTTTACGTCATAGTAACCTCAGCAATTTTTTGTTCGTATAAATGTCTCCAATCGATATACGAGGGATATGTAGGTTGCAGTGCCGCCATTTTCTAAAAAAACTAAAATCGTGGTGATGAGTATGCCATCCTCCAGCCTCTTACAGATTTATTAATAAGGTACTAAAGACTCGGCCCGACTAAGCACTGGAACTTGATTACGAAATTTCAATTTTTCTCTACTTCTGTAGACTAAATGCTAATTATACATTCGTCGTTAAATGTTACATTATAAATTAAAACCAGCGATAACGGCATTGAAATCCGTTCAGCAGTTTGGAAGCTATAAGCGAATACATAGACATACGCGGATTGCGACTTTATTTAATACTGATAGAAACATAAGATTGTGAAAAAATGTTCGCAGTTCATTGAATTTAGAAGCTACTGGCTTTTGTTTAAAAGTCAGTAGCTTTCGAGCAGTTTTCGAGCAGTGAGGATAAAAGCTCTGTCTCTATCACTTCAATCGCTGCTCCGAGTGCTGGACGATGACATTTCGAGTTTGTGACGTCATAATCCGATAGCGTCATCTCCCTCTACTTTATCTCGGTTAATGGAGTTTAAAAAGCATTACATTTAATAATAAACATCTTATCTATTAAATGTACCACTTTCTCTGAAGAGCCAAGTAGCGCAAATCAATCTACTAGGCTAAGTAGCAAAAATCAATCTGCGGAAATGCTCCAGATAATTGAGATCAGAAAAAAAATTACCGTGTAGAACAATACATACATACATGCATACATACATATCCTCACGCTGTATCCCTAACAGGGTAGAACAATAAATTGGTTCTAAGAAAATTTTTTTCCGGATTTTCAATGGCGAACTTAACTTAAAAAATTTGCGAAAATCCAAAAAACGGTTTTACGCTAATGAAACAAAACGTTGAGCTTGTATCCAAAAAAGTTAAATTGGAAAGTTGTGGGTGATAAAAGTATCTTTCGATTGACGTCCTGCGCAATATCGATTGATACATGGAGAAAAATGCAAAAAACCGTTAAAAATCGCGTTTTTCATTTAATAATAACTTTCATCAAAGCAACTTAGGAACTTGTTACTTGGTGGAAATGTTAGTTTCGGCTATTGGAAACTGTAGTTTTTGTTTGGATGCGAAATTTTGAAAATTGTTCAAGAAAATTTCATTTTTGCGAAAAAAAAAGCGTTTTTGTAAAACTGTTTGTGTACCACTCTCCGACATCGTACAGCATTTTTTTTTGAACTCTATTTCTTTCTTAAGAGTTGTACTATCATGTATAATTGTTTAGAATTTGATTTTTTTAATTGTAAGTACAAAAAATTGCATCACAAAAATTACTAATTTTTGGAGGTTAGAATTTTTCGCAGTAATTTTTTTCAATACAACATTTATCGAAACCAAACTACTATTTATTTAAAAGTTTATTAACGCATTTAAATAAAATTATTATCATTCAACCACCTTTTTTTTTTTTTTTTGCGTCAGGAAATGCTTTATGCATTCCGTCCTGCCATGGGGGATGGCAGGGGGATATGTGGGACTCCACGGCTGTAAGGTGCAATGCCGGGCTACCCACTAAAACCTGACGGTGTTCCTCGAGAGCCTTGGTACCGGGGCAACGGCAGTGCGTTAGCATTCCTCCGCGGCCCCGGCGGGCAACGGCCGGCGCTTACCGCCAGCCTCGTCTCGTTTTGGGTGGGAGGGCAGAACTCCCACCCTAAGTTCGTGAGAGGCGCGCAGGAACACCGCGCGCGCCATCTCGAGGCTATCTGAGAGGTGGCACTCCCCCGAATACCACCCCAAGCCTCAGTGGGCTCTCCGCCGCTACTGTCGGCGGCGGAGGAAACGCACGCCAGAGGCGTTGGTCACGTGGGGAGGCCACTATTCCGTGGCCATCCCCTCTACTCCCGGCCCGGCAGGAGCCACACGGGCGGCGGCAAAAGCCACCCTTTCGCCCTTTTTGGGCTTGGCCCCCGCACAGGCCTTCCCCCCCGTTATATGACCGGCCGGCAGACCGCTCGCGGCGCACAACGTGCAGTTGGGCGCAGCATTGCAGCCGCCGGCCTTGTGACCCTCTTGGCCGCAGCGGTAGCACTGTCCGCTGCGGTCCACCTCTGACGTGCAGGAGACCCGCACGTGCCCAATCTTAAGGCACTTGTAGCACCTTAAGGGCCTCGGCTCCAGGAGTTGCACCTCGGCCGAGACCCATCCTACTAACATCATTCAACCATCTGGAGCTGAGAAATTTTTTCTTTCTAAAAATTTAAACAAGTTTCTAAATTACTGTGATAAAAAATTATTATTAAATGAAAAACGCGATTTTTAACGGTTTTTTTAGATTTAAGATAATTTTACCACCTACAACTTTCCAATTTACCTTTTTTGGATATAAGCTCAACTTTTTGTTTTATTAGCAAAAAACTGTTTTTTGGCCTTTCGCGAATTTTTTAGGTCGGCTCACTATTGAAAATCCAAAAAAAAAACTATCTTTCTTAGAATTTGTTGTTCTACATCTACTCGTACACGATCATATTTATTTTTTAAATTAACATAGTGAATCCGTAGATTGATTGGACTATAGGTAAAGATAATTAAACAATCCGCAGGTCGATGCTAAAGTTTAATAAATCCAATATTAAACGAGAATTTAAATTTAATTTCCATGCAATTAAAGCCGATAACTTCTATTCCGTTGGAAATTAAGTTGAATATAAAATTTCATAATTAATGTTGAAGTTGGTCATTAAAACTTTTAATATCTTAGCTCTTAAAATTCATTAATACCATATAAAATAAGTAATATAAGCGATTTCCGGGAAGAGTGGTGTTATATTATGTTTGACGTTATTATCTGTCTGTTTGTTTGTGTATTTGCCAGTTTGCCTTTTACATCGTTTACCCTTGATTAGAGGAATCGATTAGCATACAGTTTATCTTTATTTGAATGCTACAGTTCTCGAGAATTCTATGTTTAATGTAAATAGGTTAAGTTTTTCGTGGGTTTTTAAATGACGACGCAGTGTTATGTTTCCAGTGTAATAGAAATTATGTAATTAGCCAGGTATTTTTATATCAAACTCGAGAGCTCGAAACCTTTCACGTAGAACCTTTTTTATAACGCAGGAGAAACCTTCTCAAATGTACCTGTACTAGTCACTTACCAAAGGCTTCTATATAAAATGAGGTAGACATGCCCCTACTCTAATAAACAAACATTGTTCCGCGGTCCTAGAACTAAAACATTGACAATATTACACACACATATTAACAATATTTATGTAAGTGTACTTAAAAAGATATATACATGAAAACAACGAGAGTAAAAGTAATTTAAGATTTTTGTCATTTTAAACAACATTTTTTGTAAAGCCGTGTGACGTGCGTTTTGCAGATACTGATGTTAACTCCTATTTAACTACATCAAATTTAATGCATAGGGCACGTCTACCACAGTTTATAAATATAGAAGGCTATGGTAAGTACCCCTTGTACAGACCAGTCCCCTGAAGTTCAGACTGGGTTATGAGGCCGAGTTATGAGTAGTCGTTCTAGATGTGTTGTTGAGGAGCTCTGGCAGAGAAAATGTAGAAAATAAGGCCGATTCCCACCTCAATCGTAACAGAATTGCCTATTCTCGGTCGTAGGATTGTTGCGTTGGGTGTGAGATACGGAGAGCATTTCGTTCAGTTACCATGTAAATTTAGTATATAAAAAGCTATGCACGCGATAACTTTTTCATGGTCGTTAAATTTAATTTCTTGTAGTTATGTTGAATAATGATAACTCTCTAGATTTGAATAACCAAAATTATTTAGGCATCTAAGGACATTATAATACGTTCGATTACGCGATTTAGACATTTTTGTATTTGCGACAATGTAAAGAACGAATTAAAAACAAACGAAAGCGGTCGAATATTTACGTCGCGTGCGATCCCGACTACAATAATTACCCATGTTCACCCAAAATATTGCAGTTGTATGCGGGCCACGGCATATGCATATTAGTGCGCACATATTCAAACCGCGTACGCTAGCTTTCTATGAAGACATCCTACTGTTATGTCTATACTGTGGCTCCGGGATCTCCTATGGAACGCACTGATGTCTCCCTCACAAGTCTCGGATAACAAAAGATCGCCCCGCACCAGCCTCCCAATGCTACGACTGTTCGCATAGATGACTATGCCCGATTCCAATTTCACCAAAGTCCCCTAATACTTAGAGAACCCCTAAAAAAGGATAGGGGTCCGCTAACGATGATTTTGCTTATCACGAAACGTTAGGAGCCCCTATGTCATTCACTATGTGACAGTTTTATATGTTAGTTTTTGACGATATAGAGAATAATTTATTATATTATTACAGAAACTTAGAAGTAAAACAATAATATCTGTTTTATCCATAAACTTTGGGAAACGAATAGTCAGTATGGAAACAATAAAACGTCACATAACTATGTCTGACATTACTAGGGTGTCGTTGGATTGGTGAAAATGAATATTATCTAAGAATCGGTTTAGGGGTTTAATCAAATTGGTACATAATTATGTGACGCGTTAAATAACATTGATGAAATCCGGCACTAGTTGACTCATACAATAGGCGGCGGAGTCGTTAATATCTGGCCCGGACTATAGGGGCCTGTCGCATAGAAATTTTTACCAATAACAGATATTTGTTCTATTTAAGCTTGCTCAGTTTGCTAAGTTTACAGTTACAGTGTATGAATGCATTTGTCCTTGTAACGTCTAATCGCTACAGACAGCCACAACGTCCCGCGGTGACCAACCGCCAATTAATGATTGTGCGACCGGTACTACCACACAGTGCCCTACACTACAAGCAAATACCTGAAGGATTAACTGCCCGAAGTCACGATTTTATTTATATGCTGATGGTTAATGATATAAGCATATAGAACCCTCACTATATTAATTTCATAAATATTATGCTGTTTCAATTAAGGAATAAAGAGTATTAAAACAATAATTTTAAAAATCCGTAACTATTGAGAAATTCGTAATTGAATTTTTTTATTTTGTGAACACATCACACAATAAACATATTTCAATTAATTTTTCAAATACAATTCCATATTACATAATACATTTAAACATAATCAATACAGTGCATATATATATATATATATAGCTTCAGATATATATTTATCTGAAGCTATGCAAAAACGAAGATGACCAGATGCATAGGGTCAATTTCCTTAACTTCCCAATAGTTAAATTATATAAATTATACTAAAAAAAAATGTTTATTGAAAGCGGACTTTTCTTCTTTTTACTCATAGAAGACTCTTTCGGTCAAAGATTCAGCGATTATTGTAAATAAGTATAGAATACATACTATATTTTAACATGGTTTAATTATATCAAAAAAAGATTAATAAATCGAAGTTACATAATTTATACAGTGTTTGGAAATTAAAAAATAGCTATAGAATTTTCAGAAAAAACAATCAACGCCAAAAATAGTCATCTTTATTTGTGCGATTTATTTTACAAGTCGCCGGCGTGGAGGGCTCGTCAAACAAACGCTCACAATACGGACTCGTGTAAACATCTCGGTTGAATTGTGCTTTCCACGCCGAAGCCATGGCTTAGTACGGTGATTAAGGTATTCGTTATAAAAAAAATTTTGGTGTATTTGTAATGAATAAATACAGAAAACTAATACTATCTATGTATAACATTAACATTTTTCCGCGTCTCATGTCATCATGTCATATGGCCTGTTAGTATGAAGGTTAATAAATCTACTTTATGAGGCGAGAGCCCCAGGTTCGATTACTGATTAGAGACGTAACTATGTAAGAGATTTCATTCCACTGGCGAAAAAAATGGATATATTGTTCATCGGTTGGTATTTCCATTGTAAAAATGTATTGTTAAAGATGAAATGCAACAGGATAACTGATCACTATGAACTCGCTATTAATTCTCCGTCACAACTACTGTGTATTTGACTACTCAAAGACTGCACGACAACTGCACTCTAAAGCCCCGTTTTCACTAGGAGACATTTTTTGTCTTGCAACTTTGTCGCCCCACACCAATTTTACATGTCGGGCGACGTCACGGGCGTCATCGTCCGATGTCGCCCGACAACGCTGGCGACATTTAACGTGACGCGCAACAAGTCGCGTGTCGCTATCTAAGCGCCTACACGCGCGACCAATGTGTCGAATTCGATGGGGTTGCGTCGTTATATTACGAAGTTCCTATGGCCACCTTCTGGCTCCACCATAATCCGATTTACATATGCACAAAATTTCAGCTCAATGAGAAACCGAGAAGTGGGTCAAAAACTTGCAAGATTTGACTACAGACAGACACCGGGATAGGTGAAACTAAATACTATAAAAGCTTTTAAAATTCATAGCATTTTCATTAATTGCTATGTTGCTAATGCAATTTCGATAGTTTCACTATTTAATATGGTATAAAATGTTGTGAATAGAAATATTAACATAAATGTAATATTTAATGTGTAATTACAGAGACGCATTAGAAACAAGTATCCTCATTATTAGAGTAAATGACATCGAAGATATTATGCTTACCCAAACATACCCATACCTACTTATCCTAAATTTTGACGAGGGTTATTAGGCACAATAGCATGGCAATTTTAAAACGTGATGTTTGGTCATCAGCTAATAAAATAATATTATATTAACGATTACTCTGTGTATACTTACATTTTTCAATATTATATCACCAATTTATCTATTATGTATGGTACTTCGGTTGAATAATATGGCCATCTGAAAAATATAGCCTCATCCCGTTTTAAAAAAAAATATCGATAGTTTGAAAACAGGAAGTGCAATTGAGAGGTGTATGTGTGCATATTGATGCGGCCCAGTCGTTGCACTCCCGTTCCGTCCCATGCTCCGACCACTCCGCCTTCGGCTATATTCGTTGAAAGGGCAGCTCACGTTATCGTTATAATATATTTTTAATAATAACTTTTATTTTAAATTAATATAAAATTTTAATAGCAACTTCTTTTGATTTCCCGTATTATATTAAATTACATGTTAAAATGTGTGTTGTGTTTACAGAAATACTAATATGAGGAATATGTTAAATTATGTAGACAAATTAGTAAAAAAAAACATTGATTGAAAATACTGCCATCTTATGGACATATCTTCATTATACATTTTTTGTTGATTTTATTTACTTTATTATTTATGTACATCAGTTTTTTTGTTTTCGGTATTGTTATTTTATTTTGTTCTAGATGCTGACATCATCTCGTGCATTTCTCAACCATATAACTTTTTTCAACAATTTCCATTCCTTGTTATTTTGGGCTGTTTTCGCCCAGTTGCTGGCCGAAAAAATGATCTATTCCTACTGGTCTTTTTTCAACTTCCGATTTACATACGTATGAGTATATCAACAATTTTTGATATTGGTCGGTTAACTTAGTGATTTATTTTTTACTGTTTATTTATTGTTTTAATTACCAAAAATGATGAATAATAATGTATATATTCATAAATTCGTGCTGAGAATCGTAGTTTTTTTGAACAGTAGTGCTATTCACAACTTCATTTCATCGGATGAAACAACGAATGAATGCATCGTTTACAACATCGATGAAAGATTACATCGGTTGTTCGCAAGGATTTTGCTACGATGTAACAGCCAAGGAGTTGGCAGCAAAAAATTTTTAACAATGTACACATGTGCTAAAAACGAAATTTAATAGTATAATATAAAGAAGAAATTTGTTTTTAAAATTGTTCTGATCATTCCGATGATGTTTAAATACAAAGCTCATTGAAAATGTAAAAATACACGTATAAATGTTTTAATGTATGTAATGTTACAATAATTATATGAATCAAACTAAATACCAACTCCCGGTCCATCCATTTTATTACATACGGAGTCGTCATTTGTCAACTTGTCACTTTGTCAGTTGTCAATAAGTTTTCAAAATGTTGTCATGATGCCCCCTTAATATCGTCACTCTCGTCACTTACCTTTATATTATTTAAGCAACGGTGTTGTACAGTGATCTCATATTCGTGAAATAAATGGTGCTAAGGATTTCTCAAGGAATTAATGTGACTAAAGCTGCAGTTCATGGACATTTATGGTGATTTTGGTGATCGAGGACGCCGACGAATCCTACAAAAGCCTACAAACTAGCCATTTGTTTCTGTAAAAAAACATAAATAAATGTGAGACTTAGAAAAGAGAGGCAGTGTAAGGGTTCTCATACAAAGAAAACCAATATCCACATCATTTTATGTATAACAATGCAAGATCATGATGTTAAAAAAATAGAGATGATTAAAAAGAGAAATGTTGATGCAGTGAAATGTTAAAATGTATTTTGAAGTGTAAACCTTGAAGAAAAGAAAAAGAAATGATAATGTACCTGCCTACCATGTGCCTGTGAATTACAAATTACCTATGAATTACAAAAATGTTATGCTAACTGGTATAGGGTATATTTTTTATGTATATAAATAGGTTTCTAAAACTTTGTGCTATTTTTGAAATAGGTACTATAGAAGTCATGTTACAAACAATTATTATCAATCTTATTTAATATAAATGTAATAAGTAGCTATTAAACTTTGCTTTATGAAATAAATACACTAATGATATCTACTGATCTACTTATTTTGTACCTGCATACTTTTATTATAATTGAGGTTTATAAGGTAAAATTTATAAACAAGGTAAATTTTTTTTATTCTTTTACTTCTCCAAATTATATCTCCATAAAATTATGCACAATGTTTTCATACATCTTACCTGGGTACTTCTATACTTTCTGTAGGTAAATATGTATTAATAATTCTAAAAATATTAGTAGTTACTCCTATCAATCATTCTTATCGTTAGTGCCATAGAATAAATTACTTATAAATTATATCAGGAATGAAATTAAAAGGCAGTAGGTATGTACATACTCTTGCTTTTAATAAATCTTAATTATTATTTAACAATCAACACAAAATTTTCTGTGACTAGAAAAGTTGTGGAAACTTGTACAAAGCTGTGTTGAATGCTATGATTTCTCAGTTCTT
This sequence comes from Zeuzera pyrina, assembly GCA_907165235.1. Lineage (NCBI taxonomy): Eukaryota > Metazoa > Arthropoda > Insecta > Lepidoptera > Cossidae > Zeuzera > Zeuzera pyrina. Next base: position 21,521,034 of record OU015620.1, on the reverse strand, counting down.
ACTTCTCAACAGCAATGATAAAATTGTAATCAGTAGCTGTATCCATATGTATCTGTAAGAAAAAAAGTTGCATAAAATTCATTACTTACCTAAATAAAATTAATGTGCAGCTATTGAAAAAGTAACTGTTTCTAATAGTCCATCAATTCAACTGAATTTTAATTCATTGCTGGTCAATATTTAAAAGAAAAGAGACCATTAATTTAATATCCCTCTGAGTTATACCACTAATACAATTCAGAAAATGTACATACATACATATCAACATTTTATTAGAAATATACATATTATATTATATACAGCTACAGCTCTATTAATCTCATTAATGTTAATACTAACTTCCTTAAAAAGGTTCCTGTCTGTACATCAAAAATAAACAATACTGTTGTGATTTCATTTACCTACTACATAAGTACTTACAAGGGTATGTAATGTAGTTGTAAAACTTCATGGTTATGAGTTATTATTAAGTTTTAGAATATGTACATATTACAATAAAAGTACCTATCCATACTCACATTACGTGGACATTGTATTTACTGGATATATCCATATTTTAAGTCACAACTGTTTGTTTTCTGCTGGTGCATGACATACAGCATACAGCATCCATTCTAACCCTATGATTCGAAATATGTTGTTTACAATTCCTGAGGTTTTTGAAATATATTATCTACCTATCACACACGACATCGAAACGTTTCAAATACTTAATTCTTACGAGAGATTTCGATATAATAAATCAAAGAAGAGATGTGTATTTTAACAAAAATCAGTCAAAAATCTTAAATTGTTTTTTGTACGATTTTTCTTTCTATTTGAGAGAGAAGGCAAAGGGATCTACGCCCACAAAGCCGATGTCTATAGTATACCTTTCTGCAATAAAATAACTAGCAACCAATTTCATAATCTAATAATATTACTAGGTGTCTCTCTTTATAAAGCAAGGATTAATCTTTTAATGAGAATGAGATAAATAATAAATATAACAGAATAAATGAGACAAGTTATGAGACCAAATAAGGTCTCATAATCTATGGTACATAGTAATGGGTAGGTATCTATGTATTTCTCGTTCATACGTACCTAAACGATAGTTTCAACTTTCACGCTGCTGTATTGCTGACGGAGTTACCAAGCAAAGCGGTCCTTGAATATTTCTTCCACCTTATCAAATCTCATTATACCCGTCTATGCATTATTCCTCTCACACACTTTCGCCTAAGTTGTGCAAGTGCTCTTATTATTGCTGTTATTTGTAATAATAATAACGGGTATTTACTATTTGAAAGAACGGATGTTATAAGTAGTATTTGTTAGAGCGCTTTTTCATTGGCCGTCACGATAACGATATATCGTCGCCGATGCAGTCTCATTGATATCGGGGCACAGAAATCTATGGAGCGACGCTTTTTCACTGAACGACCCGATCCCGATTTATCGTCGCCGGCGATCGGCGACGACATGTCAGTACTACATCCGCTCCCCATAGAATCGTCCCGATAAAATCAAGGATAATTACACAATGGTGCATGTGTGGGTTCAACGTCACCACCCCCCCCACCTCCCCGCTAATCTGTCGTTCGCTCAAAGGTCACTCCATTGTACCGAACAAAGTTTAGTTTGATTAAATATTCAAAATGACTCTCAAATAAGTTCCTTCAACGTTAGATACGTTAGACATAAGTAAAGCAGATATACTAAATAACTAAATATAATTTGTCGTCTGCCATATTGAATAAGTATAGTTTTATAGTTAACGCACTGATCTCGAAGGTGTAATCTTTGTAATTGAGACATGAAAGTTCTGTTTTTGTTTTGTCGCCATCGATATCGGTACCGTGTCGTTGAATCAAAAAGCTTCAAGATAATAAAATATAGGTATCACTCTGGTGTGACGGCTACGATATTATTGTTATCGTGTCGGCCAATGAAAAAACGCCCTTACGTTAAATTGTATGCTTTACCGAAAGAAATAAGGACTTATTTAAAACCGGCGGCAAGTGAAATTTTTATAATTTATCACAGACCTAAAATTTAAGGTATAATAGTTTGTAGTGTGTAATTAGATTAGACTTTAATTTTAAAATCAAATTATAGGGATTAGGTTTATATGCCCTACTTTCTAAGAGGAATGTGTTTGGAAACTATTTAAAATTAAAATATCGATTTTCAATTTAATGCATACTTAGGTATATTCATGATGTAAGTAGGTAGGCTAATAGCTTATCCCTTCATGCTATAAGTACCTACTTATCCCCTATGCGATAGAAATATTTTATGTACTTACTATACTTATGTAATTTAAATGTATTGCTCATGTGTTGCTATGATTTTTTATGCTTTAGTCTTTTTAGTCTTAATTTATAATGCAATGATGGTGTTAAAGAGACCACTCACAAACAGAAAACAATAAATTTATAATAAATACCTACTGTGATATTAAGACCATATACTCCATTGTAATGATATTGCATAATATTAGGTACCTAGTATATTAGATTTAGGAGTACCTACCTATTATTACATTTAATGTTTTACTAATTTTTCGGTATTGTGACTAGTGAGGTTGTGAATATATTAATATTGAATAAAATTACTACTTAGGTATTATCTACTAGAAAGTTAGTTATGTAAAAAAGGATGAAAATTAAAGTTAAAAGTGAACTTTAAACTTCAATAAACATTGAAAACAATAAAGGATACCCCAAAAGAATGCTAATTCCTACATAAAATGGCCTCAATCTAGAAGTTTCCAATTATTATCTGTGAACTATATAATATACCTATTTTAGTAGTCTAATTGTCCTGATTCATATTATATTTATCAATTATCACACTACAGCTAATTCATACAATTAAAACTCCTATTGTATTTTATGTTTTATTTTTATTAAGTACTCATGTTTACTTTGCTAAATAATATCTCTAAAATATTTTTAACTTATATTTATGCAATACATTATATACACTTTGGAAGATTTCTTGCAAACCTTAGACATGATGTTTTTTAGGTAGGTTAGTTAGCTGAGTTACCTGTAAAACAATAATATTAAAAGTATTAACTAGGTTACATAGAGATATAATGTTTATAACTCAAAACAAGATTAGTGAAGTTGTTGGAGGATTATGCATGTAAATTTAAGTCAGTTTTATGTTTTGGTTATTTAAGACAGTATCAGTTTGCTCATATAGCAATGTGAAAACAGCTGAGTCAATTTCAGTAGGTACCTATAGGTTGTAGGTTTACCTATTGTTGTTTAGTTTTATTTCATTATGTCTGATTGTGTATCAACTTAAATCTTACATCTTTGATCTCACATTACTAACTAAATACTATTAGACTAGTGTTGCTTTATTATTAATATAGTGTCACCGGGTAACAAAATAAATCACTACACTTTAACACAAATATAATCCAGACAAGAGATTTGTATTTTGTACTCAAGAGCAAAATAAGATATACCTATATAAATTGTTAACTACATGGCAAAACCTCGTTTTTGTTCATAACTTTGTTTACATATGAATATTGAGATATTTTTACTGTGGACTGGGTATGCTTCAATCCAAAACTAGGACGAAAAATATTACCACAATTTTTCACCGCTAGACTTAAATTTTACTTAAAATATCTATATCATATACGTAATCGCACTTACAGTTACATGTACTTACTAATTTTATGAAATTAATCACTTATAACATTAATTATAATTTAGTAATAAAATTCAATTCAAGAAAACAATTGCAATATTCATGGTAACCTCACCTTCGTTTGCAAACAATAGCAGCAAAATGAACATTTTGCGTACAGATAAGATTGAAAATCGCTAAATTTATTCACGCCTTTTCTACTATAAGTCTACTATTTTGATGTTAATTTCCATACTAAGCGTCTAAGCGTCTTCCTTCACAAAATTAGTTTTTTTGTTCAATAAAATTGCACGTAACTTTATGACACATGTATCACACGTTGCAAATAGAGTATATTTTCATTATTTCAAGAAAAACATCCAAAATTTTAACTGTTCACCGAGAAAATAGCTTAACATAGTAGAACTAGTCTAATAAAAAGTAGCTTTTCGCTCGTGGATGTTTTCATACAATTTGACAGTTCACGAGCGCGAGGATGTACGCAACGTTGCACGCGACGAGGTGTCAAAAATGTGTCAAAATTACATTTTGACAGCTAAAGTCATGGTTGAGAACGAGAGGTCATCGGACTTCTCTTTCTCACGTTGTTACATCCGTGAAGTTGTGAATGCCAATTTCATAAATTAGTATGGAAAATTCGTACATCGGATGTGATCATCGGATGCAAACAACCTTGGCTCATTACAATTTAAATCTCACGGATGTTTCATCCTATGCAAGGATGTTTTCGTGTTGTGAATAGCACTACAGGAATTATTACAAAATCTAAAAAATTTCAGTGAACAATAAAATTGTCCCTAGAACAACTGAAAGTACTTTGTCTAAAGAAAGGAAAAATATTGAAATATTATTAAAGGTATTATACTTTATATGTTGCTGAGATAGATATCGGATTTACAATAAACACAATATTAATCGATAAAATGAATACGTAACTATAATTTTCGAGTACTACCTAATTTCTATCAGGATTCCGAGGAAAGCTGTGAGACAAAAATAGCTGATCGACCCCACACATGACTTATTTTACTTACCAAAACCACCGAGAAACAAAATTATACAGTTTATAAAGAAATATGGCCACTTTCCTAGTTCGAAGAAAAGCTTTTTTTTTTCAGAATCTACCAAGTACTGTTTTTTTTACATCTGTAGTATGTTAGGTACCTATCTTCATCAAGAAAAAAGAAGGAAACTATATAGTAGCCATAAATTTGAAACAATATGAGATTGTTAAGTGAACTTTTAAGGTGGCTGTATTCGAGTTAGGTTAGGTTAGGTTAGGACAAAATGGGGCCGAGTGGTGTGGGTAACCCGCCACAGGGGGTGGACTAACAGGCGCTTATAGCTCCCATTAAGTGGAGCCTTAGCCTGCCATCCCAAGACCGCAGTGCGTAGACTTCATGTCTACATCCTTCTCGAGGTGACCCTGTTTCCACTGAACACTGCGGATCTAGACTGGAGAGTCGATAAACACTCCTGAGGGTGTCGCTTCGGCGATGCCCTCAGTACCGGGTTGGGACCGAGTAGGTAGTGGAGCCGAAAGGACCCGGCCCGGACCGGGGGGGAGGGGGTCGTGTTCCCCGTCCTCATAATGAGGGTGGGGGTACGGCGTGTGGGGCCTTCGGCCCCGAGGTGGTAAGATGGAAAACTTATTAAAACCCGTGAGTAAACACGTTAAAATCAGGGGTGGGACCGGGCTGGGACCGAGTAGGAGGTGGAGCCGAAAGGACCCGGCCTGGATCCGGGGGGGATAAGTTTGTGTTCCACTTGCCCCTCTCCTTTGAGAGGGGTATTGTTGACTAAGTGTTGGTTCCGGCGTCCTTCGCGGAGGACGCGGGTCAAGAGGTGGAAAGAAGGAAAACTTTTAAAAACCCGTGAGGAAACACGTAAAAATCAGAGGTGGAGAGAAGGAAAACTCGAAATGAAACCCGTGAGAAAACACGTTAAAATCAAAGGTGGAGAGAAGGAAAACTCGAAATGAAACCCGTGAGACAACACGTTAAAATCAGAGGTGGGAAGAAGGAAAACTTGTTAAAACCCGTGAGTAAACACGTAAAAATCAGGTGGGCGTGCTGACGCCCCTGCCGTGGTGTAGGCGGGGTGCGGAAGCCGCCACTTCGGAGGCCTGGGGTGTCCTTCGGGGGAAGGCGCCTCACCAATGGCCTCGGGATGGTGCGCGCGGTGTTCCCGCGCGCCTCCCAGGAGAGCGGGCAGGTCAAACTGCCCGCAAACGGAGGAGGGCTCGGCTCAGGCTGGGCATAGCCGCCGGGGTCGCGGAAGAATGCCAACGCGCTCCCGTTGCCCCGGCATCAAGGCTCTCGAGGAACACCGTCAGGTTTTAGTGGGTAGACTCGGCCTAGCACCCTAATGTCGAGGAGTCCCACATACCCCCCTGCCACCCCCCTACGGCAGGACGGGATGCATAAAGCATTTCCTGACGCAAAAAAAAAAAAAAAAAAAAGGTTAGGACAAAATAACAATGACTTTCGCACTAGATGTGTTGGCTAATGACTGTAACAAATTAATTTTCATAATTTGTCATACAACTCTACTGCAAAATTAAGAACAACAAGTTGGAAAGAAAATTCAATTACCTACATTGGCAGATTACGGACATTTTAGACACAATATTATTTTACGGCATGTTGTATAAAATTTTTATTTTATGTTACTAAATCATACCAGTAACAGGAGAGATATGTGGGACGACAAGAAGAGACGATTAGCTGTAAAGATATTTTATACATACATACATACATACGTATCTTCACGCTGTATCCCTAACAGGGTAATCAGAGAGGACGTAGCGTCAAGCGTCGCGATCCTTACGTACTTCTTTCGCTTCCTCAAATCTGATCATATTGATATTTTACATAGTGTGTATATGTGGCGATATTTTATACTTAGTTCTAAATTCTATCTATCTACCCTAAACGGCGATAATGATACTAATATGAAATCCATATGATTGTATCATATATGTAATATGTACTCGTATATTCATTGCAAGAACTGTATCACGTAAGTAATTATCTACATACCAATATCGTATTGTTCAACTTCGTTCCCCATACCGAAGTTAGGCGTTGAAAACAAACTTAATTATAATTTCATAGTACCTATCTACCTACAATCGATTACATCACCCTAGAGACTGGAAAACTAAATTAATCTTATACCATTTTACACATAAAAAGTTGTTTCAAACTCAGAACATGTGTCACGATCACTGCTTGCAAAATTGAAACTTGTTAATTTAAATTCGAACAGTTGAACCTGTGTTAAACGAAGTTAACAACAACACAAAGAAACTTGGAATGCCTCCAACTTTATTTAAGCCTTAAATCGACTAGACATTAAGCAAAGAAATCGCTTGTTCCTAATTAATGGCGATATTTTAAGACGAAATACGAAAGAAGTAGATACTTAGATGAATATATGAATATGTAGCTAGACAGACGTTATAGTCTTTATAACGTCTATACATATATATCCTCACCCTGTATCCTTAACGAAGTAGTCGCGGTCATTACATGATACTTCTTTCACCCCTTTAAAACTTGTAATTCTCCTCACAAATTTTCGCCTAGGTATGCTAGTGCTTTTGACATTTCAGTCAGCTAACACTTAGGCTATTAGACATTTTTAAATCAGCTTTGGTCTTCCTTCGCTTTTATTACCACTTATTTTCACTCTGTATAAAGGGCGATCTGTATAATGGACTCCCCATCCACTTCCCAGATATACAGTTTCTCATTTACTTGTTGTAGACATTTTCCATTTACTCATATTACATAGTCAATTTCTATTGAAAAGGTTAGTCAATTTCTAATGAGAGAAAATTAATATCATTAGGCCCTACGACTTAGAGAACAAACTATTCTAAATTGGCTTGGAGCCTGGGTATTACTGAATACCTTTTCGGTTTATTGTAGGGGTGTAAAACGAGAAAAATAATATTCTGTACATTTTAACGTTACACACAAATTACATTGACCAAACGTTGGCCAAAGTTTACTTAACAGTGGGTAATTTAATAAAAACGTGTTCATCTAACAAATAGAGGTAACAATAACTGCGGCCTATTATTGTATTTTCGTTTAAAAATAAAGCGTAACCCATATACAGAAGCAAAGTTAGAGCGCAAACAAACAGTATTGAGAATAGCCGGAAACAAAGCGTGGTCAGTCGGCACTCACTCAAACGGACTCAACGCATAATAAGAGACGGGAACAGATGACAGTCTGTTGAGTGAGAAATACTATGGATTTACGAAGTCATTAAAATAAATTTCTGGAAAAATACTTGCTACTGGATAGCAGGGTCCGCCATTTAGTTCACGTATGCATTAGATTTTTGTTGGATAAAATAATAAATAACTTGCAAATAACCTGTACAAAATACATATATATAAATTATTTATAATACATACCTATATAAAGTAATAAAAATACATCGCATGAATTTAGTTTTTCTAAGAATCGCGGTTTCTTTTCTAAAAATACTTTCTATGCTTATGACTGCACGCTTAGTTGCCAGGAAAATCCCTTTAAGACTTCACTGTTCTTCTAACGACATAAGTTTAAATGTGCATTAGCAATATTTTATTTCTTATTCCATTTAATAATTTTAATAATTATTTCATAATAACATCGTCATTTTCATTTTCAAGACCTTTTTAGAATCTGAATAAAATGACAACTTCACTTCTCTCGTTCCCGCCAAAAAGTCAGAAACAGTTTAAAATAAAAAAATAAAAATTTCTTACTTCCTGCCATGGCGCACACATAAGCGCATTTGCCAATGTCACGTATTGTATTCGTTCATTCGATTCGATGAATCGTTATCGTAAAACTACTCCAGTAAAGTGATAGTAGACTTTACTGAAGTTTTATAGGACTTCTTAGAAGAGCGCGAGAACTTCAGCTACCCATGTTTAATTAGACCTACTCCATTCTTTTCACTTGCACAGAACTTTAAAACACAATATACTATCACTTTCGTGCTTAAAACTCCCAAAAATGTAAAAAATAGAAAATCTAAATAAAATGACCACCTTCCTTTTTCCGTTCCCGCCAAAAAGTCTGGTAAAATCTTGTGACGATCTTATGATATTATGACACTTATACTGTGAATAATAGATCATGACATTTGCATTTATATTACAGGTAGGTAGAAGATAAAACGTATCAAATACATGACAGAGTTCCATTTGCGTAACATCCGTTGATAAAATGAAGATAATAGTTCATACAAGCCGCGGCGTTTCCATTTTAATAATGTATCTGAGTGACATCCGCAATATGTGATTAATGTGATTATTAATTAGCTTAAACTGCAATGTAAACAACAGTACAATTTTTTTATTTTGGGTTGCTTCGTATAGTTTTTGTATGTAACTAACAATATTGTTATTGACATCAAAAAGTAGGGGTTGCACTTAGTATTTGCATTTTCGTGAATAGCAACTATATCGTACAGTGCACAGTGATAGTCGAGATTTACGTGTTTTGAAGTCTCTGTTATTCAAAGTAGGTTTATATTTTTTATACGAACTTCATACGATATAGCATTCGTCTATATTATGATTATTAGTAGGCACATAATGTATTTATTAAGGAGCAGGGACTGTATTTACCTTATGGGAATTGAAAACACGTAGCTTGGTTTTAATGCGTATATTTAAAATATTGGGTCCTTACATATGAAATTGGCGTTTTGTACGGGAGGAATATAAAGTCAATTTTTTTTTGTAAAATATATTTAATTAATCAAAGTATGCACCGTTGTTATCTATGCACTTTTGCCATCTCATAGGTAGTTCATTGATCCCTTTATTAAAAAAACCATGGGTGCGAGAATCAATAAACTTTTTGAAGGCGGTTTGGACTGCCGCATCGGAGTTGAATTTTTTTCCTTGTAAGAAGTTGTCCAAATTCCCGAAAAAATGGTAATCTGTTGGAGCAAGGTCCGAGGAGTACGGTGGATGTCGCAGACATTCCAATTGTAGCTCATATAACTTAGTGGTTGTTTGTTGTGCAGTGTGTGGTCTTGCGTTGTCGTGAAGCAGCAGCGGCCTAGAGCGATTGACCCATCTCGGTTGTTTAGCAGCTAGTTCTTCCTTCATGGTTTGCAGTTGCTGACAATAGATATCTGCCGTAATCGTTTGGCCAGATTTTAGAAAGCTGTGGTGAACGACACCGGCGCTAGTCCACCAAACACTCACAAGTAACTTTTTCTGAGTCAATTTTCGTTTAGGGCAGGATTTGGCTGGGTCTCCAGGGTTCAGCCATTACGGCGAGCGCTTCCGATTATCGTACAGTATCCACTTTTCATCACAAGTAATGATTCGATTTAAAATCCCTAAATTATTGTGTCGGTTGAGCAAAGTAACACAGCAGTCAACGCGTGTTTGCAAGTTCGATTCACTCAATTCATGAGGTACCCATCGTTCAAGTTTTTTTACTTTCTCGATTTGCTTCAAGTGGATTAATACGGTTTTGTCACTTACCCCGAAGCCTGCAGCTATCTCTGAAGTGCTTTGTGATGGATCCGCTTCCACAATAGCCTTTAATTCTTCATTTTCCACTTTGGTCTCCGGCCGTCCACGGGGTTGGTTCTGAAGGTCGAAATTTCCAGAACGAAAACGTTGAAACCAAAAACGTACCGTGCTTTCTTTTGCGACACCAGCGCCGTACACATCATTAATCCTTCGAGCTGTTTCTGCAGCACTGGTGCCACGGTAGAACTCGTACTTGTAAATATACCGATATTTCATGTTTTCCATTGTGCGGTAATAAGCGACGCCAAAGAAAAAAATAATGAGGAAAAAACAAATGAATGACTGTTTTCAAAACTCAAATGTACCAGCTAAATGAATTTATAAATTTGAATTTGGAATTCTTAACCAAAGAGGAGATATTTCAGATCAAAGTGGTCAGTACGACAAAACGCTAATTTCATATGTAAGGACCCAATAATATAAACTAAGTTACAAACACTACCATCTACACAGCAAATTTAATATCACAGAACGACAATGTCAAAACGAATGATATCGAAAAATTATAAATGTTAATAAAGGAATTATAATTTATAAAAAAGGAGTTCCTCAGCCAGTCATTAACAGTGTTCATTTACAACAATTTATTTTATTTACTAACGAGAAATAAAAGTTAATTATTCACTGAATCATGGTTAGCATTTACCAAGTTTGCAAAGTTTATATAACATTTATTAGTGAAATGTCGAGCCTGGCTACTACCAAGACTTAAGTATTATTCATTTATGTACATTTTTATTCTACTTATTTATCATACATATTGGTTAACATTTTAAAGACTTCACGTTCATGAAAAAGAATTAATTGAAACAAAAGTAAAAAGTTCAGAAAAACCTTATGAGATAATGATAAATGATCGCCGATATGTCTACGCACACCTTCGAATATACCTATATTGTAAATGATATTAAATTTATAGATATGTGTATAAAAATAATAGAGCATTAGCTATGCATAAATTGCTTTTTATAGACTTCAATTTCTTTTTTTTATGTGATCTTAATTGTCATGACAACTTCGATGGCGCAGATGATTAGTGTCTATGACTTGGTGTATTTATTTATCAATATTGTATGTATGTATTGGATGTATGTAGATATTTATGTATATTTTGTATAATGATCATCTCTTCACATCTCTAATTTACCTATTATCTTCTATCTTTGTATACTACTATATAAATTTCTAACGTGTCTGTAATTGTAATTTTATTGTCAATTTTTGTAATACATTGTCATTTTATGACTCACTGACTCCAATTCTACCATTTTTAAAATGTTTGTTTGTCTGTCTGTATGTCCTCTTATAACTGAAGAACGGCTTGACCGATCTTGATGAAAATCGGTACGTAGTAGAAACATGTGCTTGCGCTCATGATAGGCTAAGTAGTCATATCATAAAATTTCCTATAAAACAAGTATTTTATAGGAAATCTGCCCCTAAGAGAGTGAAAAGGAGTATAAAACTTTGTATAGGAAATGGTAAACAGCTGAACCAATTATGATGAAATTTGGCAAGAAGATAGTTTGATTTTTCGCGCAGACGAAATTGCGAGTACAGCTAGTTGTAACATAAATCCCTCGCTGTTTCTCTAACGGGGTTGTCAGGAGGACTGAGCGCCAAGCGTTGCTGCTCTTACATACTTCTTTCACCTTCTCAAATCTCATCATTCTCCTCAGACATTTTCGCCTAGGTACGCGAGTCCTTTTGATATTTCCCTCAGCTAACACTGGTTATTTCATCTTCATTAGTCAATTTTGGTTTTCCTTGGCTTCTGCTACCACTCCCTTTCGCTCTGTAGATTTTCTTTGTCAATCTGTCATCACTCATTCTTTTTATGCGCCCGAACCATCTAAGCATTCCTTTCTTCATTTTTAACCGACTTCAAAAAAAGGGAGAGGTTCTTAATTCAGTTGCATGTTTTTTTTTATAATCGTTATCTCATAACATGTGTGAGGAGAATGATGAGATTTGAGGAAGCGAAAGAGGTGTGTAAGGACCGCGACTCCTGGCGCTCCGTCCTCTCTGACTACCCCGTTGGGGATACAGCGTGAAGTTATGTTATGTTATGTTATGTTTTGTTATCTCATAATTCCCTCATTTATGAACCGATTTGTAAAATTCTTTTTTTATTTGAAAGGATACACATCCAGATTGGTCACATTTAAATTTAATTTTACTGGAGCTTAGGTTTCGAAGAAACACCAAATAACGCGAACTAGTTATAACTTTTATTTATTTATATTGATGATGCGCTGCATGTCATTACGCTCCAGATTTAGAACAGTATTTAGTTGTAGACCTGCCCTAGATATTTATTTAGGCCGAGGTCTCTCAAAAGGGAGAAATAAAAAAATTAAACTGACTTCAAAAAAAATACTGGAAAGTACGAAATAACCTAATGAAAGATCATAAACAAAAATAACTTTATAAATACGATACGAATACCCATATAATTAAGTTTGACAGTTATTGAAGTCGGTGCCAATTCAATGTGCAACAACAGAAAGTCTATTTTAGTACGCTTGGCACCGACTTTAGTAACTGGCAAATTTAATTATATAGGTATTTGTATCGTATTTATAAAGTTATTTTTGTACTTAAGTTTTGATTAGTAAAAGATAATTATTTCGTACTTTTCAGTATTTTTCGTTTGAAGTCGGTTTAATTTTTTTATTACCATAACATCGTCGTGCAACCCTGTTTACCGCGTATCTCTTTTTCTTAAAATAAACATTTCTTGTACAATTCCAATGCAAGTCGAGACTGTCTTATGTTTACAGCATAAAGGCGACAGGTGCTGTTTTAGCATTCGCTTTTTACGACACGTGGGAGAGTGCTATGTTAACCCAGGTAACGTTAAACAATTTTCATTTTTAATCAAAATCAAAATAATAAATAAAAAACAATTTTATTTCTATTCTCTGGAGTAGGGTTTCTCATTTTGATTTACACTGCACAAATGACTGAAAAACTGGATGGAAGGGCGGTTGTTGAATTATCCCAGTTTTTTACTGTTGTAGCGGAAAATTGGGGCTCTCTCATTAGATGCGAGCCATTTGTTTCATCCACTCGCTTGCCCCTAGAATTGCTTGGCTTTTTAATACAACTTTATTGTTGACAGATTTAATTCACCCACTGATGAATGAACCCTTAATTTTGAAGGAAGCTCCACCGCTTCTTGTCTCGTGTATAATTTAAATTAGGTAATGTAGTCAACATGTTTACGTCTGTAGCTACACAATAATATATAAATACATAATATGTATGTACACGCAATCATATTTCGATTTCATGTTTGTGTGCTTAAGTATTCTGTGAAAATTATTTGCAAATGGTTATACAATTTTGTTCGGATTACTCCAGATTATGGAATCTGGAGTAATCTGAATAAAAATGTAGGTACATAAGTACCTACTCATATTTAAGGTTCGTATTGGTTTTATCAACTTTATAAAAATACGATTCAGTTAATATAGGTACAGAAATCATATAAATGTATCCGAGGTAACAGTATAATTGAAATTGAATGATTAAATAATGGTAGTTATTTAATGCTGTGTAGTATGTAACATATTCTGAATGATCGCAAACGAAATAAAACAAGAGAATTCATGTTGCATAAATGATATATATTTTACAGTGACAGACTATTTAATTAATAATAAACCTTAATTAATCAACGATATTTTTAAGCGGCATGTAACATAATGAGCTTGAAATATAAGTCAAATGATTTTATTGTTTTCTTCATATTATTTTTTATAATCAACTGCTGACACAGAATTTTAATTACGCGTACGGAGGCGCGTATGGTTAGCGTTATAGTTCATATGGAGTACGAGTGTAAAAAGCCAAAATGTATATTTAATATGTGTCACAAAAATAATCAATTAAATAAAATAAAACATTGATTGTTTACATTCATACAGCCAATGTCATATACATAATAGTTATATCTATAACTAGATATAACTATTATGTAGTATTATGTAGTTATACTGTCAAATTCAAACATAATATTTTGTGGTCAAACCTCAGATCAAAAACACGCAATACCGACTGGTATTGCGTGTTTACGTACCGAACGACCGTAGGTAATTATCTTCAGGACACTCTGCCGAGATAGAATACTGTTTGCTTATTTGTATTGTGGTTATGGGTACTAGACAACTGATATACTACTTATATACTTTTCTTTTGTAAATAAATACATATTATATATAAACACCCACACTCGGGGCGGGAATCGAACCCGCAAACCCCCGATTACTTTCCGACGCGCTTAGCTGTTGCGCCACGGAGGTCGTCTCACTATTTTGTTTCCTTGTCATTTGTGTTCAGATTATTACCGAACATTCAAATTATGTCAGTGAACGTCCTGTACCTATGCTATCAGCATATCATCAGCAATCATGCTGAATCTGTGATTTTGTGGCGGCCGCGCTTTTAACATTTTAATAGGTATATATCCAGCAGTGCAAGTTAGACCTTATGAGCCGGCGGATGCGCTCAATAACATTTTCATATCCTTAAACATTTCCGTTAACATTTTACATACATACATATCTTCACGCCGTATCCCTACCGGAGTAGTCAGAGAGGACGGAGCGCCTTAAATCTCATCATTCTCCTCACACATTTTCGCCTAGGTATGCGAGTGCTTTTGACTTTTCCGTAGGATAACACTCTAGCTATTTGATCTTCATAAGTCGCTCTTGGTCTTCCTTGGCTTCTTTTACCACTCACTTTTGCTCTATAGATTTTCTTCATTAACATTTTAAATATTAAATAACCTTTGTCCCATTAACAACATCTATTATCTGACATCCACCATAGTTTTTTTCGTTATTTTGTTATATTAAATTAAAAGAAGTATGAGATTCGAGGAAGCGAAAAAAGTATGTAAAGACCGGGATGCTTGGCACTTCATCCTCTCTGACTAGTGCTGAGTCAGTGCGAAGATATGTATGTACCAAATAACAATTACTTATTGTAATTAAAATTAATAAAAACTATTTAATACTGACCACTACATTTTATATTCATTAGTTCATTACAGAACGACAAAACGTTTCGGTCTTTCGAGCCGAATTTGAACCAGCGACCTAGCGATATATTTTTCTGTTAGTTGTGCATTATTTACTTAAATGCATACATATCCTCACGCTGTTTCCCTTAGGGGTTAGTCAGAGAAAACGGAGTGTCGAGTATCGCAATGCTTAGACCATACTTCTTTTGCGCACTCAATCCTCATTATTCTTCTTACACACTTTCGCCTAGGTTTGCGAGTGCTGCTGACGTTTCCATCAGTCAACACTCTGGCTATTTGATCTTCATAAAAATTAGCCTCGGTCTGATATTTTATAATAATAATTTAAAAATAATTTTAAGCTAAGAAATACGTGCAGTCCACTATAGGTATTAACTGCTGAAGAATCCAACACGCTGACTGCCAACTAACGAGGTAACTCGTAATTTACATTACTACCTAGGACGCTAACTACAAGATACTAACAGCTTGCGTAGCAGCCCAAGATGGCTGTTATGAAATCACTCGTAATTTGCATTATTGCCTAGGACGTCTACTGTGAAATAATTCGCAACTACAATTATTGTCTAATACGGCAATT
Organism: Zeuzera pyrina; assembly: GCA_907165235.1. Lineage (NCBI taxonomy): Eukaryota > Metazoa > Arthropoda > Insecta > Lepidoptera > Cossidae > Zeuzera > Zeuzera pyrina. Next base: position 21,505,182 of record OU015620.1, on the reverse strand, counting down.
ACGAAATAACTCGTAGTTTATGTTATAGTCAAAATGTCAACCACCTCGTTTGCTTACTAATTTTTTATATACTTTTTGATTATCATGCCATTATTAGTTTCTAATTGTATATCTAATATGATTAAATTAAATTGGCTTTTTCCATCGGATTTCTGAAAAGTACAGTAACCAAAGAGTTACATTCTCTTTGGTTACTGTACTTTTCATGACAGTAACTGTCAAAATTGTTTATGGAACTAAACAAAAATAACTTAAATTAATAATAGATAATCTGTTATTATTGGGCTGTTATCAACCTGTAAAGGTCAGTTAAGGTTAGCTCAATTGTTTATGGATCTAAACAAAAATAACTTAAACTAATAATAGATAATATGTCATCATTGGGCTACAATACCTTATAGTCCAATAATTCCTAAGATATCCGCAAATAAATTGTTTGTTTAGTGTAAATAACTGTGAAAATACCATTAAAATTTAAATAATTTTCTAATATTCTTTAAATATTATTAATTTAAAAATCAAAATTAGTAGATAGGTATGCAATAAAGTAATTATGCAACGAAAAAAGGAACAAAAGCTCATAATATCAAAAATTAAAAATACCTTAAAAGTTAGAAAACAATATTTTGCCATGACTCTCGTTACCAGAAGTCGAAAAATGTAATTATAGGATGTCAGTTAATAATAATGATTAAATTTTCGGTATACATTTCAGTCATGTTTACCAAGAACTTTAATTCTCCCTTTGTAAGTAACAGTTTGTTTGCCTCATTTTAATTACTTAAAGTCTAATAAAAGCCAGTAAGGTATATTAATATCTTATTGATATAACATGAGAAACGGGTATTTACATGATGAATTTCAAAAGCTGGCGAGTAACGTGATCGTAGTGCTCGCAATAGCATTCATCGAAATATCAGGAAACTCATGGAAACTTTATTATTACATAGTATAATAATATGTGAAACGTATACGTTATAAACCTTATATCATTGCCTTTGGCTAGAAGTAGTGAATTTACACGAACGAAAATATAATATTGCAGTTACAGAAGTTACTATATACAAACAAATATTTTTTAAGAAAGAAGATATTTCATCTTTCTGGAACGACGAATTTATGAGATCTTACAATTATTCTAACTAACCGGACCCAGAATTGTAAGGTGTAGAAGTCGTGAAAGTTTAACAATTTATGACATTTTTTTTAACAATTATATCACTACTATTTTGGCTTTCAGCAAGTATTTATAATGCATATTCACAAGGTGTGTTTTCCTGAAACTGTGTGTGTGAAACCTATTGTGCACCAATAATGACCATAAAAATGTTTTCTTTCAACATTTTTGCTCGAGACCTATTCACAACACATTTTTACAAGTAGGTACCTACAGGCTACATCCTATCTTTATTACTTCATACAAGCAACACGCTGTAAGTAAATAAAATAGGTTGTACAGGAATCTAATTGTATTTTGATGAAGTTAAGTTTCTAAATTCCGTAAAAGTTTTCACAACTTGTAATTTATATAGCGTTCGAAAGATTAACTTTAGGTAAGAATCAAGCGAGCGTTTGGATCATGAAAAGGAGCTTGATGAAATCGAGTAAATTACGTGTGGGCTTTTTAATTTCGCTTTTAATTTGTAATAAAAATATCTTGTGTATAACTTTTTGTCTACTTTAATACTAACTAATAATAATACTACTAATACTAAATTCTAATTTTGTCTAATTGTTTACTGTTTAAGTAAATAAACTGTGGACAGACAGACGGACTTGGAGAAACTATAAGGGTCTTGTTTAGTACGGAGTCCTAAAAATAGCATGAACATATACACACACGTTAGTGTGGGTACACTAATGCTTTAGTGTGACTTTAATTACTTTTTCCAAGCAACAAATTATTATCTGAATCAGCTAATTTATTCTATAAAAATGCTATTTTAACACTTTAATCTTTAATATTAAGTATGGAGTGCTTTATTGATTAAAAATGTAATATTAAGTATATAATAATGCTCTAATAAACTTATTCTTGTGACTAAATATAGCAAATCTACACTATATTTGAAAGTTAGACTAAAATTTAAAACGATTTAACATTCTTCAAGAAAGTATCAAGTTCTCTCCTTATTATAAGTAACAAGGGGTATAACTGATTGGCTGCATTTGTTTGCATATCTGATGCCTCATTCATCACCGCTTTCTTTCGGCATCCGTTATTTTGATTAAATTTTTATTATACCTCCAGATGATCCATCACTATTGCTGCGCAGTGTATTCAGGTAGATTTGAACACGAAGTCTCATTTTATTATAACTTAGAACATATTTGTTTCTTATCATACATATATATCTTCACGCTGTATCCCTAACGGGGTAGTCAGAAAGGACGGAGCGCCAGGAGTCGCGGTCCTTATATACCTCTTTCGCTTCCTCAAATCTCATCATTCTCCTCACACATTTTTGCCAAGGAGAGCTTTTGACATTTCCGTCAAAATCACTCGTAAAGCTAAGTTTAGGTAGATATGACGTTTCTTATCATTGATATGTTAACATTGTTTTCCTGTAATAGTATAAGTAGGTACCACTATACATTTTACGGTTGCGAAATTTTGTAGATACTTACCTAAATCAGTATACACTTACGTAAATAAATTACAAGTGTGTGTGACTTCTGTTCTTAATTAATATTTCATAACGAGTAAGGAAATCAAATGGAATCCATTTGTAAATATAATTTAATGCTAACAAGTATAATGTTTTGTGGAGTGACATGATTAATGGCCGCAAGAGGAACTGTAAAGAAATAATTAAACTTGATCCTTCGTTGGCTTGAATCAAAAAAATCCGAGTTGAGTGCTCTCTACAAAATTATTTTGTCTTCCTTAATTATAATACTTATACCACTTCTACCACAATATCTATATTGATAAGTATATTTCGGACTCTAGACACTTGGAGATCCAAGACATTTTGATACTGGATTTTACTGTCATTTGACTTTCGTAACTTACAGCTCTTTTGAAAATCTTTTCTTAGGTTTTACCCTCGGCGGAGTTATTATTTATAAATTCGCAGACAGCGACAGCCACGCGATCATTGCGCGACCGGTGACTAATTGTAATAAAAAATTGGTATCATGTATGACGATTACGTGTCTATTGCGCCATGACCGTAAAATGTACTTTTGGTGGTAAGTAGATTTAGCGCCACTATACAAATAACTTACAAATTCTCGTTTTGACAGCAGATATGGCGCGATATTTGGTTATCGCATGCTGACTGTAAGTTAGGCAATAAGCGCTCTGCACGCTTATTACCTAACATGCAGTCAACACGCGACAGCCAAATATCGCGCGATATTTGCTGTCTGAACGCGAATTTATGTAATATAATTTGTATAGTGGCGCTATATCTACCGTAGTTAATAACCCTGCCGGTCTAGTCAATGGTTACGATCATTTCTTCATCCCTCACGTTCATTTATCAAACCACCTTAAGCCACAGGTTTGTCAAGTTAATAATCTAAAATTTTAGACCTATTCGCATTACATAGGAACATTATCCCTTAATTTGGAACACGAAAAAGAAATTGAAAAGTAATAGGTGTTTTTAACCGACTTCAAAAAAGGAGTACGTTCTCAATTTTTTTTCACACTTGAAATTTAATAAATGTTTTTACGTATGTTCAGGCACAACTTCTTTGTTTCTAAAACGATTTCAAGGATTATTCGCGTTGGGTTCAGTATAGCTCCAAAGTGATGTCCCATTTTAATTTCATTGGTAGTTTGGTAGGTATTGGACCCTGGACTTCGAAGATACACCAAATATTCCGCCTCCTGCACCCTCGCAGGGCCGTGATAGCGCGAACCACACGCGCCGTCGCCCTCTTCAAGATCACATAGAGGATGTTCGGAGCCGACACTTCGATCGGCCGTGACTCCGAAGGCATCTTTAGTAGACTCTTAAAACGGGATAGGAACACCACTGCTTTACTCTCTAAACCGGGCCTTGGCCTGGCATGCTTATTACGTAACTTGCAGACAGCATGCGACAGCCAATATCGCGCGATATCTGCTCTCAAAACGAGTATTTGTGTAATGTAATTTATATAGTGGCGCTAAATCTACCGCGACAAGTGCATTTTACGATCATACAATAATATATACGCAATCGTCATACATGATACTATTTTTTTATTACAATCAGTCACCGGTAGCGCAGCGATCGCGTGGCTGTCGCTGTCTGTAAATTTTTAGGTCATAACCCCGCGGGTTATAGAATGAGTTAGAACCAATCTAGCCAACCTGCTTTACAAAGAAAAATCCTCGTAGACTGCATATTCCTCTAAATTTTGAAAGGAATTATCGTCTGTTACATTTATAGCCCGTTTTCCATAAAAAAATAAGACGTTAATTAACTTACGCTGTATACAAATAATAGTTGGACACAACCGTAGGTCAAGTACATTTGAGTTTTAGACATGGAACATATGTGGTGACCATTTGTAACAAAATCTTGGCATGTTTAACGTACTTGCCCTTGATTACAAGAGATAAATGAAACGTTCTGCAATATGTCGGACCCGTCGCACTAAATGATCTGGGCATAAGGCAATTAGCTGGTGAATTATTTTTTTGTAATGAGACTCCAACTCAATTTTAAATACACTACCATTTATATATATATACTTTTGCGGTATTTCTCAATTAGGGTGGACGGCGTATAACAGCGTACAAACGCTACTGTGAGCTTGACAAGCCTGCATGGAAAATCACTTTGGGTAATGCACAAAATTGTAATTGTAACCTGCATACACACCATGTACAATCGTGCTTGGACATGCGTCGCTTGCACAATCAAGATGCTTACACAAAATCGTCACACAGACACTCAAGATTGCTGGCGCAAAATAAGTATTCTTGCGGGCTCGTTAAGCTTGTAGTTACGTATGTAGCCACAGTTATATTCTGTCCACTTTACCTATCTTAAAGCAGCCAATAATTATAACTTGATTTTATATTCAACAATCTATAAATACTATCCTATTCAGATTTAAAACATAACATAGCGAATTGCTAAGCCGTCGCCTGTAGAAATTCCAATTCACGTGAGACAAGTAATAGGTACATTCTAATTTTTTTTATCTCACATCAACACGATGGAAAAAATATTTTGTACTGAAATATTAATTCCAGAATACACACATCAAAGAAATGTAAGCAACACACAATTTTTTTTAAAGTACATTGTTCTCAACATTTTACATTACTAAACTTTATTTCTTATTCTTTAAAGACTAGGGAATATGTAGGATGTCGATACCTAAATACTAACTGCAGATGGAATCTTCGACAAAATCGTTGTTCCTAGATATCTATTAGGTTACTAGTGTAGGTTTAATTTTAGTTCTAAAAATTAATGCGAAGGGAGTAAGGGAGTAATAAAAAGGAGTAATGAATGCTCGAATGAATGAATGAGTAACGTAGATTACTAACAAACTGCAAGAAAAGGTAACGTACTTGTAAAAGTACTTGGTCACACTCAGAGTCATTTCATTCCATACAAAAAATTCTCCTATGAATTTTTGGCCTTTGTAGTAGTGGTAGTAGTGTAGTCTAGCATACTTAGATGTTACCACTAGTTCTTTGTCAAGTATTGAACTTGTCATTACATTAAAAATAGTGATGGCTGTGGTGATAATTCAGTTTCATTTGACATTATACAGGGTGTCCCAAAAATCAACGTCAAGCCGAAACAGGGTGATAAGGTAGATGGTGACTGTTCCCAGAAAAATATAAAAAAAATTCTCTCGTATTTTTAAAATTATAAGCATTTGAAAAAAAATTTGAAAGTCGACACTGTGATGATCTTTCTATTGATGTGAGCACAATTGTTTACTTTTCTTGTGTTTTTTTACTTTTGTGTTATTGTGAGTAACCCTTCTGTAAATGACAGTCAAAAATTCATACCGCAATTGCCTCATTTTCAAAGAAAATATCACTTTTTGCCAAACCATGTACTCAAAATGATTATTGCACCCAACTTTATCCGACTGTGCTGAAAAAAAATGTATTACGTAATTTTGGCAAGTAACATTAAAAAATGGCGCGTTTAGTCCTAATTCCAAAATGGTAATAACACTTGTTAGATTTTTTTTAAATATGAAGAAAAAAAAGCTTTTTTTGTACAGTAAATCGATATTCATCAATTTTTAATTTTTGCTGTTATGTTATTATTTCATTATTACTCAATTTCATGTTATTATTCATTGTTATGAATCAAGTATTACATTTTTACGTAGTTTTGTTGTAGGTATGAAGATCACTTGACGGTTTGCGTCTAGTTTTACAAGATAGCGCATAGAGAATTTAGACTGATATCTCTTTTTTCCTATATATAATGTACTCTGTGGTCAAACCTACTGCTTTTCAGGCATCATCTTTCAGATAATACCTACGATTTGCGTTAAGATTTTTATCGTTTACAGGTTACAGGTTAATTTTTTAATTAGCTGCATCCCATAGTTCGGTCGCATTAAATTCGGTGCTTTTCCGAGATAAAATCTATCCTACATTACAAGAAATCCCTCTATCTGCCAAAGAGTCCCGTCAAAGTCAGTTCAGCCGTTTCGGAGATTAGCTATGAGAATATAAACTATATGTACTCATTGATCTATTGTGCTACGCACTAGATTACGCGGTCCGAACACTCGCTTTGTTCAACTCAACTGTACTGCAGTCCGTACACCTTACTTGTGTGGCTTCAACTGTCATAGCTTGTGTGCCTGTACCGAGCGGTGTTAATAAATACGAGAAATCAAATCTAAGTGTGAATTTACAATTATTCAGCAAAATATTTCTGTTTAATTTGTTTTTAAATTAACCTAAACATATTTCATCATGAATAAACGCGTATTCCAAAATTTGTGAATTTTTAATTTAATGAACAATTATTATGTCCGTTCTGTAATGTAAAATCTATAACCGAGCCATATTGTCACGCTAAGTTAGACGAAACGCGTAAGCGCCATGAAATATACGGCGCTTACGACCTTGTCGTCGCGAGAAAACTGTACACTATTTGCGATTCAGCGCTACAGGCTTAAATGTTTGGCTAGATGATACAATCATTCCCTCAGCGCTAGAGCGAACTTTAGCTTAAACCCTTTCAAAAGTCGGGCAACAGTTTTGTTGAGAACGGCTTCTCTAGTACGTAGTACATATACCTCAATGACTATACTCAAATCTGTTATAGAATGGTTAGAGATTGCGAATATATTGAAATTAAGTTTAATATTAAAATAAAACAAGTTTCACATTCACGAATATTTATTTAGAGACAATAAGGCCACTTTAAGTGTAAATTGTCATAAGTAGCGTAACAGTAAAATATTAATATAGTAGCATCAGCATTACGAGTGAACATCGTTCTTCTTTTCCGTACACATATAGGTACTTATATCAAAAATTATGGATCTACATCTTATAAAGTATTTTCATTGACTAACTTATTGTACTTAAAAACTATGATTTGCTCCGACCACATTAACTTATTGTGCGTACAGTAAGCGTTCTTTAATCCGGCATTGTAGTTTATTATGTATTATAACATAATACGAAAATATTAAAAATATTGTGTGTGTTCAATCTAGTGATTTATTTTGAGTATTTTCGTTAAAAACATCGATAATCCGGCACGGTCGTGCCAAACGTGCCTACTGTAGCGATATTTAACAATAGAGGTAACAATTTCATCCTCAATTAGACAAAAATGTGGTCGAAGCATATTCATGTGTGTAAATTGGGGCTCAAAATTGAGTTATAGGTAGCACTTACACACTTACTCCGAAACAAAATATTTGATTATTTTATATCTCATGACATTCAGATTATATTATTTAGCTTGACTTATCTAATAAGTATTAATATTATTGTGAACATTAAGTGGGTAATTTAAGATCAGTATATTGAAATGGAAAAATAAACTATAATATAATTGAGTTAATATCAGTCGCAGGTGACAAGAAATACAGGCAAATTGTTATAACTTGAAATATTAATTTTATATAATTTCATTACATACATATGTATAGGTATTATTAAGTTGAGTAATGGTCATATATACATTTAGGGTGGCTTGCACCAACAATTTAAACTTCATTTAAGGATTTGATATCTCGCTTGCACCAACAATTTAATGGTAGGTGCAAGCGAGAAGTCAAATCCAATAAATCAAATCAAATAAACATAGCAACCTTGTTAAATCACCTACAATATTTTTTTCATTTTTGAAGTTAATAGCAATTTTTGGATTTTAATTAGGTATAATGCTTACAATGTATGATTCATAATGTATTATGTATTAATATTTAAAAGTAACAAAAGTTAATTTACTACTTCAAACTAAATGCAATTTGTATAAAATAGTATAATAAATAAAAGTAAAGGCGCTCAAATAATACCTTAATATGAACTAGAATTTTTATTTGAAATAAATAAATTAATAAATACTTTTTGTAATGTACGAAACATTATGAAAGATATCGAAATACTTTGATATCAAATTTTGGGGCATGTTTTACAAAATTTTATTACTAGTTTTAGTTGAAAAATATATATGTACAGTAGGCACATCTTATATGGCATAGATATAACTTTAAGTCATTGTTTTGATTGCAAAAATGTAGTTGTATTCTATTTTTGGCATAAAAATTATGAATTAAAATTTATTAACAAAGTAAACTAACAAAAGTCGTTTCAGTGACACATAGTGTATAATATCGCGTGAACAAAATAGAAAGTGAATGAATGCACTGCAATAATTTTTCCACCTTATGACTGTGGTATAAGATTGATTATAAAATGGATTTAGTATTTAGAGTATTTTCGTCGATTGTCTTCGTGTCTGCGCGAACGAGGATTAACGACGCGCCATATCTTTTGTGTTCTACTGTACCTACTTATTCATAATATATATTTTCATAAAAAATATTGTATTTATAATAATTTTTTACTAGTAAATATATATATATATATTACCATCGAAAGAAAATAAATGTTATTTAGAATATTTTGTGGCACGCGCATTTTGTAACATTTTAGGCACTGCTTAAAAAGGTTTTAAAGTAAGTCGACTCTATAACGCAGTTTCACCCCCAGGGGCTAAGGGTATGTGTTCAGGCTTCTCCTACGTTATTAAAAAAATAAAGGTCGAATTACACCATTTACAGACAACTATACATACACATATACACAATGTTTTTTTTAACTGGGTCCGTAAGGGGAAATCAGAATATTGCCAATTTTACTAAATTTTTAACGGCGTCTCATGCTTGACCAAAAAAATTGATAATGCCAAAATTGTTGTCACAAAAAAAGACCAAATGGATTCGGATTTCTTCATACTATCCTAGTTAAAAAAACACTATGTATAACGGTTAAAACTGCATAATAAAAGTATAAAACGATACTTTGTATAACTATTTTAGATACAGCGCATTATTTTCAAGGACACAAATTTTGAAGCAGTAACATATTAAACGTATTTATTCTGTATAAGTATATAGCGAAAAGACGCAGTGCTTGAAAATATTGAGCTTAATTTTAAAATTCACGCGAATAGAAATACCTACATCAACAACAGTTCTTAGTAAAACCGAGCTTAAAACACAAAAATACGATAATACTTTTTAAAATTATTCGTGATTACTTCTTAACATTTTGAGATTATAATTATAAATTGAGTTCAGATCAAGCGGACGGTTTGATTCACCAATTGTGCGATATTTTGTGAACAAATATTTATAATAACTGAGATTTCAAAGATTCAGGTTGAGACTACAGTTTGAGACAAAGCTTAAATTATTTAACACATAAAAACGAAATTACAATTCAAAAAAATGTGAAATTTTACACCCCACAATATTCGATGGTTATTCGTAGAAAATTTTTAGTAAAGACCCAATAATCCCAAGAGGCATTTCTTGTAGTGGCCGGAGCAGTCACCCTGCAAATAAAAATATTCTTATAACTCTTTATTGTATTTCATGTTTTGTGTTAGGAATAGTGTAAGACATACATACATATGTATACAAAATATAAATATTCTAAGGAAACTCGATAATGTTTTATTAAAAAAATAATACGAGTACTCCAACGAATCGCCAATATTAGCAAATCAATTAAAGTTTATTAAGAAAAATAACACAAGACATTGAGTATCAAATTACAATTATGATTCCAAATTATTACAAATTACAAAATACTAGTAAGTTAGCGTTGCCAGCCCTAATTTTAGAAAATTGGTAGATGAAGTGCAAAAAAATTGGTAGATAGGAAGAAGGAAAATCGGTAGAACTACCTATCCTTCAATACAACTTGCCTACAAGCTATGAAGCTACCTATAACTGCAACTCTAGTTCACAAGAGTTTTAATTAAAACAAGGGATAATCATCATAAAGGAAATGTACGCAAAAATGTAATGCAAAAAAAAATTAATACCTTCTTTCTGTTCCAAAAATAAAAACAACTTTTGAAGTTTGTTGTAATCTTTCGGCCACCACTTTCCATAACTAATAAAATAATAATACTCCGGACTTATACAAATTATGTGACCACAAACAAACTACACACTAGGCTTATACTACGGGTAAGCTATGGATACCATACAATGAACTGGAGGAGCTCCCAATAATATTCAGACTCCAAGCCAATTAAGGAACATTAGTTTCCTAAATTAACCTGGCCGGAGATCTAACCCAGGGTCCTAGCTTGGAAGCAGACGCTCTGTCACCACTCCTAAGGGCCATATTTGTTCCAAATATCAGCTGTTTACGTCAAGTACTCTGCGAGAAAAATGGCCTCGACTAACATTTACAGGCGATTACAGCGATCCTTTTTTCCAGTTTTGGAACAGAACATAGACTAAACGATTAAGTAATTTAATTTACATATTACATCGTTTCGCTTTGCATTTTTTTAGCGCGTCAAACTTATATCATCCCTTTTTTGTAGTTAAAAACCATGAAGTGCAAATGTAACGCGTACCTCGATCCAGGACTGCAGGCTCTCACCGAACTTGGCCTGGAACATGTCTGCGATGTCGGCCAGGTCCACCTCGCAGCGTGTCACCATGACGCGGATCAGTTGGCGGTCGTTGGTGCCCAGCCCCTTCATCGACTTGTACAGCCGCTCCGCGAAGAACAGAGGCTTGTTGCGGACCACTTTCACTGGAGACAAACATGATATGTCATTCTCATTTTGGAGCATCTAGCAAATTATACATATCATGATAATTGCTTCCCTCTACCATCAAGTTGGCTGGAAGAGGTTACATAAGCATTATAGTAGCCTAAAAATGTACTTTCCTTATTATAATCTTACTTCTCCATGTTATTTAGTGGTGCAATAAAGTAAGTACGTGTGATCTAATCACGAATGATATATAGTTCATGCAAAAAAGATGAGACCTTAACCCAGTGATGCGCTGTCATTGTCTCATGGTTAAATTATATTTGTTGGATATTTTTTGTGGGCACCATACAAGTATTAGACAATCATAATGTTACGTCATCGGATTCAGGTTTCATATTATTGTACATGAGTAGTACTGATATCATTTGTTGTGACCTGAGTCTTGTTCCAACTGAGTGAGTTCTCGTTTACACACATTTTAGTGATTATTATGTAAATTTTTAATAAAATTGAACTTGTGTTAAAAAAGAAGCTTTTACTAATATTCTGTATTTTTCATGGAAAGTATTTTTATTTTGTATCATTTTTGGTAAATATTTCACATAAACAGAAGCTTCATAAACTTTAGATTTATAGTTCTGATGGAAAAAATAAAGGTTAGCTTATAATTTATAATTCATTTTTCAAAAACGTATTTTTATTGACTCATATATTAGATACGTAAAATAAATAAAAATATAAACTAAATAGCAGATGTTCATTTGTCCTCTAGAATTACTTTGAAACAAAATGTGCAAGTCAATGATTTTCAATACTTTTCTGATGTAACTACATATATTTAATGGTTTTAGGCCCATATTCCAGAACGATACTTGAGTATGAATCTCCGATTGAGCACGGTTAGAATGAGATGCCACTACATACAATGAATAGCGGCATTTCTTTTTAACTATTCTCATGCAGAAATTCACGGTTGAGTGTCATTCTGGAATAAGGATTTTAGACTGTCTAATATTTAACTACTCCTGTTTCATTTCAATATATGCTCCTGTATATGCTTAATGATCAAGATGCTTGTGAACTTTACAGCTACTAATAGTTTACAGCTAATCGCAAGAAATTCCAATTGGAATTGGATGAATTGGAATAAAGCTGGAACTATGAATCATTAGTTCCAGCTTCCAAGCAAATTTTTTCTACTAAGAAGGTTAAATATTATTAAAACGAATTGTTTAAAACATTTTAGATTCATAAATAATTAGCAAGTAAAAAAAATATCAAAAATGTATATTGAGCGGCATTACCAATAGCTCGGAGAGCCTTTTCGATATCACCAGAGAATTCAGCCTTGATACTATCATCGATGTCATGCCCAGTCAAATACTGGTACTCTTGGAAAATGGCAGTCAGCTGAGGGAACGAACGTGAACAGAGAATCGCGTTGAACACGGACTCGTCCGTACCGAGACGAAGCTCACCTGAAAAATTTAATAAAAATAACCATATTAACACCATACTAGAAAGAAATATTCTCTTACTATTGTAATAACATCAGCATGAAATGAAAATAAATAAAGAATTTATAATTCCAAATTCAAGTTCACAATAATATTATGTACTTATATATTATTATATCTCATTATGGTTATAGATTTGAAAGTAAAATCTACTGTAGAAGAATCAGCAGCAACTGAGTTGCATATATAGTTTTGTCATTATCCTCAGAACAGAAAAAACGACTAGAAAGCCCAAGTGGGCGTGTCCTGCGTGCCAATAGTAAGGTCTGTAATGCGCACTTCGGTCTCCGCTTATTTAGGTTAAACTCACATTTTAGTGCGCTCAACATTACAAAGACGGCAAATGGAAACTATCTTTATTTATTTGCGGATAAGGTCTAATTTCAAGCGAACTAATTAGATAGTTTTGGAAGTTTCCGACCATAGACAATACAGTTTGCATGAAGTTTGCACAGACACTCAATAAGTGATGTAACACAGTGACATAAATTAGGTAATGATATCGATAAATAGTTATACATCCGCCATAATATATGTTAAGTACTACGTTTATACAAGAAATGCATATTAGTCATTTTCAATAATAAATTATATATTTGTTGATAATTATTATAATATATTTAGTTATCGAAAATAATTACAACTATTATAGTTTATTGTAATCTTAATTTATACATGAATATTATTTTATTTAAATCTTCGCATGAGAAAGAAAAGTGGATTGAAGCAACATTTATCCAAAAAAGTAATATCTCCATCTTAGATTTGAAAATAAACGTTATTTTCGTAATCAGCACCCCTAGAAACCTAGAATATGACACCCATATCGATTTAACTAAAAAAGTAATATTCGCCGACTTGGATTTGAAAATGATGTAAAACGTTACGCTTCTCTTTTTGTTAACGCTTGATTTTACTCTCCATAAAATTTCTGTACCGCGGCCTACATAATAAAAATCGATTCTTTAAAAGTAAAATCCGAAAATCGATCAAACGAGTCTTCCAGCGATATTTTTTTTAAAGTGGTGAAGACTTACATTTTCCCTTTAAAAGTTAGGTAGGGCTTTACATTCTCCAAAATTTTTAAAATTCCCGATCCATCTCGATCCAGTTCCGGAGATTGGGGAGAGGGAAGCTGAGAATAATCAAATCAAATCCGAATACCGAATCGAATTTAGATAAAGTTAAGAACTGATAAAACTACTACTTGAAAAAAAAAATGAAGAACATGTATATCGGACTTGCCCTAATCTGCAGCCCTAGGCTCGCCACTGTATATAATATATATTTATATGAATTAAAATTACGAAGAAATAAACGGAAGTAATACACAATATCACTATAAATAGTAAACGAAAGTTACTTTTAATCAATCTATCTTCAGTATTTCAATTTGACATTGAATTAAACAAAAAAATTAATTGGATTGAGATTAAAGTCTAAGACTAAAACCACAGCCTAATTAAACACTGAACAGTAAATCTATTTATATGGAGTGAATATATTCACTTTTTTTGATTTTATAAAATCATTCGACGAAAGATTATCTCCCTATGTACATTAATCTTGTAGCGTATTTAACATAAATCTAAAATTAGAAGTATCAAAAAGACTGAAATCAAAAAGAATGTATTTGCAATAATGTCATAAAACGATGTTCAATGTTTATTTTTAAATAATTTTAAATATTCAATTACAGTAAATCCATTTATGAGACCACTCTCACTTTTTAGCCAACTACAGTGAAGCTAAAATGAGAATAATTGATTACTTTAATTTTTTTGAGTATTTGATCGACTAATCACCGTAGAGAATCTAGAGTATACAAAAACCTTGTCCCATCTGAAACGGGTATATATGTATACCAATTACATAACACAAAAAAAAGAAAATTAGGTTATTCACGAACCTAAAATGATGTTCTAATTCAAAATAAGTACACGTTTTTATTATCCAACGTACCACAAAATCTAGCAAATTTTTAAAATGTGACAACACCGTCATCGTCTGCAGCGGCGAGTGCCATACCCGATAGGTGACGCGCACCGACCGCGGTAAAATAGACGGTATATTGCCATGTAAGTTTTCTCATTTAATAAAATTTTGTTTTATTTTATTCCAGGTATTTTTCTACTCATTTTCTAAAAAGAATTACTTTAATAAAACCGAGTCTCGATACCTAATAATGTTTTTTTTTAACATATTGCAGGAAGACCTAGTTAAAATTTTACTAACTTTTTCGATGGTACTCTGTTTCAATATTTTTCCCATTGCTTTAAACAGAAGAGTGTAGTAATCAAACTTTTGACTTCAAGATCTTAATAAACAAGTAAAAAAATATAACATTCTCATCTCTTTTACAACATACAATGTTTTCCTGAAGTGACATATTTATTCTAATTTTGTTTCACATGACTATTACTAATTACATATCATGCAATCTTATTGACGTCACAACAGTCTCTACATCTCCAATGAGTAGTGATTATTGGAATGTCTGCATTCTGGTAACACACAACATGAATCATTAGACCAAAACAATGATTCACTTCAAGATCCACATACGTAAATTGCTTACTCATTAATGTGTTTTTCGTTTAGACGAATTATTTTGTAAACTCATTGACGTCATTATAAATATCTAATGCAATCGATGTTATAATGAAGTCACACTCCTTTTAGGTCACTGACTTTTCATTTATTTATACTAACCGGCGGTTTTACATGCATTAAATATAGAATTTGTTAATAACTTGACAATAGCGCCACCTATTGACTCGCTGACTGACTTGTTGACTGGACCGTTGGGGCAGTGGCATAGCATCTGCTTTGCAAGCTAGGGTCCCGGGTTCGATCCCCGGTCAGGTCAATTTAGGAGACGAACTTTTCTAAATTGGCTTGAAGTCTGGGTGTTACTGGGAACTCCCTCAGAGTTCGTTGTGCGGTACTCAAAGTACAAGCTTACTGTTTAGTTTGGGGTCACACAATCTGTGTAATTGCCTGGAGTATTAATACCTATTGCATTTTAGAATTGTTTTGAACCATCGTCTCAACAAAATAAAAATATTGTTGGAATTATGTCCTTGATTAGTAATTAAGTACATGATAAAGATGCACCAACAACTACCTACATACATATACATAAAGATATACATACATACGTACATTATCTTCACGCTGTATCCCCAACGGGGTAGTCAGAGAGGACTTCTTCCTTACATAAAGATTTACGTCGCTTAAATGTAAATAGATAACTTACCAGCTTGGAGCAAGCTTCTAGCATCGTCTCTTGCTTGATTCTGATCCACATGGAAATCTTCAGACCTGTTACCCTGTAAATATAACAAAATATTCAAATACAATTAAACGATTTATACTTACAATTTATACTATAAGTAACATAGAAAAATATGTAAGTACATTAATAAAATGTTGGAAATTATAATTTAAAATGTTTAGTATATTATGGAAAAACTACAGACAATCGAATTGCATAATATAGTAAGTACCTGGGTGACCGAGTTTTACTCGATGTCTTACAAAAAAAAATAACAAAAAAGGCTGACCACATTGCAGAATTCGAACTCGCGTATTTCAGCTTAGTAGATTCTTTCCATAAAAAACTTACGTGGATTATTACGAATACGAAAAAAATATTTGCCAAATCGGTCCAGCTATTTTCAAGTTTAGCGCTTAGCAAAATACATTTCACTTTTATTTACATTTTTGCTAAAAATATAATAACGATTATAAAAAACGTACTATAGAATATTAATTAACATTAGAAAAGGGAGGAAAATCTATGAAAAAAAAAATACAGATGTATTGAGAATCGCTCCTGTTTTTGAAAAACACCTTGACGCCACTGTTACCAATAAAATTACAGATGGCAAAAAGACACCTAGTGAAAAGTTGCTATTCACTAGCCCATCGCCGATATAAGTTTCTTATAATTTTGTTTCTTTGTAGTTTTAGGATCTGCAGTTCTCCATAGGAATATACACAATAGCATTACATATTTTTCCTTCTCAGTCCAATATAAATGAAAAACTATAATAATTCGTTGATTAATTTATATTTTATCAATAGCAGTGGAAATGGAACAAAATTCCAAAGTACAGTGAGAGAAAAATTCTGACATTTCGACTTATTGGGTAGTTTTCTGTTTGAATTAAATGTATTCTTGTTATAAGAAACAAACGAATTGTTTATTGTTACAAGTCAATTTGTTTAAAAGAAAAATGAGAAACTTGTCAATGATTGTCGAAACAAATAAAAACTTGTTAAAATTAAAAATTTACTAGTGTTTTGATAAAACGAACTTGTTGAACTAATCAAAATATAAACTTATAGCAATAACTACTTACTTGTTATCTAATTACTTCAGTAAAACTGTCTTATTATTTTAACAATAATATGTACCTGGTCGATTCAACATTACTACTGAACAAACTAACCACTGACGGCACCAACTTCGAAATCCTGAAATAACAAGCTAATGTGCTCGTTGTTTCAAAATGTTATACTTAACATTATCTAACTTGATGCTGCAAACAAGAATTTTCTAGGCGTTTAATTTAACCAAAAACAACGTTGAATCCACCAAGATTTTGTTTGGAATTTCTCTCAGTGTAGTTGCCGGGGACCGCACACTATGAACACGACGCTAACCCTCATCAATCTAACACGCTATTACATCATGATGTCATTAGGTAGACGTTCGGAAGGTTTTTATGTTCGCTGTTCGGGTTGCGTCACTTCCGCGTCAATATTTATCAAGGTCATAAAGTAGATCTAATAACGCCAGATGAGCAACGTTAAACACAATGTATACTAAAAGGAAAACGACAAAGGGTAATCACCATGCACAAAGATGTCATTAGCCTCTTGAAGTTTCCTGATGTGTCACCGCGTAGATCGTCCTCGAGCAGGGTTCCATACACTGAAAAACGAGGAAAACGAATTTGTAAATAATGGTTGTGGTCTTAAAAGGTATATAAAATTGAAACTATAGTTCATAAATTACGTTCAAATTAAAACATATATTGGCATAATATTTATAATCTTTATTATAAGATTTTTTTTTTAATATAAAACCGACAATGAAAATTCCACACTAATTTTTTAAACATATCCTCTAATATGTTTTAAAATTATCTATTATACTCACTGTGATTTCATAAACTATTACGTAGTTTGTAATGTTTATAACCCGAAAAATACCTTAGAAATTATAAACAATAGACAATTTAAAAGCTGCCCAAAAGTATCGGTCTTCCTAATAAATTCCTATTAATTCTCAGCTATGTATCTATTATTTTATTTAGATTTAAAGCCATAGTTCGACCACTGAGCTGTAGTCCATTACCATCATATTTTGAATAGCCAATCTCAAAATAATGTGTATTTCTATTATACAATGACTACATTACTACTGTACTCTTTGTTACTACTTATTACTCTTTGTTTGGCAACCATTCCATATAAATAATTTATTTCATATGATAATAATAGCCTTGAAATTGATAAATCTGTACATCCTTTTGTAAAACGGGATAGCTGTGATAAACTGAAATAATGAACTAGTTCCATTATCAAGCGTTTGTTATATAAATACCGACTAAGTGCGCGCATAATGGCTTCCGTAGATGCACAATATCCATTTAATCGGCTGCACCTACATTTTTGCAGATTTTTCACCCCAAAGTTGAAGAGTTAGAAGAAGGGGGAACATATTTTACGAATTTAGATGCTTTTATCTCAGCAGTATTGACTTAAATAAAAAAGTCACTTCGAGACCTCAATATCATTTTTGAAGGCATATCTTAGGATACTCCACACACTACCTTGATGGCATTCCATACATACTAGTTAAGTATGTATGGAATGCCACCCCTAACTTTATTTTTTTCATAATTTTGGTTTACAGAATACAACTACCTTCTAAAATTCATCTATATGGTGCCAACAGACTCGTGAGTAAAATAGTTGTGACATACAGACGGACAGACGCACCGACGGACAGAATGAAATTACAACGGTTTCACTTGGGTCCAAACATATTACTGAACCCATTTTATCTTTCAATATATTACAACAAACGCTACAAGTTCAAAAAATAATTTGAAATAAGCAACAGATAAAAAATGCTTAAACTCATAGTAACACGCTCTTATTATGCAGGCATTATTGTAATTTAAATTGATTTTGATCGATTGTAACGTGCGCAGATCGTGTAATCCATATCCCCCTCCCTCCAGCGACGTCTTTGTCGATCAGTAGGCTATTAGATCAAGGTCTGTAGGGCAAATACATTGCGGACGCATTTACGATAGATAAAAAACGCGCGTAAAACAATGTATATGATACAAAGTAGGTATAAATTCTGCGATACAATCAGAGTGGAACGATGTGCAAAAACCACATTTCGAGGCCAGTTTTAGCACTAAAGTTTAGAGATGACAAAAGTAAAATTATTTGATAAAATAATGTATACTATACTATATTTAGTCGAATTTGAAAAGTTGATTTCTAAGCGGGCAAAGGAGTGTCGAAAATCAGTATGAGAAAAAAAAACAAATTCTACCCATACAAAGTCGCGAGCTACTGTAGCTGTTGGATAGCATAGTTCCTCGGCAAGGTTTTAGAGAACTACTTATGCATGAATACGTTGGAGCGAGTCGCTAGTCTATAGTTAAGTGTACAGAGAATCTTGAAACTATTACATGCATGATATTTTTTTGATTCCATGACGAGCAATACATTTTTGAAATGCTAGTTAACGTGGTACTTTAAAACAATAAAGAAAACGGACCCCAATTTTCGTTCTTATTTAAACTGCGCGTTTTTATTTTAAGAATGTCTTCATTCAGTATCGGAAGTATTTCATTAGCTGATTCATGAACTTAATTCAAGGATGCTTTATATGTTCCGACAATATCAGTTTCACGGCACTCTTGCGGTATTGTATACCAGTAGCAGTAAAATTGCCCGTATCCTTTACTTAACGATTGAGTAATTATAGTATTCAGTTTAGTATTATCCATGGCACAAATCAAAAGTATGTACTAGGAGTAGCTTAACTGAATTTGAACATACTGTTTTTGTTTTACCTGCTTATGTTTTAATTAAAATAGAAATAAAATAGAAATGAAATAACCAATCTAATATGTACATACATAATTATATTCACGTCGTTTCGCTTTTAGTGCACCTAAATAGTCTCATATGGCAAGAGAATTATATCCTGACACTTTTTGTAGTAATTGGGCTTTGGACTTACAGATGATAAAACGGAATTACATAGACAGTTACAGTTGCCATTTATTCCTTTTAAAAAGCCCTGTCTCTTAGCTGACTTTAAGGACCCGCCCGCGTAAGAAAACGAATTCCATTCCAATATGTAAATCAATAAAATATATAATACTTAACAACAATTCTTCTTTAGACGCCAAACAAGCAAAAAAGTTATATTACGTCGCAAAAAAACAACCCGTCCTTACTGTTATAGTATTTCCGGAACCGCGACTATTATAACACGACCATTAAGCGTTTGAAATGTGCAACCACGTCTTTTACACAACTATTGTACCTCTAAAATGTTAGTTTTAGACCATACTAGTTTATTTGTGCCTTTTTCGGGTGATACAAATGTTTATACTGCTATCGAACAACACTGGCAACATGGTCTCAAATCTCAACTGTCAATCTTGAATTTATTAGTTGGGGGGGCTCACGGCTCAACTAATAAAAGTAATACGAATTCCGCTCTATTTTTCGAATTAATAGTTTATCGAAAACTGGAGAAGAAAACCAAGGTCATATTATTCGTTATACAGCATGATTCACGTTATACCGTGTCGGGGCCGGGCCGTACCACGGGCGGGGCACGGTGAAACATCTTTGTATGAAGTTTTCGACGCTGTGCCCCGAGCGTGGCACGGACTCGGCCCGGTCGAACATGAAGACTTCATACAAAAGTATGTTGTAGATGTTTCACCGTGCCCCGTCCGTGACATGGCCCGGCCCCGACAAGGTGTGGCGTGAATCATGCTTAATAGTGATAGTATACAAATAAATATACATATTATGATTATCACGTCTTGTAATACTCACTGGCAGTATAAGCTTGTTTGATGACTTGGATCTCATGGTTTGACATGGTGCACATAACTTCGATAAGCACATCCTCATCAGTACCAATACCAGCGATCGCATCGTGGAGCTCCTTAGCGTAGTACTGAGGCAAAGGTGTCATCAGAGCAACCAGCAGAGTTTCGAAGTTGCCGCTAGTTTCACTCTTCAGATCGGAAATGAGATCCTGGATGTTTGACAATGAAATCTTACTTAATATAATGATAACTTCACTGTAACTAATAAGATCATTCATCCCGCTCACCCTCTTACGAGGCAACTTAGGTATTCCTGGCAACATTCACCATCTAAGTTTAGTAGAGATTCCAATATGTTTGAGAAAATCAACTAACAGTAACCTAAATAATAATATTTGTAGAAAAATAAAGAAATAATACAAACATAAAAAAGTAGTTTGCACTTTTTTGATTTTAAAACTCAAATCAAATCAATTTATTCAATTACACTAAGTTTCAAGGTATACTGACCGTATGGTATATCCTTAAAAATCATGGTGTCACTTTTTCATATTATATTCAATAAAGCCAGAATTATTTTTGATGAGGCATTAACTAGGATTAACTTTAATGGCCGTTCTTGAAACTGGACGGTAATTAAAAAATAGGAAATCTTAAAATTGACTAATTGAATTTATACCCTTGTCTTGAGTTTTGTGTCGTAAGCTAAGAGTTTAATTTAAATATTCTGACAATTGAATTTAAACCCTTCTTGTGTTGTAATTTCGAACTTTAATTACCGAGCGAAATGCCTTAATTGACAGTTACGTTAACACAATTGACAACGAATGTCTTCGCGTAGGTTTAATTACTTGCGTAATAAAGTTATTTGTTGCTGTCTGGTATGTCAACGCTTCATTCACGGTTACTTTAAAAGTTTGTAACGAACAATTAGAATGATTTTAGTGTCTGTCTATTATTAGTATTTTCCTCATAGAATACATATACTTAACAGAAAAAATTGTTCGATATAGCTGTAGAATCTACAGGTATGATACATACATACCCTCACGTTGTATCCTTAACGGGGTAGTCCTTACGTACCTACTTCATTCGATTCCTCAAATCTCATCATTCTCCTCACACATTTTCGCTTAGGTATGCAAGTGCTTTAGACATTTCCGTCAAACAGCTACAGCTATTATGATCTACGTAATGTACGAAAAGTAAAATTTTAATTTTGATAGTGTAAAAAAACCAGCCAAGTGCGTGTCGAACCACGCAGTGAAGGGTTCCGTAGTCGGGATGTATAATATTCATTTAGTCGGCAGCAAAAATAAGTTTTTACGTGTTATTGCACAGCGTTTGTCAATGACACTGAAAAACAAAGTTATTTGTGCAGTCGCTGAGTGCGTGAAAACGAGTGTGTTAAACCTCATATCTCAACTATTGACATAAATAAAAAACCTATTTTAAAAATTTACATAATTTTTCATCTCACCTATCTAGAGATACCCACACGCTTCCGTGCATTAGATTTTTTTTCATCCATTATTAAGTAGTTAGGTACATAATGGAATACTACCCCTAATAATACCAGCCATAATGGGTTGCCGCTCTTATCACCGTGTGTCAAACTAATTTTTGTGTCTCTCTGTCTATCTCATTGAGTGTAACCACAAGAAACAAATTGACATATAAGTTTGGCAAGCTTGCACTGTCAGTTTAATTCGTGTTAGCTCACGACCGGCTCGACGTACAAAACATTGCATTACTGAAATAATGATTTACAAAACACTCGACTCTTAAGTGTGTTAGCTACTAGTTTTCACAAAAATAAAAATATGTCATGTTCAGCCTAAATTCTTATACTTAACAAAGTCTAATGTGACTTTTTGGCGGGAACGGGAGAAGTAAGGTTGTCATTTTGTTCAGATTTTCTATTTTTTACATTTTTGGGAGTTTTAAAGTACAAAAGTGATAGTATATTAAAGTAAAGAAAATATCGGGAGTGGATGATTTGTTCATGGTTCCAAATTCAATTTTTTGTCTTTTTTTGTTGTTGTTAGATTGGCACAACTGTTTTCCATTTTGGCGCGGAGTTTGAGTTGCATCTGCTATTTAGATGAAATACAGTGCTGTTTTTAGTTATATCATTCTAGTGTGTATTGTGAATTTCATAATGGACAAAAACATCGAACAAAGAAGAAGGCTCACGGTGAATCGACTTTAACAAAAACACCTGCTTATGAGTGGTACAAAGCGTTCAAAAGTGGTCGAGATGTGATGGAAGATTTGCCTCGCTCTGGTAGGCCATCAACGTCTGCAACTGAAGTTAACATCGCAAAAGTGAAGGAAATAGTGACTGAAAATCCTCATTCAAGTTTGAGAGAGATAGCCGCCGAACTTTCTGTGTCTCACGAGTCGATCCGTACCATTTTAAATAATCACTTGGGTATGAAACATGTTGCCGCTCGGCTAGTCCCAAAGGACCTGAATTTTCTCCAAAAACTCAATCGCATAAGAGTCGCTGAGGACATGCTAGAACGAGTAAATTCCGATTCAACATTCATGAAACCCATTGTTACTGGTGACGAGACGTGGGTTTACGAGTTTGACATGCAAACTAGTCAACAAGCTTCGGAGTGGCGCCTACCAACTGAACCGAAACCGAAAAAACCACGCCAAAGTCGATCAAAAGTCAAAGTCATGTTGATTGTTTTCTTTAACTATCGCGGTGTTGTGCACTCGGAATTCTTGCCGGAAGGTCAAACGGTAAATAAAGAATATTATTTGGGCGTTATGCGGCGTTTAAAAGAGTAAATTCGACGAAAAAGGCCAGATTTGTGGAAAGAAAATTCTTGGATTTTGCACCACGATAATGCGCCTTCGCACAAGGCCATCATTGTGAACGAATTTTTGACCAAAAACTCAACAAATACCATCGAGCAACCACCTTATTCACCAGATATGGCTCCAGCCGACTTGCTTTCTTTTTCTTAAACTCAAATTACCACTTCGTGGCACCCGTTTTCATTCGGTAGAAGACATAAAGGAGAATTCGCGGCGAGCACTGAACTCAATTCCGGAAAAAGCGTTTAAAAAATGTTTTGATGTTTGGATTATTCGTTGGCGTAAGTGTATCGTTTCTGAAGGAGCATACTTTGAAGGTGATAAAATAAATTTGATCTTTTCCCGGTACTTTCTTGACAGACTGTAAGTGAAAAGAATGGAGTAGGTCTAAATAAACATGTGTAGCTAAAGTTCTCTCGCTCTTCCAAGAAGTCCTTTATAACGTCAGTAAAGCCTACTATCACTTTACTGGAGGAGTTAGTTTTACGATAAGAAAAAACGAATATACTTGTGATTCTACTTATTTAATACGTGACATTGGCAAATGCGCTAAACTGTGCGCCAAGCCATAAAGAAAAAAGAAGTCTAATTTATTTTTCATAAATTGATTCATGGACGATGATTAGGCTATTGAGTTCAATTTTAAATTTTGAATTCAGAATTGTATGGAATAACAGTGTTACAAATTCGAATCATGTTTAGCTATTTTATTGGAGGCGCATAATGTCAGTA
The DNA here is from genome assembly GCA_907165235.1 of Zeuzera pyrina. NCBI lineage: Eukaryota > Metazoa > Arthropoda > Insecta > Lepidoptera > Cossidae > Zeuzera > Zeuzera pyrina. The sequence continues at coordinate 21,480,792 of OU015620.1, read as the reverse complement.
TTCGTGTCTGGGTGATGCCAATAGTGCGACGTAAAGGTACACTGAAATCGTGATTCAGATAATTAGTAAACACGAATAACAATGTTGGCCATAAAAAAAAAACATTCTTCTATTTTTATAATCCATCGAAAAAAAAAGGTGGAAACATGGGAAAAACTAATACACATCGGATTTTCTCCAAACTTGCGGAAAACACTACTACAACGGTTATTTAAAAAATGTTTATAATGTACTGTATGGTTACTTATACTTGGTCATATTTTCGATACTTGACCTATATGAATTCCGTATTTTCCCGTATACTTGTATTAGGGTTTTCACAAAGTTGTTTTCATTGTAAAATGGGAAAACCCAATCCAGGAGGAATTCTTAGGCGAATTGACTAAATTGTTATTTTATAAAGCCATTTTATTGTCCAACTAATATGTCCTTATGAGACAACTATGAGACACCCCATATTTTACGTTAGTAACTAATTAATCTGTGCCCATATGTTTATATCCTTATATATTTACGCACAACATAAACTCTTTTTTCTTTTAACATAACAATCGTGATTATGATTTTTTTTATTTGTTTATTGGTAATATACATAAAATATCTATCACAAGATTTTATGTATGTACAAAACTTAAGTTTTTTAAGAATATCTATTCACTATGGCTCTTTGAGACATCTACTTTCAACAATATTACTTCAATTACTTTTATGATCCCACTTTGACTTGTTCATGATTTTATTTGGATCATCCCTTCTCATCGTTATCACCGAAATTATGTCTAATCTTTCGCCTGGTAAATTAGGCATAATTTCAATGTAACTGTATTTTTTATGTATTTTGCACGATTTTTTGCTAGTTAAGTATTAGAGAAAATTTCACATTACAATTAAATTTAGCTTTGTTTTTTTGTGTTAATTTGTTAAAATATAATATAACTTTATGCCTTCTGTTGCAAACTCTTTCGCAACTAGCTCTACAAGACCTTTTTTATAAGAGTTTTGTTGTATATATTTTTTACATTACTTTTTTTTATTCGAAAACATGAATAAAAATTAGTTGTGTCAAAACAGACTAAGTGGACTGTATTAAACCAATTAATACAGTCCATTTAGTCTCTGTTGTTATCACCTTCCTATTCAAGTTATTTTCCTATTTAGGATGAAGACAACATCAAAATGTAACTAATAATATGTAATGTAACAAAAAGTGCAAAGTGACTTCACCAATTGTATCATATTGTTCATTGCTGTAATATTGAATGAATATTTCTGTCTAGTCATAATCATAACTTATCAATAATTCTACTATTTATATCTAACTATATCCATTTTACTTTGGTTCCTAAACAAGTTCATTAATGGTAAAATGCATTATCTTTATTATAGTGATAACATTCAAGGTCGAAAGAATTGTCTCTGTCGCCTTGGGGATAGATAATAATTTTAATAGCCACTCAAATTAATTAATAGAGTCAGTTATGTACACCTATTACATTATATAGTTTACTTTACCCACATAAAGGTAGTTTAAATTAAAGTTTCACAACAAAACTCTTTATCAGCCGCAGCGTGACTAATGTGTGTACATAAAATCTGATAAAAACCTACTACATTTTTACTATTTTTTAAAAGTCTCAACTGCAAATATTAAATAAAATTCCCTAACATTTTCCTGTTTTTACTAGAGTATGAAATATATATCTCTCATTTCGCAAGCACTGGAAAAGTGTGTGGAGCAAACAGTGTAGGTAAAATCTCATTTTTTCTTGAATTTGACCCCTTGATGACCCCCTCAATTTCACTGCCTTTTTTGAACACCTTGATCTTGCTGGACTCATTTTTAACAAAGTTGACACCCTATTTTGTCCCCAGTAGCATGATTGTTGAAAAAATTGAATGAGTGCAAATTGGACACAGAAAAGATCCTATATTATACTTCTATAATATACTACTTCCTATATTATACTAATATGATCTTATAAGGGTTATTATATTTTTATATCTTATGAGGGTTAATGTTCGTTTTAAGTTATTGAAGCCAAATACATAGACATGAATTAAAGGTGTATATACACATATAAAAAACAGTAAAATAACAATGTCGAACTCAAAGTGTACTGAAGATTTTTTTGAAAGGACATTGGCTAGGCTTATTAAGAATTTGGTCTCAAAAAAAAAGATTTATAGCTAGATTGGACAAACAAGTACATACAACCACATATTATTTCCTATTTTGGTTGGATATAAGATACAACAAAAATCACACTACATTTAGCAATAACTATTTTGGCTTACAGACGGCAAAATAGAACAGATTAAACAACAACTAGAAAATAATCATTTTTCCTTACTTTTCTTATGTAAATATACAGTAATGTTAACTAAAATTTATTTTCTAATATTCTACACTAAGTTACTGACCTTGCCATAAAGAGTCTTGAACTCAAAAGCAATGCGTAGACGTTGCTCATTACTGCGTCTTGTCAAAACTTGGATGATCGCCTTTTCATCAGTTCCAAAACCTTTCATAGCCTTGCGAAGCACTGCCGCATCTTCACGGGGGTCAAATGGATTAGCTGGTACAACTGTGGGCTTGGACTGGAAATTATACATAAAGAATAGTCTACCAGCTTGGAGAAAAATTTTGATGATGGATGGTTCAATGTTATTATTGATCGTAAATGTATATAGTAATACTGTATATAGTAAAATATACAGTATTTGTAACTGATTAATGGTTAAAATAATAATATCATTGATAATGTTACAAGAAACATTTAAAATGTAGGTACTTAAGAAGCATAAAACATTACAGCTAAGTACATTAGTCATTCAATAGAGAAAGCTTATTGTGATTCAATTGATACAAACAATGGTCAAATATAAATTAATAAATAAAAAAGAAATATCTTGTATATATATACTGTATAGCGGTATGACTTGAGCCCACGCCGTAAGCCAATTGATGCTCTATAGGCACTGTGCATACTTGAATTTGATGTTTTAGAGGACATATTAATTACTTGTTTTAAAATCTCACAAGCAAAGTAAACAGTGTAAATAAACACATATAAGACACATTTATATCGTAATAAAACACCATAACACAGAAGCTATGATTATTTAAGGTGAGATACTGAGAAAACAAAGAAGATTTTTGAACAAACTACATTCATTGTACTGAGGGACCTATGCCAAGACTGAATGTTGGTTACAATGATAAATGTACGCAGAGAGGCGAAGTGAACATAACAATGTAATTGCAGCAAACTACTTCTTGAATAGAGTTACTGTGGCTGTATGATCTACAAGCCAGTGTGTCTAAGTATATTGTGTATAGATAGTTGAAGTACGTAATCATACTCTACACAATTCATATTGGGTTACCATAATCCATTACACATTAAGTACCTACTTAAAAGATTTATTTCAGATCTGTGCCTACCATGTTTTAATATTTTTCAAAAGCTCCGAATTTGTCAATATATACCCAGTTAATTAATTTCATTTTTATGTATGTATAAAATACTCATAATATTATGTACTTATACTGAAAATATTTCAAAGATTAATTAAGTAAGTATTGTAAGTACAGAAAAAAACACAATATTATCATTTTCTGTTTGAATTAAGAACCTGTATAAAAATATCATTTTGGTTATAATTTTATTATTTTTATTTGTAGGTCTTCAAGAGGCTCTAATGATGTGTTGATTGCATATTTAGTTCAGTTAATTTTATTTGTTCCAAAATATGACATGTGAATATGATTAAATATAATGTTATTCATATATATAACTCAATAAAAATGTTATAGGTAATTAGAAATAAATGATAAGAATTTATATTAAAAAAAATATGTATTTAGGCAGTTGAATTTATCAAGGTCAGTAGATCAGTAGAATAATGAAATAGAAAAATGATATTTTTAACGGATTAAATTAACTAAAAAATAATTGACACATAGTTTGTAAGAATTATTTTCGAGACAGTGACACATTCACAAAAAATAGGAAGTTCTAGAAATATCATAACAATGGTATATCTAATATAAACAAATACAAAATATTGCAGCTAAGCATCAGTGTTTTGCTTATCACAATTTTTCATATTAGGAATGAATTGCTGAGTGAGAAAAGATTAGCATATATATGTTTATTACATTTATAATTGAGAAATAAAATTGAAAGCCAAGTTCAACGTACCTTTGGCATGCTGGGGCTGGACATGGAAGTTGATGTAACAGTATAACTCTGCTGATTTTGAACTTGTGATTGGCTTTGTGGATATTCCTGATAATGATTTGACTGATTATGTGGGTATCCCTGATATTGATTAGATTTGTGTTGTTGGGGGTACCCTTGTGTTTGGGCATACCCACTAGGCTGTGAGTAACCCTCTTGAGCAGTTTGTGGATAACCTTGAGTTGGATAACCTTGAGCAGTATTTTGCTGAGGATAACCTGGACTTGACTGTGGAAAGCCCTGAGTCGGTTGAGGGTACCCTGAATTAGCCTGGGGGTAACCTTGTGATGCTTGTGGGTACCCTGGGTGTGCGCTAGGGTAACCAGGCTGTGGCTGTGGATAGCCCATAGTTGGAAAACCAGGCATTGGCATCGGATTTCCAAACGATTGTGGGGCAGAGTTGCAAAATCCGACATTGTGTAGATATTGTGGTTGACCCTTAAATCGAAATGTAAACCAATATCAAACGATGAATTAATATTAACGAAGTTATATTAAATGTGATGATTTTGTGATAAACAAAACAACGATACTGCACTCTGACAGGTAATACTTACTTGCTGGTATGGATTCATTTTTAGAAAGTCGTTTCTTGATGTAACTAGGTATTACAACCTTTACAGCTTTCGTTCCGATCAGTAGCTTCACTCTCACTAATCTCTGTTACACTGTTCACTATTCTGTGATAAATGATAAATCTGACTATAGTATGACTAAGCACCACCTCCACAGCAGGTTCCTATTATTTTATGACGTAATGACAGTAAGGTTCAGGAAAATACTTTTACGTACGGAAAAAACACGAATACTATGACACTAACAAAGAAACGAAACAATATTACAAAGCAGAAAGCGTGCCGGACATAACGTCACGCCACTTGTACATGAGCCGAACTTAGTGATGTGCTGAGTCAGGTCAGGTGGTCAGGCCTACTCGAGTGTGTACACAAATATATTTAGTTCATCACATACTCGAGTATGTGAATAAAAATATTTTGGTACACAAGACTGTAATACAGATCTCGAGTACTTACATTCACTCTTACCTATACTTACAATACTCGAGTACTAAATCGAGTAAGTATGTAAATTGCTACTTCATGTTCTCATTTTTGGTCGAATTTTTAAGACATTACTGTGAAGCTGACACTATGTGGGTAGGCCATCCGTTAACCATTCAGGTCTTAACTTGTTTTTTTGCTTTTTTTCTCTATTGAAGTACGCGACTTATTTTCATTATTGAAGTGATTTAATTTAATTTTTTAGACATCTACTGTCGTAGATCGCACTGTAGTGATTCGTGTGGATGTATTTTTTTTAAAACAGTGTAATGACCCTGTAGAAAAAAGTCGAAGCGTAAAACTTTTGCAACAAATTAGAAAATAAAAAAGTAGTGCAAAAAGTGCGAAAGCAATGTTTACTGATTTTATACATTTTTTTTTATACAGTCTTTATAGATTTTATACAGTCATGAAATCATTTTAAAAAATGCAGCCTTTGATATGTGTAATGTCGAATCGAAAGAAGTTGGTACTTGGATACTGAATTCTGAACTCGAGTACTTCATTTGAGCTCTTGGTCTTTATCCGGGTACCGACTCGATTCTTTTTTAATTACTCTGAAGAACTCGAGTACGAAAAACAGACCTTGCACATCATTAGCCAGAATATCTCCTGTCTATGACAAGAACGGCCAGAACTAACTTGATTGACATTGACATGTGAGAGCAGTTGGTTGCCTTTTTTTCTCTATTATTATTTATATTTTTTAAGGCATTGGTAACAAGACCATCAGCCTAATGACGTAATTTCTGGAGAAATATTAACTGTCCCTAACACTCCTCCAGTAGACTGATAATAGGCTTTACTGAAGTTAAAAAGGACTCCTTGGAAGAGCGCGAAAACTTCAGCTATACATTATTATTTAGATCTCCTCCATTCTTTTCACGTACACAGAACTTTAAAACACAATATACTATCACTGTTGTACTTTAAAACTCCTAAAAATGTAAAAAATAGAAAATATAAATAAAATGACAACCTCACTTCTCCCGTTCCCGCCAAAAAGTCCTTTTTTTCTCTCTCTTCATTGCATGGCGCACAGATTAACGCATTTGCCAATGTCACGTATTAATCATGTTCAAAGTAAATTCGTTTCTTCTTCTTATCGTAAAACTCCTCCAGAAACATCCAGAAAAGTGATATTAGGCTTTACTGAAGTTATAAAGGGCTTCTTGGCAGAGCGCGAGCACTTCAGCTACACGTTTATTTAGACCTGCTCCATTCTTTTCACATACAGAATTTTAAAACACAAATTTTAAAACACAAAATACTTTTGTACTTTGAAACTCCAAAAATTGAAAAAGTAGGAAATCTAATTGAAATGACAACCTTACTTCTCGGCTCCCGCCAAAAAGTCGTTAGGTTGCCTTATTGCAGTGTGTTACCATTGTCTTAAAATTTATGTCAGAGATTATATATAAATCATTTATTCATTACAATTTATTACAATGTTATTGCCGTTTAGTTTGTTACTGGTTGTTACTTAGTTAAAATTAATTTGTCATACTGGTTTTCGCAATAAAAATTAAAATAGGCTTTAATTCAAAAGCAGAAAATATAAAATCGTAAATTGAAATGTGTGATTTGTTTTTGACAAAGTTTGTAGTAAAGACCAAAAATCAATTGCCACATGTATGACAAAGTACCACTTGAGAATGGTTATACCGATTTGGCTGATTTCTTTTTTGTTGTGTTCGTAAATGTTAGGACATAATTTTTATCCAAAGGAAAATTGGAAAAGTGGTTTGGAAAATTGAAAAATTGGAGAAAAGCTGAAAGTACCTACTATTTTCTATGCCTTGTGTGAAGACGAGACCATATCTCACGACTAATAATATGCGTATTACCTGTTAAGTCACAGCGAGGCACGGCTAGTAATTTAAGTAAATGCGAACTTTATTTCATTCGCTGAAAGATTAAAATCCTAAAATTGGTGGTGCTGCGCCCGCGTAGTCCTATCATTCACAGTCACATCACACCCATTCGACTACATTAATCTAGGACCAAGAAACATACTTTCTTGATTCTAGACATAAATATTACCACGGACTTCCACAAGAAGTCTGTGATTATTACATTCTCTCTACTGTACTGACTTGCTTATAACCACCTTGAAACAGTGGCAGCTGGCCACTGTTTCAAGCAGCATACTGACCAATCTCGACAGCATTAATTAATATTGATAACACGATAATATTGAGTGTTTGATAATCAGTCACTTAATATGTACTTAAGATGTATTCATTGCGTGCAATGCATGAAAACAATGTATTGTATTACACAGACTCAGTATTAGGAAGTCGGTGATTGTACTATGTTGAAAAATTGGATGATTGTACTATGTTACTGTAATATATGTTTTTTCGTTTCTGAGGTGAAAAAATCCCCACCTACACTCAGCCAGATTCTACGCCAACTGAGTAGTGTCGGACTCGATGCGACTAAAAACCCCTCTTTGCTGTTAGCCCTAGTGGCTTTACAACCAAGGAGATTACTTATTTCGGTAGTGCACAATTAGAACTGAAAAAACGCCAAAACCCGTGACCTTGAGCTGTGCAAAAAGCTCTTATTTATGTATATTATCTCTTACTTTGACGAAGGTTGTGTATTGGTTACGAGCACGACAGCACCACCTAGCGTGCGCAATTATTCGGGATTATGTCAAACAATGACATACAAATGTTTTATTGTATTCTAATAAATAAAATAATTAAAATATACATAAAAATATGACAAATAGTATTTTTAGAGGAATTTGTTACAAACAGTACTCAGAAACATGGATATTATTATAAAAACCGGTTTTGAAAGTATAAAACACAATATAAATTTCCAACCTCAAACTATGATGAAAGGAAATAAATTAGTTTTAGCCACTTTAGCACAATATTTTAGAAACGTGGAAGAGCTGCAAAGTAATGGCAATAGTTATTTAATACGAGCCCATATCATTCGTTAAACGTCGGTGACATTAACATCCTATAAAACAATTTAATTTAGTATTTAATGGTAGGTGAAGTACTTTAATTAACATTATAATTTATTTATCGTAGATCAATGATTCTTGTCTTGATGACCCATTACAAAATACAAACAAATTGACTATCCAGAATTGTTGCAAATTTCTGTCACGGCATGCGATGCGATCACATTACTGCACATTACTATAGCCCACCATGCATTTCGTACACAGTGAATACAACCAGGGTCTCGTGCGGACATATTCATCACAGAGAAAGCCAAGAGAAAATCAAAGACAAAGTAACGAGTTACAGTCACTAATAATACTAATTACAATTGAATTCCTTATTTGGCAAGATATACTTACCTGTATTTTTTAAACTTATTTTAATACATACTCTTACTTTAAAAAAAAAACGTGTACGGCCGGGACACCTCCGTCAGGAACGACGTTCCTTAACTGCAGTTTTCATTTCTCAATGTTTAATTGCAATATTGGGACCAATAAAACTCACGTATGATTTAAAACAAAAACAAAAAATAAAACTTTTGATTCTCGTACGCACACATATACTCGTATATAATAGAAAGAGACAGAAATATAGCTGTGAAGCTATATAAAGAGCTAACGAACCTAGCGCCGAGCAACGCACAAGTGCTGTCCCACGTAACGTTTTTTCTTACGTGACGTTTTCTACCAACTCAACCTCCCGCAAGCCACATTAAAGAATTTCGTTCTAAAAATTGTAGTATTAATTGACACTTCCGGGTCAACAATACCTAGGTTAGTAGACTATCTCTTAACGACTTCATTAGAAGATTTAAAGAGGTTTAGTAATCATGAATGAAACTGAAAATATATTGGAAGTAAAATGAATTATGTAAGGTTATTAGCTTTCAACGTTTGAAATTTAAGTAACGAGAACAGAGTGAGGATAAGTTCCGTCTCTGTTACTCCTAGCGCTGTGCAATATCATTGCGAGTAACGCCATATTAATATGACGTCATCTTTCTCTAGTCCACTGGTTCCCAAACTTATTTTGTCTACTGAGTCGAGAGCTCATGCAGTCGTTGTCTAAGATGCCTCCTAGCTAAATGAAATTACAAGTCACCCCCAGGCCTCTACACAACGCCTCCATTTTTTTTCTGGGTCTCTTACCGCTCCCCTTTAGGCCTGCAGCGCCCACAAGGGGGCGTTATCGCCCACTTTGGGAATGGCTGCTCTAGTCTATCCCAACCTTAGATATCAAATCTTTTCCCATTACTAAAGCTTAAAACAATAGAATGAAATATGATTCATAATTAAAATGGCTTATATGAGTCAAGTATAAGGCTAGATAACTGCTCTTGAAACTGATGTATTTTAAATTACACTGTATTAGAATAATTAAAATTTATTATGAATACAATTTTTAAAAGCTGCTCCAAATTCGTTGGTAGATATTGAGCTATGGGTTTTAAACTTTAGTAATGAGTACAGAGTGGGGATAAAATAGAGTAACACAGAGTACGTTATATATTAGGGAAATAGAGGTATTAGACAGAATTCTCTATCTAGCGCCATCTAGTAAAATTAGACTACAACTGTCAAAAATGTTACGTAGTTTTGTTGGTCATAATGACCAACAAAACTACGTAAAAATGTTATTACTTGATTAATAACAATAAATAATAACATGAAATTGATTAACAATTAAATATTTAACGATAAATGAAAATTCAGTGGTTAATATGAAGGTTTGAACTGGAATGTTACGAAGCTCAATATGCAAGATAACGTTGAATGCAACTGAGCTATCTATCGCTTCTTATGAACTAATGGACGAAAAAGTCTAATACTGTACATAAAAAACTGGTAGTGACATCTAACTATGCTAGACTACACTACTACGAAGCCCAAAAATTCAAAGGAAAACATTTTTGTTTAAAGTGAAATGATCCTGTAGAGAAAGAGAGGAAGATAGTGTCATATAGTGAAGGCGTCACAAACTCTCCTCGATGGTCATTGCATCCAATTACATTCTCTTTGATTGCATCGTGTCGAGTCGACACGTGAATTTACGCTGCCATTCACGCATGAACTTTGCGCGAAAACATGTCACACTCGCAAATTTTCGCAGATTAGTAATGTTAGAATTAAGATATGATATATGTTGTGATTTTGTGTTTGATATGGTTTGGTTATTGTCTGTGGTATGATTTGTTATTGATTGTGTGTGCTCTGTGCTGAATAAATGAAACTAGATATAAAAAAAGTTATTTAGTTAACAACGTTTTTAGTAAATTTACAACAAGTAATAAAAATAGACTCTGATCTAGCTTATAGTCATAGATCACAGTATGTATAAACTGCTAGTTATCGAACACGTTTCCCACGCTCTCCGACCATAGACATTTTTTTTGTACGATTTTTACTTGAGAGGGAAGGCAAAGGAATCAATGCCGTAATAGCATCATCACACACTCATATTTCATTAACGCCAACTAATATATTTTAATGTTCTTCGTAGTTTCTAGCGATAAATATATTAAGGCAGTCTTTCTAGTAGAATCCACTGGGCAGACTAAGCCACTAAAAAACATAAAAAATCTCAACATCACACTACTGAAAAAGTTTTGCACCTATAACGATTCAGCATATTGCACAAGAGCGTAGATACTTAGGACGTAATTAATTTTCAATTTGCAAATAATTAAAATAAACGCCCAATCACCATAAAACCGCCAAAAACCTCCCGACTATAGACATAATACACAGTTATTTTAAAATTCTAATAGTGGCTTGCACCACAGACTTTTAAATGGAAGCAGACTATACCTATCGGTTCAAAATGCGTGGCAAATTTAACACTAACAAATATTACTCACACACATACAAAACTCAGGGCCGTATTAAGGAGTGGGTATCAAGTGATAAAATAAAAATACAATAAAGATAATGTGTAGTTTTAAGTTTGTAAATATTAACGTATGTATGTACTTTTTGTTAATGTAAATAAGGACAAAATTAAGAGATATACTAGTATTAGAGATTATTACTTTATTATATTCCTTCTTTTTGTAAATTGTTTTTGTCACATGAAGGATGTAATTTGGAGTGTTCCCAGTGGCTCCACGATACAATATTATGATTGTTCGTTCGATACATGCGGTCTGACGGCTATGCGCTGCTGGTCTTAGGCCGCATGTACATTGTGATGACCTTGCTTGCGGTTCGATTTATATGGGTACATGAAGTTTAATGACATAAACGATATATTTTTAAAAGTCGAAAAAGTTGATAATCAGGGAAGTGAAACTTTTGAATTTAGACTTTTTGGCGCGAACAAAAGACATTTGTTTGGCATTTTATTCAAAATTCAGATTTGCTATTTTTTCGCTTTTGGGAGTTTTAAGTGCAAAGTTATAGTATATTGTACGTTAAAGTTGTGTGCGAGTGAGAGGAGTTGGAGGAATTTCGTTTAACCGTCCTTTGTAACTCCAGTAAAGCCTATACTTACCATTGCTTTACTGTAAGTGTTAGAGACTTGGTTATCAGAAAATAGAACAAGTTTTATATCAGACGAGTGTTATCGTTAACTATTTTTCCAAAGGAGATAAGCGTCAGTGAATGTTTTATAAAATTATTAAATAACTCTTCATCGCTATGCTTTGTCCTTTGATTATTATTTTCTCTAAACTACGCATAAAACTCAAAAATTAAAAGAAATCGGGAGATAGTCGATGGGTGATCGATCACATTGAGAATAAAAACTAAAATAGCTTACATAATAAAACAAAGAATATTTTCAGTCTTTAATTTATTAATCGGATTGTTTTCTTATTAAATTATCTAAGAACTCATTATAAATGTCCATCAAACACATCATTTCACTGTTTTTCAATGTGTGCCAGAAGTAACTATATAGCGCAGAATGTCAGATATGCTAAGGATTATCATTGCAAGTAATCGTAGGTATTATTTGTCATTATTCGCTTCGAGATATCCATATTTGTTTTCACCATTTTTACATGCGAACACACAATTTATGCATAATAAAGTCCATATTCGATTACCTGAAGCAAGAAAGTTGTATTATTTTATAAATAAATTAAAAATAATTTTGTAATTATGAAGTATGGATTCCAGCACTGGCTTTTTTCTACACTACACTACAACACTGGTCCAGATTCAGCCCAGCATAGCGACTAGAGATTAATTTGGCGATAGCATGTTCATTTTTAATAGGTATGTTAAATTTCATGGTCAAACAACAACAGGGTTTTACGGGTATCTCTTTAACATAATAAATGGGGTTCAAAATGTTTTGAGCACAAAACACTGCCAGAATTGGGCTGCCAGTTTGTTCTATGTAGCCTTTCTTATGTAGTTCTTTAACCAACAAATTTGAAGATTTTCATCCTTTAGAAACCCGAAATTAACAAGGTATACATCAAATTCAAAAGATGATTGCAAAAAATAGATAGTTCCTTAACCTTAGGCATCTGTCCGTTAATATTTAATTTTATTACGAGACTCAGTTTTCTCTGAATTCGGCCCTCTTTAAGATACAAGTAGGCCTAGACAAGATGCACATGTTTGTAAGCGATTTTATTTCTACAATTGCTAACGCTTTATCGTTAACGATTAATGATTGGTAGACAATGTTAATTTAGCGTAGTGAACGCTTATTCTACACAATAGTTCGTTAAAAAGCAAAACATTGTCTATGATTTCGAAATTACTTCTACAAACGAAACGTCACTAACAGTCCTCGCGCGAAGTGCGATATTTTGAAATTTAAATACATACCTACAATTATTTTGTTAAATTATTATCTTTATATTATATTTATACACGTAGTGATTATTTACTCCGTAATTTATACAACATGGCAGCAAGACAACGAACTTGCTCAGCGCAATTTGCAGCTCTTATTGAATTCATGGAGAGGTAAGTAGTTTCCACTTTGTGATAGTTTCTCTGTAATCTTTCAAAATTGAGCTTAGCTAAAACAAGGGTATATATTTATTGTTTTGATTTGTTTATGTTATAAGACACGGTGACCTCGCACGGCCACAACAAGGGCCTCAAGGACGCATAAGAGCTGACCGATTGTGGCAGGAATTGACGTCAATATTAAATGCTATTGGTGGTGGCGTAGAAAAGTCATGCGAGAAATGGAAAAAAGTGAGTTATACATACTAATAACATTCATTTATTTTTATTTTCAAATGAAAATTATGGCAGCACAACCCTGAACGAAGTGATCATCATAAAGTACTAAAATATCAGCAGAACAAACTTTTTACAGAATGTATGTCATTAACATACAAGACTTATATATTATTTCATTGTGCTAAAGTTAGTGAAGTAATGTTTTCAGTATAATATTACACTAAGTACCATTTTTATCTGCATTTATTACTACTTCATTTATACTATATACATATACATATATATATTTGGCTATTAATTTAGGTATGGGCAGATTGGAAAGCAAAAACAAAGGGGAAAGCATTGCAAATAAAACGGCACACAAGCGCTACTGGTGGAGGTCCAAGTGCAAAGCTTTCTCTAACTGATTGGGAACAACGAGTGCTGGCTATTATAGGATTTCCTGCTGTTGATGGACTAGCTGGAATCCGAAAGCCGGGAGCAAGGTTTTGGTGTTAGTATTCATTCAATAGAGTAGTCTGAATAGAATATCTACAGATTTAGTAATATGTGTAAAACTTTGCACATATGAGAAACAAGAATATATATATATGTAACTTACAAGAATAAGTCAAACTAAGAGAAGAATATTACTAATATTTATTCCTTTACATTTTAGAGTCAGACAGACCAGTCAGTGCACTTACTGACTCCTGGGCCATCAACATCACGCGAACCTACAATTCCCGTTACTTTTGAAGTTCCCTATGCAGTAATTGAAGATTGTAAGTAGTTACATGTAAAGTCTGTACTATTCATAACTTTCAATATTACAAACAATATTTATGTATCGTTACATTGAAACATTTTTATTCTTTGTGTCCCTTGTGTTTGTTCCTAAAAAGTAATAGCAATATTTTATTGAGTTTGCAAATAATATTCAATTTTAATTCTCACATTTCAATAAAAGACAATCATTATTTGAAATATTTCAACTTATGAATTATATGGACTTTAGGTAAACAATAACGAAGAATTAAAAAATTTAATTTTAAAAGAAACAAAATGTAAAGAAGTTTAAAAATTATAGAACATTTAAATGAAAACAAAAATACTTCAACTTTAATTTATTTAAACCAGTAAATTTGTAAAAGATTTTATACTTTTAACATTTATTGTGTGATACTAACAAATTACTAAGTTGACACATATACAGTAGTGTCAAGACTAGGTACATGGTTGTAGAAAGATATAATATTATAACACAACTTTGTTGTTGTTGACAGCAATTCCACTGCCCGTGGAGCGAGTTCCATCTCAAAATACGCTATCAGTGTCTGAACCCACCACGTCTGCTCTGCCACAGTCGGCTACCCCACCGAGCGTGGCGCCAACAACGCAGCACCAGAATCCTCCGGCCGCAACTTTCTCGCCATCTTCCACTGCCACCTCTCCCCGGCGCCGCCCGCCAAGTATGCGCAGACGACGGACACAAACTACGCCCTTTGAGAGAGCGTGCAGCGAGTTTGCAGCCGTCGAACAGCGCCGCCTGCAGCGGGAAGAAGCCCAGGAAAGAAGGCTCCACGTGCGAGAGACAGAAAGACTGCGGCTTGAAGCACGGAGGATTGAAGTGCAACATGAACACAACCAAGTGCTCAATCGGCTAGCAGATATTGCTGACAAAATAGTAGAGCTTTTAAATAAGAAGTGACACTCTGGTTGTGGTTGCACCGGTTGCTATTTCCGCTATCTCCAATTCAGTGTTTAAATTTTATAAGACAGTCATAATGTTTTATACAATTGTTATTTTTGTTTTTCATGTTTTCTTCTTTGTGTTCAATTTCCAATTGACCAGGGTGACAGAAATGTCAGCTGGAGTGGGAAATGTCAAAAACACTTCGCATACCCCAGCAAATGTGTGAAGGGATTGATGAGATTTGAGAAGGCGAAAGAATATGTAAAGATCGCGATGATTGGCGAAATATATTTTTTACACCTGTATGTCATGATGTTAGAGTCATCATGTAAGAGGGGAAAAACCTAAAGTACCTATATTAAAATAAGAAGAATACCCAAAACAGTCGCAGATAATTACTTCCTAACCTGTGTTTCGGTGGGGGCGGAATGGGGTCTTTATTTTAATAAATCCGAAATTAGATAATTTCTATAAAAAAATACTGTTTAAAACACGTGTTTTAAATCAGCTTGTTTAAATCAAGCAAAGTTGTTAGAGAATATCGTTGCTAGACTGAGTAACCACAGTGACATTTTAAAACTTAAGTATGTAATTGTAAATTAAGATAAATACAGTGAAAAGAAAGACTGTGTGATTGTTAACATAGCAATTTACATATTATGTTTAGTGTTTTATGTGACTGTTGAATGACATTTTAAATTTAATTGTTATAAAGGATTATAGTATTTTTTGATCCTTGATTTTTTTTGAGTAAAACAATTATGGAAACAACGACTGGCAAAGTCTAGCAGTAAAGTGTGATTCGGTTTTAAAGTAAATATTTTATTTGTGCTAAATCAACAGCAACATTAGTTACTTTTTGTTAGCAGCTTTGAGGTGAAATGTAAGGTAAAATTTTAGCTATGTTCATACAGTATTCAAAATTGAATAAAATTTTAATTTTCAATTTTTTAATAATCATTTATTTCTCACATCAACAATATTATTTAAGTACTCATAATAATTAGAACTTAATTAAAAAGAATTTACAACTAAAAAAAAAAATTGAAAATGAGTAGGTATGTAAATTCTACTAAGAAAACTAAAAATCAACTTGAAATACATCCAAAATACTTTACATAGTAATATTCGCAAAACTGTGGTAAGTCATAACTTATTTTACATCTACTCAAGTCAAAAATATTCCAATTACCCTATAATCTACTAATAAGGGCATTGAGTACTGCTCTGCCTTGGATTAGTTCACTGTCACTATCGGCGTCAGTTTGCAAGACATTGTCATCTGCGTCATCATCCTCATACGCAGCAGGCATGGCACTTGGAGGTGGTAGACGGGCCTTAAGTGCAATGTTGTGGAGCACACAACATGCAATTGTTATTTTGCTGGCCGCATGAGGATGATAATGTAGTGTTCGATCTCTAAGTAAACACCTCCACCGTGCTTTGAGTAAACCAAAGCAGCGCTCAATACAGTTGCGAGCCTGTATGTGACGCCGTGTGTAGGTGTCTTCTCGAGATCCTGCAGCAGCATTGAGAAGAGGCGTCATTAGCCAAGGCCTCTGCGGGTACCCAGAATCACCTGAAAAAAGAAATGTTTATCTTAATCTATATTAAATACGGTCTCTCAATGTCACCTGCGTTAAATTTAGTATTTTTCTGGTATAAAAAAGTAGCTAAGATTACTCTGAAAAGTCCTCCTACCAATAAAAATCCCGTCAAAATCAGTTTAGCTGTTTAGGATGGAGATTAGCACAAACAGATAGACAGACAAACAATTTTAAAAAAATGTGTTTGCGTTTTGGTTAAGTATGAATAACTATAAGCTTAAGAGAAAGCCTTTATTTCGAAATTACAGGCAGACACTTCAATTTTATTTCTCTATATAGAAACAATTTTATATTATTATAAAAAGACTAGCTGTATCCACAACTTTGTCCACATGGAAATTTTTCCATGGCTTTCCTGAATTAGGTGAGGTTACATGTACATATATACATATGTATATTTACTATAATTGTTTGTGAAAAAAAAAGCCTACATCTGTGTCCATGCACATATTATCTCTCCTTACCAAATGTTACAATTGGTTAAGTGGTTTAGCATTTCTCATTTAAAGTTTCATCCTCCTTTTCACCCTCTCAGGAGTAGGTTTTTCATAAAAAAGTAGCATATGTCCGTCCCCTGGTGTCAAACTATGTTCATGCCAAATTTCATCAATATTGATCGGGCAGTTTCTTAGAAATTAGAGAAAATAAGCCTCAGAGAAAATCTCAGAAATTTATTTTTTATGGTTACCATAAGATTTACCAATATCATATAGTATAATCTATCATTCATATCATATATTGTTCTTGAGTTACAAAAGGACAGGCAGACAAAAAAAAATTATAGAAATGGAAGAATTTAAGTGGGTAAATCATAAAATGAATATTTATCATAAAAAAATTGGAATTACAGACAAAGCCTACAGATTTACAGTAGTATTAATGACCATAATAAACATTTATGAAATTGCTTCATTCATGTGTTCTGGAGGTAGTTTTAGGAATAATTATAACAGTAACTATTTGCCCAGTAGTGGGTTATAGTGTAGTGTATGTGGGTTATAGTATAGTATTGGCTCAATGTGTATCAAACTTACCTAATAACCAAACTTGTTCATGATTTTGATGAACTCGACGCATATATGGTTCGACTTGACTCGATGACCATATAAATGAGTCATGAGTGGCTCCACCAAACTTGGCATTAACATTCATTATTTGAAGATTGCTATCACAAATCTGAAAAATTTGAGAAAATAACTTTTAACTCAAATTTTTCTTCACGATTAGATAATATAGAAGGGAATAAAGAAGGAAAAAGACAGGCCGACTACAAAAACGGTGGGATGATGACAGACAGGTTGTAGGAATAGCATGGAGTAGTGGCCAGGGATAGACTGGAATGGACAATGTTGAAGGACGCCTTTGCTGCTTGCCAAACAGACATACAAAGAGCAAGCAAATGACAAATATGCTTTGAAACTTAAGTCCGAGTAGAAGGCTTTATGATTATTATAATTATAGATAATATAATACAAAATGAACTTACCATTTGGACATTCAATGAATGGTAGCCTTTCCTATTATAAAAAAGATGCTCATCTACATTTGGCTTGACAATGGCAATATGAGTGCAGTCGATGCAGCCAACCACTCCTGGCAATCCATATTTTCTTTGAAACCTAAAAACATAATATCATATGTTAGTATGGATACCAACTCCTTATTTTATTTGGTGCATTCAGTTTTTCTAACTAAAAGGACACACCACAGAGATTATCTTGTTTAATACAAAAAAGTTATGATGGATAACAAGTGACATTTTTAAAGAAATCAATGTACATAATATGTACTTACTCTTGCTTAATGCGGGTTCTCTCTTGTTGTGTTTGAGGAAACACGATCCACTTCTCAACAAGAGCATTGTTATTAAGCGCATCGACAACCTGTCTGATACAGCGGCTGGCTGTCCGCTGGGTTAAATGGTGACTGATGCCTACGATACGTTGGTAGGAACCCGTTGCAAAAAAGGTGAGGGCGCAAAATACCTGTAAAATTTTGTAAATAACAATTCTAATAACATATATCGTTAAATAACATACTATGTACCTATTACATTTCTTAAGGTTAGAAAGTAGGTCATCGAGATATTTAGATCTAAGTAAGATTGTAGGTACTTAAGTAAATCTTACCTTTATTTCTATTGGTATTTCTCTTGTACCTTTTATTAATTTTTCTGATTTTAATTCATGACAAAGCCGCCAGAAAGTCTGCTTGTTTAACCTGAACAATTCTACAAACAACGATTCCGGCATTTCGGCAATTTTGTCCATGTAGCTTCGGTGTAGAAATCTTCTTTTACGTCTCTGCCACAATTCTTCATTATAGGCAGCCCATAACAATCTAACACTATGCATTTTGTAATAATTATGCAAACACGGCTTAGTCAACTTTAGTCACAGTCAATCACACTCGCGGCAGTCAATTACAAAATCGCCATTTTTTTACTTTTCTAAAAGGTACTCTATGCTTTTCTACACGTTTTCTGCAAGGCGCTAGCGTTCGCTATTGTAACGTTCAAACAAATGCTATAGTATCAATATCGCTTGTCAAAGTTGCATCTTGTCTAAGCATTGTATGTGTCTTAGAGTATAACGCCATAGAAACATTAACGTTTCGTTTTGTAGATTAAACTTTGTCTACCATCATTCTATTAGACAACAATAGGTCGCGTGACTTTTCGATATCAAATGTCAGTTCCATACATTTTTATGTTTTTTATAAGCGTTATCGCTAGTAGAAAACAACTTTGTCTAGGGGCCAAGTACTAATAATGTCAAAATTGGTACTTGGTACAAAAATATAAAAAACCTATAAAAAAACCTTAAACAATATAAGGAAACTTTAATTTTAGTCGGAGCCACGAAATACAAAAATATCAGCTAACTGAATGCAGTCATCAAACAATTTGCAACATCAGATTTACTTACCGATGGAACGTGATTTTCAGGGCTTTTCTGTATGAGGCGTTGCAACTATTGGGGGTACAACACTTTTGTATCATTTTTTGCACTTTAAATAACCAAAATAATGTTTATACACCAAGAAATATTTAATCATCGAACATGTGACGTACTACTAAACAGACGCCATACTCTTCTTATTTTGACTTAAGCGGAAGATGGCGGCTGCCACGGTTTCGGAATTGTCTATGTGTGCCATTGTGTTGCAACAAATGAAAGAAAAGAATAAAGATATACAATTTTAAACTACAATGAAAGTCACAGTGTTATTACTTACACGGTATCTATGTGTGAGTGAATTATGTTTGATCTGCTTCCATTTATAAATCTATGGCTTGCACGAACTATTTAAACTCTGTTAAAGGAACTGACATCTCGCTTGCTGTCGATGTCAAATCGTTAAATCGAGATTAAATAGTTGGTGCAAGCTACCCTAAGACAGCATATTCGTCATTATTACAACATGGTGAATATTGGTACTGAATACACTGGCTGTCCAAAATGCAAATAATTTCTTAATGTACCTAACAATTATTATCATTTTATGAATTTTGACGTAAAATACACGCACTTCTTAAGTCGCTGTACGTTGTTATAAATTATTACCAAAATATAAAAAAAAAATCGTTTGGTGATTGATTGGTGATGTGCAACCATTATGCTTTTGCTACATTTCGATTCCAACTTTATGTCATCTATGATGAACATATGAAGCACTTTATTATAAATGCATTGTACTTTACTGTTTAGTGTTTAATCTCACAAATGTAATGTACTGTTATTCTTTCGATAACTTTAGTAATCTATTTTAATCGTAAATTTTAATACAGCACAAAGATTATGGAAAAGCTTTTACCCCTTTCCTACCGGACTATAGATTTTTAAAGTTTTTCCAATTGAACTTGATTATATTATTAAGGTAGATAAACACACAAATAATTTTTAGACTTTTATTATATTTAGAAGTACTACTTCTAAGACCTAGACAAATTTATACCGTCAGTAATGATGGGTAATTTTTCGAAATTTTATAAAACATGGAAAAATTTCAAGATTTGGGAATAATTTCAAAAATGGAAAAATATTGGAAAAATATTTTCATAGCTGTGTAATTGGTAACTACGGACATCTATAATCTTGATCCCTGCTCAGCGTTTCGTTAGATGCCGTTATCAATCAAATTGCTAAATTGCAACGTTAATGAAACTATTTAGTTAGCAAATTATTTTTAGGATCAAATTATTATTCACAGCAAATAGTGTACAAGGGTATCTCTTGTTCATAATGGGGGATTTGTCGCCAGCATACAAGTAGTAAAGCTGTCCACAGACAGCCGAAAGTGCAGCCCATATGTGTTTGAGCAAGAGGTCATCGTAATATAAGGCCAATGTATCCAGTATTCAGTAACAAGTTAAAACTGATTTAGTGTTAGTACTGTAACATCATACACCACATACAACCACCGCTTTTGTTGGTGTGCGTCACGGACGTCACGCATCTATTCGCGCTCGCCCAACCTACCTATTTAATTTCTAATTCCCTACATTATAGGTTTCTATTTCTATCTTAGTCTTTATTGTACTTAGGATACCTCGGTCTATCTAGATCTTACTTAATATAATTTGGCCATGGCGTGATCATCTATTTCCCTAATACGGACCCTAATGTTGTGGAATAATGTTTTTCATCTATCATTAACACAACAAGATGCAATACACATAAATTATAGGAGAGAGAGGAGAAAGCATGCATCTTATCTTAGTTTCCAAGAATCGTATACTCGATGTCCCGTCTTCCCTTCTAGGCACGTCTAAGTGTCGGCCCCATCGTGATAGTCGGTTCACATAACTAAAGTCTATTCTATAGACGCATAACTATTCCAATAAGACAGCATAATTCTAATAATACTTACATTAAGCATGCAAGCATGTACATAATATATTATGATTAACATATGTACAACAAGATTTCCTATGAACAATAATATGTAACAGACTTGGCACAACAAGGCGAATCAGGACCCGTCTGATAGACCTAGTTCTGCCAGTCGTAATAATATCCTAATATCGTGGGGCCTTTCGGGTCTCCCAAACACAGCTACAACCCGACCGTGCATATCAAAGGGTGACTCATCTATCCGCACGCCATGTGGGGACTTCGGAGAGTAGTCTTGTATGATTTGTGATAATAAGTCATGCTTATGATAGTTATTTATAATATTAAGTTATAGTCGGCATTGGAATTGACGAGCCAAGGCACAAACCACAGCGCCCCTCTAATATACACTTCGCTCAACTTCCACCACCCGACGGTATTAAGGGCCCTAGCCTGACCTAGGCATTGTGTAAGTATCCTATTAGCCTGCCTCCGATGGTAGAATGGTATAATGCTTGGTGGAGTGGTCCAGCGTGGTCCGGGTCTTATAACGATACAATCACATGGCGCCCCTCCGTCCTAGACTTTTGTACACCAGAGCATCCCCAGATCTCGCTCAAGGATCTCGGGTTCCTTAATCATCGTAGGTCCGTCATAGCGCCAGAGAGTTGCATCGCCCACCAGAGCACGTTGAAGTCACCCAATGTACAGTAATGGTTTAAAGTCGCGAGACCCTTTGTGAAACAGTTGAGTACACGTGGCAGTCCACCATGGTACGTTCCATTCAATAAATGTCAAACACCGTTATTCATAGATTTTACTATTTGTCGCGTTTCTAAGGAATTGTGAAACCTAATACTCGTCATGTCACGTGCACAAGTCGTATAAACCACTGAGAGGCTCAGTTCTGTACATAATGTCGTTGGTTTCTTGATGAGGTATAATATATCGTTGCGCATATAGCGATAGTGTTTCCGTAGCTCGTCCCGGGTCATAGCTCATGAGCAACAGCGACAAAATATTGGTTCCACAATTTTCATGGTTTAGTGTCGATTATAATATAATAATGTAGTCAACAAGATGCTGTTTAGATTTGTTGTTCATACAATATGGTTCGTCCTCATTTATGGAGTGAATGAAATAAGCAATCACAGCTGATACTATGACGCTGCGCAGGTTAGTGCGTTTGCATAAATATCGTGCTGAGGGTAATAAGATGCCGGTTAAGGGTGCAAAGAGTTTATTTTCCTTCGTACAAGCAGATGTCAAGAAAACGCGAACTTATTTACGGCGGTTCCTAATCTTCGTAGTCGCCCTCGAAGTAGGTACTCGCGTAGTAGTCACCGAAGGTACAAGCTTCACTCAATAACAACGTTCCCGAATCGCAGTTCTTCTATTCAAGGTGTGAAATTTGTGCTATCATGAATAGCGGAGCGGTAAGACATTATGAAGCCAAGAACCTTGGCATTTCTCACACATACACTTACTCGCCATTCTATTCCACACTTTTGCTCGCGTAAGCCCCTGGGGTATAGCAGAATATCAGAGTTTTGCTCCATACTTGGAGCAATGCTATACTCTGAGCTATGGCCCATTTGCAACGCTGCAGCGCCTTTAGGTACATGTTGCATAGTTTTGTCTTTACTCCTAATCTATGTTTGTATCATTGTCTTCTGTATTTTGTTCAACTGTTATGTTCCCTTAATTACGCACGTTATGTGTGTGATAGTAACTATGTACATATGTGCTTTGTCTGTAAAATGTACCTCTATTCTGTTGCAGTGTTGCAAATAAAGATTTTATCTATCTATCTATCTAAGAAGAGCGGAATGTATTGGTCCCAGTTCCTTTGATGTTCTTCCACTACTTTGGCCAGGTGATTCTCCAACGTCTGGTTAAATCTCTCGACCTTTCCATCGGATTGCGGATGACTTGGAGTCGTACGCGTTTTGTGTATCCCAAGTAGTCGGCAAACTTTTTGGAATAATGCGGCCTCGAAATTCCTACCAAGGTAGGAATTTCGAGGCCGCATTGCATTGCATACTGCTCAAGAGCAGTATGCAATTCCAAAGGTACGCCAAACCGACAAAATATCCCTGAACGAGCTTTCTGGCAACAGTATGAGCTTCCTGATTGGGTACAGCAAACACTTCAGGCCATTTACTGAAATGGTCTTGTATGACGATTATGTAACGATTTCCGTCTTCAGTTACAGGAAACAGTCCAGCTACGTCGACTGCAACTCTTTCCCAGGGCGCTCCCACGTTATACAGTTTCAGCTGGCCTCTGATTCTTGTTTGTGACCTTTTTACTGAAGAGCAGGTTGTACACTTCCTACACCAGTCCTCCACATCCTCGCGGCACCGCACCCAGTAAAATGTCTTCCTCACCTTGTCCAAGGTTTTCTTTGCGCCTAGAAGTCCTCATGATACTCCATCATGAATCTGACGTAACACCGACGCCTCTTTCCCTCGGTGGACTACGAACTGCATGGTAACCTCTTGTCCACTGGGCGACTCTCATTTCCAATGAAGAACTCCATTATGTACCACCAGACTGTCCCATTGAGCCCAGCAACTTTTCGTAATTGGGCTGAACTCTGACACTTTACTCCAAGCTGGCTTATGGTCACGTTGCTTCCACTCTATTATGCACTTCAAGTCGCTGTTTTATTTTTGTGCATCCCCCGTGGCTTCGTCGCTTCACGTGTCATCTAAAGTATTATTACCCGTATGTTCTTTTTAAATTCCTGTCTCGAAAAATGCCGACAAGATTATTCGCAAGGTCGTCGTAATAAAGTGTCAGCATTAGAATGTGATTTTCCTCTCCGATGTTCAATCACGAAGTCAAATTCTTGCAGCTGTTCCAACCATCTGGCTATCTCTCCCTCTGGATTCTTGAACTGAAGTAGCCATTGTAAAGCAGCGTGGTCAGTACGAAGAGTAAACTGTCTTCCGATTAAATACTTCTTAAAGTGTTGCAAGATCTTAACAACAGCTAGAAGTTCTCGGCGAGTAATGCAGTAATTTCTTTCTGGTTTCGAAAGATATTTGCTGAAATAGGCAATGACGACCTGCTGTTCTCCTTGTTTTTGAGATAGAATTGCTCCAATGCCGACATTACTGGCGTCCGTGTCTACAACAAAATGTCCCTCTCTAGTAGGGTAGCTCAGTATGGAAGCCTCACACAGATGCTGCTTAAGTAATAAGAATGCTTGTTCACATTCAGGATTCTACTCAAATTGGCACTTGTCTTCTGTCAACCGATGTAAGGGCTTGGCAACTTCGGAGAAATTCCTGACGAATCGGCGGTAATACCCACAAAGTCTCAAGAAAGACCGCACGACAGTTTTGTCAGAAGGAGTCGGCCACTCTTGGACAGCTCTTATTTTCTCTGGCTCCGTTCGAATTCCCTGTGCCGAGAGGATGTGCCCTAGGTATCCAACCTCCCTCTGGAACGGAGTGCATTTCTTAGGACTTAGTTTCAGGTTAGCTTTCCGTATTCGTTCGAAAACCTCTAAATTATGCGTGCTCTGCGAAGCTGCGTCCCATGATGATAATGTCATCCAGATAGACTAAGCACGCATCGCCAAGTAATCCGATTAAAATGCGTTCCATTAAGCGCTCAAACGTAGCCGGAGCATTGCACAGTCCAAATGGCACAACATTGAACTGCCAGAGACCATTTCCAGGGCCGGCAGTGAACGCAGTCTTCTGGCTGAGTTCAACCTGACAATATCCACTTTTGAGGTCAACTGTGGAAAACCATTTCATGCTACTCAGCAAGTCTAACTGCGTCTAAGTCTAACTATTAAGGCGTAAGTAGATTATGTCTTTAGGCGTAAGTACAATTGATGGGTATCGATAGAATTAAAGACAAAAGCAAGTCGTTATTTGAAAATTCTAGTGGCGTGTAACAGAATCAAGCAAAAAATTAAATTGGCTTGCGACGGTGACAACAATGTTTTGTTATTATTAGTAATCATAATTTTCTAGAAGGTTTTATGCACTCTTTTTTCTCAGGCTATACTTTGTCACGCTTTATATATATGTCGGTAGAAATAATAAAGGGCACTCATTTGACTATACTATGACAAAGCGCGACTTCCGTTGACGCACTAACGGAACGTCGGGGCCGGCGCTGAGAGTCTGTTAGACTACGGCGGCCGGTGCGATAGCATTTTTCCGACGGATCGTTTGCCATTATAAAATTTCCAATTACCTAAGTAATAATTGTTATAAAGAGTTTCCTGTCGTTTGCACATTAACTTTGTCTTAACGTTGTATTTTATGGAGTAGTTCGTCTCTTGTAAGATTAGGTACCTATTTCTTATGGCTGAGTTGCAAAGGCACGAATTGCCCCGTGTCTTTTCCGACATATACATATATTTTCTAATTCTCGAGGTAACGGTCGAGATCTGTTTCAATTAGTAATACTACATGTATACAAATATACTTACATATATACATTTACATACATATGTAATTTACATATATACATTTACATACATATGTAATACATACATATATACATATCTTCACGCTGTATCCCTGTAGGGGTAGTCAGAGAGGATAGAACGCCAAGTGTCGCGGTATTTACATACTTCTTTCAATTCCTCTAATCTCATCATTCTTCTCACGGATTCTTGCCTTGGTATGCGAGTGCTTTTGACGTTTTCGTCGGCTAACACTGGCACTATGTTTTATACATTACAATGAAAGAGTGATAAATGAATAAGTAAGAAAATAATTTAAAAAATGTCTGTTGTCTATAAATTCAATATTAATTCTACTATTAGAACTAGAGTTTTGATAAATCATCACATTAATCATAGTTAGATACTGTAACACTGCTTATAATTAACGTCTATAATTGCTTCAAGGATGTTTAATTATTGTTTAAAAATCGTGTTGTTGGATTTTCTAGTTTTCAATTTAATAATCGTTGTGAATCTTAATATTTGTGAATCGCATCGTTATCAGTCGTAATTATTATAATTACAAATGCAAAACGATGTAATCTTTGTGGAATTCAAGATATTCCCAGTATAGAGGGTTTTCTTTGGATATACCTACCTACCCGAAGTCAAGCCGGAATGGATTGCTAGTACGTGTTTACTTCTTTCCTCTCAATGTACAATGACGATTATGTGATTTCAAAGATGTGATTCTTATTTTAATTGCTACAAGTAGGTACAGAAATTTCAGATGTATTAAAAATTGCAAGTATGTAGGTATAAATCACAAGAGTAGATATTTATCTGGACGTCATAAAATGCCAATTTAAAACTTGCTGATTTATTTCACCAAACTTTAACCTTGGCAGTTCAAACAGACTCTTTGTTAACTGACCATTAGTGAGTCCGCTATTCAGTTTGGGTCTCGTTGTTCAGGATGACGCACGAGTGGAAAAATAAAGTCGTCTTCATTACCGGCGCCGCCACCGGCATCGGTGCGAAAGTCGTTCGACTTTTGATGGAGGAAGGTGTAAAGGTAATTCTTAATTTAAATCCTAATTTATTTATAGTTGTTTTTATCTAGAACATTTAATTTGCATCTTTTTTTAAAAGGTATTTAATTAAGTAATTTATTATTTAAAAAGTTAGCACATATACCTACCTCCTAATACCTAATAAATAAATAATAAATCAGTTGCAACAGTTATTAGTGTATGCACTCCATTATGTGGTTTTATTACAATAAGTACTTGAACCGGTTTCTCGATTAAAAATTCAATCAAACAAATAATCTCGAAATGTTTTAGGATTAGAAAACTATAACCAATTATCGATAACATGTGTATACATTTTCGTTTTGATCCTACAGAAATATTTATAGCTTTTTAATGGATACTTATCTATTAAGTATAAGTTAAGCTCTAAGGTTTAACGATAAAATTTTTTTTCATTGTGGTTTTATAAAGGTAAAGAAATCTTATTACCTAAGTATTATACAAGATTGTATACCTAAGTAATTCTTTTCGAATCAATACTTAATTCATTTCCTTAAATTTACATCGGTAATATTATTACGTTTTAGCATGTCGGCATTTTAGATGTCGCTGAAGAAGCTGGTATTAATTTTCAAAACGAGTTGAATGCAAAATATGGTGCCGAAAAAGTAAAATTCATCAAAGGCGACGTCACCGACGACGAGCAATTACTAGGAGCTTTAAAAACTACGTATGATGATAACAATTACGTAGACGTAGTTATAAACAACGCTGGTATATTAAATGATAAAGTGTTCAAGAAAGAAATCGCAATTAACTTGGTAAGTGTTAATATAACGAAATAATACATACATACATAACTTCACGCCGTACCTAACGGGGTAGTCAGAGAGGACGGAGCGCCAAGCGTCGCAGTCCTTACATACTTCTTTCGCTTCCTCAAATCTCATCATTCTCCTCACACATTTTCGCCTAGGTATGCGAGTGCTTTTGACTTTTCCGTCGGTTAACACTGTATCTATTTGATCTTCATAAGTCAGCCTTGGTCTTCCTTGGCTTCTTTTACATGAAATAATATACATTATAAAAAATAATTATTTAGTTTCCATGCAGATCTGGGACAGGAATAAAAATACATAATGCGCCAGGTGTCTACTTATCTTCTCGAGCAGGTCATTCTTCTTTATTTAGATGGCACCGTCGCGATTACGAATTTTGTCAATACGCTAATTAATCTGTGCCAATATATATATATTTTTTTATTTCGTGTAAGTGGCTATGCAGGACCTACCAGTCCTGTATCACTGCGACCAAAATTGATCTATTGTGATCGCCACTGTGTTACAATACACTGCCAAGTCCCACTGCAGTCAAAAACTGCAAGGTATTCCTTGGTGATATGCTGAACCTCCTCCGGACTCAGAAAATACTGGCCGAGGCAGGATCGACGAGTGTGCATCAGTGGTCCGCAGTCACACAAAATGTGCATAGGCGTTTCATCCGCCTCCCGGCAGTACCGGCACAATCTTGTGTTGGAGAGCCCCATACTAAACATGTGCTTATTTAAGCAACAATGCCCAGTAAGTGCCCTAACCAAGATACGCAAGTTGCTCCGGCTCATTGCCGTGACACTAGAAGCCACCTTGCGATTATATGGCTTTATTAGGGCTTTGGAATGCTCCTGGCCTGGAATATTCTTCCAATACTCGCAAGACGCTTTTAAGCAGGATTTCCACAAAATCAATTGAGCCTGGCTATTAATGTCGAACATTTCAGCCTGGAAAATGGAGGCGTACCTCCCAAGATTCAAGCTCCTCTTGAAATTTGGGCGCTCTCCAAAAATTCCACATCCTACGTCGTTGTCCGATTTTGAGCCATCGGTGTACTAAAGTAGACCGCCAGGTTTCCAGGTCATTTTTCCTTGAATCCAGTCATCCCTGGAAAGCATCTCTACTATAAAATGTTTTTCGAAGGTACACCGCGAGAGCATAACGTCAGTTGGCATACTCAGAATCGGAATATTCGTTACTGAGTCTTGAAAAGATCTCAGTTTCTGCGATCGCCATTTCGTTCCGTCCTGGGCGGATAATTTGTAAAAAATGCTCCTCGCCTCCTTTAACATATACAAGTGAAGGGGCGGTAGGCTCAGTAAAGCGTCTAACGCCGCACCCGGCGAGGTCGACATTGCTCCGGTTGCTAATATACAGGCGGTTCTTTGCAAGCCACCTAGCCTATCTATCACAATCTTCTGATGGGCTTTCTCGTACCAGACCACAAAGGCATAACTAATTGTCGGCCTCACAATGGCTGTATACAGCCACAGAACAACTTTTGGGCTCAGACCCCAGTTGTTCCCTGCCATCCAACTGCAGGTACCTTAGGCAATTTTTGCCTTTTGCAAGGTACTTGTGATATGACTGTTCCACGTCAGTTTTTGGTCGATTATAACTCCCAAATACTTAACTTCAGTGGAAAAAAGTATCGATTTACCGTTTAGTCGTGGAGCTACCAACCTATCCAGGCATCGCTTCCTCGTAAACGGCACAATTACTGTTTTATCAGCATTAATAGATAACTCGTTCTCTCCACACCATTCAGTGCCAATATTACGTAGTAATAAGTAGAACCACAGAAAATATTGAATACTTTCGATGATTATATCAATTTTAATTATGATTCCAACAATTGATGCATGAAAATACATGACGGGACACAACTTTTATTTTGTTTTGATTTTGAAGAGTGGAGCCGCTCACTTAAGGGCTAAGGAATTATTTTGAAGAAGTTGTATAGGGTGGTGGGTCTGAGACGGTGGGTTGGCAAGTTGTCATTACAATTTTTATCATTCCATTATGTTATATTATGTAGGTCCAACTATTGTAGATAAAAATCCCGAGTTCTATTCATTTTCAATGAGATACAGTGTGATATAAGTATCGAAATACAGAAATTTATCTTTTTAATAGATAGAAAAAATAATAAATAGATTATATTTAATACAGTAAAAGTTAATATGTACTCTTATGTACTACATACGTACTTCAAAATATACTTACTTCAAAATAGTTCTTTATTTCCGTCGCAATAGAAATGTCAATTTGACATTTCGTGTCCATAGAACGTCAGCTGAATTTTTGATCCTTAAACCATTTACCGATCGTAAAAATAGACGCTGGAATTAACGGATTTCCAACATTTTATACATAGGTAGGTACCTACTCATATTTATTTCTATCATTGCAAGTCTCTCAATTACTATTGAGAGAATTGTCCTCGTACATGGAATTTATATCAATTTTTATATTAATTGTTTGTGTTAGAATAATATATGTATTCTAACACAGTTTCAATCGACATGGTTTATTTCAGCCAAAATTTCAAACTTATTAATCAATACGCGTTTTAATTCTCAACGAATCATTCATTAGGAATTTTTAAGACCTGATATTTTACTTGCGCTATTTGATGTATTAGAAGCGCAGCAACTGTTGAAGTCTGACTCTTCCTGAGAATGTTCCGTTGAGAAGCAAATTTTTGAAATTTTTGGCGGGATATAGCTTAAAATGTGATAATACTTTATAAAGTGTGTTTCCGTAAGACAATTCCTGAGTCAAAAAATCTGAAAGAACACAAGAACTTCATGTCCATTTTTAATGGAACGGAAGTTCCGTAGTTATGCCGCTAATTGTTATTACTCAATATACTTACAACGAATTAAGGTTTTCATATCAGTTAGGTAGTATCGCTGGGACCAACACAGATGTATTGTAATAGAACATAATATTAGGTAATACGCGTGCGTACTTTAATAACTGATAGATTACAACATTAGTGCATAATATATAATAATCGATAACGATAAATGTATTTTTTTTTAGTTTAAAGTACGTATGTACATTCCACATATTACATTTTATGATAATATAATACTTGTAATATGATAAGTTTTTGTCAGTCATCTCAAGGGTTGGTCGTTTGAATTTGTCATGGACATTTTATTATGATAACATAATAATTATTAAATGTATGAAAAATAGATTCGTGATTCCCTGGACGTTGCGGGTGTCCATGGGTGGCGGTGATCACTTTCCATCAGGTGACACGCTTGTTCGTTGGCCCCATCTCATATAAATATATATATATATTTTCATATATATATATATATACATATATATGAAAATACTATAGTGTGTAAAACCTCATATTGACAAGAATTTAGATGTAGGTAATAAAAATTGTAATGAAAATAACGAAAAGAAGTAGATAAAAAAAAATTAAATTCTCTTTCTAAAAAGTAATGTTTTAAACATATTTTTTAAATTCACCTCTATTGAATGTGCAGAGAATTAATAATAAAGTAATAAATATCCTAAAAGTTAGTTATGTTATTATGGCTCCAATTTCAAATTGCAATTTACATACCAGTTTAGATGAGATTCATCATTGAATACAAACTGATTGATGAATATGTAATTGCATCCTTGTTAAAAACACGTTTATTCTTCACACAGGTATATTTGTGTATTTAGTAAATACAATAATTTGATACGTATGCATGTAAAAACTTTAAGCACGGCAAGTACATCCTGTTCAGTTTAATGCTGTTTAAAAGAAATTAACTACTCATATACATAAGTCTCAACATATTTCTATTTATTTAATATTATACCTACACAACTTCAACTTATTTCTTATATATGGGGCGGACAGAGCAATCAAGGGGCTGTAAAATAAAATCTTAGTATAGTTTTAGCAATAAGTACTTGGGAGGATGGAAGAGCGAAACGAATAGTAACAGGTTATTAATATGAATTAATAACCTGTTACTATTCGTTTCGCTATTCGTTTCGCCTACCATACATTAGTTGCTTTTGATTTTAGAACTATTTCTTAGTCGACTACCGCTTGTACGCGAATAGCATGTTTATTTTTTAAATGACTTCAAATAAAGGAGGAGGTTCTTATTACTAGCTGGTTAGTCTTTTACTTAGTAAATTGAATAATTCAAAACCTTCACGGGCGTACACAGAACAACTCACCAAGGTTTCGTCGCAATCGGTTGAATGTTTTAGGAGGACATTCATAGAGGAAATGCATAGAGGACAAAATCGCAAAGAAACATTCATTTTTAAATAAGCAAGTACTAGCTAATACTTGCGACTTCGTACGCGTTTTTATATTTAAAGTAGCCTATATCCTTCCACAGGATTCAAGCTATCTCCATATCAAATTTCATCGCAATCGGATGAAGGATATGGCAGCGCATAAAGTACGAACAAAAGAACATTGATTTTTGTATATTAGATATAGATTTAATTAATTTAGATATTATGACAGTTTCCTATGTCCCAAAATGATGTCTCTTGATAAATACGTAGTGTATTGAAATTAAGTACAAAAAATGTTATGCTAAAGTGTCCATCTGAGGGTAACACAAATGATACAAAGGACTCGGGAGTATTCTTGTAGTACCCAGACTCCAAGTAAACTAAATGAATGCTACACTAAGTTAACTACGCTAGTATTAGGTTTACAGCTGTTTAGGTTACAACTGATACACATCATTTTGAGTGTAATTGTTTGCAAACTATCGATAGAAAAATTAGCTTCCGAAATTGACCTAGCCGGGAATCAAATCGGAAATCTTTAACCCCGAAAGGTAGAGGTCGTAAGTCGTAAGCTACGGATGACATATAATAATAATAGAGGAAGGTGGTGAAATTACATTACTAATTAGTTCCAGGGTCGGCTAGTTCATAATAGGTCAACTAGATGGCGGCCTAGGGCGCTCATATTAGAGAGGCAGCAATCGGCGGCATCGAAATTGAAAAATAACACAGTACATTTTTTTTATTTAACTTTAAAATACTCCAAATTTTTTACCCATTTTTCGACCAAAATATTTTTCTTATTTTGGCAACACTGCTTAACATCCCCACCCGCCCAATAATAATTTCCAAAATTAAGACCTAGCCTAACCTAACGTATTTTTAGTTTTACCTTTCATACAGAAAAAAATAAGGTGTATACAACACTCTTCATTATGTAATAAGTAAGAACTCTAATTTTTTGATTAAAAATAATACACATACATTTGTTTACATTATTTTTGATTTCGCCACGAATTTTCTTAGAAGGGCGCCGTTCCAATTTTTCGCCTAGGGCGCCAGGAATTCTCGGGCCGGCGCTGGTTGCAAATATATTTTACACTCTATTATGTTTCAATTTAACTTCACACATTATTGCGAAAACATTTTACGAGTGAATGACCCTATTCTGACATTACAGTGCGAATTAGATCTAAAAAAAATGGATAGCTAAGTTACGGATCGTTGAATTTTAGGTTTTAATTACTGAATATGTAATTATATAATACCATACAAAGATAAATAATTTGGAAAAGTAGTCTAATTTATCAATTATTAGATAAAAATTTAACTTCCGTATGTTTGTGGTCGTACTACTTATTCAAAAAGTAGTATATCGATTGACTTGAAATTTCGACACAACTTTCCAGGCGCATATTTATTTACATAAATAAAAATGTAAATGTTCGTTTGTTCATTGCACGTTACAGCAAGACGTATCCGAGAACAGCTAGTAATTTATATTTAATCTTGTTCTCAAAAATAACATGGCGAAAAGAGGATGTGTCGTATCTTTCCACTATAGAATGGATTAATATAAGTAGGCCAATAATCAACTTAATACAAGAGTTTTCAAACCGCCTATGACGCGTATCTTTTTTTTTTGGTAACGCAATAAAAACCTAAATATAAGGACAGGAAAGGTATAAAATAATTAATGTGGTGCATGTGAATGACACCATGCAAGCATGTCCTCAGCGACTCTTACGCCATTGTGTTTTTGAAGAAAATTCAGGCCTTTTGGGACTACCCGAGCGGCAACACCTTTCATACCCAAGTGATTATTTAAAATGGTACGGATCGACTCGTGAGACACAGAAAGTTCGGCGGCTATCTCTCTCAAACTTGAATGAGGATTTTCAGTCACTATTTTCTTCACTTTTGCGATGTTAACTTCAGTTGCAGACGTTGATGGCCTACCAGAGCGAGGCAAATCTTCCATCACATCTCGACCGCTTTTGAACGCTTTGTACCACTCATAAGCACGTGTTTTTGATGAAGTCGATTCACCGTAAGCCTTCTGTAACATTTTCAGTGACTCCGAACACGAAATTCCATTGGCGATGCAAAATTTAAGACAAACTCTTTGTTCGATGTTTTTGTCCATTATGAAATTCGCAATATACACTAGAATGATATAACTAAAAACACGACTGTATTTAATCTAAATAACAGATGCAACTCAAACTTTGCGCCAAAATGGAAAACAGTTGTGCCAATCTAACAACAACAAAAAAAAACAAAAAATTGAATTTGGAATCATAAACAAATCATCCGTTCCCGATACTTTCTTGACTGAATGTATGTATATTTTCATAAAATCATCAGTCTATTATGTAAACGAGCGCGACGTTTATTTTTTACCTTAATTATTTTCGTTTCAAAATAGTGTCAAATATGTACATGTCGAATACAGAAGATTTACTATCCTACCAGCCCCTAATCAATATAATCAAACTTTCGTTTAATTTGAATTCTAAAAATGTAATTATAAGCACTACAGACGGTCGGCTCTACATCACGGACGTAAAAAATTATGGATCTAAAATTCTAAATAGAGAGTCAGGTAGCTAAAGTAAGCCGGCCCTCCTATATAGACGAGCCCAGCCGACAGACAGAGAGAGAGAGATTTTGAGTTTTATAATGTAGGAACTTTGTTATAAAAACGAATGCAGTTACCCAAAAATGAAACATTTTTATATTTTACTCAAAAAGAAATTTTGGTTTAACCAATTTATTAATAGACTAATTATTATAAACGTTATTTAATATAGCTACATAACACTGAATATAACGTCGATTGGGTCGTTATATGAATCAAAAAATACTTGACGTGATCAAATATCATTTTGGTTGTCCAACAAATTAGTTTCCTGTACACGAAGTATGTCTGTGAAAATAATTCTGAGAATGTCATTAGTGCATTGCGATATTATAATAACATTTTGATAAAAAAGCAAAATGATACTTACGTACTTCATGTTTCAAAATTTTTTACAAATATTCCGCTTGCAAAAAATATTGAAGCTTAAATTCACACTTCCACACTGTAATAACAGATATTAGGTATCTTTAATATTTATTTTAGACCTGTGTTAATAGTTCATTTTCAAAGATTCGATTGTTCAAGTATGGATATGAAAAAGATTCGGTCAAATGATGCAATCAATCATTGATTTTTGGTTTATTATTATTATACATCATATTTTTGTGTCCAAAACGTGTTCCGAGAGATTCGAGGCTGGTTAGTTTGTCGCTAAATTATAAGAACAGATACAATCATGCATTTTTGGTTGAAATGAAAGATCGAACAATCGTATGAGTAACTGATCTTTTATAATTTTGATATTTTTTAGTTTTCATTATTAGTTTTCCGCACTTGTAATTTTGTTGGTCGTGTTTTGAAAAATAGCATGTATGTGTGAGATTATGCTGTAGATTTTTCCGAATTACACCTTTAATCACGTTAAATGACATAGACGATCAATTAAATATTTACATGTACTGAGATCGAATCGGTCAAATGATTGAATTGATGAACGATACGTTCGTTTAAATGTGATTGCAATCATTAATACTTCGAAATGATTGCAATCAAATGACCGATTCAATCTCGAACGATACAGGTCTAATGTATTTTAAGTTATTTTTATTTATTTTTATAATTGATGTTATTTACTGCACGAATAGGTCTATTGTTATGTGTTTATTGTTGTCATTTGTATGTACACGTACCTACATATCTACTTATATATATATTAGATAGTGACAAATCCCTAGTTTATATACTTATACCAGTTTTTTTAACTATATCCTTTGACCTTCTTTTAGAGCCTTCTCGGAGACCAATATCAAAATTGTAATTTTCATATTACATGTAATTCCACGTTTTCAGTCAGCTGTAGTCACAGGCACATTGAAGGCTATAGAGCTGATGCGTAAAGACCAAGGCGGTAAAGGAGGAACCGTCATAAACATTTCTTCAATTGCTGGTTTGTCGCAGTCACCGGTTATGCCCGTCTATTGGGCAACAAAAACTGCAGTCCTACAATTCAGTAACTGTATTGGAGTGAGTGAGCAATTTCTGTAGTCTATGAATGAGACTTTTCTCTATCAATTTAGATTTTCTTCACTTCCATATCTTCAAAGAATGTTATTTCAAAATTTTATAATTTTTTACGAAAAATGTAGTTTAGTGATTTAGATAAAGATTAAATGGACATTCTTAAAAAGACATTTTTAAAATCTATAAGTACGTATTTATTTATGCCCATATAATCAAAATTTCATTTTAGATGGAGCCATGGTATTCAAGGACAGGTGTACGCGTACTAACTGTGTGTTTCGGCGCTACCGACACACCACTATTGAGCGGGGAAAATATGAAAAGTTTCGATGAGGAATTTGAAACAGAAATACAGAAGCAATTAATTGACTTCCCGGTACAAAGGTATGTAATATGCATATTTTATTTCTATATAATCTTAACATTATAATGTAATATGTGAGTGCTAGAAAAATAATAGTAATGGCTGTAGTTTTAATAATCGTTGTATTTTTCTTATTCGAAATCTTAAACGAAACTAAAACCTAAACTTTTGTTTAATACCCTTGACTACTTCCTTTTTAATTAATAATTTCGAACCGACTTAATATTTTGAGATTCCGAAACATATAGCATAATGACAACTTAATAGACCAACTTTGTTAGAATAACATTTATTTCTTTTTTAGATTTCCTTAACATCTTTTGATTTTTATAATTAACAATGCAAAGAACACTTATAGTATACATTATGTATATGTACAGTACAAGTATTATGAAAGTTCAATTGAGTGTGTCACCAGTGAAATTTCTAGTAAGGAATAAAATTGAATGTACTGTAGTGATACTTAGATACCTACAAACTTGTGAAATTTATCGTTTATGATTATTATACGTCATATTTTTGTGTCCAAAACATGTTCTGAGAGATTCGAGACTAGTTAGCTTGTCGCTAAATTATAAGTAGACACGACCTTTCCTTACTGCGTTACGTAGATTCGTAGAAAATATGTAAATTATTTTAAATCTACGTAAGAGTGAGTGAGACAAATATATTCTCATATTTACAGACTTTACATAATCTGGTTTTTGTTATAA
The DNA here is from genome assembly GCA_907165235.1 of Zeuzera pyrina. NCBI lineage: Eukaryota > Metazoa > Arthropoda > Insecta > Lepidoptera > Cossidae > Zeuzera > Zeuzera pyrina. Next base: position 21,443,510 of record OU015620.1, on the reverse strand, counting down.
AAGCCTAATGATGCAAATCTTTGCAAAACAGGACTGCTTGTGGCAGACGGGTTAACGTACCTACGCGGATTTTTTTGTTGACTCGATGACTCTTGAGCAATGACAAAAAACGACTCGACAGACTAGATCTATCGATGTACAAAGTGTTTATACATAATATAGTAATGTACAGTGGCATATAGATACATTATCTTATTTACTTTAAACAAAAATAAAATTATCTTTTGCATCGATTAGATATTATGCTTTCAATGTGAGGTTAATATATTTTACATAATATAAGTATTAGTTATCTACTTTTTATATAGTGATAAACTAACCTGTTTGCTTAAGATTTGTTAAACATATCTTCACGCTGCATCCCTAACGGGGTAGTCAGAAAGGACGGAGCGCCAATCTTCGGGGTACTTATATGCAGCATTTTCACATTTTGTTTATTTTGTCATTTTACATTTTGACATTTCCGTCAGCTATCACTTTGGGTATTTGAACTTCGTAAGTCAGCCTTGGTCTTTCATGGCTTCAACTATACCACTCAATTTCGCTCTATAGATTTCCTTCGTCAGACTTTCGTCATTCATTTTTTTCCATGAGTCCGAACCATCTTAGCATTCCTTTCTTCGTTTTTACAATTACTATGTCATGCAATCCTGTCATACACGTTTCTCCTCATTACTTATTTTGTCCACAAGAGTGACGCCGTACATATTAACTAAGGATCGCATTTTACTTTCTATTTTCATTTGATTTCGGACATATCTAGCCCTCGCTACCGTACAATAAAATTGGCACCAACACCGCATTGTGGATAGCCATTTTGGCTGAGATATATATTAGATATATTCACGCTGGCTACTAATGGAGCCAAAGCACCCGTTTACTTTATTGACAGCTGCTACCTGTCTCTCCACATCCAACTTACATCTTCCATCTCTAGAAAACGTACTCCCCAGATACACAATTTCATTTACTTGTTCTAGATATTTTCCATATACCCATCTCTCTCATTTCGTATATCTTCCCTGTATAATCCCGTATTGTCTGTATATCTTCCCTTACGAACACCAGAACCTGTTTTGTTCTCATTAATATTCAATCCTTTCACTTCAAATCGTTTTTTCATGTAGGTATGTGTCTAGTCTTTCTTTCATGTACGTATAGGTTTGTTAAAACAAAGTTATATGGAAAATTTATTTGTAACAAAAAAGTACATACAATATCCTGACGTTAAAATTTACAAACTCGAAACTAAACATTATCTTAAATAATAGACTTCCTCAAAGTTGCCGCTAAGAAAACCGTCAACAAAGTTATATCTGTTTGTTTTTCTGCTGTTAATAATCCGCGCAATATATATATTTTTTCGTTTGTGCTACGAGCTTTCAGTAGGTGGTCTGAGAGCAATAGATTGCTAGACCGTCACATATCTATACTAATATTATAAAGCGATAAACTTTGTTTGTATGTAATGGATAAACTCAAAAACTACTCAACCGATTTCAAAAATTCTTTCAGATATAGAAAGCTACATTATCAGCAAGTAACATGGGCTGTATTTTTTTTTTTAATTTCTACCCGTGGGAGGCCGGGGCGGGTCGCTAGTCATAAATATGTACGTGTATGTCTATGATATACCGTTTCTAAAGCAATTTACTACTTATTCATCCCATTTTCACTCTATTTCGGGCATATCCAGGCTTCACTACCCTATATACTATATTAGCACCAACACTGCATTATGGATGGCCATTTTGACAGTTTTGGATATATCGACACTGCTTATTAATGGCAACAGAGCACCGTTAATTTTATCGCTAGTTGATACCTGTCTCTCCATATCCCGCTTACATTTTCTGCCCCTCGTTAACACACTTCCCAGACATACCTACAGTTTCATTCGATTGTTCTTCACATTTTCCAGTTACCCATATTTCATACTTCATTTGCACGTCTGTTCACATTCATGTTCAGCCTTCATTTTCTTCAACCATTCATCTTCAACTAGAATATGGAAGATGATTATTAAATCTTATATATAGACACATTTTAACACATGTTTTAACTATACTTTTTAACCGTTAGGTTTTGAGAATTTTTGTCAATGAAATATATTAGGAACCAAGTAACCGTTTGTAAGCAGTCACGAATGTGCTGACCCTCGAACAAACATATTATTGTTTTGTTTTAAGAGGAGGTTAATTTAGTAACAAAAAGTAATCAAAAATATGTAACCGAAATTATTGGTGATTCTGTTTTAAAAAGGAAAATGAAACCACGGTGTCTGTCTGTTTCAGTCATTTTTCTCAGAGATTATTGGATGTAATCAGCTATTTCAAATATTATGTAATTGGTGGCCTAAAGCACAGCCCAATGACAAACGTAGGAGTTGACTTGGGGTCTAAGTTAAAAAATTTTTTTCGAAGTTGTGTGTAGTATCAAATGAAAACTAATAACGTCACAAATTGAAAAACGAAAAAAATAACACGTTATTTTGTCTTACTAGTATTGGTACTACTATTGGTAGTAGTGGTGGTAGTTCTTAAAATCTCTAAAAATATTGCTTAGAAAAACATAAATCAATCTTAGACAGTAGAATAAGTTGTAAGTTGATTATTCAAGAACAATTATTATCAGAATTTCATTGTTTTAGGTAAAATATAAAAAGACAGAATAAAAAAAAGCTCTCTAATAAAGTTTTGTGTAATAGCTGGTAACGACTGCTATACGGAGCACTAACTGTGCAAGTATGACTCGCACATGGCTGGCTTTTATTCTTTAAATAAAAAGCAGTCTAGATTTTGCGATAAAGAGTTGCAAATTATAACGCGGTGTCCGACTTTTCTGCTTTTGGACCAGGCAACTGAAGAATCAACCTATTATTATGTTCGATTTTATTTTTAATATAATTGTGCTAATTTTAGACCCGAATCAGCGGCGCAAGGACTGGTTGATACTTACAAAAAAGGAGAAAGTGGCACCGCTTGGATTGCGACCCACGACAGACCCGTGATAGAGATTACGGAAACTATCAAGAAAGCTTATGAACTTATGTCTGTACACGTTTTCTCATGAGCATGACATGTATTTGTAAGGACAGCAATATAACCGCTGATATTTCATAAAATCCTTTTATCACAAATATGTCTTATTATTTTTGTTCTCTCCATATTTTAAATTAATACATACTGTTATAAGCAGTACACTTTTTTAGAGGTTTATAGTTTGTGTCCATTATATACAGGGTTAACTTAGAAATACTAATAACCTCTTAGTATTTTGTACTAAACGTTATCCCCAATAACTTTTGTTTTACGACTTTCAAAAATTCATGTTTTTCCTTTCGTACAAAAATAAAAATACGTACAGAGTGGAGTACTGAACCTACTGAACCTAACTGAGTAGAGTAAGTGCCATTTTCAGAAACATTTAATAATAATAATAATAATAGTGGAGTATTATTATTATTATTAAATGTTTCTGAAAATGGCACCTACTCTACTCAGTTGCTAAAGCAGCACACGCACAGCGCGGCGCTTAGGCCCGGTGCGCTATCATTGCACCATCGTACAGAGTAGTTACGTTTCAGACAGTACAACAACACTTAACAAATATTTTTTGAGGAACATATTGAGTTTTGAAAAAAGTCGTAGAACAAAAGTTAGATTATGTTGACAGGAATTTTGCACTAAGAGGTTATTAGTATTTTTTAAATTAATCCTGTATGTAACATAAATAAACGGGTTATTACCATTTGTTTATGTTGTGTAATAGACACTAGTAATGTACTGGTGTTTATATGTTTGAACTTGACGAAATGACCGAGGTTAATTAACGTATAGTACGGGGCTGGTGGTTACCTACAAGATGGATAATGTAGCTGGTGGCATCTATGTCGAGGGTATCTGCTAAAGAAAACATTTTTGCTGTACATGTGTTCCAAAAAGCACGTTAAAATATTCCATTACATATCATCGATCGAATGATACGCATTAGGCAGAAATGAAGAATCTGTATACTGGTGGCGTTATGTATAAAATACATAACGTATACAGCATAAACTTTCATAAATAAATAAAATTTAACATACAAAAAATTAAATGTGTAATATCCAACTTAAAATTTAATTAAGGCTGATATCGTCATAACCAATAATTAATTAATATGAAATCACCTATGTATTGTCTAGACATCATAACATCATCTTTCCAATGAAAAGTCGGACGGATAGATGAGAATAATGCACTGTTGGTGTTACAAGACAAATGATTCGCCGTATCATAAAAATAAATTGAATATTGCACCGAAAATTATAATAATAAAATATTATCAAGAAATGTATGTTTCAATGAATTTATGTGCAGATATTATAAGTTTTAAGCTAGTTACACTTACTGCACTTAATTTTTATTTACTAATAGTTTTAGAAAACTTGCTAAAGCGATATGCCTAACTATAGCTGGGCGAATGGTCAAAATATTTGCTTTGAATATATAACAGGTATTAGTTGACCTTTTCGTTATAATACACTATACATACATATATTATACTTACTATATAACACACATTAGTTGCTGTGTCAGATCCAAGCCATTATGGGACCAAAAATTGATAGTAGAGTGAATACTGGTTTAGGCTGTTACTGTAGGAACATAGAAATAAACAAATCTTAAGGCCGTTTCCTTGGGTAACACGGAGCACCAAGAACGAATATAGGTTTTTTTTTTTATATAACATAAGCATAACGGAATGTTCATGTTAGTAATGGATGAAAAGAATTCCAGTGCCTCGCACGGTCATGAAATAAGTTTTTAAAATTATGTAAAAGTTTAAAAATGAATTTCTTATTTAATTTAATAAATAGTTGCTGCTGTGCTTCTAAACACGTAAAAAATGTTGCAACTATGGAGTGGAAAATTATAAAAAAATGTAAGTTAGTGTAACTTAAAATGCACTTTCAACAAAAATTTTAATGAATGAGATTTATTGTTATGTGGTTTTTGAAATATGAGATATTTTTTGTTATACGCTAAGCGACTGCAAAAATAATTTTGATTTTCAGTGTTTTTGAGAAATGCTATTTTTGTTGCCGATTAAATTAATGTTGTGCGTACTGACTAGGGATGTTACGGAGATCGGTCCCGATTCCTAAAAGTCGGAACTTCCGATTGATATTACACTTCCGATTCCGACTTCGGCTCCGACACTTTTAAATCGGAGGTTATAAGCGGAGGTCGAAGCACAGCAGCGGCGGCGGCCGCAGTACACGCGTACGAACAAGTTTATGCTTGTCGCGCGGAGAACCACCCTCCCTATGTGCTTTCTGTTGATTAAGGCGACATTAATAAACAATAATTTAATCTAAAATGGACCTTCTGCTTTATGCAAACGTGCGCGCGCTAGCTCATGAAAAATACGAAAAAATAGTTATTTTATTTAAAAAAATCCAACTGTCATTTTGAAGAATATGTTTAGATTAAACTATATAAAAAATTTAGAAACATAAATCGGTCCCGTTACTCCAAGAAATTGAAATCTCTGTTTTAAAACAGGTTTCCTTAATATTTTTTTTTGTGTTACAAAAGTTCTAATCGTGTATCGCACCTGGCGACATAAAGTCAATGTCAAAAATATCACTTTCATACGTTTTGTAGTCACGCACATAAAATGACATCCTTGCCTTCAAAATTTCCAATGCGTCGCCTTTTGCTCCACCAGGCTCAATAGTAAGCGAACAACTTTTTAGTGGTTTTTAGTACCACTAAAAAATTGTTCCACCCTTGTTGCACCCTAGTCATATATCAATATGAATATTAATATGACTCCTTGAAAAATAGATGGGATGATGAAGCTTTTATTCATTAAATACATACTCGTATACTTCTTTTGGAGTCACTTCATTTGATTTAATTTACTACTGCTCTGTTTAAGATTTAAATAATCAATTATTTTTATTTTCAACGCCTAGTTAAGCAAGTGTATTATATTTTGAACTGAAATTAAAGAGGCAGAATAATATTTGTATTGTTTTATTTTATTAGACTTGCCCTTAACACATCTCTTTCTGCTTCCGCCTTCGATTCCGATTCCGGTTCCGGTTCCGACAAACCAAATTTAAAAACTCCGACTCCGACTTCGGTTTCGATAAAACCACTTCCGTAACATCCGTAATACTGACTACGGAACCCTTCACTGATTGAATACCCTGTCGAATAGTAGGTAAATTTCATAAAAAAAATACTGTCTTGAATGCGACACTTGTTGACAGTTTGCTTTTTGTCAATTGGATAATTTATTACAATATCACGTTTTGTGGATATTGATGAGTATAACTTTAATTATCATTCACATATGTATAAAATCTAGACCAGTCAATAAAACCATCTAACATCGCAAACGCGCATGTATCTGCGATTTTTTAATAGATATGTTGTTAGGACCCCTGGGAGTAGTTTATACTCAAGTTTGCCCCGAAAACCCCAAAACTGCAAAATTCTGGCACTAGTTTCAGTTTTTTCAAAAAAAAACTACATTTAGGAAGCGTTTTTTGGGTATCTTCATACTGTTGTAAAGCAAACTAAATTTGCTACAATTTGAGCGCAATTTTAATTTTTTGACTCTTTAGATCCGATGGTTGCGAAAATACAGCCAGTCAAAGATAGAAAAGTTTATCGAAAAAGTTAAAATTTATCGGTAGTTATTTTCCAAGACACATACCGGCTGAACTAATGATTCTATATAGAGAAAAGTCATGAAAAGAAATTTATAGAAAATTTAATTACTTTAATTTTGCTCTAAACTAGTGCCTTTAAGCCTCATAGTTTCTGTCATATATGACATTCTATTCTTAAAATGTTATTGCTTAGCAACGGTTGATTTTGATGGAGCGTCATAAAGATTTGTAAATAACATATATCTCAATAATTTAAAGTAGTAATTAATTGTATATTGCTGAGCAACAGTTGATTTTAATGGAGAGTCATGAAGATTTGGAAATAAAAATATATCGTAATAATTTAAAGTAGTAATTAATTGTATATAACAGTTTCCTTAAACAAATAGTAAAACATCGGATTTCAGGACAATGACGAAAACATTGCACTAAAAACAATATAACATCATTGACTAAAAATGTATTTATTTAAAAAACCTACAACAATATGAATTTAACATTTCAATGAATTTATGAACTAAACTTAAGAATTGAATTTAGCACAACTAGAACTTTGCACTATTGGAATAAGGACCGAGTGTCATCCAGTCTGATTCTGTTGGGGAGGGAGGGAGAGGAGGAACGACGTTTTCTGAATGTGGAAGCGGGTCATCATATGATATTGGGTTGTCCACATCCTCGTCCAGGCCGATAGGGGTGTCGTTGTAGCAACTTCGCCCTTTGCAAAATGAGCATAAGGTAGAAACCTTTAGCCCTGCCTTTCAGTAAGTGCACGACTCTAAGCACCGTTTCTTGTATTTGCAAGCAATCATTCTAAGCTGGGAATGAGGAGCGGGTTTGCGCACATTGGGACGGGCATGAGACCTTGTTCTCTCGTGGCCCACTCTGCAGTCACACAGGATTTAAATAAATACATTTTCACTTTTTCGACAAATTTGCCCATTTTTGACTGGCTGTATCTCCGCAATCAATGGATCTGAAGAGTTAGTTTGTTTTTCAAAAGTATATGAATAGAGTAAAGATACCCAAAAAACGCTTCCTTAAAGTAGTTCTTTCGAATAAATTAAACAAGTATCGGAATTTCTAGTTTTTCGAGCACCACTGGCAGTAGCACAAGGTTTTCGGGGTTGCCTGCCATAATAAAACATCGTAGGTACATGCGCGTTTGCGATGTTTGCATTTTTTGTGTCGATATTGACTAACCTAATATGTGTAGGTACTCGTATATATGCTTATAACTTAGTAGTGATAGTGAAATCCGTGATTTAAAGTTTTTTCTGAAGAGGAAAATTTGTTTATGATGTGACCTTCACACGTACTCACCATCAACCAATAGAATAGGCAAATAAAGATGTTTAAATACTTCTTCGTGTAATTGAACTTTGTTCTTCCCGCAAGGTCTAGCACCAAGTTTTTTAAATTTGTAATCTAACCTAACCTTATAAATGTTTTTGTGTCTAAGTTTAAGCTCTTGTACTGTGGGTGCACAACTGCGTACATAGACAATTCAAACAGGTTCGTTTTTTAAACTGACCGGCAGCGGCAGTCTAATCTTCTTCTATCTATGCTATTACTATATAATAAACCTCTCGCATCTGTCTGTAATTACAATTTTGTTGTTAAATTTTGTGATAGATAGTAATTTTGTGAATCATCGACTTCGATTCTATCATTGTTAAAATAACAGCTTGACCGATTTTGATGAAAATTGGTACGTAGTAGGAACATATGATTGCGCACAGGCTACTAATTTTTTTGAAAATCTACCCCTGTAGAGGTGAAACGGGGGATCAAACTTTGTATGGGAAATAATAAACTGCTGAACAGATTATGATGAAATTTGGGATGGTGAAAGTTTGACATGAAAAAAGCAACATTTTTATCAAAAAAACTACTTCTAAGGGGGTGAAAAGGAAGATGAAACTTTGTATGGAAAATGCTAAATTGCTGAAGCAATTAGAATGTAGGTAGGATAGACATAGGCTTTATTTCAAAAACAATCTTTGTACATGTAATCTAATCTAATCCAAGAAAGCCAAAAAATGTCCCCGCGCTAACGAAGTCACGGGTACAGCTAATTATAAATATAAACTTCCATTGAATTGAATTATGAATGAGAACGGGCATAATATTTCATTCTCATCCAAGTTTTCATTGTAAAAGGTAGATATTGATTTCATTACCGTTTATCAATGAGTCTACTATATAATGTCAAATTGTTATTCATTCATTGCTAATTTGCTATTCATTTTCAGCCAATGGAGATTAATTGGGCTCCTGGCCGGCTCAACTTACAACAAAACGGATGTGATTAACGATACCAATGGCAATCTATCACATAATAAAAAAAAATAATTAAATAAACATTTAATAGGTAGGATAAACATTCCTTCCTTCCTTTCAGCCATAGGACGTCCACTGCTGGACATAGGCCTCCCCTAAAGATCTCCAATAAGACCGGTTGGTAGCGGCTTGCATCCAGCGCGATCCTGCGGTCTTAATGAGGTCATCCGTCCACCTTGTGGGTGGACGTCCTACGCTGCGCTTGCCGGTACGTGGTCTCCACTCGAGAACTTTTCGACTCCATCGGTCATCAGTCCTCCGCGCTATGTGCCCTGCCCATTGCCACTTCAACCTGCCAATCCGCTGGGCTATGTCCGTAACCTTGGTTCTTCTACGGATCTCCTCATTTCTAATTCGATCTCGCAGAGAAACCCCGAGCATAGCCCTCTCCATGGCTCGTTGGGCTACTTGAAGCTTACTAATAAGGCCCATAGTGAGAGACCACGTTTCTGTGCCATAAGTCATCACTGGCAGCACACACTGGTCGAAAACTTTCGACTTGAGGCACTGAGGTATGTCGGACAAGAAGACGTTACGCAATTTTCCGAACGCTGCCCAGCCGAGTTGGATTTGGCGATTGGCCTCTTTCTTGAAGTCGGACCTACCTAACTGGACAACTTGTCCTAGGTAGACGTACGAGTCAACGACTTCAAGAACCGAGTTCCCAACTGAAATAGGGGTGGGTACAACATGGGAATTTCACATGACCTTTGTCTTGTCCATGTTCATTTTAAGACCTACCTGTTGAGAGACTCGATTTAGGCCTTCGAGCATTGTACTGAGTTCCTCCATCGACTTTGCCATGACCACGATATCGTCGGTAAACCGAAGGTGAGTGAGGTATTCGCCATTGATGTTGATGCCGAATTCTTTCCATTCCAGGAGCTTAAAGGCGTTCTCCAGAGTAGCAGTAAACAGTTTCGGAGATATTACATCTCCCTGTCTTACGCCTCTCTTCAAAGGGATCGCCTTGGAGCTCTCTTCCTGTACTCGGACCGACATAGTGGCCTTGTTATACAAACACTTATACAACACTTCGATATACCGGTAGTCAATACGGCATCGTTGAAGAGACTCAAGCACAGCTCATGTCTCGACCGAATCAAAGGCTTTCTCATAGTCCACAAACGCTAAGCAAAGTGGCAGGTTATACTCCTCGGTCTTCTGTATAAACGCAGCGGATAAACATTACTTTCATACTATTTATGATACGCTAACTTTCGAAATTTACGAATATTTATCTGTTCATTCGCTCATTGTACGACCACAATTGGATGGATTTTTATGAGAATAAGCTTCATGGTAGGTAGCAAAATAAATAATGATACATTGAAAAACCACTTTAATAGAATTCATAGGGTTGATTCGTACTTTCGTAAAACCAACAGAAGTTCACTAAATTATTAATTGTTTTTACAATTCGTGAATGTTCAATTTGCAAAATGAAACAGATCGAAGTTACGAGGTCTAACTACAATAAAATTTACAAAATTTTACGTGAAATTTAGTAAATATTTTGGTTGTTTACTTGATTGGATAATTTCGCTATCAGCCGCAGTAAGGAGCTACTTAAATTATGGTTGATATTACAAAAGAATTTCGTATTTTCGCAATTTAGAAAATATGAATAGATATCACTAATACGATAATTATGACACGCTATCAACGTATTTCAACAGTGTTCCGTAGGAACGCGCAATGTCAATAAAATCAGTAATAACCTTGCATATAGTGATTATAGTGTAACGTGATCAAGAAGGCGGTTGGCCCGGGCTGGCCCTGACCATTGCATTGTGGTTAGAACTTGTTAGTCTGTGGCTATACTAAAATGGGTTACGTCGTACGTGTAGTCAGTGTAGCCCAAGGAAGTCAAGGAACATACTACTCTTTACTGTAGCCAACCCCACAGTTTTAACTGTATATTTACTTGTATAACTGTATATTTATTTGTATAGTTTTTTGGAAATCTTCCAAGTTTTTGGTTTAGGCCTCCAAATATACAGTTTTTTATTTCTCTCGCCATCGATTTAATTTGCTGTGTAGTCCGTATACAAACTCAGCTATCGATTTCATAAAATGAAAATGAGATAGCCGATGATATTGTTTATCATCATATTATATTTTATCACGTATTATATTTTATGAAGTGTCTGTGTATAAGAAGAAGAAAGCATGGCGAGACTACCTTGCTATTAAAAATGACTGTGGTAAGAAGAATTTGATGAAAGACAGATATAAGCTGCAGAAAGTAGAAACGAAGGCACTAGTGAAAGAGAAGCGTTAAAGGTGTAGGGCAGCCTTTCCCAAAGTGGGCGATAACGCCCCCTTGTGGGCGCTGCAGGCCTAAAGGGAGGCGGTAAGAGACCCAGAAAAAAAATGAGGGCGTTGTGTAGAGGCCTGGGGGGTGATTTGTAATTTCATTTAGCTAGGAGGCATCTTAGACAACGACTGCATGAGCTCTCGACTCTCAACTACAACTTGTGAACATCAACTAATATTAATTAAAAGATTGCTCAAACTCGGTTCGATATTTCTCTCCGCGTAGTTCATATATCTGTCCTGTTTTATTGAATATACAAAATAAAAATCATGTCAATCGGTCGTTCCGTTTCGAAATGAAAGTAGACACAAACAAACAAATAAAAAGGCAACAGACACACTTTCGCATTTTAATAGGTATTAGTACTCCCAGATAGGTAATTTTCGTAAATAATAGACCGCGGGCAATCATGTTTTAACAAGTTTTTGTTAAATAACCCGAATTGTGCATTCCTGTATCAATCGGCTGGTTCATAGAATACTTGTTCTGACTTGTTGAGTACGATTGAGCGTCGAATGAGATAAACGAGTTTATGCATGTTTGTTTTATTCCTGTCGGTGCGTGCTGCTTATGCAATCCTATATAAACAACGTAATATTTATTTTATTTTCATTTGCGGTTTCGCGCGCGATAGATGAGCAGTACTTAAGTTCAACACTTACTTACGTATTTCTCAAAACAAAACAATGTCGGAAGTAAAAAAGAAGAGACGGCAATACTGTGCGGAATATATTAAATTCGGATTCATTGAAAATCCGACAAACCCATCGTCGCCTTTGTGTCTTCTATGTCTAAAAACATTTTCGAATGAAGCAATGAAGCCTTCAAGACTGCAAGATCATTTGAATAAAATGCATCCAGATAAGAAAGACAAGAATGTAGCATATTTTCAAGACCTAGAGAAGAAGCATAATACTCAGCCAAGTGTAGCAAAACTATTTTCGGCGGCTGCTAAGCAAGATGACGACGGACTTCGAGCGTCGTACAAAATCTCTTTGTTAATTGCTCAAAAAGGCAAACCACATAACATCGAAGAAGAGTTAATTTTGCCAGCAATAAAGGATGTAATTACTACTGTGCTTCATAAACCAGCCGCCGATATTATCCGAAAAATTCCTTTGAGTAATAATTCTGTGCAAAGACGAATTGATGAAATGGCTGAAAACATTGAAGGATCATTGTGTGATCACCTGAGGACAAGTCAATTCTCAATTCAGCTCGATGAGTCCACTTTACCAACTAATGAAGCATTGTTGCTGTCTTACGTGAGGTTTATTAAAGATGAGAAAATATGTGAAGAACTATTCTTTGCTAGAAATTTAGAGACCGATACAAAAGGCGAAACCATATTCAATACATTGGAAAAGTTTTGTGATGAGAAAGAGATTCCCTTGAAAAATATTATATCAGTTGCTACGAATGGCGCTCCGGCTATCACAGGGTGCCATAAAGGCTTCATAACGTACTTAAAAAATAGAATTCCAGATGTCCTTGCTGTACATTGCGTTATTCGTAGACAACATTTGGTTGCTAGAAACTTAAGTGAACGGCTATTTCAATCACTGCAATATGTCATCAAAGCAGTCAATAAAATCCGCAACAGCTCTTTGAATGATAGATTATTTCATCAGCTTTGTGTTACTAATGACGAGGATTTCAACCGTTTGTTGTTTCATACTGAAGTTCGTTGGCTATCAAGAGGCAATTGTCTGACTCGATTTTACAACCTGTTTGACTCTGTTATAGAGTTCTTGGAAACTAAAGATACAGAATTGCACAACAAGCTCATTACATCAAAGAATGATATAGCTTACATGACAGACCTGTATAAATTGTTCAACGACATGAATCTCCAACTGCAAGGCGATGAACTAAATTTAATTAAAACAAAAAACGTCGTTGCTGCTTTCGCAGCCAAACTCCTTCTATACAAAAAGAATACGGGCAGACGTGAGTTTCACAATTTTCCGAATTTATCAGTATCATGCAGTAACGACGAATTTTTTGCCTACTGCCAACATTTGGAAAACCTCCACATTGACACATTGACTTCACCGAACGATACCAGGACATTTTGAACTTGCAAATACCAGACTGGGTGTTGGATCCGTTTTCAAATGTCAACACAGCAATGTCACCTCAGCTGGAAGAAGAACTTATAGAATTGACAACAAACGAGGAAATAAAAATCAAGTTCAAAAATGGTTACCAAGAATTTTGGCTACAAAAACCGATCCCGCAATTGTACCCTGGATTGCGGTCAATAGTTCAGCGATTCTTGATAGCATTCCCATCGTCATATTTGTGTGAACGTGGATTTAGTGCTGTGGCAACACTGTTTACTAAAAAGAGAAATCATTTGCATGTTACCAAACGTAGCGATTTCTGACTGTTCTTGAGTAAATTGGAACCTGATATCAACAAACTTATTAAACAGCATCAGATTCATCCTTCACATTAGTTTTTATATAAGGATCGATTATATTTGTTTTAATTTGAATAGCGGGTTATAGTAAAAGTCTCGTTTGGAATTAATGTTTTATCTCCGCTAATATAGCTCACAAAAATTAATTAATTAAATTTGAAGTTATAGTGGTTTTTCAGTAGGTGAAAAAATGGGGGCGCTAAAAAATAATTTATTCTCAAAGTGGGCAGTAGACAAAATAAGTTTGGGAACCCCTGGTGTAGGGTGTTAGATGAAAACAAGATGTCGGACAACTTCGACGAAAATTACAATTTATTTTGGAAAGAAGTACGTAAGTACCGATTTGGTCTGGCAATTTGCACAATGAATAAAGCACGTCGAAAGAAAACCACCTGCTAAGTAATAAAAAAGATGTTCTGCAGCGATGGAGTGAATACTATGGAGAACTGTATGAGAGTGGCGACTCCGTCTTTGATACTGAGAGCGATTCTAATGAATTGCCACACTCGGGTCAGGGACTGGAGGATGTAATTAGTATGAAAGAGATCGAAAAAGTGATAAGAAGTCTGAAATGTGGTAAGGCTGCGGGCAATGATGAGGTGACTGCTGAGATGATCAAGTATGGTGGTTCTAGGGTCTGGGATGCCTTCTGTGCACTGTGCAACCTCTGTTGGGAGAAGGAGGAGATGCCAGTCTGGTGCCAGTTCTGGTTGGATATCACGGTTTCAAAGTGCGCGAACCAAAGTCTCGATTTATCACGCCAGAGTTGACAAATTCGAGATTTCAGCCTGATCGTTTTCATGATTGATAAAGTTATCATCTTCATTATCCATCCCTTGAAGTTATTGGTATCGGGCTTCGATCATCGGGGTCACTAGTTTAGTGTAAGTTTGAAGAATGTTAATTGAAACTCTTTTCCGATCGCAATGATTTTATTTAGAATATTCCATACTTATAATGTTTACTGCCTGCGTATATCTTGCGCGATCGTGAAGGCTTGCAGTGCGAGTGACCGATCGCGTTGCGCGCCGCGTTTAATAAAAGTAACGCGCCTCAGAACCACTGGTTTAGTCTGCGCCGGCGCTCGTGCAGTGCGAACCAAAGAGAATGTAAAATTACTATGGTGCGAACGGTTGCCGGTACACATGATGATGTCATCTGTTACAATACTTGACAAATTTGTTAACTATTCGCTCGCTAATTCCACCATCGAAATCGAATTTTGTAATTGTTTTGTTACTGTACCTCGAGGCAGTATTAAGATTCGGCTTTATATTATAAATGTTAGGGTCCTGGAGTGCTATTCACAACTGCATTTCATTGGATGAAACATCGGATGAAACATCGGATGAACGCATCGTTGATAACATCGATGAAAAATTACATCGGTTGTTCGCAAGGATTTTCCTACGATGTAACAGCCAAGGAGTTGGCAGCAAAAACTTTTTACAACCTACACATGTGGTAAAAATGAAATTTAATAGTATAATATAAAAACAAATTTGTTTTTAAAATTGTTCTGATCATTCCGATGATGTTTAAATACAAAGCTTATTTAAAATGTAAAAATACACGTATAAATATTTTAATGAATGTAATGTTACAATTATATGAATCAAACTAAATACCAACTCCCGGTTCATTCATTTTATTACATACGGAGACGTCATTCGTCAACTTGTCAGTTGTCAATAACTTTTCAAAATGGCGTCGTGATGCCCAATTAATATCGTTAGGTACTCTCTTCACTTACCTTTATATTATTTAAGCAACGGTGTTGTACAGTGATCTCATATTCGTGAAATAAATGATGCTAAAGATTTCTCAAGGAATTAATGTGACTAAAACTGCAGTTCATGGACATTTATGGTGATTTTGGTGATCGAAGACGCCTACGAATCCTACAAAAGCCTACAAACTATCCATTTGTTTCTGTTAAAAAAAATATAAATAAATGTGAGACTTAAGAGTTAATGCCATTTATAAGTAAGTATTGTAGAAGTTAGGACAAAAATGTGTTTCATATTTTGCTGTAATAGCCAACTAAACATTAAACAAAAAGTGCGGGAAACTGCATTCTCTGTAATTTGTCATGTTTTTGTAAAACTACAGCTTAAAGGTGTTTATTTTAATATTTCAGTGGGAATGGATGAAAAGAGAGGCAGTGTCAAGTTCTCATACAAAGAAATAACCAATATCCACTTATCATTTTATGTATTATAAGGCAAGATCATGATGTAAAAAAATAGAGATGATTACAAAGAGAAATGTTGATGCAGTGAATTGTTAAAATGTATTTTGAAGTGTAAACCTTGAACAAAAGAAAAAGAAATGATAATGTACCTGCCTACCATGTGCCTCTGAATTACAAACTACCTATGAATTACAAAAAAGTTATAATAACTGGTATAGGTTATATTTATTTATACTTTTATGTATATAAATAGGTTTCTAAAACTTTGTGCTATTTTTGAAATACTATAGAAGTCATGTTACAAACAATTATTATCAATCTTATTGAATATAAATGTAATAAGTAGCTATTAAACTTTGCATTATGAAATAAATACACTAATGATATCTACTGATCTACTTATTTTGTACCTGCATACTTTTATTATAATTGAGGTTCATAAGGTAAAATTTATAAACGAGGTACATTTTTTTTATTCTTTTAGTTCTCCAAATTATATCTCCATAAAATTATACACAATGTTTTCATACATCTTACCTGGGTACTTCTATACTTTCTGTAGGTAAATAAGTATTAATAATTCTAAAAATATTAGTAGTTACTCCTATCAATCATTCTCATCGTTAGTGCCATAGAATAAATTACTTATAAATTATATCAGGAATTAAATTAAAACACAGTAGGTATGTACGTGCTCTTGCTTTTAATAAATCTTTAATTATTATTTAACAATCAATACAAAATTTTCTGTTACTAGAAAAGTTGTGGAAACTTGTACAAAGCTGGGTTGAATGCTATGATTTCTTAGTTCTTACTTCTCAACAACAATGATAAAATTGTAATCAGTAGCTGTATCCATATGTATCTGTAAGAAAAAAAGTTGCATAAAATTCATTACCTAAATAATATTAATGTGCAGCTATTGAAAAAGTTACTGTTTCTAATAATCAATTCAACTGAATTTTAATTCATTGCTGGTCAATATTTAAAAGAAAAAAGACCATTAATTTGTTATCCTTCTGAGTCATACCACTAATACAATTCAGAAAATGTACATACATGTCAACATTTTATTAGAAATATACATACTTATTATATTACATACAGCTACAGCTCTATTAATATCATTAATGTTAATACTAACTTCCTTAAAAAGGTTCCTCTCTGTACATCATAAATAAACAATACTGTTGTGATTTCATTTACCTATACATAAATACTTACAAAGGTGTGTAGTTCTAAAACTTCATGGTTATGAGTTCTTATTTAGTTTTAGAATATGTACATATTACAATAAAAGTGTCCATACTCACATTTCGTGGACATTGTATTTACTGGATATATCCATATTTTAAGTCTGTATGCTGTATGTCTGCTGGTGCATGACATAAGTGATGACGTACAGCTTAAAGTATCCATTGTAACCCTATGATTCGAAATATGTTGTTTACAATTCCTGAGGTTTTTGAAATATATTATCTACCTATCACACACGACATCGAAACGTTTCAAATACTTTCTTACGAGGGATTTAGATTTATTACATCAAAGAAGAAATGGGTATTAACAAAAATCAGTCAAAAATCAACAATTAATGATTACATAATCAGTGTCATAAATTGTTTTTTCTATTTGAGAGGGAAGGCAAAGGGATCTACGCCCACAAAGCCGATGTCTTTAGTAAGAAATAAAATGACAATACATACAAAATACCTTTCTGCAATAAAATAACTAGCAACCAATTTCATAAAATAATAATACTGTATTACTAGGTGTCTCTCTTTATAGCAAGGATTAATCTTTTAATAAGAATGAGATAATAAATATAACAGAATAAATGAGACAAGTTAAGAGACCAAATAAGGTCTCATAATCTATGGTAAATAGTAATGGGTAGATATTTATGTATTTCTCGTTCATACGTACTTATACGATAGTTTCACGTTGTATTGCAGACGGAGTTGCCAAGTAAAGCGGTCATTGAATACTTCTTCCACCTTATCAAATCTCATTACATGTCTATGCATTATTCTTCTCACACACTCGCCTAAGTTATGCAAGTGCTCTTAATATTGCTGTTATTTGTAATACTAATAACGGGTATTTACTATTTGAAAGAACGAATGTTATAAGTAGTATTTGTTAGAGCGTTTTTTCATTGGCTGACACGATAACGATATATCGTCGCAGATGCAGACTCATCGATATCGGGGCACAGAAATCTATGGAGCGACGCTTTTTCACTAAACGACGCGACCCCGATTTATCGTCGCCGGCGATCGGCGACGACATGTCAGTCAGTATTAGGGATGGCGATCTGAGATCGATTAATCGAAGAATGGATTATTTCGACCATATAAATCGATTTTAATCGATATTTTGTAGGGAATCGATTCCGTGAATCGATACTTTACCCTTTAAAATCGAGATTCGATAATTTTTATGATAAGAAATATAAAACTGTTTAGAATGAGTTGAATGTAGGAACTGTGAATTTTATAATTTTTTAACTTAAATATTATAATTTTTTTTTAATCTTAAGTAGAGGTTCTTAAACATGTAACATTTAAATACAGTTGTAATTGTTTAATTCATTAAAACTGATTAGATTGATTATTTTAGCGTCTTCCAAGTTTTCTATAATTACATTCATATCTGTCATCAATACAAACTTATATAGTAAGTCGATGAAAAATCGATTTTCGAGAGATCGATTTTTTAGACTTCGAGTTTTCTATGAATTGAGTTTTCATACTTCGAGTCGAATCGATTCGAAGATCGATCTTTTTTCGAGAGAATCGCCTTCCCTAGTCAGTACTACGTCCGCTCTCCATAGAATCGTCCCGATAAAATCAAGAATGTATGACATAATTACACAATGGTGCAAGTGTGGGTTCAACATCACCATTCTCCCACCTCCCCGCTAATCTGTCGTTCTCTCTACTCCATTTTACTGAACAGTTTAGTTTGATTAAATATTCAAAATGACTTTTAAATAAGTTCCTTCAACGTTAGATACGTTAGACGTAAGTAAAGCAGATATACTAAATAACTAAATATAATTTGTCGTCTGCCATATGAATAAGTATACGAGTAGTTTTATAGTTAACGCACTGATCTCGAAGGTGTAATGTTTGTCATTGAGACATGAAAGTTCTGTTTTTGTTTTGTCGCCATCGATATTGGTACCGTGTCGTTGAATCAAAAAGTTTCAAGATAATAAAATATCTACGTGTGACGGCTACGATATTATCGTTATCGTGTCGGCCAATGAAAAAACGCCCTTACGTTAAATTGTATGATTTACCGCTAGAAATAAGGACTTATTTAAAACCGGCGGCAAGTGAAATTTTAATAATTTATCACATACCTACAATTTATTGTATAATAGTTTGTAATGTGTAATTAGATTACACTGATTTTAAAATCAAATTATAGAGATTAGGTTTATATGCCTACTTTCTCAGTGTTTCGAAACTATTTAAAATTAAAATATCGATTTTCAATTTAATGCATACTTAGGTATATTCATGATGTAAGTTGGCAGGCTAATAGCTTATCCGTTCATGCTAGAAGTACCTACTTATCCTCCATGCGATAGAAATATTTTATGTACTTACTATACTTATGTAGTTTAAATGTATTGCTCATGTGTTGCTATGATTTTTTATGCTTTAGTCTTTTTAGTCTTAATTTATAATGCAATGATGGTGTTAAAGAGACCAATCACAAACAGAAAACAATAAATTTATAATAAATACCTACTGTGACATTAAGACCATATACTTCATTGTAATAGTATTGCATAATATTACCCAGTAATTAGATTTAGGAGTACCTACCTATTATTACATTGAATGTTTTACTAATTTTTCGGTATTGTGACTTGTGAGGTTGTGAATATATTAATATTGAATAAAATTACTGCTTAGGTATTATCTACTAGAAAGTTAGTTATGTGAAAAGGGATGAAAATGAAAGTTAAAAGTGAACTTCAAACTTCAATAAACATTGAAAACAATAAAGGATACACCTTTAAAGTATACTAATTCCTACATAAAATGGCCTCGATCTGGAAGTTTCCAATTATTATCTGTGAACTATATAATATACCTATTTCAGTAATCTAATTATCCTGATTCATATTATATTTATCAATTATCACACTACAGCTAATTCATGTAATTAAAACTCCTATTGTATTTCATGTTTTATTTTTATTAAGTACTCATGTTTACTTTGCTCAATAATATCTCTAAAATATTTTTAACTTATTCAATACATTATATACATTTTGGAAGATTTCTTGCAAACCTTAGACATGATGTTTTTTAGGTAGGTTAGTTAGCCGAGTTACATGTAATACAATAATATTAAAAGTATTAACTAGATTACATAGAGATATAATGTTTATAACTCAAAACAAGATTAGTGAAGTTGTTGGAGGATTATGCATGTAAATTTGAGTCAGTTTTAAGTTTTGGTTATTTAAGTCAGTATCAGTTTCCTCATATAGCAATGTGAAAACAGCAGTCAATTTCAGTAGGTAGGTTGTATATCAACTCAAATCTTACATGTTTGATTTCACATTACTAACTAAATACTAATAGACTAGTGTTGCTTTATTATTAATATAGTGTCACCGGGTAACTAAAATATCACTACACTAACACAAATATAATCCAGACAAGATTTGTATTTTGTACTCAAGAGCAAAATATACCTATATAAATTGTTAACTACATGGCAAAACCTTGTTTTTGTTCATAACTTTGTTTACATATGACTATTGAGATATTTTATTGTGGCCTGGGTGTGCTTCAATCCAAAACTAGTACGAAAAAATATTATCACAATTTTTCACCGCTAGATTTAAATTTTACTTAAAATAACTTTATATCATATACGTAATCGCACCTACAGTTACATGTACTTACTAATTTTATGAAATTAATCATTTATAACATTAATTATAATTTAGTAATAAAATTCAATCCAAGAAAACAATTGCAATATTCATGGTAACCTCACCTTCGTCTGCAAACACTAACAGCAAAATGAACATTTTGCGTATAGAAAAGATATTGAAAATCGCTAAATTTATTCGCTCCTTTTCTACTATAAGTCTACCATCTTGATGTGAATTTCCATACTAAGCGTCTTCCTTCACAAAATTAGTTTTTTTGTTCAATAAAATTGCACGTAACTTTATGACACATGTATCACACGTTGAAAAAAGAGTATATTTTAATTATTTTAAGAAAAACTTCCAAAACTTTAACTGTTCATCGAGAAAATAGCTTAACATTGTAGAACTCGTCTAATAGAAAGTAGCTTTTCGCTCGTGGATGTTGTCATACAATTTGACAGATCACAAGCGCGAGGATGTAGGTACGCAACGTTGCACGCGACGAAGTGTCAAAATTACATTTTGACAGCTAAAGTCGAGGTTGAGAACGAGAGGTTATCGGACTTCTCTTTCTCACAATTTTACATCCGTGAAGTTGTGAATGCCAATTTCATAAATTAGTATGGAAAATTCGTACATCAGATGTGATCATCGGATGCAAACAACCTTTGCGCATTCACAATTTAAAGCTCACGGATGTTTCATCCGATGCAAGGATGTTTACGTGTTGTGAATAGCACTCCTGATTTCGTCGAGACATGGTCCAAGCCTCTAATGCAGCTTTCTTAAAATATTTAGCTTTAGACCGATTAAACCATGGTCTATTCTTTACCTCTACAACTGCTAGCGAGTTTAGAATAAAACAGTCCATACCCGCCAAGATTGTTTCAGTAACAGTATCTGCGCAAACGCCTACATCATTCAGCGCGAAGCAAAGCTGCCTCCACAGGTGCGACGCGTGGAACTTACGCAAACCATCCCGATCTGCTAACTGAGAGTGCGATACGCAGCGCCTTCTTTATGATCGGGGTGAAATGGCCCGTGCGCAAGTCACTTGAGTCCAAACGAGACAATGGTCTGATGAGCCAAGTGGCGCATTCACTGAGATGGAATATTCTTCCGGACGTGTGGTCGGCAGAAGATCCAGCAAAGAGCTCGTATGGTTCTTTATATCTGGTAATTTGGAGAACGAACCCGTTGCGAGAATCTATAGGTTAAAGCAAATTCGTGAGTAGACCTTCCCGTGAAATCGGTGGATTGAGAACCAAGCCACTTAATATGGTGACCGGTAAAATCTCCAAGAATCACCAACTCCGAGCTGTGAGCTGTGAGCTCTGAGCTGTCGAGCTGTGTCCGAATCACTGCCATGAGACCTGTAAAGGCACGCGTAGATGTGGGTGTAGCCATCGTGGTCTACGTTCGATCTATCTTCTAGGCCGTGAAGGCAATGACAACAAATATCATCCCGGATATACATGCATACCCCGGCATGTCGAACAAAGTTGTGTTCAAGTTAGCCCAGGGTGGAGTAGAAATGATGCGTCAGCCGGGCAAGAAATCTGCCGGAAAAAAAAATATCTGCTGTCGAAATAAGAATTTGTATAATATAACTTGTATAGTGGCGCTATCTACCACGAAAAGTTCATTTCGCAGTCGTGGCGCAATAGACATGATCGTCTATTACGTCGCGCAATGATCGTGTGGCTGTCGCTGTCTCCAAATTTTTAGGTAATAACCCGCCGGCGTGTTCCGTAGGAGATACCGGAGATCCTCGACAACACATCCGACAACACGCCACAATTTTTGGTGAGTGCCATAGCCCACCCCCATTCCTAGAAAGCAAGTACTTGTGTGCAAGTTTCCCCTGCGAATGAACTGGATTTTCATACGTTTTGTAATGGGTAAGAAAATATGTTAACTAAGTGTGTATTATCGTAACGATAAACAATACAAACTACGTTGCTTATCTCGGTTTTCGTAATGTCATGATTACTGTGTTTGCTTCTGTATACATGTTAATACCGTTGTTTGTCACGTACAGTCGGCCTAAGTAATTTGAAATCTTTGAATGAAAGAAATTGTTTATATCGTTTAAAGGTAAAAAGTTACAAAGTGTCAAATGTCAATGTTTTAAGGTAAATTTATAGAGATCCATCGGCAAGCGAAGCGGACTTTTGACATTTCGTTTAGAACCACAATAACCTCCAATAACAAGTGAGAATATAAAAACTAACTTTTCGAGATGCATATTTCTATTTGCGTGTTGAATCTTGAATAGGCGTCTGCATAGAGCAAATGTGCTGTCCCGAAACGAACACAGATATAAAATGCTGCCGAAACAGTACCCAGTTAACGCTAATATAAATACATGATTTTGGAATGATAATAAATCTTCGAAATCGTGTTAACTTTGACCCAAATGAACACGCTTGCCTACATTATGTAAGTATAGACTAAATTTGAAACAAGGATATATATCATGCTACAGAGTCGAGAGTCGAATATTGATATTAAATTTTTACATTGTGATCTATGTCTATGATATAGTCAAAACGTAATGAAAGTAAACCTGGTAAGTCGAAAGATCGTTGGTGACACTCCCACTTTTTGTAATTGGGGTTTTATTATTTGTATTAAGTTATTAATTAGCCGAGTACTAAGGGGAGCACGACCAAGCAAACCGTAATTGCGAGGGGAGCGCAATCGAACCAACCGGACATTGAATCAACCGTCAACCGAAACGAACCTTTTTTGTGTTTGTTGTGTTGCCACCAACATAACATATTTCTTTTATACCATATACGAAACAAAAGTTAGGAACTCCGTTTTTTTACTGGTTGACCAGATTGTATCCTGTCATTAGTCGATAAACCTTTCTGTTGCCGACGGCGTAGTGAAATTGATGTTGGTTGGACTCTTATTTTACGGGATATTCTTATTTTTTCTATCATGCATAAACAATTTAATCCTCAGAGAAATTGTTAGTCTTCGTAATTCTGAAGTGATTTTTTTTTTGACGCCTATTTAAATTATAGTTCTATCATCTGGAATACATCGTTAAATCTACTAAAATCTTATTTCAGTTGGTTAGTTGAATAATCTTCCATAACATTAAATTTTCATGCATCGTAAGCATTGCATTATAAAATCTACGCAACAAATCAAAGTTTCGTCGGTGACCAGCATGAGATAGTTTCGCGCGGACAATTTAAAGTGCACGGACGCACTTCATATCAAATCGTGTGTTGCGCCTTTCAAAACTGTGCATTATTGGTGTTCACCTGAACACTGTTTCGAGAGCAGTCAAAGTATCACATTTTCATGCGCGTTTCGGGCCAGCACAGTTGCCTATTAAGCACGCAACGGAAATACGCCTCCCGAATTTTTACGAAGTAGGGCTTTTTGCTTCCGTTCCACCATCAAAATAATGGAGCACTTGCGGAACCGCAGTGTCTATCCGTTTGTCTATTTGGCTGTCACAGACTTTTATTTTGTAATGCTATATACTATATAATACTCCAGAAAATAACACAAATTGTGTCTCTTATCTAAGTACTAGGCTTGTACTTTGAGTATCACGCAACGAACTGGGTGAGCTTCCAGCAAAAACCAGAATCCAAGCCAATTTAGAAAAGTTCGTTTTCTAAATTGACCTGACTGGGGATCGAACCCGGGATCCCGACTTGAAAGACAGACAGGTCCGCCATCGCGCCAACGGTCCAGCCTAAATTTAATTAATTAATATTTAATTTATATTCTCGGCATTAGTAAGTTAATAGAACCAACTCATGCCAATCATTTTTCTCTGATATTATCTGACGACTCTCTTAGTTACAGCTTATTTATATGCAAGTGTCATAGTAAGTTGGTCATTAGTTCAGAAGTTGAAAACATAATATAGATAAGCGGAGTTTTGTTAATTTATCAAACTATAAAAGGCAAATAATATTTGGAAACATTGTAGTTCGATTTTAATTTTATAAGCGACATGTATGACTTAAAAGATAAAGTATTTTTAGTAACTGGTGGCGCGGACGGTATTGGCGCTAAAATAGTTCGAGCCCTTTCAGATCAAGGTGCAAAGGTAATTATTATATATTTAAGAATTTTTTTGAGGATACATAGTTAACACCTATTAATTACTTAGTGTTTCTTGAACTAGTCAAATTAGTATTACTTGTGTAGTTAATCCCTCTACACATGTGTTATGTAGATAATATATTGCATTTTCAGATAAAACAAATACTATATTCGTAATGCTTAAATTCTGTAAATAAGTAACATTCCATAATAATTATAAGTTTGATTTACATGTATTGTTAAGAAAGTGATCAGAGATATTGTGAGACTATACATCAAAGTTAATACTACACATATTTATATTGACATAAACTTCTACTCTATCGCACTTAAAAATCCTTACATACATATCCTCACGCTGCATCCCTAACGGGGTAGTCAGAGGCCGGAGCACCAAGAGTCGCGGTTCTTACATACTTCTTTCGTTTCCTCAAATCTCATCATTCTCCTCACACATTTTTGCCTAGGTATGCGAGAGCTTTTGACATTTCCATCCAAAAAATCTTTATATGAGGATTCTTTTTAATGTTCTTATGGTTTCGTAAAGTTCATTAGTCGCTTTATAGTACACTCATGCTCCAGACGATTTTGAGGTTTAATACCTATTTGGGAACCACATATAAATAACAAAATCTAAAATTACGTTACTTTCAGCATGTCGCAGTTCTCGACATAAACATTGACCTTGGAAACGCTTTGGAAATTGAACTGAATACTAAATACGGAGCAAATAAGACTAAGTTCATCAAATGTGACGTTACCACTGATTTAGATGCAGCTTACGATGAAGTACTTCGCAGTTTTGGGTATATCGATGTAGTCATTAATAATGCTGGTATACTTCGGGAGAGTCTAAGCATTTACCAGAAGGAAATTGCTATCAATGTGGTAAGGATATCATATTATACATGACTTATACGTGTAATATACATGGTTAATTAATTGAAAAGTATTAATAAGCTCCTAGTGCGACATTCATGTCATCATACCTAACAACTTTTGTTGTACTTTTTTTAAAACTTAATACGTTCCTCAAAAAATATTTTTTAAGTTTTGTTGTACTGTCTGAAACGTAATTACTCTGTACATATATATTTCCAATGGTACAGTGTAAGCACATCGGGCCTCATGTCTCAGCGCCCCTGCCCCGCATTTAATGTATTTAAAGAAAAAGTTATGAATTTTAATAAATCATGGAACAAAAGCTATTGGAGATAATGTTAAGAACAGAATACTAAAAGGTTATTAATATTTTTAATTTAACCCTGTATACGGATGCTTACTTACTAATATATGCGTTATAAATTTATATTATGTATGTGCGAGTATACCTTTATGAAATAACATTGTAGGATGTTTATTATTTGTTCTTAAAGATCTCACGTTTGTTTTCACATAATTAAAGAAGATAACGTAATTGAAAA
The DNA here is from genome assembly GCA_907165235.1 of Zeuzera pyrina. Lineage (NCBI taxonomy): Eukaryota > Metazoa > Arthropoda > Insecta > Lepidoptera > Cossidae > Zeuzera > Zeuzera pyrina. The sequence continues at coordinate 21,417,145 of OU015620.1, read as the reverse complement.
AGAACATAGTGCAATGACACCAAATAGAATTTGCGAAATATGAATTACTGTTATAAAAACTTTATTTATCATTTTTCAGACAGCGCTAATAACGAGCTCCCTGAAAGCATACAATTTAATGCGTAAAGATCGCGCAGGTAAAGGGGGAACTATAGTCAACATTTCGTCTATAGCAGCTTTAGCTCTACCAGCATCGATACCAGTTTACTGCGCAACAAAAACAGCTGTGATTAATTTTGGTGTCTGTCTCGGTGTAAGATGACCTAAATCATATACTTTTATTAGATGACCTAAGTTATAAATTGCTTTGAACTTTTTGTCTCCATGTTAGTGGTTCTATAAACTAGTAAAATTAAATTACAAAGGCTACTAAAATATGCCATGCCAATGTTGTTGTCCAAAGGGCCTAGCGGAAGACCAGCGCAGGTTCTATGAACCTGCTTAATGCTGAGCTATGACCTTTTTGCAACTTAATAGTAGGTGATTTTACTAACATTACTTAATTATAGTTTTTCATTTTAATTTTTTAATTGAATGCTTTATAAAAGTTGCAACTATTATATGTATATGTCTAAAATAAATTATTATTTCGGTGATGGACACAAACGAAAAAAAATTCTTGAATGTTGCAGTATTGGAAAGTAATATGTAGTTTTAATGCACTAATCTGCGTCAACTTATCCAATGTGTGATTTTAAGTTTAGTTCATACGGATTTTGCAGTGTCAACTATTGTTATTATAGTTACTAGGTATCTTTTTGGCGCTATAATAACCAGTACATATAATTTTAGGATCCAGAACATTTCAATCGTACTGGAGTTCGAGTGATTACAGTATGCTTCGGATGTACTGAAACAGAACTTGTAAATACTGAAAAATTTGCAGCAATTGACGAAGAATGTACTAAATCATTTCTCGAAAAATTGCAAAGTTTTCCTTTGCAGAAGTATGTATTTTATACACATAAGAGCATTTATAAGAATAGTTACTTATAGGTATCAGTGAATAATTTTAATTGTAGATACATATTTACAAATATTGTATAGACTCAGATGTTATTTTGCGGAAATCCATTTCATGTGATGAATTCCTAAAATCTTAAGCTATTTTCCGCTCAAACTTCAAAAACCACCAATGGACACGTGTTTCGCTTCACAACAAAGCATCTTCAGGATATTTCAGAGATCAGACTCGGCCAGCTATCCAGCACCGAAATAGCTGGATAGCTAGAAAGAAGATTTTAGAAATTTATCGCATATTTAGATATTATCTAACAAAATGTAATTTATTTACATAAATTAGTACATACATATCTTAACGTTAATATTTACAATCACAAAATTGGGAGACTGTAGGGCTGGCAGCTCCTTCCGCCCACAAATCAATTTGGCTATTCGAAAAGGTAATGCTGCCAGTCTGCTGGGCAACCTAAGCAATGACAGCTTTCTAAGCGGAAACTTTAAGGAAGTCTGTTATTTAAGATAATGTTTACTTTTAAGTTTGTAAATATTAGCGTTAAGATATGTATGTACTGATTTATGTCAATAAAATTAATAACGTAAAAGAAAATGAAATGTATCTAATATATAAAAATCGATGTTTGTTTGTTTGTTTGCATTTTACGGGCTGTCATACCGTTCATCCGATTGCAATGAAATTGGGAATGGAGATAGTTTGAATCCTGAGAAAGGACGCGACTTTGAAAAAAATAAAAAACGCGGATGAAGTCGCGGGCATCAGCTAGTTTACAATATAATAAAATGTACTGCGTAATGTGTTTTTTCTTATATGTATATATCTTTATGTATACATATAAGAAAATTGTAAACAACTGTTTTAATATATAGGGTATAGGGTGACAATATTTTATCGTTGTTAGAATAAAAAAAAATCTTTATTGTAATTTTGACATCCACGATTAATGGTCTCGATTGTCAAATTACTACCTAATAACTATTTCTGTCTGTTCATTTGTTTTTGTTAAAAACATGATCCGAAACGTTATTTTATATAGTTTACTTCAAGAAAATTAAAATCTGGAACACATTTCCAGATTACTAATAAGATTTGATCAAAGTAGATTTGCTGTCATCAAAATCACATTGTTTTCAAAGTTTTTACCAGTTTTGTTATATAGGTATTTAGGATTACCTAAAGAAGTCGAGCTACTTTTATCACATTACATCTTTTACATTAATTTCAGACCTGAATCGGCAGCGAAAGGTGTGGTCGATGCATACAAAACAGGCGAGAGTGGCAGTACTTGGCTCGCTACCCATGATAGACCAGTGAAAGATATCACGGAAACAATAAAGAAAGCGATTAAACTGACAGCTGAACTCGTCTTTACATAACTGATTGATCTGAACTATTTTTATGAAAAATACAATGCTGTATTACTATTTAAAAGTTGGATATTGTGTAAAATTTTACTTGCATTGTTAAAAAATATATTATGCAACAATAATGTACGTAATGTATCGTACGTAATCATGTTTATTTTATTTAATAAAATTTAGTTATCTACTATTTTTATTCGTCTACGGCGAAACAAGTAAAGCAAGCTGTTCATGTGTCCTGTCACATGAATGGAGTTTCGTTTATAAATTATTTTTATACATATGCAATATACCTACATCAACTTTGCAAATTCAATAACTTTACAGCAAAATATGTTGTAATGACTTTCACTTCTGTATTGTAGGAAACTTGTGAACGCTATTTGTTACTGTGACAAATCGAATGTATAATTTCTATAATCAAAAACAGGATTTTCTACAAAAATTAACTAGGTACATACTTTTTACGAATGAAATTAACGTATCTATTTCCAAATAATTGTAGTTATTTAAATTCTAAGTGCGACACGATCTCATCACAGAAAACTGTTGTATCGCTAAATAAGCCTTAACTTTACAGACATTATAGCTTATCGTATAGCAGTATCTGATCTCAGAATACTGCGTAGACGCTGACGAAAATGGATTCTAACTCATGTGTAAATATGTTGTTTTTGTAACGCAAGAAAAACCTGAACACAGGTACCCTGTGTCCTGAGAGAAAGATTGGGTTTTCGCTCTGTGCCGTAGCACTTGTCGGGGAACATTGACAGAGCTTGTCTGCACCCTCGCGGCGCCACGACACCCTGGACCACACGCGTTCTCGCAACACCTACTATTCTCGTCCTCGTCGGAGTTACATGAATACAGACGAAATACAGACGTGCGGAGCCTCACTCCGAAAGGCTGCGCTCGTATGGACGACAGAATCATTCTTTAGGTTTTTAAAGAATTGACTGAATGCCATCGGTCGAACGCACGCGCGAATCGTACTGTCCCGCTCCCACTCGCCACCCACGGCGTTAGACCACCAGTTACATAGTTACATACCAGTTACATATTTTTTTTATTAGAATTCACGCTAACCTGCTGCTATTCATTTTGCAGCACCCTGAAAACTGTTATATAGACGGACTACGAAGTTGCTCAACTCTTTTTTTAATTTTTATTATTTATTGTTTTGAGCTGTCGCTGCAGGAACGCATAATAACGCGAATTCCCAGAACTGTTTGAAAGTCATCAGGCGATCAAGCGAAATAAATAAGTAGTAAAAAAAAGCATGGGGTGCAATTTATTATCAAGCACCCCACGATTTATTTTAATCTTATTCCAAATTAATTAGTCGTAATTCATTGTTGCAATTTTCTATTGCTGTAACACAAGCTCTTGATACTTCAAAAATATTTTCTACTTTTTAGTTCGGTTTGCCATTAAAGCGGGTTTTTTTAATTTTTTTAAACCATATTTTTTTATTTTCTACTTTTTAAAATCTACAATTACGTAGCATACTAATTTGATATATCTCTTTACTCAGCGTCAGCCATTTAAGCGCTCCGAAAGCGTCTTTTTTCCGATTTAAATCGCCATTACCATTACTGCTTTTTTCGTACGTTACTTTATGTAACACAACATATCCTATAACCTAGCCAAAAAAATATGAATTAAAATCATATGTAAATGGGATAAGTATTTCTCGCATGAAAAGAACATGATCGGACAGACATACAGATAGGCGTTTATGTGATTAATTCCTAAAATCTACAGCTATTTTCCGCTCAAACACCAAAAACCACCAATCGACACGGGTTTGCTTGTCAACGAAGCATCCTCAGGATATTCAAGAGATCAGACTCGGATCATTAGGATTCGGTGCTGGTTAGCTGACCGAGTCTGATCTCTGGAATACCCTGAAGATGTTTCGTGGAGAAGCGAAACATGAGTCGATTGGTGGTTTTTGGAGTTTAATCAGTTAGTATGATCATAACAGATAAACAGTTGTACCTAACAGTAATTTTTTTCAGAGAACGCGAAGTAAACAGATGTTTGGAACAGTTAGAGAACGTTTTAATACCTAAGCAGTGGCCTAAACAAAGGTGTGAATTTTGACACTAGAGTTTTGATTGGGTTAATTTTGGTAACAAATGTAAAGCTAAAAAATTACTCTTATGGCGCGTGTAGTCCTCAACGACTTTGAGCATCGAGCCGTGGGAGACGTGGCCAAACGGCTTTCCATTGTCCCATGCCAAAATCTTGTATTTGAAGCACTACGAGCAACAATACGCGACGTCTACATAATATTACACAATTCAGTTGTGTCGTGCGTTTTCATTGTATGAGTTAGGTTTCATCGCAAAGCTTTATGAAAAAGTTTAGCTTGAATACAAGAGACAATTATAATTTCGAAATTCGAGACCAACAAATGAGACATGTCCATTTAGCAACACGCGTCATGGCTATCACTGTGGCGATCACTGTCGAGCCGGATAGCAGTGAAAAAGTAAGAACAAAAATAAAATGGCTTGAGAAAAAACAATAAATCATGTATTTTTTTCTAAAATATTGAACTACTCGAAAATCTGAATCGTCTAAACCGTTTATTTTGATATGAGACATATATTTTTGCTGAATTTTATTAAAATAAACAAAAACAGATTTTTCCCCTGTAAATTCTGTTCAGAGGTTACTTTGGAATTTCTTTTTATCAAGAAAATTTACTTTAAATGCCGTTTTGAATTTCTGGTTGATTACAAATATGATCTAGATTCACATATATTTTTTTCAACACCTTTGATTGCTAAAAAACTACCGTAATGAGGCCTGTTTATCACTTATGCAATAGAACACAGATTACTAATCTACCTCTATATTGTGAAATTCTATTAAGATTTGAATACATTAAACCATCTTCAAAAGTTTTTATTTAAAAACTTGAAATCATGCCATCAAAATCATTAACAGTTCGCTTAAGATTGATTTTGCAAATTTTGCACACTTCTAAGTCCGGTGTCAACGCAATATATAAATAGTATATTTAATATCGTTGTAATAGCGGCCGGAATCATTTCTCAATGAGGACTTTTCTTAGTTGTTGTTGTAATATGTGCGTTTAGTTTTGAAAATCACTATATAAAAACTAGCAACCTGCCCCGGCTTTGCGTGAGTAGATAATTTTTTGAACATAAAATACAGCTTATGTTACTTGTTTTAGCTTTATAGCTTTCTACAGATGAAGGAATTTTTGAAATCGGTTGAGTGATTTTTGAGTTTATCCATTACAAACAAAGAATCAAATTTTTTCACTTCGTAATATTGTATACAGATACTATAGATGTATAATAATAATAATTCTCAGGCGTTATCCCGACGAGTCTGCCGGAAGGCCTTTTTTTTCTGCACACAGAAACCCAGACCCCTGGGGAAGAGGCTGGGTTATGTGGAGCTTTTACCCACCAAAACTCCTGCGGTGGTCGTCCTCGGCGCTCTACCGAAGGGCTCCAAGGGCTCCGGGAACTCCTACGGAACGCGCCGGAGCCCCTCTCGCGCTGTGCCGAAGCACTTCTCGGGGGGCAACAATAGAGCTCCCCGGCACTTTCGCATTGTAACGACAACGCGGACCACACGCACTTTCGTCCGCCTCGGGATCGCATGGACAGACGACCGGAGCCCGCACTCTGATCGGCCGTGACCCGCAAGGTCCCTTTAGTCGCCTCTTACCACAGGCGGGAAACACCGTAACCTTATTCTTTGGACCGGGCTACAGGGCTACTGCCGGAGGGCCTACTTAAAGTGGGCCTTCCGACAGCTATAATATCTAAAATCTAAAAAGTCGTTGTACTCCGCACAACAGCAATCGTGTGACGACACTTAAACCTCAAATACTGGTGTAGTGTGTTGCCGAATAAAGGCTCACATTACCGAATCACTCCCAATAAGGCGACCTAACAAACAATAATAATAATTTTGTTCTATTTACTATAAAAACTTTAATTACGTAATATGATGTATAGATAAATAGCATAATTATTTCTTTGCTCAAAGTCTTGAATCTCGGACATTTCTTCACCGATTGCTTTGAAATTGAAATCTGTCTTTAAAACTGCTTCACAGCAAAACGTTCACAGCAAGCTATAGGCAGGATTGCCTTCCCACTGGGAAATTCCTCATTTGTTAAGATGTCAATTTAAAATGTAACGTTTAAGATTGGCTTTCATAAAAAAACTTTAAATATGAACAATCATTTCATATAATCAATAATATAGCCTGCTCATTAGAGGACTCCTCGATGGTTAATTATATTGCCTTCAAATGTTGAAACGTATAAAGTAGTCTTTACCAATTGTTATTTAAAACAAAAATTTATAGCATTTCCATATCTGGTATTTATTAAATAATTTCAAATCGCTTGTGACTATAATATCTTATTATCTGCAAGAATAACAATTTAGTCATCAGATTAGATGGCCTTATGTAAGCTGTAGATATAGATAAGTCAACTTTCGATAAGTTTATAAGGTACGATAGTTATAAAACGAAAACATTATTTGCAAATGATGCAGTTTGATATCAATTTTTTATGAAAAATGTACAACGTAAAAGATAAAGTGCTTTTGGTAACTGGTGGCGCTGACGGTATTGGTGCTAAAATAGTTCGAGCCTTTTCTAAAGAAGGTGCAAAGGTAATAGTTATTTAAGAGTTTTTTTGCATTGAAAATATTGTATATATATAGTGAATCCCTATAAATCACTCAGTACTTTGAATTAGTAGAATTGCTATTTCTTGTATTTTTCATCCCTGTGAAATACATAATTATAAAGTAATAGTAGTAACTAATTAATCTGTGATAATACTGTATTAGTATTACATTTTGCAAACACATTGTGTAAGCTTTTTATCGTAAAAAAATTCTTAGATTTTTTTAGTTGTATGAATGTTTTTTACTAATCACAATCAGTAATATAAATGTTCTTTCAGCACATTGCAGTTCTCGATATAAATGTAGACCTTGGAAAAGCGTTGGAAAATGAACTCAACATTAAATACGGAGAAAATAAGATTAAGTTTATTAAATGCGACGTCACCACTGATTTAGATGCAGCTTACGATGAAGTACTTAAAAGTTTTGGGTACATTGACGTAGTTATTAATAATGCTGGTATACTTCGAGAGAGTCTAAGCATTTACAAAAAGGAAATTGAAATCAATGTGGTAAGAATTATGTACAACTTACTAGTATATTACAAGTGACATGACATACATATTACCAAGCATATCTTTTTTATCTATATTACGAAATATAAATGAAATGTAAATATATTTAACAAATGTCTATTACTGTTAATAAGAGTTTTGCGTTGTTTGCGTTGTCGAAATCAAGTTAAAGTTTCACAGATTTCACAGATTTAAAGCCAGTTTTAATCTATAGGAAAAGTGCAAGGAAACGAAACAACTACAAATTTTTTTTACAATCATTAACATCTTATTTTTACCCTTTTTCAGACAGCATTAATAACAAGTTCCTTGAATGCATATAACTTAATGCGCAAGGATCGTGACGGTAAGGGAGGTACAGTAGTTAATATTTCGTCGATAGCAGGGTTAGCTCCTTCACCAGCGCTACCGATTTACTGCGCAACAAAAACGGCTGTATTGAATTTTGGTGTCTGTCTTGGTGTAAGTTGATTTAAATTATATATAATATTGAAATTGTGACCTAAGTTTTAAATTTTTTGGATTTTTTTTTTCATATCTGTGTTCGTTGTTCAACTACTAGGTGCTATTAGAATTACAAACATTACGTAATTCAATAGTTTTGAATTCGGCATGCACTTGTGGACAAATGAACACAGCTATTATTGCACATGTTCGAATGTAAATTTCGAGTTTAATTCATATTATTTTCGCGGTGTTATTTGCTGTTAATGTCATTTTTATTATTTTTATCATCATGTAATACTTATTTACTTTATTTAAATACACCATATATGTTACAGGATCCTGAACATTTTAATCGCACTGGTGTTAGAGTGATTACAGTATGCTTTGGAGCTACTGACACAGAACTTTTAAATGTTAAAAAAATGGAAGGAATCGACGAAGAATGTAGTAAATTATTTGCCCATATGGTTCAAAGTACTCCTTTACAGAAGTAAGTAAATTATTATTTATGTACCTACACATATTTATCTATTATATGTCTTTGTAATTACTGGATTAAACAATGTAAATTATTAAATAAAGTACTTTTATAAGTATCGAAACTATAAACACTGAAAGATTTTGATGAAGTTATTTATAAAAAAGTTACAAGTGATACTTGTGATGTAAATGATATGTCTATTTTTGTAAGTTGAACTTCGAGAATACGATATTGATAACATTCCATCACCGTACGTGCAGATTTGTTCAGTGTTGGGAATTAATTGGACATTGATTTTCTCATTACACAATATGAAACAAAAAAGTCGAACCGCTTTAATCTTACCTATTTTTATCAAATTTCAGAGCGGACTCAGCAGCAAAAGGAGTGGTAGATGCATACAAAGAGGGTAAAAGTGGCAGCACTTGGCTTGTCGCGAACGACAGACCGGTGAAAGATATCACTGACACTATCACCAAAGCTTATGAACTGACGTCTCAATTAGTATTTACATAATTCTTATGTTAGAATCACAATTATAGTGGCATTCAACACTGTATATTACGTGTAATTTTATTTGCGATGTTATCCACAATATCTAGGTTTTATTAGGCACTTATGTACCTTACGCAGATTGATATGTGTAGGTACTAAGTGTATTTACTTGGTAAAATAGCAATCAAAAAATTGGTTCTGTGAATAAAAGTACCTACTTTGTACCAAAGAAAATTATTGCAATAAAACTTTTAAATTTTAAGAATCAAATGATTTTATTTAACGGAACAAAATAGATTCCCTTGTTTTGTAGATTTCGAGTTTAGATATATATAGAGTTTAGATAGATTCAGTACCATTTTTTATAGTAACGGAATAGCCAAGAAAACTGTGTATTATGGTTTTCATTTTGGTAATTGCGAAATCTTTACAGGATAATATTAACATCCAGTGGACATTAAGATTTTAAATTTAGGTAAGACCTATGACCATCAAATTACGTATCAAAGCGACAATATTTAGAAGAACAGAGGGGTAGGTATATGCGAGGTAAACATTCAAACCCCGTAAACGTTATTATCATAATAAGCGTAAGTCTACGAGTCATTAGATGAAAATTTGATGCTTTGCAGCGATCTGATTATTTTCTGATCCAGGCTACGGAGTTGTTGGTTTGCGTCAGACATTGCCACCGTATATCCGAGAGGGATTAGTCTTCTCTTAACCCTGCTCGACGTCCTTCTGCACTATTATAATCTCGCAGGATGTGGAATTTGCCTATCACGTCTTTTCGCCAGTCAGCATAGTCGCTACTACTGCTGGCAGGGACTAAGTGCTTGCAAGTCCTTGCGTCCCGCTCCTTGAGTATACTGGGCGCAGTTTTTATCACTGTTACATAGGTAGCATTGGGCCTTATCTTTATAAACTATTAGATACAGATACCGAAGCAACTATGCTTGGACAGTACCTACGTCAGTTGGTACGTAACGTGCCATCTCCTCTAAAGCCAGACTTCGATTTGGCAGGATCGCACCAATAGCTAGTTCCTCGGCTTTTACAGCCATTCGCGCCATGTAGCAATAAGCGTCGGTGTTCTTGATGACACACTTTTCCGGCTGATGCGAGCATGGTGACCACATCTTCGCCGCGAAGAGGAATACACTCAATTCTTCAATTCGCTCCTGCGATTCAAATGACCATTGTTTGGGAGTAATAAGCAAAGAAATAAAAAATACACTTTGAAGACTACATCAAATATAAAAAACAAACCTATAATTTAAAATGTTTCTATTCATTTTTAACAGCTATCTTGCGGTGTAGGCTATTCGGTAATATGCGGTGTAGGCGCTGCAAAATTAAACCCAATGGGGTTTAGTTTTGCAACGCCGGACGACATGGCGCCGGACGAAGCGATGAACTTTTTCAGTTCTCTGAGACCGGACAGTAAAGGTTTAGCGGCTATCGTAAATAAAATAAAAAAATGTATTTTATGTGGATATATGTACAAATCGAGTCGGGGTGGAGAGCCCGTCTAATCGTCCGTACCCCGCAGTAGCTGTACTTCCCCGGTTGTCTGTGGACGGCAGATGACTCGTTGAAGGAAGCAGGTCCGAGGGTCAGTGGTGGACCCGTAGGTAGTAGGTCCCAGGGTCAGTAGTGGACCCGTAAGAAGCAGGTCCCCGGGTCAGTAGTGGAGCTGTAGGAAGCACCCTGGAATGTAGCGTCCAGTTCGTTAGAATACGTATCAGATATTCCAATTGTTGAGCTATCGCCTCAAGCACGGACCGAAGAAATGCTAATAAGTATATTGTTTAGGAATATTGACACCAGAAAATAAACCAAATTGTGTTTCTCTGTAAATAAAGTTGTTTTTATTATTATATATTCACACTTAAAACCGCCACCAAATACAATAAACACGTAATAATTTTTCTCACTTGTAAATAAAGAAACAACATTTAGAGCCTATGATTTCACCAATGTCATTCCCTTATCACGTATTTATACTTTTAAGAACTAAATAGTTCCAAATTATTTTTATTTAATTATACTGAGCATCACACACGATATGTTTTTTCTTAATCTCGTTATACCTACCTACCCGTAACATTCAATATTAATTTTATCAGTCGCGTATGACAGCGCGGGTGAATTCAAAATAAAGAGATAACATTTTCTTAAAAAAAAAACATATCTTCACGCTTTATCACCAACAAGGTAGTCAGAGAGGACGTAGTGCCAAGCGTCGCGGTCCTTACATACTTCTTTCGCTTCCTCAAATTTCATCATTCTCCTTACACATAAATATGTATATATAAAAAAAAACCATTGTGACTGTTATTAAATTACTAAAATACTCGTACCTACAATTACACAAGATTAAAATTGTTCTTCATTTACCCAATAAAGTGAGGTGATTAATATGAATAATTTGTTACATAATTATGTCCGCGGAAAATTAATACGAAAGAAGCAATAAACAAATAATCCACATGTATTAGTTATTGATTATAAAGGTTAAATAACAATAGAAAAAGTCACGAGCGTTGAGCACCGTGAACACTGTGTCTTCTTTTATGTCACTTACAGAATGAGAAAATCTACCGTCGGTAGCAGCAACAATGGACGTAGGCGCATAGCGAGCGAGAAGTAAAAGTACTGTCACTTACAAAAAACACTCACATTATATTTCTAGTTTTTTATTTCTCACTATTATTTTATTAATAAAGATGTACAGGCGGGAAACACCGTAACCTTATTCTTTGGACCGGGCTACAGGGCTACTGCCGGAGGGCCTACTTAAAGTGGGCCTTCCGACAGCTATAATATCTAAAATCTAAAAAGTCGTTGTACTCCGCACAACAGCAATCGTGTGACGACACTTAAACCTCAAATACTGGTGTAGTGTGTTGCCGAATAAAGGCTCACATTACCGAATCACTCCCAATAAGGCGACCTAACAAATAATAATAATAATTTTGTTCTATTTACTATAAAAACTTTAATTACGTAATATGATGTATAGATAAATAGCATAATTATTTCTTTGCTCAAAGTCTTGAATCTCGGACATTTCTTCACCGATTGCTTTGAAATTGAAATCTGTCTTTAAAACTGCTTCACAGCAAAACGTTCACAGCAAGCTATAGGCAGGATTGCCTTCCCACTGGGAAATTCCTCATTTGTTAAGATGTCAATTTAAAATGTAACGTTTAAGATTGGTTTTCATAAAAAAACTTTAAATATGAACAATAATTTCATATAATCAATAATATAGCCTGCTCATTAGAGGACTCCTCGATGGTTAATTATATTGCCTTCAAATGTTGAAACGTATAAAGTAGTCTTTACCAATTCTTATTTAAAACAAAAATTTATAGCATTTCCATATCTGGTATTTATTAAATAATTTCAAATCGCTTGTGACTATAATATCTTATTATCTGCAAGAATAACAATTTAGTCATCAGATTAGATGGCCTTATGTAAGCTGTAGATATAGATAAGTCAACTTTCGATAAGTTTATAAGGTACGATAGTTATAAAACGAAAACATTATTTGCAAATGATGCAGTTTGATATCAATTTTTTATGAAAAATGTACAACGTAAAAGATAAAGTGCTTTTGGTAACTGGTGGCGCTGACGGTATTGGTGCTAAAATAGTTCGAGCCTTTTCTAAAGAAGATGCAAAGGTAATAATTATTTAAGAGTTTTTTTGCATTGAGGATATTGTATATATATAGTGAATCCCTATAAATCACTCAGTACTTTGAATTAGTAGAATTGCTATTTCTTGTATTTTTCATCCCTGTGAAATACATAATTATAAAGTAATAGTAGTAACTAATTAATCTATGATAATACTGTATTAGTATTACTTTTTGCAAACACATTGTGTAAGCTTTTTATCGTAAAAAAATTCTTAGATTTTTTTAGTTGTATGAATGTTTTTTACTAATCACAATCAGTAATATAAATGTTCTTTCAGCACATTGCAGTTCTCGATATAAATGTAGACCTTGGAAAAGCGTTGGAAAATGAACTCAACATTAAATACGGAGAAAATAAGATTAAGTTTATTAAATGCGACGTCACCACTGATTTAGATGCAGCTTACGATGAAGTACTTAAAAGTTTTGGGTACATTGACGTAGTTATTAATAATGCTGGTATACTTCGAGAGAGTCTAAGCATTTACAAAAAGGAAATTGAAATCAATGTGGTAAGAATTATGTACAACTTACTAGTATATTACAAGTGACATGACATACATATTACCAAGCATATCTTTTTTATCTATATTACGAAATATAAATGAAATGTAAATATATTTAACAAATGTCTATTACTGTTAATAAGAGTTTTGCGTTGTTTGCGTTGTCGAAATCAAGTTAAAGTTTCACAGATTTCACAGATTTAAAGCCAGTTTTAATCTATAGGAAAAGTGCAAGGAAACGAAACAACTACAAATTTTTTTTACAATCATTAACATCTTATTTTTACCCTTTTTCAGACAGCATTAATAACAAGTTCCTTGAATGCATATAACTTAATGCGCAAGGATCGTGACGGTAAGGGAGGTACAGTAGTTAATATTTCGTCGATAGCAGGGTTAGCTCCTTCACCAGCGCTACCGATTTACTGCGCAACAAAAACGGCTGTATTGAATTTTGGTGTCTGTCTTGGTGTAAGTTGATTTAAATTATATATAATATTGAAATTGTGACCTAAGTTTTAAATTTTTTGGATTTTTTTTTTCATATCTGTGTTCGTTGTTCAACTACTAGGTGCTATTAGAATTACAAACATTACGTAATTCAATAGTTTTGAATTCGGCATGCACTTGTGGACAAATGAACACAGCTATTATTGCACATGTTCGAATGTAAATTTCGAGTTTAATTCATATTATTTTCGCGGTGTTATTTGCTGTTAATGTCATTTTTATTATTTTTATCATCATGTAATACTTATTTACTTTATTTAAATACACCATATATGTTACAGGATCCTGAACATTTTAATCGCACTGGTGTTAGAGTGATTACAGTATGCTTTGGAGCTACTGACACAGAACTTTTAAATGTTAAAAAAATGGAAGGAATCGACGAAGAATGTAGTAAATTATTTGCCCATATGGTTCAAAGTACTCCTTTACAGAAGTAAGTAAATTATTATTTATGTACCTACACATATTTATCTATTATATGTCTTTGTAATTACTGGATTAAACAATGTAAATTATTAAATAAAGTACTTTTATAAGTATCGAAACTATAAACACTGAAAGATTTTGATGAAGTTATTTATAAAAAAGTTACAAGTGATACTTGTGATGTAAATGATATGTCTATTTTTGTAAGTTGAACTTCGAGAATACGATATTGATAACATTCCATCACCGTACGTGCAGATTTGTTCAGTGTTGGGAATTAATTGGACATTGATTTTCTCATTACACAATATGAAACAAAAAAGTCGAACCGCTTTAATCTTACCTATTTTTATCAAATTTCAGAGCGGACTCAGCAGCAAAAGGAGTGGTAGATGCATACAAAGAGGGTAAAAGTGGCAGCACTTGGCTTGTCGCGAACGACAGACCGGTGAAAGATATCACTGACACTATCACCAAAGCTTATGAACTGACGTCTCAATTAGTATTTACATAATTCTTATGTTAGAATCACAATTATAGTGGCATTCAACACTGTATATTACGTGTAATTTTATTTGCGATGTTATCCACAATATCTAGGTTTTATTAGGCACTTATGTACCTTACGCAGATTGATATGTGTAGGTACTAAGTGTATTTACTTGGTAAAATAGCAATCAAAAAATTGGTTCTGTGAATAAAAGTACCTACTTTGTACCAAAGAAAATTATTGCAATAAAACTTTTAAATTTTAAGAATCAAATGATTTTATTTAACGGAACAAAATAGATTCCCTTGTTTTGTAGATTTCGAGTTTAGATATATATAGAGTTTAGATAGATTCAGTACCATTTTTTATAGTAACGGAATAGCCAAGAAAACTGTGTATTATGGTTTTCATTTTGGTAATTGCGAAATCTTTACAGGATAATATTAACATCCAGTGGACATTAAGATTTTAAATTTAGGTAAGACCTATGACCATCAAATTACGTATCAAAGCGACAATATTTAGAAGAACAGAGGGGTAGGTATATGCGAGGTAAACATTCAAACCCCGTAAACGTTATTATCATAATAAGCGTAAGTCTACGAGTCATTAGATGAAAATTTGATGCTTTGCAGCGATCTGATTATTTTCTGATCCAGGCTACGGAGTTGTTGGTTTGCGTCAGACATTGCCACCGTATATCCGAGAGGGATTAGTCTTCTCTTAACCCTGCTCGACGTCCTTCTGCACTATTATAATCTCGCAGGATGTGGAATTTGCCTATCACGTCTTTTCGCCAGTCAGCATAGTCGCTACTACTGCTGGCAGGGACTAAGTGCTTGCAAGTCCTTGCGTCCCGCTCCTTGAGTATACTGGGCGCAGTTTTTATCACTGTTACATAGGTAGCATTGGGCCTTATCTTTATAAACTATTAGATACAGATACCGAAGCAACTATGCTTGGACAGTACCTACGTCAGTTGGTACGTAACGTGCCATCTCCTCTAAAGCCAGACTTCGATTTGGCAGGATCGCACCAATAGCTAGTTCCTCGGCTTTTACAGCCATTCGCGCCATGTAGCAATAAGCGTCGGTGTTCTTGATGACACACTTTTCCGGCTGATGCGAGCATGGTGACCACATCTTCGCCGCGAAGAGGAATACACTCAATTCTTCAATTCGCTCCTGCGATTCAAATGACCATTGTTTGGGAGTAATAAGCAAAGAAATAAAAAATACACTTTGAAGACTACATCAAATATAAAAAACAAACCTATAATTTAAAATGTTTCTATTCATTTTTAACAGCTATCTTGCGGTGTAGGCTATTCGGTAATATGCGGTGTAGGCGCTGCAAAATTAAACCCAATGGGGTTTAGTTTTGCAACGCCGGACGACATGGCGCCGGACGAAGCGATGAACTTTTTCAGTTCTCTGAGACCGGACAGTAAAGGTTTAGCGGCTATCGTAAATAAAATAAAAAAATGTATTTTATGTGGATATATGTACAAATCGAGTCGGGGTGGAGAGCCCGTCTAATCGTCCGTACCCCGCAGTAGCTGTACTTCCCCGGTTGTCTGTGGACGGCAGATGACTCGTTGAAGGAAGCAGGTCCGAGGGTCAGTGGTGGACCCGTAGGTAGTAGGTCCCAGGGTCAGTAGTGGACCCGTAAGAAGCAGGTCCCCGGGTCAGTAGTGGAGCTGTAGGAAGCACCCTGGAATGTAGCGTCCAGTTCGTTAGAATACGTATCAGATATTCCAATTGTTGAGCTATCGCCTCAAGCACGGACCGAAGAAATGCTAATAAGTATATTGTTTAGGAATATTGACACCAGAAAATAAACCAAATTGTGTTTCTCTGTAAATAAAGTTGTTTTTATTATTATATATTCACACTTAAAACCGCCACCAAATACAATAAACACGTAATAATTTTTCTCACTTGTAAATAAAGAAACAACATTTAGAGCCTATGATTTCACCAATGTCATTCCCTTATCACGTATTTATACTTTTAAGAACTAAATAGTTCCAAATTATTTTTATTTAATTATACTGAGCATCACACACGATATGTTTTTTCTTAATCTCGTTATACCTACCTACCCGTAACATTCAATATTAATTTTATCAGTCGCGTATGACAGCGCGGGTGAATTCAAAATAAAGAGATAACATTTTCTTAAAAAAAAAACATATCTTCACGCTTTATCACCAACAAGGTAGTCAGAGAGGACGTAGTGCCAAGCGTCGCGGTCCTTACATACTTCTTTCGCTTCCTCAAATTTCATCATTCTCCTTACACATAAATATGTATATATAAAAAAAAACCATTGTGACTGTTATTAAATTACTAAAATACTCGTACCTACAATTACACAAGATTAAAATTGTTCTTCATTTACCCAATAAAGTGAGGTGATTAATATGAATAATTTGTTACATAATTATGTCCGCGGAAAATTAATACGAAAGAAGCAATAAACAAATAATCCACATGTATTAGTTATTGATTATAAAGGTTAAATAACAATAGAAAAAGTCACGAGCGTTGAGCACCGTGAACACTGTGTCTTCTTTTATGTCACTTACAGAATGAGAAAATCTACCGTCGGTAGCAGCAACAATGGACGTAGGCGCATAGCGAGCGAGAAGTAAAAGTACTGTCACTTACAAAAAACACTCACATTATATTTCTAGTTTTTTATTTCTCACTATTATTTTATTAATAAAGATGTACGTTATAATGTTACAAAGGGTATGAGGTACTCGCTCTCTAGGTGGTTAAAGTGCTTCTCGATTCTCGAAGCCCCAAGTACTTGGGTCTTGGGAAGTCCAAGGTAATTGATGTACCACTTTATTTGGACTGGCACGTCACACATGTGATCCGTCGAACTGGGTGGCCTCTTCCCTCGAATGCAGAGGGAAGCATTTCTGAAGTGCTTATCGATTTTCCTAACGGCATCGGCCACCCCAATCTCAGCCTTTCCTTCCTTCGTCCTTTTGAAGTTCTTTCCCTTGTCGAGTACATCAGGGTTTCGTCCACGTTTCATCCTTAAGATTTGTGAGATTTCTTGCTATACTATATTTCAAATTTCATATTAGACTGGCCCGTTGGAGCAGTGGCATATGCATCTGCTTTCCAAGCTCAGGGTCCCGGGTTCGATCCCCGAAACTTTTCTAAATTGGCTTGGAGTCTGGGTATTACTGGAAACTCTTACAGAGTTCGTTGTGTGGTACCCATAGTACAAGCTTACTGTTTAGTTTAGGGTCACACAATGTGTGTAATTGTCTAGAGTATTATTATTATTATATTAATTCAAATACACAATACATACTCTTAGTTTAGTACTGTTGCTAGCAAATGACAGAAATAGCAGCAGATAAAGGATATACTAATCTGATTACACTAGAGTCACTAGACTATCGTCGAAAGTCTTTACCTGTTTTTATAACAAATGTCGCTAGCCGTAAGTATGGAATCCTGGACCAAGTATTACAATGAAAAGCATTTGCTCTAAAAGCGTGTCCTTAAAGTGTCCTTTTTTGTTGACCGAAAACTAGGGAAAGTCACAGTACAACGATACACAGCTGAACATGACATATTTTCATTTTTATTAATACTACTACCTAAAACACTTAAGACTTACGAGTATTTTGCAAATAATTATTTCATGATCGACTCATAAGTTGACATGAAATACACTGACAGTGGGAGGTTGCCATAGCTAATTATTGTACTCATGGTTATGTTCAATGACATAGAAAGAGACAAGTAAATTCGTTCCACACACGGTGGTAAGAGCGGCATCTTATTATGACTCCATCAAGTTTTCGGCCCGAGTATGGAATAAAATGATTTGACATAAATGTATCTCATTTTATTCTACTGTCATTAATCTTCAAAAACAACAAGTTTCATTCCGCCTAAATGATAATGTCAAAGTGTTATAGCTCCGTAAATATGTCACATTTCGTGCCTAAAAAATTTTTATTAAAAAAATAAAACCGCCTTAAAAAAAACCCTGAAAAGTACAAAATAACTATCCTTTACTAATCGAAATTCAAGTACAATTAAAATAACTTTATAAGATACACATACCTATATAATTAAATTCGGAAGAAGAAGAATTATTGAAGTCGGTGCTAAGCCTACCAAACTAATAGATTTTATTTTGTTGCACATTGATTTGGCACCGACTTCAATAACTGTCAAAGTTAATTATATAGGTATGTGTATAGTATTTATAAAGTTATTCTAATTGTACTTGAGTTTCGATTAGTAAACGATAGTTATTTTGCACTTTTTAGTGTTTTTTTTGAAGGCGGTTAATTTTTTTTTCGTAAAAAATTTTTATTTCTCCCTTTTTAGTGATCTTGACATAAATAAATATATAGGGCAGGTCTGCATATAATTCCGGAGCATAACGACATGTGAGAGATTCATCAATATAAAAAAGGTTATAACCAGGTCTCGTTATTTGGTGTATCTTCGAAATCCAAGCTTTAATACCGGTGAAATTTAAATGTGATTACTCTGAAGTATTACCTACCAAACGAAAAAAGAATTTTTAAAATCAGTTTATAAATGACGGAGTTATGAGGTAATAAACATATGTTAGCTTCACTACATTCTAATCACGTCAATTAGTCATCTGTGACAATTTTGTGAGATTTTGACAGCAAAAGTGGGGTCAAAATACTTTGACTACGTATTAATGATGCTACGTATTAACGAAGTAGCAACAAGCGATCGTGTACAGTTTATTTGATTAGAGGTAGTCAGAAATAATTTAATTGTACCCTCCGCCATGTGCTGTTAAATAGAAGTAGTCTAGTGCAATCAGTGTTAGTATGTCTTTAGCTGTATCCACGAACCGTCGTTATTAAAATATAGCCAAAATTAGTGTTCAGTGAGTTATTCAGTATGCAGTGAATTATTCATTGAGTTTTATACGTAGTGTTTTAATGAGTGATTAGTGAGTTTTATAGTGTATTAAATAAACGTATTGATTAGTGTGCTTTTACATACAAAAAAAACAACATACAGTTGATTTGAGTACCTCCTCTTTTTTTGAAGTCTGTTAAAAAAGGCCATTTGTGGCATGCACTGCCTTTCCTATTTCATCAAAAGAAAAGGCTGTTGAAAGTCATTGTTAGCTGGTAGAAACTTACGGATAGCATGCTCCAAGCATAAAACGAGAGACGCGGTTTCGAAAATTTAAAAGTGGCGATTTTGATTTGAAAGACAGTAGACGGTCGGGTAAACCAAAAACATTTGTGGATGCGGAATTGCAGGAGTTATTAAACAAAGACCTAACCCAAACAAAAATAATACAGAAACGTTTAATGTAGCACAAAAAACGATTAGCGACTGCTTACGAGCAATGGGAAACATCCAAAACCTGGAAAGATGGGTGCCACATGAACTAAATCTTTCATTCAGTCCATGTGGCACTCATCAATATGAAAAATCGAAAAACCTTAAAAAAAAAATTTTTGCATCGGATTGTGATGGGTAATGAAAAATGGATTTATTTCAAAAATCCGAAACATAAAAATCGTGCTTATCACCTGACCAAGCTGGCCCATCGACTCCAAGGCCGGATCGCTTCGGAAAGAAGACAATGCTCTGTGTTTGGTGGGACCAGGGTGGTGCGGTGTATTACGAACTTCTGATACCTGGCGAAATAGTGAATACTGATCGTTACAAACAACAAATAACCAATTCGAACCATGCATTGTTTGAAAAACGTCCAGAATGGGCCCGAAGACACGGTATAGTGATTTTGTAGCATGACAGTGCACCGTCACACAAAACTGGTGAAAGACACATTGAAATCGCTTGGATGGGACGCCGTACTCTCCAGACCTGGCGTCGTCCGATTATCACTTGGTCGCATCAATGAGACACGCGCTGGCTGAGCAGCACTTTCAAACTTTGAAGAAAACGAAAAATAGCTCAATGAATGATTTAGCTCAAAGGAGAAACGGTTTTTTGGGATGACATTCATAAATTGCCAGAAAGATGGACAAAGTATGTAGAATTGAATGGTCAATACTTTGAATAAATAACTTTTCCATTTTCTTAAAAATGATGAGTTTTTTCATTAAAAAAACCAGTAAGTACTTTCCGGTACACCTGTACACTACTTCTATCTGACAGCGCATGGTGGCGGCTAGTATTAAACAGTCTCTGACTACCTCCATTTTCGATTACATTGTACACGACCACTTGATTTGATTTGACAACTACTATACAGACAGCCTATTTTATCCTCACTGTTGTCTTTGAAACGTGTTCAAACGTTGTAAAACTATTACAGATAGCTAATCGTTATAACTAGAATATTGTTGTGAAGCTAACATAATATTAACACCAACTTACGAGTGTTTATTAAACAAAAGATAAGTTAACTGTTGATAAGTTTATCTAATTATGTATAAAAGCCAGTTATTTTATAACAACTAGGTAGTTCGTTTTATAATTTTGAGACAACATGTATGCTGTAAAGGATAAAGTGTTTTTTGTGACCGGTGGAGCGAGCGGCATTGGTGCTGAAATAATTCTGGATCTCTTAAGAGAGGATGCAAAGGTGAACAAAATGAGAAGTTATTTAAACATTTATTTAAATTGATCAAAATTTACTATTGTCTCTCAACAGAACAGATAATCTTCGATGTGAAACATATGTACATACATGTGCTCACACGGTATCCCCAACGGGGTAGTCAGAAAGGACACTCATTGTAATAAATATAATTAGATGGTGTTCTAATTAGAAAATATTTGGCTTATTTTCAGCATGTTGCAGTTCTAGATGTGAATACGAACCTTGGCAAGGCTTTGGAAAATGAACTGAAGACCAAATATGGTGCAAAAAAAATTAGTTTTTTTGAATGCGATGTTAGCACTGATTTAGATGCAGTTTACGATAAAGTACTAAGTAATTTTGGATATATCGACGTAGTTATCAATAATGCAGGTATACTCAGAGAGAGTTTAAATACTTATCAGAAGGAAATTGCTGTTAACGTGGTAAGAATTATTCTATTACCTGCAGTTATGCTTACAAACATATTTCTATAGGTGTGTATAATGTAATTTATGCAGTGTAATGGTATTTTTCATTAGTTTATTATGCGATTACGAGTATACTTAATGTATTTAACATGATTTTTATGAGACCTTACAAAATCTATAGAAGCGAAATACTGACTGACTGACTCATCACGAGATCTTCGAAATTATATCTAGATCCGATTGACTTAAAATTGAGCATAGTTAATCCTTTGGCGGTGTAGACACTCACTAAGAACAGATTTTATGAAAGTTCTGTCCAAAATGGCTTTGCTACCCGTGCAAAGCCGGGGCGGGTCTCTAGTATTATTATAAAATGAATAAATAATAAAAAAGCACGTGCGTATTTATGTACAGACTTTTTTATTTTTTTTTAATTTTTGTGTACACTTAAGAAGTTTTACTTTGCCGTGAACACTGAATTATACGTTATATTTAAACTGGCCGCTTGAAATGGAAAGAAAAGTTAAAATAGGTCACATAACATGCAAGGCATACATGTCACATAATTATGTATAAAGAAAAATAAAACTAGCCGCCTTAAACGAATGTAATAACAATTAAAACTGGTCACGTAATATAAATAAAAAACTTTCTTCGTTGCTAAGCGCAACTTACGCTGCTAATTTACGTAACTTCCGTTGCCTGCTGAAATTATCTCTGACAGAGAATATTATAAAAGAAGGTTGGCTCCCGAATTGCTTACTTTCGGTCAGACACGTGGGATTGTTGAACTATACATATGTTATTATGTTCGTTCAATTTAATTTCTTGTAATTATGTTGAAGACTGAAGCTCTGCATTCCAATAACTGTTATTTAGACTATAACTACGACAGAATACGTTCGTTTATGAAATTTAAATATTTTTGTATTTCAAAGTCAAAGTCAAAGTCAAATCAGTTTATTCAAGTAAACCCAATCACGAGGTATTTTTGAACGTCAAATCTACTTTAGTTCGGTTCAAAGAGAAGAGAAAAGAAAACCTGGACACTGAGAAGAACCGACAAGAAACTCAGTCAGGTATAATTTTTTCAACATCCTTTTACAAAAGGTTTATTAAAATACAATATTCAGAGATCCAGTAAATGCATGTGCAGAGAAAATCATTTCCAGACTATTGTTTTATCTTCAACGAAATCGTTTATTTTATAGTATGATTGTCTAATCAATGTACGTTTTATAACTAATCTAAATATATTTTCTGTTAATTGAATGACTTCTTGAGGAACTTTATTATAAAAACGAACGCAATTACCCAAAAATGAAACATTTGACTTATGTAATTTAAATTTTGGAACAACCAATTTATCACGACCTCTGGTTTCCATACCACCAATATCGCCTTTTTTTGTAAATTGATCTATATTTTTCCTCGTATACATAATAATTTCAAAGATGTATAAGGACGGCAAGGTCAGTACATCAATGTCTTTAAAACGATCTCTTAGTGATTCTCGTGCATTCATACTGTAAATAGCACGTATCGCTCTTTTTTGTAAAATAAAAATCGAGTTAATATGCGCCGCTGATCCCCACAGCAAAAGGCCATAGGACATTAGGCTATGAAAATATGCGAAGTACACCAACCTAGCCCTATCCGCATCCGTCAATTGCCTAATCGTCTAATGGCATATATCGCGGAACCGAGCTTACTAACCAATGCTCCGATATGATCCGCCCATTGCAATTTACTATCTACTGTTAAACCAAGAAAACTGGCAGACCTAACTAATTCTAACTGTTTCCCACCCAATTCTATTTTATCATGGATTCTGGGTACATTAGAAAGGGAAAATTTAATAATTTGGTTTTTTGTGCATTCAGTAGTAAATTATTAACAGCAAACCACCCCGAGACGTCCGCCTGGATCCCGTTCACCCAGGTAATATCTAAGTTCTTTCTGTCCAGTTTAAATAGCAATGAAGTGTCATCAGCAAATAATACTATTTCGCATAAGTTCCTGAGCATAAATGGGAGATCATTAATGTAGACTAGAAACAGAAAAGTCCCAAAATTGATCCTTGGGGAACGCCCATTCTTAACCTTGAACCAACAGACAAAATCCCATTGACACTCACTTTTTGCTCCCGGCCAGACAAATACGAGACCACGAGATCGAGAGCGTTACCACGAACTCCATAGTACTTAAGCTTGCAAATTAAAATTTCGTGACTAACACAATCAAAAGCCTTGGAAAGATCGCAAAAAACACCAATGGCATCCTAAGATCCCTCCCAAGCCTGAAGTACAGACTAGATCAAGCTTGCTCCCGCATGAGTTGTTGACCGCACTCTCGTGAACCTGTACTGTTGACCGTGAAACACCCCGTGAATGTTAAAATGTGCTAGCATTTGATTGAGTATTATTTTTTCGAATATTTTACTCAATGCTGGCAATATTGACACCAGGCGATAATTTGTTAGATTCAAGATACAACCTGACTTAAATAATGAAAATATTTGTGACGATGTGATGAACAAATTAAAGACGAAGGGAAGCGATCGCCCGTTTGGCGGTTGGCACAGCAGCCATTAGTACATGACTATTGTGGCCACAACTCGGTCTCGACTAGCACTACAATAATCACCCATATTCTAGCTAAATTTTGCTGTCATATACGTGCCGTTGCGCGTGTGTATTAAGATTCACACATACAAACTGCATACGCTAGGTTTTTATAAAGACATCATACTGTTATGTGTGTACCGTGAATCCGATCTTTTTCACCGAAGCGCCAAAATAAGTATAATTTCAATAAAATAACAAAATAATTGTGAATAAACTAACAAATAAATAATGTTAGTTCCACATTAATTTTAATCACATAAAATACCCACATGTGATATTATGTAACATTTTAGTAACAAGAAAGAGGGTAGAATGGATTACCTGCGTGTAGTAGGGCTACCTGATTTTGGTCTTGTAAGAGTTAAGTGGTTGAGAAACCGTCGAACAGTCAAGTACATAATAGTTGTGTTAAAGAATTGATAATGTGTTCATAGCGATCAGTGCTTCTGTTACATTTCATATTTAACTATAATTATTTTACAGACAGCGTTAATAACAAGTTCCCTGAAAGCATACAATTTAATGCGTAAAGACCGTGCAGGAAATGGGGGTACAATAGTTAACATTTCGTCGATAGCTGCCTTAGCCCCCGCACCGACATTGCCAGTTTATGCAGCAACGAAAGCTGCAGTATTGCATTTTGACATCTGTCTTGGTGTAAGAAGATTTAAATTTTATATTACCTACTTACTACCTACCTATTTGTCTTGAATATGTATTTACGTATACCTACTTATGTGAAACGATAAGATATATGTAACAGTATTTATCGCGGTTTGAAAGTTTTAATTATTGGTTTGTTTATAAAACTTTAATTTTGTTCGTTTCGAATTGGCTTTAAAATTTCAGATTGATAACGAGTGTTATTGAATGTTGTCTTAAGGTTTTGTATTGTTTCCACTTTAGGATCCAGAACATTTTGATCGCACTGGAGTTCGCGTGATTACATTGTGCTTCGGATGTACTGATACGGATCTTTTAAAAGAAGGAAAATTTGAAACTATTGATGAAGAATGTTATAAATCAACTCTTCAGAGACTGCCAGCTTATACTTTTCAGAAGTACGTGATAGTTATTTAATACATCTATACTACTATATAAATCTCTAGCGTCTGTCTGTAATTATAACTTTACTGTCAAATTTTGTGATAGTCATTTTTTTGACTCACTGACTTCGATTCTACCATTATTAAAATTTTTGTCTGTCTGTCTGTATGTCCTTTTATAACTGAAGAACAGCTTGACCGATCTTGATGAAAATAGGTACATAGTAAGAACATATAATTGCGCTCATGATAGGTTACTTTTTTTTAAATCTATACTTAAAGGGGTGAAAAGGGGGATGAAACTTTGTATGGGAAATGCTAAACCGCTGAACCGATTATGATGAAATTTGGCTTGGAGATAGTTTAACACCACAGAACGGACACAGGCAATTTTTTTTATTAAAAACCTATCCCTTAGATGCTGAAAAGGGGGATGAAACTTTGTACGGGAAACGCTAAATCGTGATAGTGAGAGGTGCGGTGATAAGACTTCTTTTTATCAAAAATACATAGGCTACTTTATTTATCAAAAATCTGTGAAAAGGGGGACGGGAGGTAGTGGGGACGAAACTTTGTAAGGGAAATGCTAAACCGCTGAACTGATTATGATGTAGCATTTATAGTTATTTTTATTATTAGTTATAATAAAAATAATAATATAATAGTTATAGTTAGTGTTATTGCAAAAATAAAAAGGAATGCTAGGATGGTTCGGGCACATAGAAAGAATGAGTGACAAAAGCCTGACCAAGAAAAGCAAGTGGTAAAAGAAGCCAAGGAAGATCAAGGCTGACTTATAAAGATCAAATAGCCAGAGTGTTAGCCGATTGAACTCGCATATCTAGGCAAAAATGTGTGAGGACAATGATGAGATTTGAGGAAGCGAAAGACGTATGTAAGGACCACGACGCGTGGCGCTCCGTCCTCTCTGATCGCCGTTTGGGATACAGCGTGAAGATATGTATGTACGTATGTATGTATGGATATAGTTTCACACCTGGGAACGCACATAGGCTAAACTACCCTTTAACGGGTGAAAAGGAGAATGAAACTTTGTGTGAGAAATGGTAAACCGCTGAACCGATTACGATTAAATTTAGCAGAAAGATAGTTTAACATCAGAAAAAGGGACATGAGCTACTTTTTTTATCAAAAATTTACCCCTATGGGCGAAAATGGCGATGAAACTTTGTTTGGGAAACGTTAAATCTTGGTAATGATAAAATTTGGTGCGGTAATAAGACTTTTTTTATCAAAATTAGATAAACTATTTTTTTTATAAAAATCTATGAAAAGAGGGACGGGAGGGAGGGGGATGAAACTCGGTACGGGAAATGCTAAACCGCTGAACTGATTGTGATGTAGCATGGATATAGTTTGACACATGGGAACGGACATAGGCTACTTTTTTATCAAAAAACTACCCTTAAGAGGATGAAAAGGGGGATGAAGGGGGATTAATGGGAAATGCTGTACCACCCAACCCATATAATGATTTGTGGTACAGAGATAGTATGTGCCCGGAAACAGACGTTGGCTTAAACGTAGACTTTTTTCAGAAACAATCTGTAAACATACTATGCACATTTATATATAATTTAACCTAATCCGGGAAAGCCACGAAAAAATTTTCAATGCAGACGAAGTCGCGGGTACAGCTAGTAGCCACATATTTATGAATTTTAATGTTTTCAACTTCAAAATGCACACATTACAGTACCATATTTACATAATTTACTTTATATAATTTAGGCAATCGTTAATGTCTCTGTCAGATAACGTGTAATTTCCGAGAGGTCACGTTATCACAATAACGTATTTATTTTATCAAGACGGTGATTTCTAGCTATCCTAGATGTGATATATGGCCTTTGTAGTTTAATTATTATTACCATGGTCAACGCGTCATCTATCAGCTACCACCTAGCCTGTCTCGATCGTTCATTTTCATAGATTCGATCGTTCGAGTATTGATATGAAAAAGATTCGGTCAAATGATCCAATCAATCATTGATTTATACACAGATACGAATACAATTAAACAATCGTGTATTTGTGATTAATATGAATGATCAAACGATTGTGTCAGTAATCCGATCTTATAAAGTTTTTATTATAATTCTGCTGCACGTGTGATTTTATTTTTTTGTTATATTGTGCAAATTTTTCTGAATTTCACTTTTTATCTCATTAATCGGCACAGACGATCAATAATATATCGACGAGCACCGAGATCGAATATCTTACTTCGAATATTACCTTCTTCGAATATTTACTGAATGAATCGATGAACGATACATTCGTTCAAATGTGATTGCAAATGGACTGTACAGATTATATAACAGTATCCAAAGTATATATAATAAATACTTTGAAATAATTGCAACCAAATGAGCGAACCAATCACGAACAACACAAGTCAAGCAGCCACCAACATTATCAAAGGATTAATGAATCCCATTTACTGCGGCAAGCACGGATAACAGTTATAATAATGGCTCAAAATCAATCAAACAGAAATAAACGTATTCAATACTCATGAAGCGAATAAAAGTAGGTACTGGTTCGATTTTAATCATAATAAAGTGCAATTATTTTAATCTTTAAAGAGATCTAAAGCTACGTTCCTTCTACAGCATTTTGACCGGTTTGGATTTAAATTTACCGAAAACTATGTTTTAGTGGCGTTTTTCCTCTTCAGGAAGGTCACTCATGTGTGATGTCTGATGTCATCTTTTTGACGCAAACTATCTTATCTGGAAGAAATAAAAATATTTGTGGATGAAGTTTACTGAGTAGAGTACAAATCTCTTACAGATAATACTGAAATCTTCCCAGTGATTGGGAAAATATTTATCTAAAGTAATTCGAGTTTGGAAATAAGATAGTCAATGCTTTCGATAAACGTGGATTTTACCAATATATTTATTTACTTATCAAATAATGAGAATTCTTTAGACGGTGATTCCAAACATCGATTCCAATTTTATTACCCAAAAAATTTAGACGTTAAATTTTGTATTTAAGGTTTTTTGTTTTCATAACGTTTTCAGGGCTCAATCAGCAGCAAAGGGAGTAGTAGACGCGTACAAGAAAGGTGAAAGTGGTAGTGTGTGGCTTGCCACACACGACAGACCAGTGAAAGATATTACTGAAACCGTAAAAAAAGCTTACGATCTGACATCACAACTCGTCTTTGAGTAATTAAATTATGTATTTCGTCGAAATTTAGTTGTAATATCATAAAATAGACATTTCAATTCATGTAATTTAGCCAAACAAATAAATAAAGACATTAAAAAGCATATTTCATGTATTTGCTTTTACTTTTGTACATATATACACACATATTCTTACTTTCTATATGTCTATCTAGATAGTATATTTGCTTAAGTTTATAATTATGTTATTATGTTTATACCGATGCATATCACCCCGCTAGTGTTATTGCCGCCGTACTTATGTTTGCATATGATAGCCGCGGCAAATGGAGGCGTTTTTTAAATCTGTGGTCGTACGATACGACGACACATACCATAGATACACGCATCTCAGAATACATAATCAACCAGAAAGCGCAAACGCGCCTAAAGCTGAAGCAACAAAAAATACATTTTTGTAATTAAATGGCCGTTTTTATTTTGTCGTTGACGATAACGTCATTCCGTGCACGTTATCGTCGACGGAAATTTAAAAGCGTCTTCATACAACTGCATACATTTTGCTTCTCTATTGTGTCGTGGACGGTAAAAATTATGATCGACTCGAAAAGAAACTGTATGAGATTACATTTCACGTTACGTATAATTTTATGTAATAATTCTATGTTTTACTATTCATAACGCAATATAACAATAACGTAAAGCTTCATTTCATAATAAAATTTTAATGAACAATTAATTTTCATGAGGTGCTGGATTTGACCTTGAAACATTTATTTTAATGAAATTTACTGGAATTAGTTTGAATTGGATATTAAATTCCTCTAGAGATAAACAATGAAACAAAATATCATGTAGTAAATAATTTATTTTAAAAACTTCTTATTATCTTTATAATAACTTCAAATTACTGTTTTGAACATGAAAGTAGGTATCCGCTTATACAGCTATTATTCATCATTATTGTCTTCCAGGATGATACCTGTTTAGGTTACATTTATTTTTCACAATATTTTGATATGGTTGAAATCAAAACGGGAAAAAGAAAACCAGAACTCAACTACAATTATGGAAGACGATACAAACATTCTCTAATCCATCGTCGCTAATTTATTACTTTTAATTTATCATAATTTGACTAATATTATGTACGTAATTCATAAAGACGTATTTTATAATTTTTAAATAATTAAATCATAATCTAAATTGAGATGCCTGTTAACTTATACTTACGTGACTAAATAATAAGAATCAAATTGAATAAGATTTTACAAATTATTTTGTAATTCTATAGAACACTTTCTGAATACAATTACATAATTGTTTTATTTCATTATATTTCCTATCTATAAAAAATGAAATACACAAAAGTTCTAAACTGTGAACAGAATGAGAAACACTTCATTTTGAATTTCATTATGTAAGTAATAAATATCGTCGGATGAACAGACGTTCTCATTATGTTTCTCGTCTCTACGATTATCTCTAATAGTTAACGCAATATCGTAAACTTTAATAATTTCCTTGGGAAACAAACATATATTATTATTATCACTTCAATACATTTCTAAGATATGAATAGTTTTAATTTTATTTACACCCCATTTTCTTTCTTTATGGAATTCCAGCAATCGTTACTTCTAATTTTAGGATTTTAATATTAATATCTATGCAATATGTAACTTCCATCTCTTTGTTTGATGTCAATAGACAAGGATTCTTTCAGAAATAAATAACTTTCTAAATTAACACTTCAACTGTCTAACATCGATAATATTTGAACTTGCGTTCGTTTACAAAAATGGCAGTTTCATATCACGTATACAAATTTAGAGTAGGTAATACAATATAGAACACAGGTTCAGTTTCATTAATTATTTAAAAAGTTAACCAAAATTATTGCCGTAACGATATCGATTCTAAAATCTAATTATTTAAGTATTTATTTTTTATATTAACGAACTAATGAATTTGAATTAATATAAAGGATGTTATTTATTTACAAAATATTCATCAATCACAATTACAATATAACTGAAATTGTGCCTCGAGTCGATCGGACAAACACGCGCTTACAGCATACTTGTGCGTATTTGATATCTTAAAAAATAAAATGCATACAGCCATTTATACACAAAACGCCCTCAGAAACAAAATATAGGCTATTTAGAAAACATCTCTCAATTTCTTTGTTAGTTGTTATATAAGGTTAGACTATTTACTGAATCATTGCTTTACTGTTATCAACTAAGCTTCTTTAATCACCGATCGACTGCACTTGGTCCAAAATGTAACTTTAATTAAAAATTATTTTAATAATCACATCGGTATTCATATTTACAAAATTGTAATAACTACATCAACAATTTGGAGTATTTAGTCCACACATAATTTAATTACTGTCGTGAATATTTCTCCAAAGACATACTAACTCCAGTCTTAATATTTAAAAATTGGGATATCATTAGATATTTAAATTGAATGTAAATAGAATTTAGTTCTGGGATTATTAACAGTAATAAAAACAAAGAAACTAAATATGAAAACACAATTCTAGAACAAATTAGTAATTTCGCAAATAAAATGTTACCTCGACGTTGTTAATATTCACATAAACGCTTTTATTCACAAATCTGTCTGTAATTGTAAGTTCGGATAAAATTAACATTGTACATATCATTACAGTCCACGGACTCTGCGCGAGGATCCAATCAAACAGTAGTAACTCTGTCGATCTCTACATACCGCACAGAGTCCTCGCTTGGTCAGCAAATTACTTCTTTTTCATCGAAGATAGCGGTGTCGGAGGACAAGCTCTTGAGACGCTGTTGTAGAGCTGAACGTCGACGACGGCAAGATCGTGCCACTACGATCTGAAAATTATTATGCAAATGAAGTTTTATTGCTGGTTGATTCTGTAATTTGCGCAGAGAAACAGACTAAATAAGTAAAGAATAACGGTAACCATGAAATTATGAATAACACCGCGACGCTTGGCTCTCCGTCCTCTCTGACTACCCCGTTAGGGATAC
Source organism: Zeuzera pyrina (assembly GCA_907165235.1). Lineage (NCBI taxonomy): Eukaryota > Metazoa > Arthropoda > Insecta > Lepidoptera > Cossidae > Zeuzera > Zeuzera pyrina. The sequence continues at coordinate 21,385,638 of OU015620.1, read as the reverse complement.
AGCGTGAGGATAAGAATGTATGTATGTATGAAATTGTAAAGCATGGAAAATATTCATTTGCAATAATCAGCTATGTTGATGAATATAATTATGTTGATAAATAAATAACATTACATATCTTCTATATCCCGAACGGGGTAATGAAATGTTTATTAAAAGAAAGGGCAATAGAGAAACACTTGTTCAGTATTGCATGCAGTATTGCATGAGATAGCAATGTTGAAGAAAAGAATGCTTCAATGATCTCGAAAAAGGTTTTAATATGTAAGTAAGTACATATTTTAATTACATTTTTTTAATATCTCCAAACAATCACATCAATTGTATAACTCAAAACTAAGGTTGTGTTTGTGAGTGCGACGCCATGAACTGAGACAGTACCCACCAATATGCATATATTTATATTCTTACACCGTATCCTTAACCGGGTAATCAAACACGATGCAGCGCGCAGCATCGCGGTTATCTCAAAATAATTAAGAAAAAAAGAGGAGTCAACAAATTATTATCGTTACTCTGTAATTTAAGGTGCGTACAAGAGATGCGATTGATTTGGCGCAAGTACATTGCTGGTATTGAAATTGATTTATAATGGCATGTAGCAAATCGTGAAACTGGTAGCATCTAATATAAGTAACTTATTTGTAACAATAAAATAAAAGGTATAAAGGATGGACTGTATTCTTAGAAATAAAAAGTACTGTATTTCGTTTAAGGAGTTAAGACTGGTGGCGTGTGCGTCAAACGTAATAACGGACTGACTGTAAAGAGAATTACCTCCAAAAATACAAAAAAAAAGACAATATTTTAACATAATATACCCGCAACCGGCCTCATACCAATTTATTTTAACTATATTTTGGCAGCTGAAAACAACAATCTCAATATACTCGTATAATATAAAACAATAAATAAAGTAGGAAAATAATAAATAACATGATAAATAAACTAGTGGTAAATCACAAATAGATGTATTGATACAAATGAATGTAAATAAATAAAATATGACATCTATTATAAATATAATTTGTGTCGCCTACAAAAGGTTTCTTACCACGATATTAAATATTTTTGAGTTTTCCGATATATCGATGTTGTTGCAAGCACCATGATCATCGATTAACTGTCGCCCGCATCCACCCGCAGTTTCGCCAATTAACCCATGATCATGGTGCTTGCAACAGCATCGAAATATTTGGAAACTCAAAAATATTTAATATCGCGATAAGAACCCGTTTATTTTATTGTTACAATGGATACAAACCGTGTCTAAAAAATAGGTAATTTAATATTACGGCAATACTAACAAGGGTAGCGGTGGACAGCACTGTGAGTGCCAGCAGAGCGGCAGCATAGTGCGCTGGCATCCTTAACAGCGCAGAACATTGAGATAGCCGCTCATCTTCACCGTGAGGACACTGTGGTACTCCATCACACCAAAGAGACGCCTCTATACACGCATTTAAAGACTCACAACGGTATTCGCATTCACCTGATAACGCATAGACGCCTCCGCGCGGACTGGGTTGCCTGCAATGTAAAATTGTTTACGAAAAGTCATATTTGGGCTTTGTCTCTCATTTTTACAAGTTCATTTTTGTTAGTTCATAACAGAAATGTACAATATGTACAATTTAGCAACAGAAATGTACAATTTAGCAATATTTTAATAAAAAACAAGTTATGTTACATAAAACAGTATTATAATTATATCTTATATGAGAGGCATGCTGATTTGTTTCTATCTTAAATGTACGTGGGGCGCGATCTCATGGCCCTTGACTTGATAAGGACAACGAAATACCGAAATGCAAGACTCCAAGTACAAAAAGATCAAATCCAAGACAAGTAATTTTAGTCAATGCAATCAGTTCAAAAAATAGTGCAATTCACACATGTATGGAAGTGCCATTCTCGAAAATGTAATCATGTCACTTCGATTTGAATATGTAAAGCTAATCATAATGACCAACACGGTCATTAAACAAAATTAATTAAAAAACCGTGATATAAAATATAAACTGGATCGATTTCCACCAAATACGGCTGAGAATATTTACTTTTATTAAAGACTAAGTGACATAAAATCTCGCCCATAGTCACATGTTATACCTTATTAACCTTACATACATACACACGCTGTATCCCTAACGGGGTAGTCAGAGAGGACGGAGCGCCAAGCGGTAAACTTACATACTTCTATTGCTTCCTCAAAACTCACCATTCTGCTCACACATTTTCGTCTAGGTATGCGGGTTGACTCCCTAGTTATACAATTTCATTCAATTGTTCTAGACATTTTTAATTTACCCATATTTCACACTTTGTCTGTACATCTTCCTTTTCAAACACCGGAACCTTAGTTTTGTTCACATTCATGGTCAATCCTTTTACTTCACAGTCTTCTTTCATGCACGTAACTAATGTTTGCAACTCCGCTTCTGATGGTGCTATAAGCACAGCATCGTCAGCGTACAAAAGGCAGTTTACCACTTTACCATCACATATCATTCCACTCATACTACCTTTCAATGTCTAGAGGCAACTGTCCAAATACAGCAGAAATAGCCAGGCAGACATCACGCATCCCTGTCTGACGCCTGAACAGACTTCGAACCAGGGCGACAAGTCACAATCTAACTTTACACAAGCTCTGTGGCCTCGATGTAACGACCTCACAGCCTGTAGTAAAGGGCCCTCCATGCCATATTCAGGCAAATGACTCCATAATTTCTTTCGCACTACTCTACTGAATGCTTTTTCATGATCCATGAAAGCGCAGAAAACTTTCCGACCTATGGTCAGAAACTTCCCCACGATACCGCGGAGCGAGAAAATCTGACCCATAGAACCCCTACCGGTCCTAAAACCACCTTGTGCCTCGCACAAATATCTTGCAGGAATGAATATGAAAGGGTAGTATCCGAAAAGCTTGACGACAGATTGACGAGCGAGGATGTTGAAGAATATTGGCAGAACCTTAGAGATAGTATAATCGAGTCTGCGAAAGAAGTATGTGGAACGAACATGATTGGGAATCGTGAAAAGCCTGATGTGTGGTGGGATGGCGAGGTGAAAGAGTATGTGTACAAGAAGAAGAAAGCATGGCGAGACTACCTTGCTGCCAAACGTAGCTGTAGCATGAAGGATTTGATGAAAGAGAGATATACACTCGTATTTATAGACAAGTCAAAGTAATTACTGAAGCAAAAGTAATTACTTGAGCAACTATTTTTATTGCATAGTTAAGAAATCGGTCGAAGTAAGAACTGTCAAAAGTTAGAATTCTTAATCAAGTAATAGTAACCACTTTCGTTGCTTAAGCAACGCTTATTACTCGGTTCGTAGCTTTTTGACAGTGTTTAGTACAGAAAATATGGAAGATATCGAGCATTTATTTTTTAATTTGGACAATATTTTAAGTGATCCATTGGAAGAAGTTGAAAACAGTGTTAACATTAATGAACCTAGAAAAACAAAGGTATATTTCCGTAATGACCCTCTTCGCGAAAATACTGAAAATGATTTCAGGATGAGATATCGATTCAGTAAAAGTGTTGTACTTAATGTTATTTTGCCATTAATAATAACTACATAATAATCTTTCCAAGTTATAAATTACGTGTCAGCTAATATCCCAAGTATAAAAATCATACATTTAAATTTGGTAGGGTTATATCGTGTGTCAAACGTTTCGATTCTCCAAACATTTTGTTTGTTCAAAGATAAAATTGAATGATTAAAAAATATCTTCTACGACTTATTTTTCTTTTTATACCGATAACTTTATCAAATTCTATATTACAAATTTATATTAGGCAATATAATGCAAGACTTTGTAAAAATAATCTAGACCTCACGTTTGCCCTCTCATGAAACAAAATGCAGCAACGTAGTGTTGCCAGTGAGAAACAATTATCAACCATCAACTCTAACTTAAGCAATTGCTTAATTAAGTAACGTGCATTACTCAATTATAGAATAAGATTTTGTACTGAAGAATTCTAGCCACAAGTAATGACTTCATTAAGAAATTACTTAGCAACAAGTAATTACTTGTTTATAAATACGAGTGATAGAAAGGTGTAGGCTGTTAGACGAAAACAGGATGTCGGACAACTTCGAGGAAAGTTCCAAATTATTAACCTTCATTCCCTGTACTAATTAACATACATGCATACATACATACATATCCTCACGCTGTATTTTACAATATTCATTAAAAGAATTAAAAAAGGGTAAAACTGAGTAGTCGTGCTTGATTTAACCAGTCCTCCCCCTAACCCTTCATTTAAAAAATTAGTGGATGTGGAATTTCAAAATTTTCAATTAATCTGAAGCCTAATCTGAAGCCTACAAGATTAATATTGTACCCAATGAAGTTTGAGGTCATTGACTAAATATCTTCAGATGCTATGTCCCGTAAAACGACGGTGAGATAATTCAGATAAGCTGACACACCAGTATATTTGATACACATTATTTTATTATTAGATAAGCTAGTCGGCCGCTATATCGTTACAAAACAGCACCCACACAATAAAATTTTATTTGATTTTATTCGCCTCACTTTGTTGTACAGGACATGCTATCTGGAGTTATAAAATATGTCCTAGGTCTTATAAATTTCCAGAAATTAGATTTAGGTGTCAATTCATGAACAATATCATACGGCGACGGAACCCCCTGTGCGCGGATGAATTTGCGATTAGTAGCTTTCTTGTCGCATACCACTAAAATATTGACAGCAATAGGATGATAAATCAATTATTATTATACAATGTATTTAGTTAAAAAAAATGTATTTGTTGTAATTTACCTCCTAGAAAGTTCCAACCACGTAACGTAATACGAGCCACTCTCAACTGCAATTAGTTCGACAGACAAAGATCTTGGCCAGTCAAGGTCAAAACGATCAAGTAAGGAAGGCGGGTCTAATACATGCCGTGCTAATAAGTCTACTTCTTTTGACCAGCCTTCCGAGAATACTTCTACTAATTCTTCATTCTGAAAAAAATATAGATAAAAACAAAATGTTACAGATGAACATGTTCATATGAATCTATTATATATGTATAATAGTTTATTTTTTAATAAGAGAATATATAATTTACAGTAGTTATTTCTTTCATTTATTCCTTCATCTGTATCAAACAATATCGTGCATAAATTAAGTAGACCTTAGACATTTATAATCTACTATAGATTATATATATATTATAGGTTTCGTAACGTGGTTTCTTACAACACGACAGCGTGTTATAAGAAACCAGCTTAAATACCTTAGCCTTAGACTAATCGAGGAAGCATGGGTACACAGGCATTTCTCTTAGAATATAATACCGTACGACTCTCTTTAAAGTGCTGAGAATAGCTGATTAGTTCAGATTTAAATCCATTCTGCGCGTCATGTAGCTTTGCGTATTTTGACAGCTGAGAATATATATACAATACGAGTACATCTATCTAACAATACAAAATAAATATAAAATTTACTAACGTAATAGGTTTATAATTGTTTTTATTAGAGGCGTCACCCGCCTTGTTTCTGCGGTGTTATTACCTCAGGTTATTACCTATTATTTGCAGACAGCGACAGTCGCGCGATCACTGCGCGACCGGTGACTAATTATAATAAAAAGTCGGTATCATGTATGGTGATTGTGTATCTATTATTCTATGACCGTAAAATGCACATTCCGCGATAAATTTAGCGCCGCTGTACAAATTACATTACACAAATTCACGTTTTGACAGCAGATATCGCGTGATATTGGCTGGCAGACTGCAAGTTATCGGCACTGCGACAACTAATAACGCGCGATATCTGCTGTCAAAACGAGAATTTGTGTAATGAAATTTGTATAGTGGCGTTAAATCTACTGCGAAAAATGCATTTTAGGGTCATAGAATAGTTGCACAATGCGTAAACAGATAGGAAGACTTAGAGTAAAATATAAATAATACAAATTCAAAATTGTTTTGAATAAAAATATTTAAACACAAAATACGAATTAGGTATTTTCAAAATACTTTCTTCAAATGAAATACATAGTTCACTGATTTTAACACTAGTTTTGTTCGAAGAGTTCATCTCTCATGTTCCGTCTATGTGGCCTCATTATTATTCCACTAAACGAAAATAGACCTGTAAGTGTTTCCAGGTCTATTATAGTATTGGCATTATTGGCATTGGCATTGGCACAGAAACAGTTTGATTTGCAATGTTGGCATTATCGTTGGCAATTTAGGATGGGTGCGTTCTTAAATAAAGTAATTATTTAAGAATGAAAAATACGAAATATGAATTAAAAAAATTAACGAAATATTTTGCATTTTACAAATACTAAATATTTATGTAAATAATTTCAAATAAAATACAAAATGCATACAAAAAAAATATATTTCAAATGCAAAATAAAAATAGGTATTTTGCATTTTGTATTTGCATTTTAAACAGATGTATTTCAAATAAATCACATCTCTGCATATTCTGCTTTATCACATTCAATTTTTATATTAATTTAGATCAAGAGCTCATTTCAAGACAAAGGCGGCTTCGGTTACACGGACATAATAATGGGTCAAGAATACAAGAAGTGCAAAAAAATATAATTTTTATAAAAATAAATAAGTACTTAACAAATATATCTTTGTCTAGTTTTTACTCTTTCCATAAATATATAATTTTTTTGAAATGTTCTATAATTTTTTAATCAGTCGAAGAAATGTTGACATCCCTAATTAGAATACACTGGCGGGGTAGGTTGACATTCTCGTGTATTTATTAAAAGCGAACTTTATTCACTAGACAGCAAAGTTCGAATTTCTGGGAACTAACCAACCGCGCAACGACCGCGCGGCGACCGTGTTGTAGCGGCGCGAAGGAATTCGTGTCAAATAACTTCAAAATAGGATTCATATTACAGTGTAAGTTAAAATAGCTATTACCTGTTCTTCCGGAGGGTCTGGGCAAATGAAAATTGGTGTTAGCGCTAAAGTATAAACCGCTATACGATTTTGAGTTCTACACATGTGTCTGAGATCTGGAGCTACTGTAATGTTGTTTAAAAGAGTAAAGTTGTCCAACTCAGGTTCTCCTATAATTTTTCCGCGTATTTGAAGATAAAGATATCGACCTGCAGATGCATCTATTAACCATGGTCGGTGTTCGCAACGTTTCTGGAAAAAGTGATAGAAAATACATTTAGATCATTGGGTGATGTGAATAAAACAAAAACGATTGCTTCTAGTATTTAATATTAACATTAGCAATTGTTAGTTAGTATAAGCTGTTACCCATAGCAATTGTTTTCACTTTAGTGAATAATCTTTTACGGATACGTTAGTAAGTAATTAATCTGTGCTAGTTTTCATTCACACTTTGCTTAAATAAAAATAGAATAAGCTTTTAGTATAAGCTATTGCTAAAGTATATTCACACGAAACTCAGGTTTGCTTTAAATTTGTATGTAAAAGCATATGCTGACGTTTTATTCATTTCGCCCATTATATTAACTAGGTACCATATTACACATAATAACAAGTAAAATGTTAAGGTTTCCAACGTTATATGTCCAGTTTGCCTGTGAATATTTCTCAGTAGTTACATCAGCAGTAGTTACATCTTAGTAGGTTACATCAGCTTATTTAACGGATTTGATTATTTCTCAAAGGCATAGGTATTATAAATCTTATCTTATCAAATCTTAGCATTAGCAAGAAATAAAATTACAGAAAAATTTTTGCATATGGGAACTTACTGAATCAGATTTATGCGTCTTCGATGATAGTCGCAGCTCTCCACTTGCTCCGTGCACTTCATGTTTATTGTCACAAACTGCATCCAACCTAATGAATTCCACTGAGGCTTCAAAACCAAAAGAACGAAAGTCATCGGCAGCAGTCATGTTTATGACATCGAATTTCAATTCAGCAACTGTTGATGTTGAGGTAAATTCGTAGTCACCCACGTCACTGAAATCATTAATGGTAAAATGTAAACATTAATGTAAATAGATGATCACATCAATTATGTAACCCTAAGCTAAGTATTAAAGTTATACCTATTACGAGTTTAAGAGTAACCCCTAATTAATTGGAAAGTACCCAGCAACACTTACGTTTAGAAAAGTTTGCTACCTAAATTGACAAGGGGTTTAACCGCACAAGTTCCAGTATCTGTAAAAGCGTATCTGTAAGTCAGTCGACTTCCATCAGTGAATCCTATTTATTTCCGCACATGAAAAGTATGTAGTTAGAAGTCAGTAATTGAATTCGAAACTCGATTTGGTTTAAGATGTGCATAACGTATACACTAAAGGACTGTTTATTGATTTCACGACCATATAAATAGTAAAACCAATAAAACAAAGAAGTAAATTTGGAAAATGAAGTAGACACTAACCTGCATAAACAATCTCGTGGTACTCCCGGGCCGTTATCTTTCCATGGTCTATCAAATACTCTGACAGCTGCCGTATAATCGCCAGCACAACGATACCAAGGGGAATGAGCGGAATGTACAGAACGACATAATCGATTGCCACTTCGGACACCCCACACTCGAAGACGGACCACTTCACCAGGATTTGCTTCAAAGCGGTATGTACAACTGAAATATAACATAAAAGTGAAATTAAATTAATGTTGAAAGCATATCGAATTCCTAAGTTTTAAGTTGATTTATTGCTAAAAAATGTCATTCACTACAATAACTATAATATTAAAACGCAAAGTATGTTTTAACTTTCAAAGCAAAAGTAAGGTCTACTGCCTTTGTTTTTTCTGTTGTTCTTTAATGATAAACGTACCTTATATTTCGAGCTCCACCTCGTCCGTACAAAAATACATCTCTGGGAGAAGAAAATGTGACAGGTGGATCAGGAGGGGCTTCAGGGAAGGAACGAGATGAAAATCGCCTGGAACATGGACCACGACCCCATGGTTCGCCATCTTGATGCAAATCAACAAACTCGTAAAGAGCTTTGAAGAAAACCGGTCTGAAGAAGAAAATATAGTTTGTTACTTATCTAAATATAAAATGGTAATAACAGACAAGATACTAATAACATATTACATATATTAAATGGATTAACTCAAAATACATAAGAGTATTACTTTAGAGCGGTTCCTTGTGTCAGTTTTAGTTCGAGCGTCAAGGAATCTCCTTTAGACAGGAAGCTTTCAGTACGGGCACAGGCTCTTGATCTCCTTAATAAAGCGTGTTCGCAGGTTCGTGGTGCGCGTTCGCGACAAAACCTTGCAACTAATGTGGCGTTTGTTGGCGGACGTCCCACTATTACAGATTGGGGTGAAGTCGCCCTTGACATTTGCACTGAGCGTTCTTTGTCACTAAAAGTAGATTAATGGGAAATATATCGATCATATTTTACTGCTTCATAGTATTTCAATTTTAGATGTAAAAAAAGTTGTGAAGTAAAGAAAAGAAAAACAATATTCTAAATACTTATTAACTAACATTATAAAAATATTATAAATTTATATTACTTTAAAATTTATATTATATAAATATTATTAATTAACATTATAAAGACATTAAGGATTTATATTCAATGCAGAGAACATGAATGAAATTACCAAAATATGTCGCTGCAACCGGGCGATATCCGCATTGGACCATCCCATATATTTAAATGACTTCCACAATATTCGTCCTCTGGCAAATTTGGGTTGAGTGCATTAGTGACATAAAATTTCAGTACCGAAAACCACACTCTAAACCTAGGAGATGAAAATGACGGTCGTCTGTAAATTATGTTTCTTCCCGATGGCCCTGACGTATCGATTCCTTGCATGTGATAGAGACAAGTGGTATTCGGCGGTAGTGAATGTTGTGGGTGTTCCAATATGCCTCTCCCGGTTCCTCTTATCCAAAATTCACAAGCTCTTTTGTTCTTCGCATATGTTGGTGATTGCTGATCCACGAACCTGACCTGGAATTGATTAATTATACGATAACCGCAATGGAATCTTGAAATCGTTAATCAAACCAATGAAAGGAGACAACCGATATGATCTATATTGTGTATAGTTACCCATTAATTTAAGCAAATGTTGGGTACAATTTGACAGAGTAGAATGAGAAATTAAAATGATATCGCCCGAAATGTTAAAGAGTAAGTTTATACACAGTAAGTAGATTCATTAATATTTGCTTAAGGTTTTGCAGAAACTACTTTTAAGCTACATAGTTTTAAACAAAAAGTATGTAGGGGTCACGTCCTAATTTCATAAGTTGAAACACTTTCGGCGTGGGTCCACAGTTTGCTCAGCGCGCCATTATGTGACCACCCCAACTGAACCGAGGTCTACACTACTAATTACACTTTGGCAGAAACCCAAGCGAGGCCTCCAGGGCACTTCTTGATTTATTATTGTTCACTGACAACGAAACACTTTAAATAACACTTCATGATGATATATGTAAGTCACCATTAACCCATTTCAAGCAACCAACATGTGGAATGCTTTAATTTATAGAGATTTGTAATGCATTCTCAAATGTTTTCCTGTACATATATTTGTAACGAAGTTATATCGTTGAAATTGACATTTGTACGTGTGTCGACCTATTTTTTGTCTCACTGCTGTACCTAAATTCTCAATATTGCTCTGAAAATATAGTTATTTATTCATTTCATACGTAAATATTATAATAATTACAATAAATAATATGAACGCGCTAGACAATACACACTAACCATTTGGTCTCAAACCAGACGACGACTACTAGGAGCGTCTCCCAGTACACTCAGACCCGAGAAAATCTAGAAAAGTTCGTTTCCTGAATTGACCTGACCGGGAATCGAACCGGGACCATCCATGCTTGGATGTAACAATTAAACCACTGGGCTACCGAGGTTGTAATATTCCACCAATATATCTTGTATTAACTTTAACAATATTTTGATATTTTTCCTAACTTTAATGGTCGTCCAAAAAACAAAGCACTTTTAGTTGTCCAAGGGACGATTTTACTATTATTTGAGGTTTTCTTTCGATTTAAATAATTTAAATAATAAAATAGTTCTTGTTCGCAAAAGTTCATACATAGCATGTAAATTATTATCTATCTCTTTCAGTCATTAAGACAAAATAAAATAAAAATTATCGAACTAACCCAGAAATACAAATAATAATTGATCAACCGAGTTATAAAATTAATATAATCAATATAAAATGAAAATTTACAATAAATTGAAGTTATAGCAAAGCTCCAATATTTTATTTCCTTTCGGAAATTATTTAGCGGTACAAAATAATTGCAAAGAATGGGATGTTTTATAATAAGTAATATAGTTCAACTTGTAAATAAAATAAAATAACATCTACATAAATTTACTGAGTATTAAAATCATGTTGGGCATATTAAGTTATATGATTACCTCTACTTCTAACTGAAATCCATGCAATGATTGTGATGTTGCTGGTTGCAAAAATGTTCCGAAAGGCGACGTTGTAAATTCTACCAATAATTCAGGGCCGCTTGATATTGCTTCTGGAACAGACACACCTCCACCACAAAATCTTAATATAACGGGATCTCTAGTAGTGTACCCATCGTAAACTGTTACGTAATCTTGAACTTCGTCACATTGCTGCCACACTTTTAATTCTCGTCCATTATTTCCTCTGTCTTGTTGCGACGCAGCGTACAACGTTTTCTGACTTCGGATCGAAACAAGTTGGCCATTCGGCTGTTTGACAACTATTAGGGCGTGTTTCCCTTGAGGCACTTCGTGTTGTCTCACAGCGTAATAGCAGGTTAAGTTTCTTGGGTAAACGCCTGGGAAATTTGGAGATTGTAACCTACAGTTTTTACGGTCGCAGTCGCTGAAGATTCGCGAGCAATAAGTTCCAGAAATCAATTCCCCTAGGTAATATTCCGCAATTTTTGTCGTTCTTCCGACATTCGTATCTTCGCTCCGTGATATGTTTACGGGGTAAGGCAGAGGTCGTAGTTTAAAGAAGGGACGTTCTGAAAAGAAAAATGATAATGTCAACGCATATTACCTACACTTCTCAGACGCACATAAAAGTATTACTTAAACAAAAATGGGGATTAATATAATAGTTCGAAATAATTATTAAACAAATTGCGTGAATGAATATCGATTTAGAGAATGGCGACACGTTTTATTTTAATTAATATATAAGTAGGTGGATAAATATTCTTATGTATACATACCTGAAGGAGGAGTTCCTCCAAATCGGACTGTAGAATATTCTCTTCTTAAAACTTTATAAGCCATTCGAAAATCGAAGTTGTAGTTGTTTTGCTCTTTCGATAAATGCAACAGTCTTATAATAAGTATTATGGATTTAGTTTCACTGTAGTATATAGAAGGGCCCCACGATGTACCACACCAAGAACCACCGACTTGGGGACGACTAGCTTCTTGAATTTGCATATAGCCGTCCGGACATCCATCTTCCGTGAAAGAAGTGAAACGACCAAGTGTGAAACTGTCGAATAAAACCTGTAAAGAAGAGATATATTTTTGTTAAGTATTTATTATTCTATTCTATCGTTTTGTTGGTCTGTATCAAGTCTGTATCTATTGTACTGTTGGTTGTTAATAGCGATCTTACTACTCAAACGTACTACTCAAAATGCTTCACTTACTTTGTTCTATCAAATAGTGCAATTTTTATTTAATACAATTATGTACGTGCAGGATTTTTCTAGTAGAACTTGAGTTCTGTACTTATTACTTCATGTGTACTTATATGAAACATCTAAAAAGTTTGAATGTCTACTATCGTTACGCAGAAGGTTTGCCGATAGAGTTATGACGTCACGCGTCGATGGTCAGTAAGGTTGACAAAAAAGACAGATTACAAAAATAGTTCTTACGATAAATTAATGTTTTTAATTTATTATTCTATGTATATATTATACTTCGCATGTAACTAAAAATTACTGGTCTCGGTCGAATTTACCCACCTGTTTTTTCCCATGGTATTATAGAAGGCGACTAAGGAAAAAATTAGTAAATAAAAAACTGCTTTCATTAAATATTATGATATGTATAAATAATTTGACAATAAAATGGACGAGACTATATAAGTATAATAAATAGGAGGAGGTCAATAAAAGTTTTCTGAGAGTTAGTATTTCTTTTTCACGTTATAGAAATTTTGTACTATGTATACAATATGAATTATACATATATACAAACGAACAATTCAATATCGTTAATAAATAACCTCAATATCTACTGCTTTTTAAAGAAATTTCTTAATGTGTACATAAATATTTAGTCCATGTTGCATTGAATTTAAAGTTACACTAGAATAGTAAACCAAAACGATAATTACAGTGTCATGCGCAGGCTTAAATTAGCTCTATCTCCTCTAACGCGTTACGCTTCGCCTTAAATAAAAGCAAGACAGTGCTATTTTTGTGTCACTTTGAGTAGGCAAGTCTAATTCAATATGTGACAACGGACTCGTCCACGATGTTTTCGTTTTTCGTTTGCAATTGAACGTTAATTTTCTTTATTACTTAACATAGCTCACTTGAGTGAGCTAAAGTAGTTGTGGGAGAATGTAAGAGAAGTTCTAGCGATGGTTGAAGAAAATAAGAAAATTGTGTGTGTGCAGACATGAATGGATGGGTCGGAACAGCTCGAACTGGATTTCAGACTGTCCTAGGCAAATATGGAGATAGGAGAGTGAATGATGCTAGTAGGATTCTGTTAGGAGTATGTATGGAAAAGGCTCTTTTTGTTGCTAATACCGTATTTAAGCACAAAAGGATCCATCAGTACACTTGGGAAAGAAAGCATGAGAGAAGTATGATTGATTTATTCCTGGTGGATAACAGGCTCAAGAAGCAGGTTATGGACACAAGAGCGCATAGAGGAGCCGATCTGGGAACGGACCACTTTCTGAAGATAACCAGAATAAGGGGTCTGTTTGCAGCATTGCGACATCGCGTAGTGTCCAAACCTGCAGCGGTTTGTCACATGAAAAGCTGGAAACTGCAAGATGCGACCACCAAGAATGAATATGATAGGGTAGTATCCGGTAAGCTTGATGATAGATTGAAAGTGATGAGCGAGGATGTTGAAGAATGCTGGCAGAACCTTAGGGATAGTATGTTTGAGGCTGCGAAAGAAGTGTGTGGAACAAATAAGATTGGGAACGGTAAAAAGCGTGACGTGTGGTGGGACGATAAGGTGAAAGAGTCTGTGTACAGGAAGAAGAAAGCATGGCGAGACTACCTTGCTACCAAAAATGACTGTAGTATGAAGAATTTGAATTGAATGAAAGGTAGTATGAGTGGTATGATATGTGTAGACACAGTGGTAAATTGCCTATTGTACGCTGACGACGCTGTGCTTATAGCATCATTAGAAGAAGAGTGGCAGACACTAGTCACGTGCATGAGAGAAGAATGTGAAGTAAAAGGATTGAATATGAATTTGAACAAAACTAAGGTTCTAGTGTTTGAAAGGGAAGTAGTACAAACGAAATGTGAGGTTTGGGTAAATGGAAAATGTCTAGAACAAGTGAATGAAATAGTGTATCTGGGGAGTGTATTTTCGAGGGATGGAAGATGTGAGTTGGATGTGGAGAGACAGGTAGCAGCTGGCAATAAAGTGAACGGTGCTCTGTTCGCATTAGTGGGTAATGTGAATATATCTAACACTTCTAAAATGGCCATCTACAATGCGGTGTTGGTGCCAACTTTGTTGTACGGTAGTGAGGCCTGGATATGCCTGAAATCGAGTGAAAGTATGATAAATGCTGTGGAGATGCGGTCTCTCAGAAATATGTGCGGTGTCACGCTTGCGGACAGGATAAGCAATGATGAGATACGCAGTATGACATGGTTACACAACAGAGTTATTGTAAAAATGAAGAAAGGAATGCTTAGACGGTTCGGGCACATAGAACGAATGAATGATGAAAGACTGACGAAGAAAATATACAGAGTGAAAGTGAGTGCTAGAAGAAGCCAAGGAAGACCACTGCTGATTTATGAAGATCAAAGAGTGTTAGCGGTTGGAAATGTCAAAAGCTCTCGCATACCTAGGCCAAAATGTGTGAGGAGAATGATGAGATTTGAGGAAGCGAAAGAAGAATGTAAGAACCGCGACGCTTGGCGCTCCGTCCTCTCTGACTACCCCGTTAGGGATACAATGTGAAGATATGTATGTATGTACTTAACATAAATTTATTAGAGAAGTGTAAAATCATTTAATCGTTTATTGATTAATCTTTGTATTTACGAAATTAATGCCTGATTTCACCAATGTCCCCTAATACTTAGCGAACCGGATAGTGGTCCGTTAATAATAAAAATTTTGTCGCTAGCGGATCCCTATCTAGAGGTTTGCTAAGTATTAGGGGACTATGGTGAAATTTGATATTAGTGAAATTGTTCACTGCATAAGCATTAAAGTGCATATCGCAGTTCAAGAACTTCAAATAATCAATCTAGTACCACATACTAGATGTCGTTGCCATGGTGAGATAAAATAAAATGGTCTTATTATTTTGAAATGAAAAAAAATTACGTACATCTCAATTTCCTACACGTGCAAGCACCTAACCAAATTTAAATAAAAAAATTGTTCCTAGGTACCTAAAAAGGTATTTTAGGTACCTAGGTATTAGATCTGTATTAGATCTGTAGAAGAAGAAAGAAGAAGAATAGGTATTAGATCTGTAGAAATATAAGTAGACAGATACATTACGAAATATTGTCACGGAGATACGATAGGTACGTAAAAACATAAAAAGTTATTAGGCAAATATGTTATAAGTATAATATACGGTATCTAAGAACAGAATAGCGATGTTTCATAAAAAGTCTGTGTGTTTTACGAAATACGTTATGACATATTCGCTTCGTTCGCGCAGAAAATACGATTCTGCGCCTCTAGGGGTCTCTGTCGCAAGTCTTTGATGAAATTTAAATGTGCACCAGCCACGTCGACGGGAATTCGTCGTGGCATTTCAATTTACGTGACGGAAATATAACTACCTACCTAAGTGAAAATAAATGAATCAAAACTTCTGTCTAGACATTGAATTCACTGCAACTTTTAGATCTTATTTTTGGAATAAATTTTTCTAAAAAACGAGTAGCAGTGTTAATGAGACAGAACGTAAAATTGATAAATTGGTAGTAACATTGTAGTAACTAATGACAATAAATAACTGAATTGTCAAATTATTGTGTTTGCCTAATTATTTAATAATAATGTGTTTTGTTATATAAATATAATTAATATAGTACTAAATAATTTGTATATATAAACACTACACGTTTGACATGTTAGAGAGAAAATTTTAATGCAATGCAAGTGTAAAAAAGAGGCATAAAGCTCGGAATGAAGGAAAATACGAGTAGGTTATAAACTTGTATAAACCTATGTTTCGACATTTTAAAAGTTGACTCAAAAGTCTTATAAGATCTCGTGTCCGCGTCAGATATTCAAGGTTTTTTGGAAATATCTCGTTTCCTGTGCTTTAAATGATATTCAAGTTCATTGTAAATGTGTAGAGCATGGATTGGTCTTCAAATTAGGTCTGAAGCAACTTTTTATACGATTAACCGTTTTAAGATAGAGCGCGAAGAGTGCAAAATGTTCAGCCATATACATACGTATGTCATAATCTTATAATTCAAGTTATATAATAGTTATAAAATATATAGTTAAGTTTATAAAGATAAATAAATATCATCGTAAGAATACTAAGTCATGTCTTTATAATCTGTGTTAATTCCAAGAAAGTTAAGTCAGTCCTCTTGGTCTGTGCATAATATTTTAGTTAATAAATTTTCATGAGTAATATTAGTTTAAAGTTAAACCATTCTCGTGTCGAACATCTTTCTCTTTTCCTTTTCATACACAGTGGTAGAGTCAACGCAAGAAATACTTTGTCTATTGCTCGGGGACGCGTCATTTCAAATTGCATCGAAACTGAAGAAAGACTACAATAATATTATATTAGTAAAGATATGTTTGACAAGTGCGTTGAACGTGTGCACTTATGTTTGATGAATCTTTGCAAATAAAAGGTGTTTGACAAATATGTTTGAATTTATCGGCTGTTAAGAGTTTGCAAAATAAATAATGTTTTGAAATACATACTTTCATAATATAGTTCATTACTCATCTTCCTGTTTAGTTTTCTACGACATCTAACTGGTGAGCTTCATTCCCTAGTGGGAGGCGTAGATTAGTGATACAGTTACAAAAAAAATTGAAATTGGTAGAAAAATTCAACGGAGGATAGGCGAGGATTAAGAGGTTAAGAGGGAGAGGACAGCAGTTTTGTGTTTGCCCTGCCTAAAAAATTCAGATCCAAAGTCGGTTAGCATTAACTTGTATTATAGGTTGCAAATTTCTATAGACGGTCATCATAATTGGTTTATGTATAAAATAGTTTTTTAATGAAAGTTGAATATGTGTTAGTATTTTCACGGCGATGTTCGCGATATACCTGTACGAAAGTTTTAATTTAGCTACAACTTTGTCGATACGGTTTCGCATATAAGCCGAAAGTTTCTCGATTTGCAACAACAAGCAACTTCAATGAACTTCATTGAAGTTGTTCCAATACTTCACTGTGAGTCGTGTTCGGTGCTCCTTTGTATATTTCATATTAGGTAATAGTAGGTATAACCGTACTTATTACGTATATTAGGACAATGTGTACAAATTTGTAATAAATAACATCTGCTTCTACCCACATCTGAGTTATCAGAATCTAACCTCTGATAATATTTATGTTAGGTACCTTTTGAGAGTAGGAGGCACAAGCTTAATAGATTGAAAAAAGTGTTATTTAACAGTATAACGCCCACAACGTATTGTTATAATTACCTAACTTTGTTCACCTCCGCATAATGTCCGCATAATCGAAATATAGTTATTAGTAATTAACTACCAAAATAATACGAAATATAACACAAAGTACATACATTTAAGTTATTTGATACCAAGGACAATAATTTTAAATCGCATGACAGTATTTAAAATTGTCTCAAACCCTCTAAATCACAATATACTTATTATCTGTATTACATATTTGTATCTTAAAAATTCAATATTCATGTCAAATTTATTTTGTATGTCTACCAATAGTACTCACAGTTTTATTACCTATACAAGAAATAAAAATTTTAATTTCGAAGAATTTCTAAAGAAATATAAGAAATTTACATAATTTGATGTAAATTTAAGGTTAGGGATTTACATGACGAAACTATAATGGTTTCGTTTTTTTTTCAATTTAACTACAGAATCAAAAAAGATTCTTTCCAAATACTCATCTGCTTTTGATGCTGATCTTGTTTCCGGCCGTTAATTCACTTGCTTGTCTGAGCGCCACTGCACAAGTTTACAAAGTACGCCTAGCCTAGAGTTATCAAAATATAGATTTTAACTTATACAGAAACCGCCCAGTTTCAAAGACTTCTTCTCTCGTTTTGTGTTATAATTAGTTGTCTTTTACTGTATCTATAAATTAATGAAATGAATGCAAATAAAAAAAAAAACTCACCACCACATATACCACGTGATGGAAGAGAGTGTGGAACGATATTTCAAATAAATAATATTCTGATTACTGACATTACAAGACAGTTGTGAGTACATTAACATGTAATTACTTATTACAGATTATAGCTAGTTAAGCATGAGTGCTACTACGCAGCTTACTAGACCACAAACCACAATCCAGCAATCGTTTCACTGGTCTCACCCGTTTGTTTAAATATAACAAAGACTTATCAACAGAAGAAATTCAACATATGAAAAATCGTCGTAGTGTGGATCAACTTAATAATGTCTTTAAACTTTTAATTAACAAAACGATGTAGGTTATAGATTTTTATAGTAGATTTTGACAACCCTATTCCAGTTCTCTTTGAGAACTAGATAGACTTGAAAGGAAATAATTGCACAGTGGTGTAACGTGCGTGTCGTGGCAATAAATTGGATGTACTCAAGAGTACATAAGCGAATACATATTTGTTACATACTTTAAGAGTTCATATGTATCTTTCAGGAAGTTATATATATATCTGAATTATATTATACATATTTAATATTTTATGAAGTACTAGCTGTACCCGCGACTTGCGCGCTTGTGTCTGCGCGGAAAAATTTTTCGTAGCTCTTCCGGAATAGGTTAAATTACATGTGCATGTAAATATTTACAAAGGTTGTTATTGAAAAAAGCCTGCCTATTCCGGGCACATACTATCTCTGTACGAAATTTCATCGTAAATGGTTTAGTGGCTTGGCATTTCTCATTCAAAATTTTGTCCCCTTTTCATTCAATTACGGATAGGTTTTTGATAAAAAAATAGGTGTAAAACTATCTCCTTGCCACATCGTATTCAGTTCGGCAGTTATTCATTTCCCATACAAAGTTTCATCCCCCTTTTCATTCCTTTAGGGGTAGTTTTTTGATAATTTTTGATATTTATTTAACTGTACCCGCGACTTCGTCTGCCCGGAAAATTTTTTCGTGGCTTTCCCGGATTAGGTTAGATTACATGTACATGTATATATGTACATGTATTTTGAAAAAGAGCCTCCGTTTAGCCTACGTCTGCATCCAGGCACATACTATCTCTGTACGAAATTTCATCATAAATGGGTCAGCGGTTTAGCATTTCTCATTTAAAGATTCATCACCCTTTTCACTCCCTTAAGGGTAGATTTTTGATAAAAAGTAGCCTACGCCCATTCCCAGGTGTTAAACTATCTTCATGGCATTTAACAATCAATACAGCAGTTTAGCATTTCCCATGCAAAGTTTCATCCCCTTTTTCACCCTTTTAGGAATAGATTTTTGATAAAAAAATTAGTCTGCATTGTTGATAAAAAAAGTTTATCACTGTTCCAAATTTTATCATAGCAGAGATTTAGCATTTCCCATACAGTTTCATCTCCCTTTTCACCCTTTTAGGGATAGATTTTTGATAAAAAATAGTCTTTTAAAAAAAAAGAGTTTATCACTGCTTCAAATTTTATCATAATCGAGGTTTAGCATTTCCCATACAAAGTTTCATTGCCCTTTTCGCCCTTTTAGGGATAGATTTTTGATAAAAAGTAGTCAATGTGTTTTAATAAAAAAAGTCTATCACTGCACCAAATTTTATCATAACCGTGGTTTATCATTTACCATATAAAGTTTCATCTTCTTTTTCACCTTCTTAGGGGTAGATTTTTGATAAAAAAAAGTAGCCTATATCCTCTCTTTGAAGTTAAACTATCTCCATGTCAAATTCGATTATAAGAGGATCAGCGATTTAGCGTTTTCCATATAAAATTTCATCCCCCTTTTCACCCTTTTAGGGGTAGATTTTCTAAAAATAAGTGCGCAATTATGTGCACAATCACATGCTCTTACTACGTACAAATTTTCATTAAGATCGGTCAAGACCTTTTTTATAGTTATAAAAGGACGTACAGGCAGACTGACAGCCAGACAGAAAAAAATTTTAAAAATGGTAGAATCGAAGTCACTTAGTCATAAAATGACTATCACAAAAGTTGACAGTAAAATTGTAATTACAGACGCTACAGATTTATATTTTATAGAATAAAAGTATAGTTAACATAGATTTCCCATACAAAGTTTCATCCCTCTTTTCACCTTCTTAGGGATAATTTTTGATAAAAAGTAGTCTATGTTCGCTCTTTGACATTTATCTATCGCCAAGACAAATTCCATCATAATCGGTTCAGCGATTTAACATTTCCCGTACAAAGTTTCATCCCCTTTTTCAACCTTTTAGGGGAGATTTTTTTAAAAATAAGTAACCTACCATGAGGGCAATCACATGTTTGTACTATGTACCGATTTTCATCAAGATTGGTCGAGCCGTTGTTCAGTTATAAAAGGACATACGGACAGACAGACAGACAGACAGACGGACAGTCAAAAATTTAAATAATGGTAGAATCGAAGTCAGTGAGTCATAAAATGACTATCTATCACAAAATTTGGCAGTAAAATTATAATTACAGACAGACGCTAGAGATTTATATAGTTGTGTAGGTAAGCTTATATTCGATATTGATTGAATTATAATCTGTCAATCAATACGTAACAGATGAAAGATTTGAAATTTCGTATTTTATATATAGGGATGTACTATGTATGTTCGGATTAAAGACTGGATCTCGTATGTTAATATGTTCCCGACACCTGCTTCACATATTACTAGGTAGGTAACTGTTAAATGGATTATCATGAGATCTACTCTCATAGAATGTTATACAGTATAGTTTCATAAAGGTCGCTTTATATGTATTTAGGGTAAAGTCTGGGTTTCGAAGTACACCAGTAGTTCTGAATTCAGAGACGAGTGATTACTAACATAAGTTAGCAAGAATTTTTCTGAAATATGTGTGTAAGTACGAATTTACTGTAATTAGGTCCTTCGAATTATTCTACACATCTCTTAACTGAGAACCTTTCCTTTGTGGGTCCCTGAGGCATTTTCTAAGAAGTTGCTAGTGTATTCTGTTTGTTTTCTCACTTTGTAAAGGACAAAGGGTGGCTGGTCGCCCGACACCGCCCGCTATGAGATTTGTTTGTCGGGCCAACCACCCGCTGTTAGATGTGCAAGCCCGCTTTGTTATTGCTTGGCATTTCGTTTGAGCTTCTTTTTTAGAGAAAAATTATCTCGTGTACATTTCCTTTCTTTACAATTTATACATGTCGCTATAACTCGAACTAGTTAAGTAAGTAGCGCCTTTTCTGTGCATATTACAGAAAAAATGTATAATATAGAGAATAAAAAATCGTGTTTATACTTAGCCATAAAAAAATTAATAACAGCAATGTAAGTGCTTAGAAAAGATAAAGTTACATAGGTAGTGAAATGAAGACAGCGAATAGCCAAAGTTTAATGAAATAAAACAAGATATATTTGGAAATTCTGTTAATGAGGACGCTTATTTCGAAACAGAAAGAAATTGTTTAGAAGTCATGTCAAAAATTCTTCAAAATACAGAATAAAAATGTATGAATCCAAAGACAATTTTCTGAAAGAGGAATATTGTTTTTTGTAAGTGTAAGGATAAAAATGTTAATTATATTTATGTTTTTTAACTTTATGGATAGCCTTCTTATGGGAAGGATTCTGATTAAGAAGAATAGTAGAATCCCAAGAATATACACGGTAAAGTTAACTTACCATATACAGAATTAATATATATTAATTAGGAACATAATGATAAGTGTGCGCTATAGACATATAAACACGTTTGTAGCTGACCTTTACCCGAACAGATATTCGTACACTAGACTAATAATAAAAATGTTATTATTATTTATTGCTAAATAATAATAATAATGCGCCAGACGATGCACCCTGTATAAAACCAGACGACGACTACTGGAGGCATCTCCCAGTACAGAAAAGAAAGAAAGAAAAGTTCATTTCCTAAATTGACCCGATCGGGAATCGAACCCAGAACTTTTCGCGCTTGGCTTCAACGTCTCAACCACTGCGCCATCGAGGTCGTCACAAATAATACGGAAAGATCACACTAAAGTTATCACGAAGCTATAAGGGTTCAGTTTTTTATTTTTTGGCTACGGAGCTTTAAAAGTTATTTTTTTAATTGATACAAAAAACATTTCAACAAAAAAGGCTATCCTTATTGCGTTACCCTACTCGCCATTGCTTAATTTCAACAGACGAATATGATTATTCCTATAACGCATATTAAAAAAAATATGTACTTCTAAAAGAATATAAAAGTGATGTTCGTCGAAAGGGAGCTAGCTATTCCAAACTTGCACAATACTTCAGACCATAGGCGGCTCCTTACGACTGGGAGCGTTGACGCGTCGAAGCGGCTAAAGTTCTGTCAAGTGCTGCTGCTATTCACTGAACAACAACGACATCTAATAGTAGGTAGTCCGTGTCCTCGTTTTATTGATTTTCTGTATATTTCCACTGTACGTAATTTTTTGTAATTTTAATATCGTATTTTTTTCAATGTATTCAAGTAATCAATAAAAAAAAATTACATATTCACATAGTGCTTGTTATGTACTTCTAGTATAAGGTTTTACAAACATGTTATTTTTTAAATAATATGAACAATCCCGCGACAATAAGTAATCGTGACTGATTTCACGTAATTAAAAACAGTCTCGAAAATTACACTCCAAATAAAAATAATGTGCAAATCGCTTCACTCGCTCATGAGTTACGATGCCACAAACAAGACAAGACACCACAGACCACGTACCACGAGACAGGTAAAGTTTAAGCACGCATTAAAATATCACATAAACACACTTTCACCCTGTACTCTATGAAACGTGTAAACAAACTACATAGTATTGATAAACGTCGATATTAAAATATCGATATTACGAAGGAGTGATCGACACAAAGAAATGGGCCCTTCTAATGAACGCGGTGTAAACTTGAAATAGCTATGACAGCCTTCTGTCATACTCAAGCTTATCAACAAAATAAGATGATGGAAAGGGACAAAAATTTATACTTAAGTTTAACCGATTGCAATTTTTTATTAGTAATAAGCAATAAAACGAACTTATTACATAAATTGTTGGAATTTTCCGATTTGAATTTTTTCGATCATTGAATTAATTATTAAAAAATAATACTTGCGTGTAATTATTGTAATCGTTATTTTTGGTGAAAATAATGATTAATGACATATCTACACACAAACACGAATAATTACGTTTTAAAAATAACGTGTTTAAATATTAAACTGTAAAAATTATCTACTATTATATTAAACGAGCAATATTTGTGTTACAATATATGATAAAGCTTTCTTGAAAACGGCTGTAGCGATTTCGACGAAATTTACAATATAGGGGTTGAGGAAGGTGAGAAATCGACCTAACTAGGTCTCAGTTCTGGGAAAAATAGTTTTCTTCATCTTACACTTACACTTAAAACTTCTAAAGTCTAAACTTCTAAACTTATTTAATTTTGCAGCAGATTTTACAATCTTAATAGCAGAATTCGCCAAAGTGCGCGGGTTCGAATTCTGCAATGTGGTCAGAACTTTTTTTGTTTTCTTTTTTTTAATAAGTTGAAATATTATGTCTAAGTTCGGTGTGCAACAAGTAACTATTAAAAGCACATATCCCTTTAATAATGTACTTATAATAAGGAAATCAAGCGAATAATAATGGTAAAAGACTTCATAACTTTAGACAGCCTGTGCCGTACTATTACGTTTTACTGAGCAACGAATTTAATATTAAACTGCATGGACTTCCTTTATTTTAAGATATTATGTTATTTAAAAGAGTAGTATTATGTAAGCAATATTTTTCTATATTTATGATCACGTTCTCGAAAACGGCTCTAACGATTTCGATGAAATTTACAATATAGAGCTAGCTTTACGGTGGTCAAAAATCGAACTAGCCAGTAGCCAGCCAGAATTGGTTCTGAGAAAATTCGTTTTCTTTATCTTTACACACACTTGCAACTTCTAAACCAAACCTTTCTGATCTCACAACAGTTTTCCTTCTCAGTAGTACAGTGGCGAGAGCGTAGATCTACCAAACTGAAATATGCGGGTTCGAATCCTGCAATTTGGTCAGACTTTTTTTGTTATTTTTTTTGTAAGACACCGACTAAATCTCGGTCTCTCAGATACTAATATATTTAAATTTGTGTAAAAAATATGTACAAAAAACTTCTCAATATCTTTTCGTCAGTAAACTAGTACGAATCCATGAAAATACTTAATAGGTAAATAAATAAATAATTGTCGTAATATGCGATGTATATAATAGTTATTTATTACATAGGTATTTAATTACATAAGAAAATACCGATATCGGTATAGATAAGTAGGTAATATAGTATAGTCTGCCTAAAACGACCTCGAATGGAAGTGACCACAGAATAATTATTGTACTCCTTGAAGCTGCATTAAATCATACAAAGCGGGCGTCATAAGAAGCATATATTTCAAATCTCAAAAAATAAAAACATCTTGTTTAAACTATGTTATTCATAACGTGAGAATATAAATAATATTTATATCATACGATACTTTAAAATCCCTCTATAGTATCTAAGACTCTGTAATTAAATTATTAATATGTGTAATAGATTAAAAGAATATCCCGCTTATTCGTCGGGAGTTCATAAGCATTATCTCATATACAGATACATACATACATACAGGCATACATACATACATACACACACATACACACACACATAAACCCATACACACATACATACTTGTATAATATGGATGTAAGTACTCCGTTTCTTGGTCTAACGAGAACCTTCTTTCATGTCACTAGCTGTTGGGGGTTACTAAAACCATATTCGCGTAAGTAAAGAACTACATATTATTATTCACCAAATACTATAAAATTTAAAAAGAGCCGATTATAAAAATAATGTCATAATGTCATCAATATCAGTATTATCGGCTTAAGTCTTACATTATAATATTATTTCATTTAATTTTTCCTTGGTTTCTTTTGCCGAAAATAATCATCAATAAAAATATAGATAACATCGTGATATTATAATAAAAATCAAATTGTCATCTTGAGTGAACCTGAATTTGGGGTGACATTCTTTTCACAGAGTTTTCAATGAGGCTTAAATGGGCACACTCATTCAGAGCTGGCGAAGTTGCCACTTGAAAAAGATTTTCCAAAAATATACAACATATATACTTAGGTATAAAAATTTTGAAACACACGTTATAAAATTTAGTGCAAAAAAAAAGAATTACGATTATTACAATCTGTTCTTATCCCTTGTTGCTATTATTTTTAAATTTATAATTTAGATTTTAATAATTGTACATAATATTTGCCCTAGCAATCGACAATAAATGAAAGTATCGAAAGGCAAAAAAAATTTTTTTAAATAAAGTAACTAGTATTTGTGTGTTTACTCTAAGATATTACGTAGGTACTGTCGTTACGTATTTGTATTTTTAAAGTATATCTCACGAATGGCTTTTGAATCCCTACCCAGTGAAGAGTTCCAGTACCACGGTCACAATATAAACAGCTGACGCTAACTCCTGAGAGTGTCCGAAGTACTTTCTTCGACGCACTGCTCCAAACTTAATGAGGATTGGCGGGGATCGGCTTAAAGGGACATCTACTTCATGAATTTTAATACATAGGCACTTAAGTGTTGGGGAGATGGCTTATTTTGCGTGACAATCTTGATTTTACAAGAGATAAACTGAACAGTTCACAAGTGGGAAATTATTGGTCATAATTTAACACAGCTGGTTGAGTTATTAGTATAAAGAAAAATTGACACTTTTTATATCAGCTGTTAATATTGGAATTGTACAAGTGTTTTGATACTATCTTGAAATATTACTATGAATACACATACTACATTTACTGTGAATTCGTATTTCGTCGTGTTTGTTTGTGTGCGGATTGCGTAGGGTTTGGCTTTGAATAATAATAGTAATTGTCAAAAATAGAGACTCTGAAGACGTAATGACATAAATGTTAAACGGTCTTGAACTTGAAGTTAAGATTAATGGAAAAATTGTTAATAACCTTTAGAACGCTGTTGTTACCATATTAATTGCTTTGTCTATCAGTGAGTTACAGGTGATCCTTAATCGAGTTAATGAGTTTAGTTGTAGAGCCGGGTTTAGAATTAACACCAATAAGACTTTCATGGCAGTCTCATGTAAACTATGTTATACGTAAAAGAAAAACAAGTACGATAATACATATACCTCGATGCTTGGGTGATTGAAAAGTAGAACTCTGACCAAAAATCGATTAAAACTCGGATTGAAGTAAAAATATTGTTATCACCGCATTTAAGGGCCGTGGTTTTAGACGCATGTGAAGCATGGAGCATGAAAGAAAACACAATAAGGCGCCTTATGGTTATAGTAAATGTGTATTTCTCTAATTCTTATCTGTTAATATATATATTATAATGTATAATAACCTTTATCTTGTCTTATATTGTGTTAAATTTCCGTTTACTTTGTCGCTTATTGTTTTAGGCTTACATCTGCTTATTTTCTTTGTCATTCTAAAATCTGTATTATTATCCTGTTTATTAATGAACCTTTATTTTAAATTATTTGCATAATACTTTTTATATTATTGTGTCAAAATTCTATTGTTTTAGAATAAGTTTGTGTCATAACTTGTGATATAAAATAAGTCTGTATAAATCACTCTTCATTTAGTACTGGCCGGAGTCAGTACTAAGAAAATTAGATTGAAACTTTGAAGACGGAAGACGGAGAAAAGGGAAGAGGAATAACAAGGGTGAGATTGGTGAAATAGTATCAAGTAAAGTAGAATTTCCTTTCTTTCTAGAATTACGTTTCTTTTAAAAATAAAAAATAATAAGAGAATATACAAATAGAAGAATTCCTCTGTGGAAATAACAAAAATAAATACCGGAATTATCGTGAGGAGTCCAATAACAAATACTACGTATCGTGATTTCGAAAATTCAAGCTACTTCTATACATCATCAAGTTACCGTTTCCTATTCAGTTCGGGACTATCCAGACATGATCGCTGTCTTTTACATTATTAGTGAACTTAATACAGAACGGAATCCGTCCTATATACTCTCTTTGGATAGGTTAGGTTAGGTAAGTATATAAACCACAACTCGCGAGCCGAGCGAGCGAAGCGAGCGTGCCGCGGGAGCGGCCGGCGAAGCGCCAGAACGGAATCCGCCTTACGAGAACACTCTTTTTGGGTAGGTTAGGTTAGGTAAGTATATAAACCACAACCAGAGCTGAGCCAGAACAGAAGTCGCCCCTATAAGAACACTTTGAAATTTGAACTTCACTTGTTCAAGAAATATTAAAAATTTTAGTCGTCCGGTAATCGGACGACTAAAATTTATTAATCGTCCGGTTATCGGACGACTAGCAACAGCCTTAATAATAATAGTAGTTATATTTATTTTTTTAGAAAAATTCGCATTGTACATTTTGGAAATATATATTTATATCTAAATTTTCTTTTTAAAATTTAATTATTGTCGCTACACGACATGGTGTTAGAGATGTGGTGTTACTATCGCATGCTTTTGATTAGTTGGACACACGGACACAACAACTGATGATAAACATTAAACGTGGAAAAAGTTGGGTATCTACGCTATATTTCTTTAGACGTCATAGGAACCAATGCTGTAATGATGCTGATTGATAATGGTCGCCAAAATAGAGGGAAAGAGATATTGCCAGGACAGAAAAGCCGTTCCAACTGGCAAGTGATCGAAGGAGATTCGGAGAGCTGATTATATTCCTCAAGCAATAGAGAGCCACTAGATGAAAATTGCGAAAAATAATAAGTACGTATATTACGTAATATACTTACAAACATAATAATGCGTACGTGTACATGTACTTTAGTGAATAATTTTACCTGTATATATCATACAGAATGTTTTAAATAATGTATTCACTTAAACTGTAACTTAGATTTCAATATATGTACCCACTTCGATTAAAGATACGTCAGACGACATATTAAGCATGGATATGAAATACAATTAATTATTGCGTAACAAAATAGTTCAATTCATTACCTATTCGATAATTAATGACAATGAACTCGTTGTATCAAAAACAAACAGTGTATAAAGATTACGTTACCATGTAAGTATATCGTGAACAATAGCTTGCATGTGTTTGTATCTTCTGTTGTTCCATAACATTAAAGTTACTTGATAACATTCCTGCAAACGTCTCCACAGTTCGTTACGGTTACATCATAAAAATCAATTTTATTCTTTTTTATCGCTTGATAACATTATCAGCTGTATATCTTGAAATTACATTGATAAGTGTAGTTTTGACTGGCATTAGTTAGGAGAAAGAAACATTGTGTTACTTGCTCATTGTGTTTTGTTCAGGAGAGTTCTTTATATAGTTTTAAAATAGTGGAGTGTCTTCTTGATTTACAAATACAACGTTTTAATTAAAAATGGCTCAAGAGGCAGTAAAACGAATTGATAATATAAAGGATAAAGTGTTTTTAGTGACAGGTGGTGCAGCAGGTGTCGGAGCTAAAATAGTTAGAGCATTGCTCACGGAAAATGCGAGGGTAAACGTATATCTATTATTATTAGTTACGACCCACCATTCGTCATAAGTTGCCAACCTAACTTTATTTTATTATTAGTATAATGAAACCGCTACAATGAAAACCAATTAATAATTATACTACATACATACATATCGTATATATGTGTACATAGTATGTTTTAATTGGTTTTCATTGTGGTGTTGTGGCGGTGGAGAGGCCAATACATAAATTATAGTAGGTACATTTAGTTTATTATAGTTTATAAACTATCTCAAAAGTACGGCCAATAAACGATCTAGTTGAAGGTATTTAGGAACTGCTATATGACACTTGTTAATATTTAACGCAGTCAAAGTATTATAATATAAAATAATAAAACGATTAGCACATTACTGCAATTTCCATGTAAATAAAGAACACTATTTAATAATGACATTTTGACGAAGTATTTAAACTGTTTTATTGAAAAAAGTATCGCTCATTAGGGAACGACTTTTTTTTTAATCGTCTTGGAGTCTGGGTGTTACTGGGTATTCTTTTAGGTCATTGTATCTGGTCGTTGCTAAAAATATACAAGATTAGTGCTAAGCGTTAAATTAACTACTGCTTCCCGTTTTAACACTTTATTATAGATAAAGATCGCGATCTAACGATCGGTGTTTATTACCCGGTGTTAATTTTTTTTTCTAATCAAAAGTCTTCTATCAGAAAATAAATTATATCACTGACATCTCAATTATACACCTCATTAAGTATAAAAAAACATAAGCAGTAGATAGTTAATCTAACATCCTTCGCTTGCTAAATTGTTTCATCGTTTGAAAATAAAAAAGTGAAATAACTTTTCCCTTGTTATCAATCAGTCTAAAAAATCATTAAATTTCGATAAATTATGTGAAATAACTATATAGTTATAAGGTTGATTTGTTTTCTATTTTGTAATTTGCACTGCAAGGGTTTGCAATTATTTGGGCAATTTCAAAGCAATAATGAACAGGTACCAGGGGAAGCCTGAATGATTCTTGGTCTCATAATTACTTTCCATCAGGCAAGACCGTAAACACAACGTAACAAGGGTATTTTCAACAATTTACGTACTGGCAACATGAAAAATAATATAAGCCCATTTCTACCAAACCACAGACACTTAAGTACAATTTCAAAAAAGTCTATTCAAACAGAAAAAGTGCTTACAAATTGGTTCATCCGTTCAAGAATTACGATACCAAAACGACAGACAAACACAATGGCGTCAAACTCATAATATTCCTTTTGCCATCGAGAGTTAAAAAAGTCTACGATAGGTTTTATGAAATCAAAATTTATTAAATGTTTTGTAGCACGTCGCGTTCCTTGATATCTCGGAACGCGAGGGCGAGACCTTAGAAACCGAAATGATGAATAAGTTTGGCGCACTAAGAGCTAAGTTTATAAAATGTGACATCTCAAATGATGATGAGTTAGCCACCGCTTACAAAGAAGTCGTCGACAAATATCGAAGACTCGACTGTGTTATTAACAACGCAGCCATTCTGAGTGCCGACGAACAAGACTACAAGAGGATTGTCGATATTAATTTTGTGAGTATGAGTTTGTAAGATGAAGTTAGCTGAGTTTAGGATGTTATTGGGTTTCATTATGCAATTAGGAGTTACTCGACGACTTTCCATTACGGTAATCATCGCGAAGGCGTAACTCGTATTTGGTAAAAACTTTTATTTCTGGCGTTCATCATAACATTGATATTTTAAGAAGGGTCTTTAAATAAACTTTGAAATAATATTTTTTTAAGATGAAATAATTATAATTTATTCAACTTTGGAGTTGGAAGACTAATAGTTAATACTTATACTTTCAAAGTTAAAACTTTTATTTCTTTAATTTGAATAATGTTTATTAGATTCTGGTAGCAATAACTAACATTACAAGTAATTAATATCCTAAACATAATACAGAAAATTATAGTAGTATAAGTATAATAGTAGTATAAGTATAGTATAAGTTAAAAAAAAATCTTATTCTAGTGTGTTGTGTAGATTATATGATGTGTAAATGGTATTCAGCTGGAAGAAGACAGCTCCAAGGTCCGTCCTGAACCAAATGTCCTCCTTACACTGGCAGCATTTCCGCGTTGGATAGCAATTGATAATTGCTGGACGTCTCATTTTTCCCTTAACCTCTGGCCTAAGGTCGAGACAAAATTTCTGGCCTCAGAACACCAGGGTCCAGCCGTTTCTAATGCTACCGGGACAAAGTCATATGTAGAATTTAGGACTGAATATTTGGCGTTTTTGACGCGCTGCCGATTCAGCAGTTGCGCCCGCCACTCGTGTTTATATTAAGATATTTATTTTTCACTAGAAATTTTTAAATTATATGTTATACCTTTATTGTCATTAAACATTATTTTAACAAATGAGATTCGCTACTATGAACCTGAAGTCCGAGTTTTCAATATATTATTAAATGTTCATGTTTATAATATACCTAAGTTATTGCTGTTAATTATCACGTAACCTCTAAACGACTTGACTGATAGAGGTTATATTCCCACAATATGTTTATTTTATTGAGATAATGGTTCACAGTTATATTAGAATCCGATAGATAGTGCTGTAGGCAAGTTATTATCAAATTATATATTTAACACGTGTGAAACCGCGGGGCATAGCTAGCATAATTAAAATCTCATAATAAAATAGATAAATAACATATACATAACATGTATTAGAAAAAATTCTATACAAGGAATATTTTATAACATCACGACCAATAAATTTCAGACGGCAACAGTAAGCAGTACCCATAAGGCTTTGGACATAATGGGTGAGAACAAAGGAGGCAGTGGCGGTACTGTAATCAATGTGTCTTCCTTGTTGGCCCTTAGACACAGGAACCGATTACCAGTGTACGCAGCAACCAAAACTGCTGTATTGCAATTTAGCAATTCTATTGGAGTAAGTAGTTTATCTAAACCTCAGCCATATTATTTTTGTTCAAAAATAAACAATGTTAAAAATTAACTAGTTAAGAATTAACTAGTTACTGTCGACTGACGAAATTTATTTGAATATTTCTGCCAGTCTCTGAGGTACTCGTAAACATATTTATAGATACCTTATGTATAAACATGTGTGGACGTTTATATTATGTTATATGTTCATAAATAAATAACTTACATGGTTATATAATTCTAGTTTTTGCCCGTGACTTCGTTCGCGCGAAGTTCAAAAACACACAATATCTTTATAAAATCTCATTATGTGTTATTCTGATCTATAAACTATATTACTGTAAAGTTTCATCAAAATCTGTGCAGTAGTTTTTGCGTGAAAGAGAAACTAAACATCCATACATCCTCACAAACTTTCGAATATTTAATATTAGTAGGATTTACTTAAAAGCGGAAAACTTATTTTTAAAAAGTCACAAAGATTTGAAACATATTATATTACATTACATTAAATTTGTTTTCGAACATCATGCTGTTGATTTTGATATATGTACATGTATAAGGTTCTTTCGAAAGAATGGGTAACGCGGATGGGTATTAAGTACCTATGATAACGGAAAGCTTGCGTTCTACAACTTCTTCAAAACTTAGTAGTTCTAGTGTAATTCCTTAAAGTTTAAAAAAGACAAATGTAAGGCAACCGTAATATCAGCATTTTTACGTCGCTAGCAAACATTTAGAATATAGGGCATAATTATAGGGTTGTACATTTTTTTCTATTAAAATAATATTTTTTTGTACGGTAAACAAATGTATCCCGTAATAATTATATCTGCAATATAACAGTCCAACAGTGACATTTTGAAACTCCGGCGGATTTATACCTCCTTTCACAATAACTATATATATATGTCATGTGTACGTAAGTTTGTTGCTAATTTCTTTTTTTTTTTTAAATAATAATGTACTCAGACATTTCACACAGCGCCATCTAGTCCCATACTAAGCTGCACAGCGCTTGTGTTATGGGTACTAGACAACTGATATACTACTTTTATATACTTTTCTTTTGTAAATACATACATATTATATATAAACACCCAGACTCGGGGCGGGAATCGAACCCGCAACCCCTGTTTACTTTTCGACGCGCTTAACCGTTGCGCCACGGAGGAATTAGGTAAGTATATAAAATGATAATGCCCAAATTCGCCACCACTGATCCCAGAGTAACCATTCTATTTAAAAAATATATTTTAAGTTCTAATGATTTTCTGTGTGGTTTATAATTTCCTTAAGCTAGCGCAAGTAATCACCAAAATTAAAAGTATTTTTAGTAATAGACATTCAATATGATGGCTGAACATGACTGTAAAAGCATTGACATTTTTGTTCTTTATATTACGTTATATGCAGATTTATGTTAAACTAGCTGTACCCGCGACTTCGTCTGCGCGGAATTTCTTTTCATGGCTTTCCCGGATTAGGTTAGATTATATGTACATGTGATTAGTTTGTTTAAAGATTTGTTTGTGAAATGTTTTTGAAAAAACGTCTAGGTCTAGCCTAAGTCTGTCTCTGTACACATACTATCTCTGTACCAAACACCATAATTGGTTCGGCGGTTCAGCATTTCCCATTCAAAGTTTGATCCCCCTTTTCACCCCATTAAGATTAGTCTTTAAATAAAAAAGTAGCCTGTGTCCGTTCCCAGGTGTCCAACTATATCCATGCTACATCATAATCAGTTCAGCATTTCCCGTAAAATTTCGTCCCTTTCCATTCCGTCCCCCTTTTCACAGATTTTTGATAAAAAAGTAGCCTATGTTTTTTTGATAAAAAAAGTCTTGTCACCGCACCTAATTGTATAATTACCAAGTTTTAGCGTTTCTCATACAAAGTTTCATCCCCCTTTTCACACTATTAGGTGTAGATTTTTTATACAAAGTAGGCTACGTCCGTTCTCTTATGTTGAACTATCTTCTTGTCAAATGCCATCATAATCGGTTCAGTGGTTTACCATTTCCCGTACAAAGTTTCGTGTCCCTCACTCCCGTCCCCCCATTTCGCAGATTTTTGATAAAAATTAGTCTATGTATTTTTGATAAATAATGTCTTATCACCGCACCAAATTTTATAATTATCTAGATTTAGTTCCCCATACAAAGTTTCATCCTCCTTTTCACCCTTTTAGGGATAGATTTTCTAAAAAATAAGTAGCCTATCATGAGCGCATTCAGATATTCTTACTACGTAACGATTTTTACTAAGATCGGTCAGGCCGTTCTTCACTTATAAAAGGACATACAGTCAGACAGACAGACAAAAATTTAAAAATGGTAGAATCGAAGTCAGCGAGTCATAAAATGCCTATCTATCACAAAATTTGACAGTAAAATTACAATTACAGACAGACGCTAGAGATTTTTATAGTAGTATAGATAGATAATAGAAAGATATCTTTATTTACATTAACAAAAAGTACATACATATGTTAATATTGGGTCCTTACATATGAAATTAGCGTTTTGTCGTACTGACCACTTTGATCTGAAATATCTCCTCTTTGGTTAAGAATTCCAAATTCAAATTTATAAATTCATTTAGCTGGTAAATTTGAGTTTTGAAAACAGTCATTCATTTGTTTTTTCCTCATTATTTTTTTCTTTGGCGTCGCTTATTACCGCACAATGGAAAACATGAAATATCGGTATATTTACGAGTACGAGTTCTACCGTGGCACCAGTGCTGCAGAAACAGCCCGCCGAAGGATTAATGATGTGTACGGCGCTGGTGTCACAAAAGAAAGCACGGTACGTTTTTGGTTTCAACGTTTTCGTTCTGGAAATTTCGATCCACCACAAAGCACTTCAGAGATAGCTGCAGGCTTCGGGGTAAGTGACGAAACTGTATTAATTCACATGAAGCAAATCGGGAAAGTAAAAAAAACTTGAACAATGGGTACCTCATGAATTGAGTGAATCGAACTTGCAAACACGCGTCGACTGCTGTGTTACTTTGCTCAACCGACACAATAATGAAGGGATTTTAAATCGAATCATTACTTGTGATGAAAAGTGGATACTGTACGATAATCGGAAGTGCTCGTCGCAATGGCTGAACCCTGGAGACCCAGCCAAATCCTGCCCTAAACGGAAATTGACTCAGAAAAAGTTACTTGTGAGTATTTGGTGGACTAGCGCCGGTGTCGTTCACTATAGCTTTCTAAAATCTGGCCAAACGATTACGGCAGATATCTATTGTCAGCAACTGCAAACCATGAAGGAAGAACTAGCTGCTAAACAACCGAGATTGGTCAATCGCTCTGCTCAATCGTGCTGCTTCACGACAACGCAAGACCACACACTGCCTAACAAACAACCACTAAGTTAGATGAGCTACAATTGGAATGTCTGCGACATCCACCGTGCTCCCCGGATCTTGCTCCAACAGATTTCCGGAATTTGGACAACTTCTTACAAGGAAAAAAATTCAACTCCGATGCGGCAGTCCAAACCGCCTTCAAAGAATTTATTAATTCTCGCCCCCATGGTTTTTTTAGTAAAGGGATCAATGAACTACCTATGAGATGGCAAAAGTGCATAGATAACAACGGTGCATACTTTGATTAATTAA
Source organism: Zeuzera pyrina (assembly GCA_907165235.1). Taxonomy (NCBI): domain Eukaryota; kingdom Metazoa; phylum Arthropoda; class Insecta; order Lepidoptera; family Cossidae; genus Zeuzera; species Zeuzera pyrina. The sequence continues at coordinate 21,349,958 of OU015620.1, read as the reverse complement.
ATATATTTTACAAAAAAAAAATTGACTTTATATTCCTCCCGTACAAAACGCCAATTTCATATGTAAGGACCCAATATTTACAAACTTAAAACTACACATTATCTTAAATAATAAACTTCCTCAATGTTGCCGCTTAGAAAGCTGTCATTGCTCAAGGTACCCAGCAGACTGGCAGCATTGCCTCTTTGAATAGCCAAACAAATAGATTGTTTTTGAAAAAGAGCCTACGTATGGCCTACGTCTGCCCCCGGGCACGTACTATCTCTGAATAAAACATCATTTATCATATATCGCCATAGTCAGCGGTTTAGCATTTCCCATTTAAAGTTTCATTCCCCTTTTCACCACCTTAAGGGTAGGTTTTTGATAAAAAAAAGTAAGCCCATGCCCGTTATCTGATGTCAAACTATCTCCCTGCCAAATTTCATCATAATCGGTTTAGCGGTTTACCATTTCTCGTACAAAGTTTCATCCCCCTTTTCACTCCCTTAGGAGTAGTTTTTTGATAAAAAGGTAGCCTATTCCAGTCCCAGGTGTCAAAAAACTATATCCATGCTACATCATAGTCAGTTTAGCGGTTTAGCATTTCCCGTACAAAGTTTCGTCCCCCTCCCTCCCGTCCCCCTTTTCACAGTCTTGATAAAAAAGTAGTCTATGTATTTTTGATAAAAAAAGTCTTACCACCTCACCAAACTTTATCATTACCAAGATTTTGCGTTTCCCATACAACGTTTCATCCCCCTTTTCACCCCCTTAAGGGTAGGTTTTTGATAAAAAAAAGTAGCCTATCTCCGTTCTCTGATGTCAAACTATCTCAGTGCTAAATTTCATTATAATCGGTTCAGGGGTTTACCATTTCCCATACAAAGTTTCATCCCCCTTTTCACCCCTTTAAGGGTAGATTTTCTAAAAAAAAGTAGCCTATCATGAGGGCAATCACGTGTTCTTACGACGTACCGATTGCCATTAAGATCAGTCAAGCCGTTCTTTAGTTATAAAAGGACATACAGACAGAGAGACAGACAGACAGACAAAAATTTTAAATATGGTAGAATCGAAATCAGTAAGTAATAAAACGACTATCTATCGCAAATTTGACAAAAAATCTGAAATTACAGACAGACGCAAGAGATTTATATAGTAGTATAGATAATGATTGTATCCTACAATTTAACAGTGCTAGATTTTCTAAACTATTACTGAAAATGTCTTAAAATGAAATTACTTCTTTTTCGTAAATGAAATTCAACGACGTGTCCGAGTTTGACTTATGAACTACACATCTAAAACGTCATTGATTTTGACATATCGGATTTGTATGAAGTTACATCCCACCATCTATATACTTATTTACTTGTGAAAGGACGTGTCAACTTGTTTTTCTAGCGATTTTATTAGATAGCAACTCCTGCTGTTTCTGGGTGCTTTATTTGTCTAAATGATTTTTTTTTGACGACCTCCGTGGCGCAACGGCTAAGCGCGTCGAAAAGTAAACGGGGGTTGCGGGTTCGGTTCCTGCCTCGAATCTGGGTGTTTATGTATAATATGTATTTATTTACAAAAGATAAAGTATATAAGTAGTATATCAGTTGTCTAGTACCCGTAACACAAGCGCTTTGCTGCTTACTTTGGGACTAGATTGGCGCTGTGTTAAATGTTTGAGTATATTATTATATTATTATTATTATGATTACTTTTGGCTGTACTTGACTTCTATAGTCGTTTTGGAAAATGTCGCGACGTGCTATTGTTTGGTAGGCGTTTTTAACTTATAATCTTTGTAATATCTTTACATTCGCTAGCTATGTCGCTTTAGTTACTGTATTATTTAAAGTGCCCATAATAAACCATACAATAAAATAAATACTAATACTGGCCATGCAAATTTGTGGATGGGGCAAAGTTCCATAGTTTTTGGGAATTTTCATTTAAACAGCTTTTACAATTTATTTGTATCTGTTAAAAAACGAAATACCTAAAACACAAAACCCTGTTAACAGCATGCAGTCAATTTTTTTCCAATTTCGTTACAGTAGGTAATTTAAGGTTATTTTTATAAAAAATTTATCACAAATTTTTATACCTTCTACAAATTAAGAGTAAGCATATTATAACTAATCTTTTGGAATTTTTGTGCAGGGAGAACAATTTTATTCAAAGACAAAAGTTCGTGTAATAACTGTATGTTTTGGTCCAACTGACACTGCTATCCTGCATCGATACAACTTAGCAAATGTCAGCCAAGATTGTACACAGTGTCTAACTTTTCGCGCAACTGAGAGGCAAAGGTGAAACTTCTTATTATCTCGACTTACTTTTCTTACTTTTACTTATTTATTCTATAATATTAAGTCACACAATGGATACATTGTTCGATAGGCTAAATTTACGTAAGCTATATTAAAAATTGCAGAAAATGTGGCATGGAGCAAGCTTCGCATTCAGTTAAGGCACACGCATAAATAATACACTGCAGTACGTAATATTGGCTGAAAATGTACATTTCATTATGTAAAGAAGGAAAAAAGGGAATGAGAAATTCCCCTCACATTTTGTATTCAAATGTAAAAAATTAAATTGTGTTACATCCGCCGCCAATATTTTTTACAGAGGCGTGACAAGCGTCGCTTCTATAATGAAGGCATGTATGAGGAAGAAAATTTGTCAACATTCTCATGTTACAGGGTTGAATCTGCAGCTTCCGGTCTGTTAGAAGTGATTAATATTGGCGAAAGTGGTTCCACGTGGATGGTTGCCGAAGACAAACCTGCTTTGGATATTACACGTAACATTCAGGATGGTTTTGCGGTGCTCTCTAAGGATGTCGGTGGTTCATTACTTGATTTATAATTTGTTTGGTCACTCTTTTCATTTTATACCTAATTTATTATAGACATTTATTTTAATTTAAATATGAAATGCATGTATCTTTTTATAGATTACGTTTAAAGCAATGCAGTTTGAAAATATACAGACTATTATTGTCAATACAGCAGCTGAAAAATAGATTTATTACTGTATATGACTGATTTTAAAAAATCGATACCTAAAAATTAATCGCTAAACACTTGATTATGATAATTTGTTCTAGGTTATATTGTTATCAAAATCGATCTTTAAATAAATATGTATTTTCGAAGATCGGAATATATTGTATGGTTTTTATACAAATATAATGCAATCGTTCTTTCGTATTAACACAGTTTTATTTTACGATCATGTATATGTATACCTATATATTAGTATATAATTATATAAATACCTGGGCGACCAAGCTTTACTCAGCGTCTTACAAAAAAAATAACAAAAAAGTCTGACCACATTGCAGACTTTGAACCCGCATATTTCAGCTTGGTAGATCTACGCTCTAGCCACTGTACTACTGAGAAGGTAAACTGTTACCTTCTCAGTAGAAGGTAAACTCTTACCTTCTCAGTAGAAGGTAAACTCTGTTGTGAAAACAGAAAGGTGTAGAGCTTAGAAGTTATATGTGCGTAAAAATATAGAAAAAACAAATTTTCTCAGAATTGGACCCTAGTCAGATCGATTTTTGACCACTGTAAAGCGAGAGATATTATTCTCCATTGAATACAACACCCACACATCTATGTTTTATCTGATGTTATTTGCCTCACTTCGTAGTACGGGACAGGCTACGTCTATGTTTTTATCATAATTTTTATTTCATTTCCTTATTATAAGTACATTCTTAAAGTGATATGTGTTTTTAATAGATACTTGTTGCAAACTGAACTTAAACATATTATTTCAACTTATTAAAAAAAACAAAAAGATCTGACCACATGGCAGGATTCGAGCCCCCGCACTTCGGCGTGGTAGACCTACACGCAGCCACTGTGCTATTGAGAAGGTACTCTGCTGTGAAATTAAAAAAAATTTGAATTTAGAAGTTCTAAGTGTGTTAAATACGGAGACAACGATTTTTTCCAGAATTGATACCTAGCTAGATCGATTTCTCGCCCTCCTCAACCTCTATATTGTAAATTTCATCGAAATCGGTGGAGCCGTTTTCGAGAAAGCGATATATATATGCAAATATTGCCTATTTAATATAATAGTGGATAATATATAGCTATATAGTGTTAGTCCGATCTCGAAAGAGTATATTTACTTACATTTAACTTTAAAATATAACTGAATAATTACAATTGTTACATTTTATTCAAATTGTTTAACGAAATTTTCGATATCATTGTATTGCTTTATACCGAAGTAAAGTTGAAAGTTTATTCATTTCATTGTTCATCTGATACTGAATGTCTGGTGAATACTTCTGAGCGATCGATGTCATCAATAAAACCTTTGGTCGCCATTTCAATTTGCTTTTATGAGCAACCGTTCCAATCTACGTTATTGATATTGTTTTGTTTTTTAATTTTTGCTTTGTGTTATGACTGTAATAATTTGTACTGTAGCTTAACAAAATATATTTTTAAAACTGGATATGTTTTGTAACGTTGTTATGGTTCTGTAATTTACGTAGGGACCCTTATAATTTTGTTATATTCGTCGTTCGATACGTCCATATAACACATCCTTTTTATTCTTCCATTTCTATACCAAGAGTATGTTAGTAGGTAACCTTCATAGTTAAAAGTTAATGATCTAATGACAGTAAAAAAAAAACAAAGATAAAAACGAAATTTTCGGACACCTTAATTGATTGATCCTGATGACGGAGCCTCAAGTAGATCTCCTAAAATGCAAAAATAAAGTGTTTTAGACGTTATAGTTGTAAATTATTAGTTCTTTATAAAATTATGACGAACGTTGTAGCAGATATACATATGTTTTAAATATATTAAATATCTATATTGAGGTGTTTTTAAGAATAATTTTTTTTGTTACACATGATACACCGTGTATACTGAGTATGCACGTACTCTTGATAGGAACTTTTTGTTTGATTTAATTGTTTAGGAGACACTACAATTGTAAGTAAAAACAAATAATATTATTTACATAAGCAAGCAATTAAACTCTATATACTAATGTAATGTAATTCAATGAATATGTCATGTCACCTCTATCTATATAATTATTCCTAAAGAACATGTTTCAATTAATGTCTGCTTGATCATGAATTAAAATAATATTAATAATTTATTAAAGTGAATATTATTAAGTAAATATTATCGACTACTGGTAAATAATATTTGATATTCATAATATATATAACAAAGTTGTAATTATCACACTTGCTGTGTAGCTGTCTACATGGAGTTGGCATTCACATTGCACTTCTCCTGTAGATGCTCTTGGGATTTGGCTAATTTATGATCCGAGATTAGTCTAAATGTATATGCTTCTACGCTTGCATGGATTCTAATCTAATAATGGCGTACTTATACTCAACCCAGCGAGCAACATCGATTAAAGAAGAATGGCATTTCCAGTGTCGTTTTAATTATGGAATGTGTGTAAGACAAATTATATAGATTTTATATGGCACATACAATGGTTTGTTTTCCATCGATTTTTTTTTTATAAAGCGACACTAACAGAAAAACAATATAAAAAAGGATGCACTAAATGAAGCATTACTAAGACGCAAAACTACTGAAACTGCCATAATCTGAAGTTTAGTACACAATTATAATAGTGGTTCGTTTATTTAAACAACAATATATTTTAATACATTAACAGCAAAGGTAGATGATAGAAATTTCGTAGTCACGTTAATGATACTGATTAATGAATCACAAAAAACAATGGTTTTATTACTAAAAATAATGACGTATTTCATTTAATATGTAAAAGGGAGTAAATAATCATACGAATGTCCTGGCAACATTATAACCCAATGTCATGTGTCATTTGACTATCAACTGTCACCCGTGTTTTGCTTTTGTGTCATATTGTTATTGCAAATCACTTGTCTGTGGTAATGACTAAGGAATCAAAGTAGGGGAGTTTGTACCTCAATGTATAATTGTGTTTCAATTGTAATTTCTTTCAAGTCTGCTTCAAAGACTTAAAACCCATAATACGAGAGTAATAATGAATACGAGACTTCACGGTACTATGTCATTCTATGTACAGTACAGTATTTCATTAACATTGCTTCGATATGGTTGTACGCCGCAGTAACTAAACATGTGAGTTATGTCTTAAGTAGGTATTGGATTAGATATCTGTTTTTTTTGTTACAATTTACTTATTACTGAATTGAATTATATATCATTGAATAATATTAAACAATCTAGTTACTCGATTTTGTATTCTTTTTTAAAAACACTTTAGTGCTTCACATGGTTGTTTAGCCAAGTTTTTCTGTGAAACCCCATTACGGCAATATATGTTGTAATTACATTTCATTTAATAATTACTTAGATGTATATTTTTAAGACACTGAAACTGCATGGGTTTCTTCAATAAATCAATCTTCTATATTTGCCAAAGCCAATCTTCTATATTTTGTAATTAAACATAGGTATTTAAATGTCCAATTATTTTGTAGATTAATAGAATTACTCTAAGTATGAAAAATTGAAGGAACTTTCAAAAGAACATAGGTAACTCGACAAAAGTATTTGAGAAAGCAAAAGAAGAAAAGTAACTAAAGCAAACAGCTTGAAAATATGCACTAATATATAAAATTTTAATATCAGAATATTGCCAAATATGAAAATCAATCAACTGTATTATTCAATGTTTTGAGAAATCAAAGGTAATTGTCAAAATAGAAAACAGTTATTGATCATGATGAAACCGCTGCAATACTCAGTCTATTGTTAATTAACTAAAATATCCCGCCGTGATTAACCGCTACCACTCGACGAATGCTAATTAATGATTCAACACTCTTAACTCTTGTCTGATTTGAGTTTCGTAGCTGAACGTTTGCCAAATCCGAGCTCTTTGCTTAACTATGCACCATGATCTTTCATCGTATCCGAAGTAAGCTTCTTCTTGCATAAATGAACTCTCATTGCTGTTGTAGTCGAGATTACAGATAATGATTTTGTTACTTTTTTTGATTCCGTTACGAAAATGGCAAAAACGGGGCTCGTTAGCCGTTATATTCGTTGTCTGTTTGTTCGTCTGTCCGTCTGTCCGTCTGTCTGTCCACCTATTTCAGGGTTACCAATTCTTAAAAATCTTTCCATCCAACCACAAGTTGATATGCCCATAAAAATACCTCAAAAATAACTATATTATTTAACTTTGAGATTTTTTATTCCTATTAATTTACATTAATACTTATATATTACAATAATACTATTATACTTGTCATTAATTATTATGTTTATTCACTTTTAAATAATAATTGAAATAGTTAATTTATATTACTTAAAATGTCATAAATTGTTTCAAGAATTACATTTAAACAATTAAACTAGTAGTTGATACATAAAAATAAGATTAATTAAATATAATAAGTCTATAATATATAAGCTAATTAATATCGACTAATAACTCGATATTAATTAGCTTCTATAAAGCCGGATTTTGTAATCCACATAACGTTTGATAAACATTTTAAATATTTTTTGTGCCCTTGAAATTATCCCTACAAACATTAGGTTTCTAAAATAATCCCATTTTACATTTTTTCCCCCTAAATTGAGGGACGCAACTCCGAAGCGGGCTCTCATGGGAACCTTACCCTATTTCGTCTGTCTATCTGCCTTCCGTCTGTCTGTCCGTATATCACAACCGAATTTTCGGCATCCTTGCATTTATGTAGTTGGAGACTTGAGTAAATTGGTAAATCAAAATCAGAAAAGGGAAATAAAAAATTAATGATGTGTTTTGGACCCAACTTTTAACAGACTTAAAAAAAGCGGAGGTTCTATGTTCCTCTGTTGCGGGTGTCCATGGGCAGCGGTGATTATTTTCCATCAGGTGACTCGCTTGCTTGTTTGCCCCCTCCGCCATAAAAAAAATGTATTTTTTTATGTATGTTACCGTCAATTGTGGATCGATTTCAATTATTCTTTGTTCCATTGGGTTCAGTATAGCACTAAGGCGGTCCCATAATTCAAATTTCACTGAAGTCGGCGTCAAATCAATGCACAAGAACAGAAAATCTATCAGTTTAGTATACTTGGCACCGACTTCAGTAACCATCAAATTTAATTACATAGGTATTAAAATCGTATTTACAGTCATTTTCGTACATACATTTTGTTTAGTAAAGTATATAGTTATTTTGTACTTTTCAGTATTCCTTTTGAAGTCGTTTTAATTTTTTGTTTCGAAATTTTTTTTTAAGTTCAACATCTATGTACTTTGTCCAAAATTGCTACGAAACCCTAAATTAATCCATATCCAACATGCTCTTGGCCGGTTTTCAAAGAATAACAAAGAAATGTCACCTACATACTGACATATCCACCTACAGACCGATGAAGAACATTGCCTTATCTCTTTCGCCATAGCCTTATTCAAGCTAAAATTGACTGGCCCGTTGTTACGATTACAGTGTATTCGCCAAAGTATGGAGTCTGATCCTAGCCAGATCAATTTAGGAAAACAAATTTTTGTAAATTGTTCCGGAATTTGAGTTTTGTGCGAGTTTGGTCACACGCGTAAATCTTAGTTTGGGATTATATTTTTTTAAATGTAAAAATGAATGTATCTTTGTGTGTTTGTCCTCAATGCGTTACTAAACTATACCTCCGATTGTGATGAAACTTTGGTGAGTTGTTCTGCGTACACCACTGAAGGTTTAATTATTATTATTTAACCTAGTAAAAGAAACGCGCACATAATCATGGACAACAGCTATTAATAAAATATTAATATGCTATTTTTTCTGATTTCAAACAACAATTATTCCACAAATACGCCAAAATGGTCAACCAATTGGTGGTACCTTTGCGGGTGGTACAAACTTTCTTGTGCGGTAGTACGGCCGAAATCTAGTAGACAAAACTAAGATAAATGTAATGAAATGTGATCTCTCAGAAATATGCATGGTGACAGTCTCGTGGACAAGATAAACAATGAAGATATATACAGCATGGCAGGGTTGGATGACACGGCGTTATTGTAAAAATGCGGAAAAGAATGCTTAGATGATTAGTGCACATAGTAAGAATTAGTGATGAACGATTGACGAAGAAAATCTACAAGAAAGATTAATTCTGTCTTTTATAAATGAAATAGCCGAGAGTTGACTGGAACTTCTAAAGCACTTCCATACCTCGGCGAAAGTATATATAATGACCAGATTTATGGAAGCGAACGAAGTATATAAAGACCGCGATGCTTGGTACTACGCCCTCTCTGTCTATCTCATTAGGAACACAGTGTGATATATGCATTATGCATATATGTGTTATTCTACAAATAAAACTTTCATATTGGTCTAGAAGAGATAAAATAAACGTATGATGTGTCAGTGCATCGTTACACCCAGACTGTAAAAGCTGCCCAAAGGTTGATCTTATTATAAGAAACTGGTATGGGCGATGGACAGCCTGTTACTACTTTTCCATCTTGCTTACCTACCTAGGTATTTTTCAAATGCATCAAATGTGATTTCGTTACGACTTAATTGTCAGTCCACTGCAAAGTGGAGTAAAGTTGAGTACGTATGTAATTATTATGACATAGAAATGAGTAACATTTGAAACATATTTGGAAGCATGTTTTAAGAACACGTCTACAAAAATTCGTTGGAAATTATACACCACGATATTCGAACCCAAAGCACGGTCCATTTGCGAAAGCGATGGTCCTGAAAATTACATCAAATTACGACACGGAAACCTGGGCGACCGGGGACTTTATCGTAGCGTAGTGTAGCAATGTTGCTCCAAGTCGTAGCATAGTAGTTATTGGTAATGATGTACATACTTAGTAGTATAAATATTTTTAAATAAGATGTATCCAGAATTTAATATTTTTTTATTACTATTATAAATAATTAAATAAGAATAGTAAACACAAATACCATTTTTGTTGCAATAAACATTATTATTAATGTAATAAACTTTCCCAATGACATAATTATGTCTATAAAGAATTGTTACCACCATCTTACTCGCTAATCCTGCCCCAAACAGTAGTGGTCTACGTACGTACGTACTATCACAGGAGGCACAACATTTTAATCCTCAGAGTTGCTAAACTATTTGCAATCCAAGAAGTTTTCTTGGACTTTCTCATTCTAAATGTCCATGGCATGGGTCTCATAGTCAGCTCTATTACCATGAGATGGATTGTTTGCTCACTTATCTTCCCAGGAGTACAAAAAAAAATCGCGATTCAATATTAGATTATTGTCACATTTACTATCATTATTTATTTTTACATATATAAGTATGTGTACGTATATATAATAATAGAAAATAATATTTTTATTTTTATATTTTTAAAATAATATTTTTTTCTTCACAATTCGGTGAATACGTCAGGCCAAAGAGGTATATTTTCTAATACATAAAAATCAATGTTTGTTTGGTCGTATTTTATGGGCTACCCTATAGTACCTTTTATCCGATTGATGTTTGGTATGGAGATAGATTAAACTCAGGGGAAGGATATAGGCTATTTTAAAAATAAAAAATGCGGACGAAGTCGCAGGCATCAACTAGTTAGTCATAAAATTACTAACACATGGAATAAACTCGGTTATTTATAGTTGTAAGATTTTCAAAAATTTCCTCCGAAAATTCCGAAAAATTCACAAATTTCGAAAATTTAAACACATTGTTCCTTTTTCTTAGCATTTGGAATTATAGCGTTAATTATTATATTTGTGAAACCACTCTATGACATTTTACGAACTACAGTGAAACCAATAAGAGAGTAAAGTACTATATTACATTATTTTCTTTGTTTTTCTGAAAGCGCACCATGCTAAAATACATTAAAAATAATTTTCAATATCGCTTGTATAGATTGGATGTTTTGTTTGTTTTACTGCAGCTTATTTGAAAGAGTGGACGTGAGCACCAACAATAGTAGCACTGAGTAGGTAACTGTTCCGTAATGTCTGGCTCTTTCCCATCAGGCATGGAACCATGTCATCCGTACATAGTACTGTCCACGTCAGTGACCGGGAATCATTTATTTCTTCACATGAGTTGGTTTCTGTGTCAATAAACAGTATATTTTTGATTTTCTAAGAGAAACGGCAGTTGACATAAAAATCGAGTGCGTATTGGAGACGCATTAACTTAGGGTTCAGTAATAACTTTGGAGAATATTTTAATAACTTAACGTAAACTTTAAAAAGTTGATTCGCCTTACTGGTTTTAGACACTAATTTATGATTTTAGAATAATAGGTGCAAAGATGATTGAACAAGTTGACTAAACATACGGACATACACACAGACAGACGAACAGACAAACATTGTGGGTTCCATTTTCACGTTCCGAAAAAGCATTCAACTATGTTAATATAACACTAACGACAAAAAGATATAAAAGTGATTTTACGTTTAAATATAAATTTAGAAAAGTTCCTTTTCTAAATTGACCTTGACTGGGGATCGAACCCGGGACCCTAGCTTAGAAAGCAGATGCTATGCCACTGCGCCAACGAGCCAGTCCAGTTTAGTTCAGTTCAAGTCCAGGACCAGTTCCGTCCAGACTTTAAAAGGTAGTATGAGTGGTATAATATGTGATGGTGTAGTGGTAAACTGCCTATTGTACGCTGACAATGCTGTGCTTATAGCACACAGACAAATTAGCCTAAAGACAGGAAATGAAAAGGCACCGTTTTCTGCCATCGAAGCGCACAAATGCTCATATAAATTCAAACACAAACGCGCGCTTCTTTAGTATAACTAGGTAGCAGATCCGTGACCTGTGTCTAATCGTTTTAAAAAATATAGAATAAAACACGTAAACAATGCCAAATTGCGCTGTAAAGTGATGTGGTAGTGACAGTCATAAAAATTGTTTCAAAAAGGACAATATCGTTTCATCGGTAAGTATAAAATTAATAATAAAAATTTATAACAAAAAAATGCAGAGCTCTAGTGATACTGGTTGCTGGTAGCTTTGAGTCAACGTTTGTCCCTGTCTAGCAAGCTATAATTATATGTTGCGTCCTCACTCTTGCAAGATGGCACGTGTAAGTAGGGATGCGAAAAAACGTATCGATATGTCAATATCTTTTAGATTAATTTTGAGAATTTATAATAACTACCATTGTTCGAAATTATATACCTAGTTCCATATTATAATATCTTGTTTCTTTTCTACTATTGTTACAAACTTAATTAGGTAATTAAAATATTTATTACATACATTTTTAAATGATTGTTTTTAAATTGAAAATTTAATGATTTAAGATTTTCAACCAATAAAAAAAAATAAAAGCGGATACCCATACTAATTTTATAAATGCGAAAGTCTGTCTGTCTATTTATTTAACGATGAATGTTTCTTTTTCCAAAAACTGCGAAAGTGTCTGTTTCTTTACAGTTGAATGTTTCTTTGTACACTTGTTTTCTATGTGTTCCTATACTATTTGTCTGATTGCGATGAAACTTTAGTGAGTTGTGCGCGCGCCTGGGAGGTTTCTGTATATGTGACGTCATCATAAATGTAATGTGGCGAATGCTCCATGTTAGAAAGTAAAAGACCTCCAGCAATATAAGTATCAAATGAAATGGAATACACAGGGAACAGTTTTTGTATATGTGACGTCATCATAAATCCAATTTGGGAGATACTCCATTGAAGAAAGTAATTTTTTTGTTCGACACCAACAATATGTGTATCAAATGAAATGGAATAAGCAGGGGAAGGTTTCTGTATATGTGTCATCATCATAAATCCAATATGACGGATGCTCCGTAATAGGACGTAACTTTTCCGAGACTTTCAGCAGAATGGGTGTCAAATGAAATGCAATAAGCAGGGGAAGGTTTCTGTGTTTGTGACATCGTCGTAAATCCAATATGGCTGATTCTCCATGGTAGGAAGTAACAAAAAGAAAAACGCTACTTTTTATGTAAAATCTACGTCTAAGACAGAGAGGGAAACACTAACCCGAAAAGTCACAGTAACATTTTCCACGCAAACGAAGTCGCAAGTACGGCTGGCATATAATAAATTAGTTTACCTAAAAATTTTTAAAATGAATAAAGGCGCATATTTTAGAGTTCTGTAGCCAAATGACAAAAACGGATCCTTGTAATTTCATCCTGGTTCATCTGTCGATCAGCAAGTTACAGCCACGTCAGTCGGAGAGTACTGTCACTATATTATACAGAAGTGGATAAGTGTATAATATAACCCGCTATACAAGGGCGTAGTAAAGTTTGCAAACGAATGCCTGTCCCTATAAAACTGTTATATAAATGAGTGGGTACATAAATTGTGTGCTCTTTCTTCACGCCTTGAGGTGTCGATTTTCTGTAATATACAATCCTTAGATTTCTACAAGTTAATAATAATACAAATAAAATCATTTTCATTTTAATTCAAAGTAGTAAATACTGAGTGCTGACTACAGTTGCTCGCATTCGGAATATTTTTCTCATGTCTGGGAGTGGATACTATACCCTGTAATGCTTTAACCGCGGAGCACCCACAATTTGTCAATTCAATTTTTTGTTAAAAAGTTTTACATCAAGAAAAACACGAGCTATCCAAATGAATTTGATTTTTATTTCTATTCCAAATTTTAGATTTTTTTGTGTTACTATTTTAAAATGAGTTATTTTGATTATATATATATACTATATATATTATATTATTTCTGTTATTAAAATAAGCTGATGAAAATAATTCTTGTACTTATCGATATTTACAATATCTACGAGTACATTACTTTTTCGTCTAGTACGTGACCTTACCGTGCCGCCCGCTTACGTCTCATTCCTCTAACCTTGAGAGAATAGTTTGCTTAGAAATTCGTAAACATTTCAAGTCTCTAGGGTAGTTTGTCTGTGTTATAGCACCATCAGAAGCAGAGTTGCAGACACTAGTCACGTGCATGAAAGAAGAATGTGAAGTGAAAATATTAAATATGAATGTGAACAAAACTAAGGTTCTGGTGTTTGAAATGGAAGCGGTACTGACGAAATGTGAGATTGGGGTACATGGAAAATGTCTAGAACAAGTGAATGAAATCGTGTATCTGGGGAGTGCGTTTTCGAGGGATGGAAGATGTGAGTTGGATGTGAAGAGATGGGTAGCAGCTGGCAATAAAATAAACGGTGCTCTGTCCGCTTTAGTAAGCAGTGTGAATATATCTAACACAATCAAAATGGCCATCCACAATGCGGTGTTGGCTCCATTTTTATTGTATGCAAGGTCCTGGTTATGCCCGAAATTGAGTGAAAGTATGATAAATGCGGTAGAAATGTGATCTCTTAAAAATATGTGCGTTGTCGCCCTTGCGGACAGGATAAGCAATGAAGAGATACGGAGTATGGCAGGGTTGCACGACGGTGTTGTTGTAAAAATGAAGAAAGGATTAATGCTTAGATGATTCGGGTACACAGAAAGAACGAGTGATGAAAGACAGAGGAAGAAAATCTACAGAGCGAAAGCGAATGGTAAAAGAAGGTAAGAAAGACCAAGGCTGACATATGAAGATCAAATAGAGTGTTAGCTTGCGGAAATGTCAAAAGCAGTCGCATACCTAGGCGAAAATGTGTGAGGAGGATTATGAGATTTGAGGAAGCGAAAGAAGTATGTAAGGGTCGCGAAGCTTGGCGCTCCGTCCTCACTGGCTACCCCGTAATGGAGACTGCGTGAAGATATATATGTATATGTGTACTGTGTTTTTTTTAATAGGAAGAGATTAAAATATCAAATAACGTAAAGAGCAAAGTTTAATGGGCGGCTCAATATTATCAACTTTATTTTTTTTTAAATCACATTAAAATACATACTCTTTTTGAACTTTGAGTATTTTGATGAAATGAGTTTTTTTACCTGATTCACATTATCTAAAGATTTATTAGAAGTAGACTTAAATATCTTTTTATACATTTTATGTACTTTTTATTAAGGTATATTTTTATATATTACATACATACATACTTATTCTCACGCTGTATCCCTAACGGGGTAGTCAGAGAGGACGGAGCGCCAACCGTCGCGGTTCTTACATACTTATTTTTATATATGTTAATTACTATAGAACCTCAAGTTAATGTGTGCCCGATACGCTCTTGGCCAGTTTTTACGTATATGTTTCATTTCGGACAAATCGAATGTTATACGTACACATAACTGCACTATAAAAGTAGCGCTTTAGTAATTTCATATTCTTACAAACTACATTATAAAAACATTACGGCAATTCCACAGTGTTTTGCGAACGCGTGAAATCTCAAAGTAGGGCCCCGAAGCACTGAAGAAGTGATAATTAAACTCTTTAAGTCGCCCGTACATGCAACATACAAACATATAATTTGAAACATGTAAGTTGAATATCTTCTCGCCATTTTGTGTCATTATGGGCAGAGTATTACAGAGCATTAACTACATCAACTACACTCGACGTCACTTTTGTGTTTACAGATAGTAAAGCGTACCACACAGTGAAATGTTGCTATTGCTTATAACTCGGACCGAGAATCAAAATGGACGGAGCATTTGCTCTAAGAGCGTGTACTCACGGTGTTTTTTTTTGTTTCGTTCTACTTCTTTTGTTTCATAGAGTTTCTAGACTTTTACTAATATGCGTGACCAGGGAAGGTCACAGTACAACGATACATAGTTGAGCATGACATATTTTTATTTTTGTGAATACTTGTAGCCAAAACACTTAAGATTTACGAGTATTTTTCAAATAATTATTTCATGACTGACTCATGAGCTGACACGAATTACACTGACAGTGCGAAGTTAGCTAGTCTATAGCTAACTGGTTTACTCGTGGGTACGCTCAATAAGATAGAAAGGGATAGGAAAATTCACTTGACTCACGGTGATAAAAGCGGCAACTTATTATGGCGCCGTCCATTATGTTTCTAGGTTCGAGGTTTATGTCACTCTGAACTCTATATCGTTATAAACTCTATAATCTATAGCTCTATTTCTCTAACCAAACCAATTTTTAGGGTTCTATACATTAAAGGAAAAGCGAAATCCTTATAAGATCACTCCTGCGTTCGTCTGTACGTCCATTCATCTGCTCGTTAGACACAGTCGACATTATCAGAGAAAAAGTGACGTACAAATTTCTTTGGCATAGTGGAACCTTTTTAACCCATATATTTTGCATTATAGAAGGAACATATTAGGTACTTAAAATCACCTTCACCATGTAATCCTCATCTCATGAACTACTAGGATTTGAATTTTAAAAATTGTAAGGAATGTAAAGTTACAGAATAAAGGCGAAAGTCCTAGATTTTGTAGATAGAATTATAAATATAGATATCGTTCGGAACCCTTTATACGCGAGCTAAATTCACACTTGAACATTTTTTATTATTTATTTTGGAATTTATAAATTGTTAATTAAATAATATATAAAGAGTAAATTTATAAAACAATTTTATTCTTGAATAAATAAATTTTTAATGATATTAAAAATAAAATGGCGGCAAGTGTGTAGTAAGAATAAAATAATTCGTACGATGTAATCATTGAGGAGCCCATAAATATAGTTTTATTACCTAGCCTACGTTTATATCCCTTTGCTGAGCAAAGGCCTCCCAAATTCCTTCCATTAAAATATATATGGAATATTATATTCTTGGGAATCGAGATATAACGAAAGGAAAAAGTAACGTAAAAGGAGCAAACTTCAATAAGTAAGGAAAGTCTGTAATTACATGCAAATTAAAGGGCGGGCGTTCGTCTAACAAACGACATGGTGGGAATTAAACAAAGGAACAGTAATGAACAAGAAGCGAACCTGAAACAAAACATTATGCAAGTCTAATACGAGAAGAGTATATATACAAGGCGTAATATAATGAAACGTTTCATTTCGAAACTCGTTATTAGACGTACACTGATTGGAAAATCATACTATCAGATAAATGTTTCATCGAAGACAAAAAAATGGTTTCAAAATGACCTTTTCTACACACACATTCACTGGCTTTCTAAATATTTTATTTTAATATACACCTATTGTAAAAAATTTAAGAAAATAAACCGACCTAAAATAACACTAAAACGTACATATTAAAATAGATTATCAGACTAATCAGAACGTAAGTGCAGAAGTAATCAAACTCTATGAATACGATACAAATACCTACATAATTAAATTCGACAGTTACTGAAGTCGGTGCGAAGCCTACCCAACTAATACTTTCTGTTGTTGCATATTGATTTGGCACCCACTTCAATAACTCTCGAATTTGATAATAATTATATCGATATTCGTATTGTATTTATAGAGTTTGATTAATTTTGTACTTGAGTTTTGATTAGTATATTTTGTACTTTGTAGTGCTTTTTTAAGTCAGCTTATTTTTTCATATTTTTATTTTATTTTTCCCTTTTGAGTGACCTTGGCCTAAATAAATATCTAGGTTAGGTCTAAAATTAACTTTATTTGTTATTCTGGAGCACAATGACAAATATACAAGAGAATCGTGAATATAAATAAAGCTTATAAGCAATTAGAGTTATTAAGTGTAATCTTCGAAGTCCTAGCAAAATAGGTATATAAATGACGGAGTTCTGAGGTGACTAACAGACAAAGAAAATACAACGGAATTGAGAACCTCCTCCTTTTTTTTGAAGTCGGTTAAAAATGATGAAAAATGATGCCTGATTGAGTTCCTTGTCGGTTCTTTTCAGTGTGCAAGTTTTCATTTCAAAGTGAAGGTATATTTGACGTTTAAAAACACCTTACAATTGAGTTTAATTAAAAAAATTGATTTGACTTTGACATTTAAACGGAACGCTCACTTTCCTCAACTAAATACCTACTAAAGAATCAACTCAGTCTCATTTATTAAGTCACTAACCTTATTTATATAGGATACCGGATAGAAGCCCGGACAAACTGACGATAAAATGACGATAAACCTACTCTATAAGAACAAATACAATAACATATTGTATGTAATTACTTTCATCTAAAAATGTTATATCACCAGGCAATTCTTCTACTCTCATAAAACTTAATATGCAAATCCGAAGTATTTTGGCCTAAAAATCCACAAATATATTTCTTAGAATATCGTAAGGTAACCGTTAATACTTAAATAGTAAAGTAAACAGTTCAAAACTTATCAAGCTTTAATATTCAGCTCATAATTGCGGAGGTACATATGGCTCTGTTATCGCTGCCGGAGGGGCCGCGGCTCACGCGACCTGACTGAAATTTGAATTCATTCTGACCTTACCTGGCGTTTGCTATGCATACATAATATATATTTGTTACTATCTACAAAATAAGGTGAGGTATACGAGGAAACGTTTCACTATAGGGAAGTCTATATATCAAAGTTTTCACGGGTAAATGGTAGGGTAAATGTATGAGAAATAATATATTTTTAGCTCTTTATATTATTAAAATATAATCTAATTTTAATCACGAATAATCATAACAGAAAACAACAAAATTGAATGGAAAAATAAAACAGCATGACCCAATAAATATATGTGACGTACATTTAAACTTATTTGTTAATAGAATCATAACCTACATACTAACGCGATAATTTATACATATGTACAAAAAACAATAACATTGTATTCTGTAGTTACCACTTGTGCTAATGAGTTTCTAACTTAAATTTAAAAAAAAAGTGTTATTTGGTAAAGCCTAGTTCAGATCGTGACGCACGCTAGGCTTCGTATCAAACCATTAATTATAAAAAGTAATATAGTTTTCTTGGCACGTACTATATTTAAAAATTAAAGGGAATACATATTCGTTTACATAACCTATTAAACAATTCATGTATAAAGTAATTGTTAAAAATAGTATAGGATTCTTTTTTTTTTAAATTTATTTTATTGTACACAAACAAAAATTACATGTAATTGAAATTGGAAGCAGTAATCTACAAAAGGCAATGCTTATCTCTTTAAGAGATCTGTACCAGCACACCTTAATAAGAAAATGTATGAGGGTAGTGTGTGCTCATTAAAAAATAATATATATTAGGCATAATATCATGTACATACATATGCCCATATATACACATAAACATACATACAAATTCAATACATCTCTAAAAATATAACATATATACTGTAAACAATGTATAAACATATAGGTATATATGTAATGCATATTATGTAATGTAAAAAAAATAATATATATGTATACAACATAACCAAACCTAACAAAAAATATTATAAATATAGAAAACATGATAATATATCAGGTACATATTAAATACAATAAATCGGTATTATGCAAAAGACAGATAATGTAATTTCAAGTGTCTTTTGAAAGATGCTAGCGTTAGACAATTCCGTATAGATGTGGGCAGAGAATTCCAGAGTCTGACAGCTTTACAAGAAAAGGAACTATTATAAGCAGCAGTATTGTGAATAGGAGTTTTCAAAAGGGTACAAGTACTGTTTCTGAGATTGTGATCTTAGGAAAAAAGAGAATGAAAACGATCACGAAGATATGAAGGGTAGGAAGGATTACGAAGAATATTAAACAAAAGTGTAAGGATATGAGAGTCCCTGCGCAAACGGATAGGGAGCCATTTTAACTGTTTGCGGAAAGTGGAAACATGGTCGTATTTACGTAGTCCGAATATAAACCGAATACAAAGGTTTTGAAGGCGCTCGAGTTTATCCAACAGCTCTTCAGTGATGTCCAAGAAACAAACATCAGCGTAATCCATCAAAGGCAAAAGAAGTGTTTGTGCCAGAGTGATTTTAGTTTTTTGAGGGAGAAAATTTTGAAGGCGTCTCATTCTATAATGACTAGCATAATTTATTTGTTTAGAAATTTCATTAATATGGGCCGACCAAGAAAAACCAGAATCAAATAACAGCCCTAGATTTCTAGCCGTACTAACTAAGGAATAGGAAATCCGTTATAAACCACAGAAGGTACGTCTGAATCTTCCAGTAATCGCAGCCAGTATCTATTACCTATTAACATAGCTTGTGACTTAGTAGGATTAACGAGTAGCCCATGAGAATGAGCCCACTAGTGGATGTTTAACAAATCATTATTCAATGACGAAACCGCTGATTGTAATTTTTCAAAATTAAAAAACCGATATATTTGTAGATGGTCAGCGTAAAGGTGAAATTTAGAAGAAATAATAGAAGAGATACGTGAGATAAATATAGAGAAAAGCAAAGGGGAGAGGACACCACTCTGAGGTACACCAGCAGTAAGCTCACGCCATTTATAACGTAAGTTATCGTCAGCACGGATGCACTGCTGTCTGCCTTTTAAGTAGGAATGAAACCATTTAACTGTACTGGAAGAAACATTTAAAGATAATAGAATATTTAATAAAATGTCAAAATCCACTGTATTAAATGCATTGCTGAAGTCCAATAGACAGAGTATAGTAAGTTGTTTATTGTCCATTGCTGACCGAATATCCTCAGTGACATTCAATAATGCGGTGACAGTACTGTGTCCCTTTCTGAAACCTGATCGTAAAGGATTAAACAGAGAATTACTGGTCATGAAATCACATACCTGCACATAAACAACTTTTTCTAATATTTTAGAAAGGGTAGAGAGAATAGAAATGGGACGAAAATGACAGAAAGTAGAGGGATTATTACATTTGGGAAGAGGAATAACATAAGCTTTTTTCCAAGCCACAGAGAAAGAACCAGTTTCCAAAGAAAAATTAAACATGTGTACTAAAATGTCTATCAGTTTATCCAATAACAGCCGAATCATTTGAATAGAAATGTTATCATCGCCTATGGCTTTTGAAGAGATATCATTGATATACTTAACAATCTCCTCAGCACTGACTGACCTGAAACTAAATGCAGTGCATTCAGGTTTAGGTAGGCTATGCAAATCCGCTATAGTTTGAGTCTTTGTCGAAGTATCCATAGTTAAAGGAGGATGTGAAAAATGGTTATTGAGGGCATCTAGATCAACACCATCATATGATGATGACTGACACTTTCCAATACCAAGAGATTTGAGCAACTTCCAGACCTGTGCAGTTATAATTGAGACTTTCGATTGAATCATGAATATAGCGTCTTTTGGCATCTCTGCACATTCTATTACAAGCATTACGTAAGTTTTTATAATGAGCAAAATTTGATTCTGTTGGAGATTTCCTAAATTTACACTTAGCTTTGTCACGTTTGGATGGACATATATTCACGAATCGATGTATTCAGCCAGGGAGCAGGAAAATATCTGACTCTAACACGCCTGGAAGGGGCATGTTTATCATATAGTGAAATAAATCAGAAAACCTCGTGACCTTGTCATCGATGTTATTGCTATTAAAAACAGATGACCAGTCCCCTGCAAGAAAATCAGACCTAAGCGCCTCCAAAACGATTTCCTTAAAATTTCGCAAGGTAAGATATTCCGGCTTCCTCTTTGATGGTCGAAGTTTATACGACAGGAAAACGAGATCATGGTAAGAAAAAGGAGCTTCAAATTGACCATGAACAGTGACTTTAGAGGAATCAGAAACTATCATGAGGTCAAGCAAAGAAGGAGAACAATTAGGGGCATGATGAGTTGCAGATAATGGAAGAATATGTAGGTTATTGGAAGAGACAAGAGATTGAAGTTTACTAGAACGATTATCGTTTTTTATGAGACATGTGTTAAAGTCGCCAAAAATCAATGTGTGATCATATATGGGACAAAGGTCTTGAAGTAAGGAATCTAAAGAGACAAAGTAATTATTATGTAGAGATGGACTATAATAAACTCCAATAAGCAATTTAGCATGATTACAAAGTACTTCTAAAAAGAGATATTCCGATAAGCAATCCGGTTCGTTGTTAGAAATGTTGATAACTTTATATGGAATGTTATCACGTAGATAAATAGCAACTCCACCACAGCCTCTAGAGGTTCGATCATTATGTATAAGTTTGAATCCAGGAAGACCGTACAAAGAAGAAGAAAGGGAAGGCTTGAGAAAGGTTTCGGCAAAGGTATAAGCAGAAAAAGCGCTATGGTTAGCGTACACAATATTAAAAGCTTTTTATAAACAGAAAACCAAAACAATTATAATATAATTAAACAGCAGAAAAGCATAACGAAACATGTTTCTTGGTCCGAGGTAACAGACCAAAGTTATTTATGCGAAATTAGGATGTTCAGTTTATGCCATTGCCCAACCTCTATATGACATAGTTGTCAAAGCATAGTGTCAAAGTCGCTGTGACAGTGACAGAGCTAAGCGTATTTATATAAAAATAATAGGGTAAATTTTTTCTTTATAAAGGATACAAATAAAAACATTCCAAAGGTACCTGTACAAAATTATGGTAAACACAAAATCGACTACACTACAGTATTTAATATCCCTACGCCGATTGCCAGTTCTGGATGCCGATGACGCTGGCACAGCAGTATTTCCCCCTTGTGTCGGACCTTTCTTTAGTGTTTGTTTTGATGCAACTGTACCTTGAGATGGAATACGCTCCACGAGGCTATACAAGTCCAACATTCGTTCGACCTTGTGTCGTGTTTTATCAGGCAACGATATGACTATTCTGCCTTCCTCGGTCCAACAGCTATTAATGCCGAAATGCTTTCTCGCAGCTACGAATACATCGTGACGGGGCTTGTTAGAAACTCAGAGATCGTTAAACCAGTACCCTTCAACATTGTCTTCTACTTCCACACCTGACACTTGTCTTCAAACTTACGAAATCGAATCAATATGGGCCTTGTCTTATCTCTTCTGATACCCAAACGATGACAAGCCGAAAAGCAATTGGCTGAGATATCACTAAGGCCCAATTTATTTTTAAACAGCAAAGTAACGATATTAATCACATTATCATCAGAAGTTTCTGCGGACCCATGTAGTAATAACACCTTCCTTCTTGAAATAGTTTCGTGGCGATCAAGAGCAAACGAAAGAAGCTCTAACTGAGATTTAAATGCTGACAGTGTCTTCAAAACAAAAGATTTAAACTCCATAAATTCATCTGCTAAGGTCCTTACGTCAGGTGTCTTGCGAACCGATGATGATGTCTCCCGAAGTTTAGCTTCATACTGTCCCATCCTCGAGTTGAACATTTGAGCCAATTCGTCCAGGTTAGCACTGAGTGTGTGATAGAGATCCATCATCGAAATGTTGAGAAGTGATAATGGTGGAAAAGCAATTTACTTATAAAAACAGATAGGAATATTGTGAATGTTGTTGTCTACAATAGCTTAAGGGTTGAGCTTTAATAATAAATAAATTAAAACATTTATAAATAACTATTACTGTTTTTAAAATAAATAATACACAGGGAACTTTTCTTAGGTGTTCACTTTAAGTCTACCCTTTTTTTTTGGATTCATAATTATGCTGTTATAATATAACACTTTTTTAAACAACCGTTTAAAAAAGTGAACCGAAAAAGATCTGATTATTTTGCTTTTTTTTCTAAGCTTTTCTGAATCCATAATAAAATATTTCAATTAAGTATGAATTTCGATGCGAAAATTAAAAATTATAATAAAGCTATTTTTATGAAAACAGTACAAAGGATAGCGTTAGGCATTTATTTCAGTAAGCAATCCAAGCGATAGAAGTTACGAGCACAAGCTTCTTATAAATTACGAAACACGTATTACATATCCGTATCATGGACGATTGACAAAATAATATCGTACAAAATCTTCAAGGCGGATTGCTCAAAATATTGGGTCCTTACATATGAAATTGGCGTTTTGTACGGGAGGAATATAAAGTAAATTTTTTTTTAGTAAAATACATTTAATTAATCAAAGTATGCACCGTTGTTATCTATGCACTTTTGCCATCTCATAGGTAGTTCATTAATCCCTTTACTAAAAAAACCATGGGGGCGAGAATCAATAAACTATTTGAAGGCGGTTTGGACTGCCGCATCGGAGTTGAATTTTTTTCCTTGTAAGAAGTTGTCCAAATTCCGGAAAAAATGATAATCTGTTGGAGCAAGGTCCGGGGAGTACGGTAGATGTCGCAGACATTCCAATTATAGCTCATCTAACTTAGTGGTTGTTTGTTGTGCAGTGTGTGGTCTTGCGTTGTCGTGAAGCAGCAGTGGCCTAGAGCGATTGACCAATCTCGGTTGTTTAGCAGCTAGTTCTTCCTTCATGGTTTGCAGTTGCTGACAATAGATATCTACCGTAATCGTTTGGCCAGATTTTAGAAAGCTGTAGTGAACGACACCGGCGCTAGTCCACCAAACACTCACAAGTAACTTTTTCTGAGTCAATTTTCGTTTAGGGCAGGATTTGGCTGGGTCTCCAGGGTTCAGCCATTGCGACGAGCGCTTTCGATTATCGTACAGTATCCACTTTTCATCACAAGTAATGATTCGATTTCAAATCCCTTCATTATTGTGTCGGTTGAGCAAAGTACAACAGCAGTCGACGCGTGTTTGCAAGTTCGATTCACTCAATTCATGAGGTACCCATCGTTCAAGTTTTTTTACTTTTCCGATTTGCTTCAAGTGGATTAATACAGTTTTGTCACTTACCCCGAAGTCTCCAGCTATCTCTGAAGTGCTTTGTGATGGATCCGCTTTCACAATAGCCTTTAATTCTTCATTTTCCACTTTGGTTTCCGGCTGTCCATGGGGTTGGTTCTGAAGGTCGAAATTTCCAGAACGAAAACGTTGAAACCAAAAACGTACCGTGCTTTCTTTTGCGACACCAGCGCCGTACACATCATTAATCCTTCGAGCTGTTTCTGCAGCACTGGTGCCACGGTAGAACTCGTACTCGTAAATATACCGATATTTCATGACGCCAAAGAAAAAAATAATGAGGAAAAAACAAATGAATGACCGTTTTCAAAACTCAAATGTACCAGTTAAATGAATTTATAAATTTGAATTTGGAATTCTTAACCAAAGAAGAGATATTTCAGATCAAAGTGGTTAGTACGACAAAACGCTAATTTCATATATAAGGACCCAATATTAACATATCGAAATGTTACTCAAAAAGCGCGAGATCACTTCCGTTGGATTCTAATTTAAAAGAAAAGAAATAGTCTGCATCTTGACCGAAACTTATTATGAATTTAAAAACAAACAGATAATGTGAGTTTGAAATATTCCTTTCCAATGAGATTCTCGTTGTAAAAGTACCGCGAAAGGAGAAGTTAGGATCAATTCAAACAGATTTCGTAATTTTCAATCAATATTCTTCAAATGAGTGTTTACGATTAAAAATATATCTCGATCACTTAATAATT
Organism: Zeuzera pyrina; assembly: GCA_907165235.1. NCBI lineage: Eukaryota > Metazoa > Arthropoda > Insecta > Lepidoptera > Cossidae > Zeuzera > Zeuzera pyrina. The sequence goes on along the minus strand of OU015620.1, from coordinate 21,324,712 downwards.
AAAAATCTTCAATATACAGATACAGTACTAACGTTATTTTTAGAAAATACATTAATGAAAACGAATGAGAAATTCAGTATTGAAAATGTCATGAAAATATCGTACAGAAAGTAAGACGTGCGGTTGACAGTGGCACCTTACACGAGATTTTGTGTCAAAAGCCAAATATAAAAGAACCTGCATTCCTCGAGGCAACGGGGAAGTCACGGGTGTGGCTGTAAAGGAAACATTAAATGACGCTGATACTGTCGTATATGATACTGCGTATATTATAATAATATGGTAGGTAATTATATTACAATATTTTGTGTATACAATTATACTGACCAAATGTTGAGTTACGAAAATCACATCTACACCATCTAAAAAAAGTAATAATGTAGCCTGTATGTTAGTTACGAATAAAGTCTGAAATCAATATAAGTTCGTTATCATCGAAAAACTATTGAATAGATATAAACGGTAATATACCGTGTAAGATTAGGCTTCCAGATATTTAATAGGGTTATTTTCATTACACTGTCATCATTAGAAGCACGGAAAGCTCCATTAAACCCTTAATGTATGAAGCATAAAGATATGAAATCCATTCACATAGCTGATTAATATTCCAACATTATGCGTTTCAGGCTCTTGGCGAATAAACTTACTTAAATTTACTTCTGTGAAGCAATAATGACAACAAAGACATAAAGCCCGGAGTTGTCTATAGTCGCATTGAATGAGCTTTTCTTCATTGTTTCGTAATTCGATAAATCACAAAAAGTGATAGAATGAACACATGTATGTCATATTGAAGGACTATAGTAATCTGAACCAAATATCACAGTGGGCGGAGCATTTGCTCTAAAAGCGTGTCCTTAAAGTGTCCTTTTTTGTTGACCGAATTTCTAGATTTTTACTAATGTATGTGACTAGGGAAGCTCGCAGTTCAACGATACACAGTAAGTTGAACATGACATTTTTATTTTTGTGAGTACTAGTAATTAATACAATTAATATTAACAAGCATTTCATAAGCTGTCACGAAATACACTGACAGTGCGAGGTTGCCATACTTACTATAGCTAACTGTTTTACTCGTGGTTGCGCTCAATGAGATAGAACGAGACACGAATATTCGTTTGACACACGGTGGTAAGAGCGGCAACTTATTCTCTCCATCCATTATGTTTCTTGGTCCGTAGTAATTGATCAGAATATGTCAATGGGACAATTCCACGGAAATAAATAGGAATTTATCGCGAATTTTCCGATACGTAGAAGTATTTCTAGGAATTTGTTTACTTTCGCCAATTGTGGATTTTTTTCCGAGAAAGACACATCTCCAAACAAAAAAGGATGTTGGTAATTAAATTTGTTCTTCAGAACACTCTTATCTACCAACTTGTAGGTATTAGGAGATGTGAAACGACTACACTAACGTAATTTCGAAATAGATTATTTATTTATTTGCGAAGATAGCGCTGTCTTTACTCATATTTATTTAAGAAAATCCCTCAGACAGTATTGCTTTAATACAACGTAACTACAGTACAAGAAACATAAAAAGACAAGTAAGTTATATACCTACTTGATACCTATATATAGAATTGACTTTCTGACAGCGTATTTTTCATTTATTCCTACAATTCTCTGAAAACGGTCGAATACATTTCCATTCGTATTTTTGCGGTCTTCCTTTGACTTGTTTTATGGTGGTCTTTGTATAGACAATTTATGGAGAAAATTCAGTGGCTGTAGAAGGCTATGTAATGATAAAATTTTCTAAAAGAATGCATATTTTTAATACCTACCTCAGTTTTAGAATCACCTTCATCAACAATTTGTAATTCATACATAATACATATGTAGGTATGTGTATTATGTTTATCTTCTATGCTACTATAAATCTCTAGCGTCTGTCTGTAATTATAATTTTACTGTCAATTCTGATAAATAAAACTGTAAACTGTCAAAAATGATAAATTTTTAACTTCGATTCTACCATTTATAAAATTTTTGTCTGTCTGTCTGTCTGTCCGTATAGCCTTTTATAACAGAAGAACGGCTTGACCGATCTGGATGCAAATCGGTAAGTAGTAAGAACATGTGATTGCGCTTATGATGGGTTACTTATTTAAAAAAAATCTACCCTTAAAAGGGTGAAAAAGGGAATGAAACTTTGTATGGGAAATGATAAACCACTGAACAGATTATGATGAAATTTGGCAAGAAGATAGTTTGACATCAGACATAGGCTACTTTTACATAAAATCTACTCCAAAGAGGGTGCAACGGGGGATGAAACTTTGTATGGGGAACGCTAAATCTAGGTAATGAAAAAATTTGATGCGGTGATAAGACATTATTTATCAAAAATATCTAGACTACATTTTTCAACAAAAATCATTAAAATGGGGGACGGGAGAGAGGGGTACTAAACTTTGTACAGGAAAAGCTAAACCACTGAACTAATTATGATGTAGCATGGATATAGTGGGACACCTGGAAACGGACACAGGCTACTTTTATATCGAAAAACTACCCCTAAGGGGGTGAAAAGAGGGATGAAACTTTGAATGGGAAATGCTGAACTGCCGAACCAATTACGATTTCTAGTACAGAGATAATATGTGCCCGGAGACAGTCGTAAGCTAGACGTAGACTTTTTTCAAAAACAATCGTTGAACATACGATGTACGTATATATTATAATCTGACTTAATCGGGAAAGCTACGATAAAATTTCCCACGCAGATGCGGGATCAGCTAGTTAATTATAACAGCTACTTGTTAATACATCTATGCTACTACATAAATCTGCAGCGTCTTTTTGTAAATACAACTTTTTTGTCAAATTTTATATATACGTTTAGAGCGGTTGAATTAGACTAGGTTTAGTGGGCCCCAAATTTCGACATGATTTAACATGTTCTCAATATCAGTCACAAGTTTGTTCCGATTCTTAATAACGTTTTCCAAAGAAATATTAGCACGTCCCAGTACCCCCATTGGTATCCCCAGTACCCCTATTGTTATGCAGCATGTCATTGATATGCAAGAAGAAAAAGAGTAGGAGATAGTGTGCTATCTCCTACTCTTTTTCTTACACATCCCTGCGGAAAACCAGCGTTCACGGGCTTCAAGTTGGTGCATAAACCGTTTACTTTTATGCTACGCCTAGAGAGGAAGCTGACGAACATAACTAAAAACAAAAATGAAAAATGTTATACGATGAGATAATTAATTATAGAAATATTAGTAACAATTATAACAAAGTAAGTACTTTTGAAAGTCGTGTGAGTTTAACGGTTTTAATTTGTGTTATAATATATTTAAAAACATTGTTTCGTAGAAAAATTAAAACTTATTTAAAGCATTCTAAATCGTTTCACATCTGAATACGTCCTAAATAAACGTTAAATACATAATTATTAGTACGCCTATGGATAATTAATAATTTTTGTATTTGTATTAATTACTTCTATGGGTAATTACTAATTCTCGTATTTAACGTTTACTTAGGACTTATTCAGATGTGATATGATATGATTTAGAACAGTTGATTTAAACCTATTTAACTGAGAATAGTAACCAGAAATTATTGAGAGATGTGATTGATTTAAAAATTTTCCCATAATATGCAAACTGTTTCACCTCGTCTTATGCGAGCTTAGGAGGGGAACATTATGTAAATACGAGTACCTACAGTATCCTCTAGCTAAATTGAAAAATGACTGCAATCAATCTTCATTCACTGTTACTTATCCAAAGTCGATTTAACTGTAATTTAAACGTAATCACCACACCTAACACAGTGTGCATAATTTATTTTAAAATGGAATCAATGTTATACATTAAAGTTTTTTGATTTTGCACAATGTAAATAATTTGATGTAACATAATGGAGTTATCAAAATAATCAGATATAATATAAAACAATGTTTCAATTTTTTATCTCAAAATGTACTTTCTTTAATGTAGTTTTAGTTAACGAGTTAATATGGTCTACGAAACTAGCTACGTTGTAATGAGTTATACTCGAAAACATATAAATTAATTAAAAATTTGCTTTATAGTCTTACGCTACGTTCAAGAAGTTAATGTCACATTGAAGATCATGCTGTCAGTTTTTGATAATATTGTAACCGATAAAGATAGCAATAAAAAAAAAAATTCAAGCAATTAAATAAAAAGGAAAGTGACGATTTATGGGAATTATCATTTCAAATAAAAATAACGTAATACCTATATTATCGCCAATTTTGGTAGAGATATTTAATAAATGTGTCGATCACATGAGTATTTCGCAATTTAATGAAACACAGTAAAATTATTCAATTATTTAAATCAGGTTGTATGTTAAATCCGACAAATTATCACCCAGTGTCAGTATTACCAGCGTTGAGTAAAATATTCGAAAAAATAATACTCAATCAAATGCTGGCACAATTTAACATTTACAGGGTGTTTCACAGTCAACAATACGGGTTCACGAGAGGGCGGTAAACAACTAATGCGGGAGCAAGCTTGATCAAGACTGTACTTCAGGCTTAAGAGGGATCCCAAGATGCCATTGGTGTTTTTTGTGATCTTTCCAAGGCTTTTGATTGTGTTAGTCACGAAACCTTAATTTGCAAGCTAAATTCTGTGGAGTACGTGGTAACGCTCTCGTTCTCGTGGTCTCGTATTTTTCTGGTCTTTAGTAATAAATGAGTGTGAATGGGGTTTTGTCTGTTGGTTAGAAATTAAAAATGGGTGTTTTTCAAGTATAGTTTTGGGACCTTTCCTGTTTCTAGTCTACATTAATGATTTCCCATTTATGCTCAGGGACTTATGCGAATTAGTATTATTTGCTGATGACACTTCATTGTTATATAAATTGGACAAAGAGAACCTAGATAAGTGAACAGGATCCCAATAAACATCTCGAGATGGTTCGCTGTTAATAATTTACTACTGAATGCACAAAAAACCAAATGTATTAACTTTTCCCTTTCTAATGTACCCAGAATCCATGATAAAATAGAACTGGGTGGGAAACGATTAGAATTAGTTAAGTCTACCAGTTTTCTTGGTGTAACTGTAGATAGTAAATTGCAGTGGGCACCCATATCGGGGTATTGGATAGTAAGCTCGTTTCCGCGATATATGCCTTTAGATGCATTAGACAATTAACGGATGTGGATAGGGCTAGGTTGGTGTACTTTGCATATTATCATAGCCTAATGTCCTATGGCCTTTTGTTGTAGAGATCAGCGGCGCATATTAACTCCATTTTTATTTTACAAAAAAGAGCGATACTTGCTATCTACAGTATGAATGCACGAGAATCACTAAGAGATCGTTTTAAAGACGTTGATGTACTCACCTTGCCGTTCTTATACATTTTTGAAATTATTATGCATACGAGGAAAAATATAGATTTGTTTATAAAGAAAGGCGATATTGGTGGTATGGAAACCCGAGGTCATGATAAATTGGTTATTCCAAAATTTAAATTACATAAGTCAATTGTTTCATTTTCGGGTAACTGCATTCGTTTATATATAAAGTTCTTCAAGATGTCACTCAATTAAGAGAAAATAGATTCAGATTAGTTATCAAACGTACATGGATTAGACAATCATACTATAAAATTTACTTTTCTGTATACGCTGCTCGACTTTAGAATAAGTTTCCAAAGGAAATCCAGGAAAGTCCCTCAATTGGTTCCTTTAAAAAAAAGCTTAAAGAGCATTTTCTATCACAGCTCACTTTATCGTAGCTGAAATGTGTTATTAGTCTGTGTCATGAAATTTTATATTATATAGTTTTTTATTTTATATATATGTTCGTATATATGTATGTGCATATATATTTATATATACATTACCTTTGTATGTTTTTATATTATTTTGAGATAATTTGTCTAATTATATTTTTATATTATATTTTTTATATATATTATGATTTTATACTGTTATATTATTTTTTGTATTGATTTTTTTTTGTTGTACTTGTCGTGCTATTGCAGCCCGTGAATATGCCACTATCTCACTACCATGGGTTGGCTGGAAGAGATCTCTTCTAGAGATAAGTCCACCTTTGTGAACATATTTTCCTTTATGAATTAAATTTGTAAAATTCATGTGCAATAAAGAATATATATAAAATAAACGATTTCGTTGAAGGTAAAACAATAGTCTGGAAATGATCTTTTCTGCACATGCATTTCCTGGCTTTCTAAATATTGTATTTTCATAAACCTTTTGTAAAATGATGTTGAAAAAATTATACCTGGCTGAGTTTCTTATCGGTTCTTCTCAGTGTCCGGATTTTTTCTTTGACTCGAACGAAAGTAGATTTAACGTTCAAAAATACTTTGTGAGTTTACTTGAATAAATTGATTTGACTTTGACTTTGATAGTGACTTGAAATTTTGAACGGCATTTCTTTATTAGCATGTGGCGGACGGAAAAAAGGAATGTTATAAATTCGTCACCGTTATCTGTTTCTCTTCGTGTTTGTCTGTGACATTATAGGTATTGAATGGACGATCTATTAAATTTCCGAGAATGGGTTTTTAACATTTACTTTGTTAAACTTTCTAATAAATTAGTAATCTTTATTGAATACTCCACAAAAACATTTCAATTAATTCTGCCTCTCGGGCAAGGACTACCATGGGCATGTAGAGGTTACTTTAATGGTTGGTGAATATCGGCTCAGATCATTTTTCTATCAGCAATAATTAATTTTTTTAAATTCAGTTGTGTTTTAAACAAACAACTCTGTAAACTGGTTTACTTTTTAAAAACAAATAAACATATTTCAATATAGTTTAGTATGATAAAGTTTAAAAAACGAAATAGGTACCTATAGATAGGTAGGTAGGTTTGTTGAAATTTGAATAATGGAATCGTCCAAATCTTAAAACTCGGAACAATGATGTTTCATCTATCTATATAAATAAAACAAATTGCCACATGTACTCATATGACGGGCATCACTTGAGAACGGCTCGACCGATTTGGCTGATTTCTTTTTTATTGTGTTCGTAATTGTCAGGACATGGTTTGTATGAAAGAAAATTTTAGGAAAATCCACGGAAGTAATCGGAAATTTGGATGGTATTTTTGTATGAAAATGTCCAGTGAAATAAAATATTTGATATTGCTATTGCAGATGGTTTGATTTTAGAACATTGAATTGGAATTGTAAAGAGCTAAACACGTTTTTTACTCACTCACCTGTACCAAATCACCGTGAATTCCACCAGCGGCAGTAAGAGTGATATGACACATATAAGGAACGAGATCTTCACGTGGACGATGCAATTCCAACTCATATGTACGCCCAATATCGCCATAGTATGTTCTGTTACAGCCTGAGGACAAGAATTTACAAAGTCAATAAAAATGTGATGTTTGTGTCATAGAAAATATGTAACTATAGTAATAATTACACTAAATATTGGTTTTTGATATGTAAATGTATGTATTATTTTAATGTGCAATTAAATAAATTATTAAATTTTCAGAGGTAACTATTATATTATATACTTATTATATTATATAGACGAACATTGTATTTTTAAATGGTAAGTATGTGTGTATCTTTAAAGAGATGTTTGAATTTCGGGAATATTTACTATAATGAAAATGTATTATCAAATTCTTTATGAAACGTTTCTAATATTCTACATAATTATGTAGAAAATTAGAAACCTCAAACAAAAATAAATTTGTTCTTGGAATAATTTGACAAGTTCTATAATTTCTGTTTCGTATTTGGATCATATTCGCGTGTAGTATATGCCTTAACTATTAAGCTATGTCTTAAATTCTAGGTTCCCAAACTTATTTTGTCTACTGAGTCGAGAGCTCATGCAGTCGTTGTCTAAGATGCCTCCTAGCTAAATGAAATTACAAATCACCCCCCAGGCCTCTACACAACGCCCCCATTTTTTTTCTGGGTCTCTTACCGCCCCCCTTTAGGCCTGCAGCGCCCACAGGGGGGCGTTATCGCCCACTTTGGGAATGGGTGTCTTAAATATTTGATCAACATTTTGTCGATATCAAATATTATCAATAACGTCAAATGAACGATATCTTGCGGAATCATTGTTACAGAAATTACTTTTCGTCTATATGGGGTTAGATATTAAAACTAGAACTAGATTAGGTATATTATATATATACTCTCAGAGTAGATTAAAACAAACATCTCATATACTTCCGTCCGAATACATTCCAAGCGAAAATATTTGCCGTGTCCCAAACAAACGACCTGCATTACTCAGACAAAGCAAAGTTCGCAACGTAACTGCTACTTGTAGCAAAGTACACATGATGTAGTATAGAGAAAGTTCTAGATGCCTCTTCACATCAGAGCTTTCAAGTTGATTGCTCAAACAATAAATACATGTGTCTGTGAAACGTGAATAGAACATCTGAGCGTTTTGTGCCAAGCCCCGCCCTGCACCTCTATTACGTAACACAGGAATAAAGTGTAAATCGGCAATTTCAACTTACATTACCTCTAACACATATCTGTTATCTTAGTATCTCTGTGGCGAAGGAGCCATACAACGCAAATAGACCGCTTTTATTATAGTCACATCTATATATGAAATCTCGGATAATACTGTTGAAATCCTATGTGAAAACCCTTTCTTTCGTTTAACTCGCTTCTATACACATGAGACGAAAAAGGAATTACAGCGCTTGTATATTAGAGTAGCTATCATTGTTATGGTGTTCAGTGAAGTGGTAATGACTACACATTTTGAAAATGGAAACCTGACAACATTTTTTGTTTATTAAGCAGCCATTGACATTTTTATCGAACAATGAGTACTTATTAAGAAGCTCTGTTTGACTGTACTACTTTTAATATAATAGCTTATATAGACCCTAATGCTGGGAACAGGCCTTTTGGCAGGCAGAAGGAGAAATACCTACTAAAACATGAGGAATCTGTGCAGATTGGTAAATGTAGGTAAGAGATGTATAAGGATCTAGTATTATATAGATATAGCAGTATGTAGTAATTTTTTTAGTGCCCACTAGGGCATCTACTGTTTTAATATAATCTTTTTTACATATGTACAATGTACATATCCTCACACTGTACCCCTAATGGGAGTCAGACAGGACGAAGCGCCAAGTATCGCAATTCTTACATACTTCTTTCGCCTCCTCAAATCTCATAACTCTCCTCACATATTTTCGCCTAGGTATTCTTTGTGCCCGAACCAACTAAATTTTTTTTATTATTCATACAAATATCTTGATCGGCTACCTTGTTAGGTAAGTGCAACCAGTAAGCGATAGCCGAATCTTCCGCGATCAAATGTCGCGTATCGTTCTGACTCTCTGACGCTGACGCCTCTGTTGACTAATTAGTGAACTAAATATTTCTGTTAGCGACCCTATTTATGCCAAAAAAAAAGTAATTGTACCGCATGGCACTATAATCGCACAATTAAGTGATAGTGATACCAATTTCCAACAACTTCGCGCGACTGTGGCGCAGCTATCGTTCTTTACGTGATAACCCAGCATTTTTTTTTAATGCCCTCTTTATTACAGTCTTTACTCTATACGTTTCCTTCCAAGGCATCTCGATTCACAAATTCGAAATGCACTTGGCTGGTTTTTATGTATGCAGAACTCTTTTATTTGTAAATTGATAAAATACAATGTTATAAATTTAATTCATAATAATAAAATATTGTGATAGTGACGGCCCTATCAATTTGTGATAGCTAAGCAGCGGCGTAAGTAATTAAATTGACGAACGCCTGCGAATTACTGTTTTATACATACTAGAGGTCGCCACGTGGTCGAAATTCCACTGTAAATATAAATATAAACTTATAATATAAACTCTTTGGCAACAATCTCCACTCTGTGCTACCAAAATATATGTGATACCAAAATATTATGAGTTTGACATTGACCGTCTTTTTAGCATTGGCAGTATGAATGCAAACAATGAGTGTTTTACTTAATTTAATTTAATGAATTTGTAACACACATTGCATCGAAACTAGCAATTTCTGCACGTCTTCTTCATATAAACTATTACTATGCCAAATTTCACGCTCTTTCGTGCGGGCAATATCCTTAAAAAGGGATTCGAAGTTTTCGCTTCACTAATTAATATAATGATGACGATATTTTTTTACTATGGTTAAAAGCGCCTATGAAATACTTTTATATGAACAGGAATACACAATTCTAATCAGCTGACAGACTAATAAGGTGAGATACGAGTAATTGTCACGTTGAAGAACTAAAAACACTTAATTCTTCTAAGTGACAGGCAGTCTGTCTTAAACTTAAAATTGATCCAGACTAGACGGTTTAGAGTAATTACTTCTCTAAATTGTTCGACCGCAAATCGAACCTTATCCTCGTAGCCGACGTAATTAAAAGCATGGATAACACTTAATAGTACAGGCGGCGACCGCTGGAAAATGTTAGTCGGAATAAGTAGCAAAACATACTTTTCTAGTTTCTGATACTAGTTAAATAATAAACCACCGGTCTGGCACTTTGAGACTTGCATACAATTTTTTTTTAAATTAATTTTTCTTCTATTTTTGGCAAAATTGATATATAAAACAAAAGTATATTTTTTTTATTTGATAGCTTATGATCAGTAAAAATAAAAATTGAAATCGGGCATCCCTATTTTTAACACAACTGTTTGTCAGCGCACCCCGAAAATATTTATTTTAATGATAACTCAAACGTCAAAATGTTTGTTCTTTATTCCTCTTTTGAATAAAATTGGTCTGGTACGTTAATACTTGACCAATATCTTGCCAGACTAAGATTGAGAAAGTCGTTCGCTGCTGCTTTATAAACGTGAGTTTTTTTTTTGTTTTTTTTTCAGTAAGTTGACATTTACCTGTCAGGTATGTCATTTCAAGGCAAGAGTTCAGTCATGATTATTGATATTAATTATTTTTTTATTGAATAAGAAAAATGAAATGTTTTATATGTACTGAAACTGATAAAAATGAAATAATATTACCCTCTACTGATGTTTCATTCCAAAAATGTCGTTTATATATTGAAATAAGGAAAAAAAAACATTTTAAACATGGTGATCTAATATTAATACCTGAATTACAATATTCTGCAGAGTATTGTTTAAAATGTTATCGCAAATTAGTTGCTGCGAAAAAATCATTGATTGACGAATTTAATCAGTTTTTACAACAAGTTAATGCAAATAATGCTAAACCTAATAATGTAAGTACGTAAATTGAGTCTTCATAATTTTATGGTAGTCAAACGATGAATTGTAGTGAAAGTAATTGCATAGTTGTGTATCTGATTTATACGTACTCCTCTATTTTCTAACATTTTTTTTTATTTAAGTACATTATTTAAGTACATTTAATAATTTTAGACTGAATTAAATACTTCTGCCGATTCAACTGATTTTGATACCGATCCTGATGGTCCATCAAAAATACTGCCATGATTGCAATCAGATGAAGTTGTTGATAAATTACCTTCGAATAACAATCAAATAGAAATAGATCCGTCTTGTAGTAACATAAATGAATGAGGTTTATAATTAACATAATCTTTTCGATTGGTAGTGGGATAATATTCCAATTTTTAAACGTTCTTATGATTGTTATGAATTTTTAACCAAGATAATGCACTTCATCTGGAATCAGAAAAAGAAGAAAATAATTCATCTGAACCAATATCTGCTGATTCAACGAATGTCTGTATTGTTCGTTCAACACGAAGAGAATAGGAAAAAATAGACAAACTGTATCAGTATGTACGATGGATAAGTTATTGAATAATGTAAAACTCTATGCAAATGGTTTAGAAGATTTTACACTATTGGTGAAACTAAATAACTTGAGCAGTTATTTAATCAAATTTGTAGATTATAATATAAAAAAAATACGAAAAAACATTAGATATTTTAACTGAAGAAACGAGCTGGCATAAAACTAGGGAAGTACATAAAGAAGCATTTGTCGCAACGTCGGAATTAATTAAAGAAGAAATAATAACTCGCGAAAAAATTTTTCTTTTTCTTACTTACTTAAATTTCACAAAGCTTTATCAGTTGAAATTGTAGATAAAAGTTTGAGTAATATTGATTTCAACCAATCTAGTTATTCAGAAGAAAAAAAATTTGCGTTCATATGGAGATGAGATTATTATTAAAGCTTTACCTGCAAACAAAAAATAAAGTAATTTATAAGCATCAATGCCATGCTAGTATATATAATGCATATCTAATATCAACAGTAAAAAAAATAGTATATAAGTAGTATATCAGTTGTCTAGTACCCATAACACAAGCGCTGTGCTTTGGGACTTTGTACTTTGGGACTAGATGGCGCTGTGTGAGTCTATTATTATTAATAGTATATATAATCTTAGTATATTATTATTATTATTCCGAACAATATCGATTGCGTGATGCAGCTTATGTGTGGCATACGGTGAGAATTTATTGTGTAGATTTTGATAAATAAATAGATTAGCGTGTAAATATACTTTTGTATTAGGTTTTATTTCCCATTATTCGTTTTGGTTGCTATATTTCTTCATTTATCATGTTGTCGTAGATTTATAAGGGAAATGTAAACCGCTATTCGGTAATTGTTTTAAAATCAATAATTTACACGCCTATATTTAATTTGTACTATTTCCTAGTTTTAATTACTTTAACAATTGTAATAAATATGAGAAATGTATGTTTATACTAGGAATATAGTGAATAGTGTTAAATATAAGAAAATGTGAGATAGAAATATATTATTGTCTCAAGTGCGGAGGTCTGCGCATCTCGTTACGTTATTGTTGATACGCGATTCCAATTTGTAAACAAGTAAGGCTTCTTATAGGGAAAATTTTGGGCCATTCAAAGGGCCCAAAATTTGTCCTATAAGAGGCCTATAAGAGGCCTTGCCCAAGAATATTGCCCAAGATTCAAAATCTCTCTTCTTTAAGAGAGATTTTCTCTTCTTTAAGAGAGATTTTGAATAAATACCGAGCCGCCAACGACCTCTGGGACCAGTCGGGTGAAGCCCTCCGAGAAGAGAGGAAGAACTCGAGAAGAAGAATACTACAAATGAAAAAGGGCTCACCCACCTTGTGTCACGCATATACGCTGAGATATATGTAAACTGGTCGAAGAGAAAATAAAATTATCTGCTTTACTATTTTATACGTTTGTTTTAGTTGAAGATACAGTCCACCCCGTAAGTGAAGTGGGGGGCCATTGAGTAAGCCGTCGAAGGCGGGACCCTATTATTAAAAGCGGCATAATAATATTAAATCTTTGCCAGATAAGAAGCTTCCAAATAACAACGGATGATGTATTTTCAGGTGAACGTGATATTCCTGAAATATTATATGATTTTATTAGTGCACTTGTTGAAGGTCCTGATGTAAGAAGACAAAAATCTACTGACGATGATGTGAGAATAAAATCACTATGTTAAGATGTTATTTTCATTGTAACAAAAAGCAGGGTAAAGTCACCAAAGCAACTTAAGTTGGGTTTAATTATTTGAATCATTAACAAATAGTCGAAAAATATTGACTATTTTAAAGAAATTAGGGCATACTGTGTCATATACAGCTGCAGAGGAGTTAGAAACAGAATTAACTTTTACAGTTCATGAAACCAACAATTTGATACTTCAAACATACAACTTCACGATAACCTCAGTTCAAATGTTGCTTTTGATAACTACGAACGTTATGTGGATACTTTAAAAGGTAAAGGTACTCTTCATAATGCGGTAGGAACCATTTATCAATTCAAATCTAGCAATTTCTCAGAAACTACTCAATCTTCTCTAACAACTTCCGATAAAGAGTATGATAAGAATACTGGAGAAAGACTAAAAAACGACGGCGATTTGATGAAGTTCCGAGAAGTGTTCAACCTTATATCAAAAATTTATCAAGAAAACTTTGGTGATATCACTTGATGATGTTCAACAAACTTCTGAAGAATGTTCGGAGTATAGAATTCCATTACAAGAGATGTGATATGGACTATTTCTTCTTTTTTCTTGGCAGTAAAAAAGTCCTATACCCGAGAGGCAGTACAAAATGCCTTTGAAGAGTTTGTTGCCTCCCGTACACCTGACTTCTTCAAGAAGGGGAATGAAAAATTACCACTACGCTGGCAGAGAACAGAGATGCATCGATAGCATGGGTACATACTTTGAGTAATACAAATAAAAAAATGAATAATAGAAATGCTTTAACTTTTAGTATATTAAACGTCAATTTCATAGGTAAAGACCTTATATTTATTATAGAAATAAAGATGTTTAATATAGTTACGGTCACTATAAATGTTGATAGGTAATGGATTAGATAACAATTTATAATAAAGTTGTTGAATAGGTGATTCCATAGACACTCACTAAAATAACTGACTTGGTTTTACATGAGATCTCACAACTTTTTGTAGTGGAAGAACTGCGTCGCGAGACTTAGCATTTTTTTACATTTCTTGTTTTTGATGGGATCTCATTATTCTTTTTGTAGGTCATCCTCCTTTTTTTTCTCGGGTAATGTATCTTGTCCGTCAGTTGTATTTAAAAGCGAAGACAAATACCGAACGGTATCTATGCGGTATCCAAACAATATCCAAATAATATCAATTTTATATTATCCAAATAACATCAGTAAATAAATAACGTATAAGTAGCGCTTCAGGGCACATCCGAACAACATTTGTGCGCTCGCAGCATTTAATGAATATTAATTCGGGATTTTTCATTTTTTCCTTTCCTTGTAGGCTAACGCTAACTAAAATTCAAAATTTGAAGTTCGCGAGACTGCTAGACCGTACCTTAGAATTTTGATGATCGGTGAGCGTGTCAGTGACAAAAATAAGGAAATTTGACTTGAAATGGTTTTTAAACAAATTGAATGTAATTTGGAAATGTATCTATTTGTATACCTACCTACTTAATTTCGACAAATTTGCGAGAAAACATGATACCTACTCATTTGCAATTATTAGGTACTATGTGGTACTCATTACGGTAGAGTATGCCACGTCACGAATTTCAACTCTCAAAGTAAACAGAATTATTTTACTGTTGTGTTTGGAACAACTGAATTTAAAATTTAAGCGCTGAACACAGGGCTTAAAATGTTAAATTGACAGTTTTGATTACACCTGTATATTTTTTCTCGGTAGCAAACGTCGGCAATTATTAATAATATGACTATTGTTAAAATGAACAAGTATTTGGGTACATGTACTATGTGTTGTTTTCTGACGTTTTTATTCGTATTTAAGGAACTTTGATTGTTTTTACCCCTGACTTCGCTAACGAGGTACCTGCATACGGTAGTCTATGTTTTGGCTAGAGGTGAGCCACTCTGTATGCAAAAGAGGTTGTTTAATTCATTGATTTATACGTGAAAGAAAAAAGGAAGGAATTACATTTTGCCTTTATGATAAGTATGGATAAAAACTTTATATTATTAATAACATTTTATATATTCGAATATTTTGTTGGAATACAAAATTTTAAAATGATAAACAAATACAATTGTGTTATTTAGGTGATTACAAATGTCAAAAACTTATTGGAACTAAGTTCCTTAACGCGGCTTGTGGGAGGTGTGTTGGTAGAATTCGTCACGTAACGAAAAAGCGTTATGCCCCTCTCATTCGACTCTGAGCGACTCTCTTTCTCTGTCTCTTTCTAACATACGCTAGTTAATTGAGCAACGTGGGACGCGACTCGCGCGCCGCGCGCCGGGCGCTAGGTTCGTTAGCTGTATACATAGATTCACAGTGATCTTTCTGTCTCTTTCTATTATATACGACTGTGTGCGTGCGTGCTAGTATCGAGATTCGAGCAGCGTGCGCGGGTGGCTGTATAACTTCATTACATTGCTCAATGAAATTTTGTTAAAACTTATTTGTTTTTATTTTAAATCATAAGCGAGTTTTATTGTCTTATTATTGCTGTGCAAGATGCACCTCTTTTTTATATTGTTTTCCTCTTTTATATCATTTTTTATTTCGAATATAATTTTAAATATGGACTTTTTGGCGGGAACGGAAGAAGTGAGGTTGTCATTTTATTTAGATTTTCTATTTTTTACATTTTTTGGGAGGTTTGAAGTACAAAAGCGATAGTATATTGTGTTTTAAAGTTCTGTATAAGTGTAAAGATTGGAGTAGGTCTAAATAAACATGTGTAGCTGAAGTTCTCGCGCTCTTCCAAGAAGACCTATAAAACTTCAGTAAAGTATAGACTTTACTATCACTTTCTTGGAGGAGTTTTACGATAACGATTCTACTTATTAATACAATATGTGTCATTGGCAAATGCGCTAATCTGTACGCCATGCCATGAAGAAAGAAAAAAAAATTAAAATATTTGTCATTTTTGTTACGCTTTTTGTTATTTATTCTTTTGATAGCTACGGAATAAATCGGTCGTTTCCGGTTCTCTTACTTTTCTTCCATTATTCTTCATACAGTCCGTTACAATTGCAATTAAGTTTTGAGAAATTGAAACCGCAGCTAAATAACTTCGTTCATGTCAGAGGTTCTCCGATCGCACAGTTTTTTTATGTTCAGTAGTAAATTTATGTGTATGCTTATTTGTATGTATGGTATATACATATTGTAATGTTTTTCGATGACTTTATTGTACCGTCACTTGTTTCTCTGACAGTAAAGCTCAGGTTGATTGGTAGAGAATGCCATTAGGCATTGTTGGATTTTAAATGAGTTCAATTTCCCTGTCCCTATCCATTGAAATTTGAAATTCGCGCGACGTCGTGAATTAGACACTTACAATGATGCGCACACGCAGTACTAGAGGTCGCTTTCAAAAAAAGAGATCGATAAACCGCCGGCCGGCTTGTAGCAATTTTACTTCAATGATAAAATAAATAATAAAAAAACATGAAAAGAGTGTGTGTATGTGCTTGTGAAACAGGAGGAAGGACATTCAGCTTTCGCCGCAGATTTGTGTCCCAAACCTTTCTTGTTGAGCTCTGGATTGGTAAAATAAATTAGAACCACAAAATTAGCGACCAGGCATTAAGTCCACTCATTGTAAACATTATGTACAATGAGAATAAGTAGGTCAACTTTCATCTTTTAGGACCACAAGGCTTATATAGACATTCCCGAAATCATTGCAACCGTTGAGAAAGCTATCTCGGCATAGACAACTTTGAAAGTGTGACATGGCGTTGAAAGACTTTCAAAGTTGTCTATGCGTTGAAAGCGCTTTTCCTGTGATTACTACGACGCCGCAAGGATAGGTACATATAAGAAACTAGACAATCCATTATATTTTTTCATTTTTTTATATAAGGAATAGTAATAAGTGAAGTAATTTTCCGTGCATAAGTCTGTATGATATACAAGTATTTATAACCTCAAAAAAGCTTTTACCTGTGCTTTTAAGTCGGTGCCAAGCCCACCAAACCAGTAGAGTTTCTGTTGTTGCACATTGATTTGGCACAGACTTCAATAACTGTCAAATTTAATTATATGATTATTTGTATCGTATTTATAGTTATGTTTTTATTAGTAAAAGATAGTTGTTTTGTACTTTTCAGTGTTTTTTTTTGAAGCGGGTTTAAATCTTTTCTTAAAAAGTTTTTTATTGCTCCCTTTTAAGTGACCTTGATTTAAAAAATACATGGGGTAGGTCTACCTACAATTAACTTGTTTCCTTATTCTGGAGCGGAATGACATACAAAACAAATCATTAATATAAATGAAGTTTATAAACAGTTAACGTTATTTGGTGTATCTTCAAAGTCCAAGCTTCAATATAATGAAATAGAAATGAGACCACCTTAGAGCTATACTAAACCCGACGGAAAAAGGATTATTGAAATCGATCCAGGATAATTGACGAAGTTATCGGTGAACATAGATAAAAAAAATACACACAGACGAACACAGAGCCTTCTACTTATTGTGAAGTCGGTTAATAATGCAGAATAACATATCAGCTGATTATTATCTATCCGTGCAGACCATAAAAATCAATCAAGGATTTGTTATGGCACTTAAATAAGCTATGCTATGTAGTTCAGCTTAGTTATACTACTCTGTCAAGAAAGTACCGGGAAAAGATCAATAATACACGAAATGTTAGTTATTCATCCAAATTTATTTTATCATCTTCAAAATATGCTTCTTCAGAAACGATACACTTACGGCAACGAATAATCCAATCATCAAAATATTTTTTAAACGCTTTTTCAGGAATTGAGTTCAGTGCTCGCCGCGAATTCTCCTTTATGTCTTCTACCGAATGAAAAGGGGTGCCACGAAGTGGTAATTTGAGTTTAGGAAAAAGAAAGAAGTCGTCTGGAGCCATATCTGGTGAATAAGGTGGTTGCTCGATCGTATTTGTTGAGTTTTTGGTCAAAAATTCGTTCACAATGATGGCCTTGTGTGAAGGCGCATTATCGTGGTGCAAAATCCAAGCATTTTCTTTCCACAAATCTGGCCTTTTTCGTCGAATTTGCTGTCTTAAACGCCGTATAACGCCCAAATAATATTCTTTATTTACCGTTTGACCTTCCGGCAAGAATTCAGAGTGCACAACACCGCGATAGTTAAAGAAAACAGTCAACATGACTTTGACTTTTGATCGACTTTGGCGTGGTTTTTTCGGTTTCGGTTCAGTTGGAAGGCGCCACTCCGAAGCTTGTTGCTAGTTTGCATGTCAAACTCGTAAACCCACGTCTCGTCACCAGTAACAATGCGTTTCATGAATGTTGGATCGGAATTGATTCGTTCTAGCATGTCCTCAGCGACTCTTATGCGATTGAATTTTTGGAAAAAATTCAGGTCTTTTGGAACTATCCGAGCGGCAACATGTTTCATACCCAAGTAATTATTTAAAATGGTACGGATCGACTTGTGAGACACAGAAAGTTCGGTGACTATCTCTCTCAAACTTGAATGAGGAGTTTCAGTCACTATTTTCTTCACTTTTGCGATGTTAACTTCAGTTGCAGACGTTGATGTGGCCTACCAGAGCGAGGCAAATCTTCCATCACATCTCGACCGCTTTTCAACACTTTGTACCACTCATAAACACGTGTTTTTGATAAAGTCGATTCACCGTAAGCCTTCTGTAACATTTTCAGTGACTCCGAACACGAAATTCCATTGGCGATGCAAAATTTAAGACAAACTTTTTGTTCGATGTTTTTTGATGTTTTGAAATTCGCAATATACACTAGAATGATATAACTAAAAACAGTATTGTATTTAATCTAAATAACAGATGCAACTCAAACTCTGCGCGAAAATAGAAAACAGTTGTGCCAATCTAACAACAACATAAAAAACAAAAAATTGAATTGGGAACCATAAACAAATCATCCATTCCCGATACTTTCTTGACTGAATGTATTATATGTATGTACCTACAATATAAGCTTCAATTACTTACTGCTTGCTAGAAGTGGTGTCGAATTATTTTATTGTTCTGCCCATCCTTTATGGAAATGGTGTAAAGCTATAATGTGTGCTTTGTTGTGGTGGTTATATAACCGTATTACATATTATGTAATACGGTTATACTCACATACGGTTATACACCACAACAAAGCACACATTTTAAATGGCTGTTATACAATATAACTGAAGGATGGAGACTGATTGCTTTTTGATACGACTCTGTAGATATATTACACATGATATCCACTGCTATTAAAGTGTTGTTTGTAACAGGATGCGACATACAGTGTGTTTGTGGGACGCAGAGCACTTGGCCGCGGAAGGGTTCTTCAGTTGATGCATTTTCGTCCTCAGAAAGCGCTGGAGCATATGGAGTTTGTGTGACATTCTGTAATACGTCTTTGTAAACCAGCAAATACAAATCACCTTTTTTCTAGTTATTGAAGTTATACTTGTTTCGGCGCGTTTGGAAAAACAGATTAGTGTTTTTTTAGTATGTGACGAAGTTGCGAGCGCCGATATACCTAACACATAATTTATTATTTTTTATTTCTTTCTTTATTCATGGCATGGCGCACAGATTAGCATATTTGTCTATGTTACGTCAAATAAGTAGAATCGACATGAAGCACGTTCGAAGTTTTCGTTTTTTCGTATTACTGTAAAACTCCTCCAGAGCGGCTAGACAAGTAGGAAACGTTTTGTGAAATCGAACGCTTGCTGGCGTTATTGCTTGTCAAAAGTGACATTTAGCTACGTTTTATATGGCGGTTTTCGTACAACATTACTTGTTGCTTGATTTAATAGAAAGTTAATAACGTAAATAACGACCCATTTCAAATTCGTTACGCCAGGTCACATGGTATTTTTCATTCTGTTTTACTAGCGTTTACAACAATTGAGCCGCTTGTCTAGGCTCCCAGTAAAGTGATAGCTTCACTGAAGTTATAAAGGAGTGTTAGAACTTTAGCTACACATGTTTATTTAGACATACTCCATTCTTTTCATTTATGCAGAATTTTATAACACAATATACTATCACTTTTGTATTTTAAAACTCCTAAAAACATAAAAAATAGAACATCTAAATAAAATGACAACCTCGCTTCTCCCGTTCCCGCTAAAAGTCCCATTTTTTATTTCATTAATTTCAAGCGGTCAGTTTTATTTTTTAATATGTGGCCAGTTTTGCTTAAAAAGTCAAAAAGTACCTATAACTTTTTACATACGTACATGAGTACACACATAATTTTTTTTATCTTCATATTCTTGTTTCATAAACATATTATATATGCGATCGTTTATTTAACATTGTATTACCGTATTAAATGTTTTTCAAATGTAAAAAAACCAAGAATTTCAATATAAAAAAAGAAAACATTTTATTTTATTTATTTAAAACATTGTACAATACGGAATAGATAATTACGAATTACTTAAATTAGATTTATAATTTTTCACAACAGCTCATCTCACGACTACAATAACATGGTAACTTTGACCTGGTGCTGCAGCATCCTTTGGAACCGGCAACTTACAGCAGATGTATCGTGTTTGGGCTCATTGGAAGGTCTCAATGAATAGGTTTATAGATAAGATTAAATATAAAGAGATAGGGTGATTAGGGTCTGACGATGGAGCAGACAATTATTTTTTTACTTTTTTGAAATTTTCTTTTGAGTCGGGGGTTCTAAGTTTAAATTTTAATTTTTTACCTTATTCCAATACTGTACTACGTGTATGAGACAGTTGTAACTTTTTTTTCGGTAACTTAGGAGAAACATACACGCAGATATCCGACCCTTAGGGGTTGGGACTGGATTACGTGAGCTTCATGTGATCTACTAAAACTACTGCGATGGTCTTACGCAGCGTGTTGTCAAGAGGCTTTGAGATCTCCTATAGAACGCATCAAAAACATTATACAACATAATACCACGACGGAGCACATGTACTCGAACAAATTGCTTCAAGAATAGCGCATGGTGGCGTAAAAGAGGGTAAAAGTCATAGTTACATTTACTTCTATTATCTCTGAAAAAAAATAAACACAGTGAACACGGCGTGAATTTAAAATGACAGATAACTTACAGCTATAAGATTTCGGGTAATTAAAACACATTCACTCTTCAATAATGTAAACAAAAACATATCTCGTAAACAGACTAGTCAATGTAAAATAAACGTAATTTAATATCGCATTTATGACACACTTTTAGAAATATTAGATACATATGGATTATCACAAATGCACTGTGGGTACGTTTAAATAAACACCATTTCTGAGTATGCAAAGCATTTGTTATAAAACAATCATCTTATTTACCTACTTTTCCATAGTATATTATTTGTTTCTGTACTCATTATATGTATGTGTATTACATGTCTTATGTTTTTATATATTTACTATCTATATTTATAATTATATCGATTTATAGTTTTTTGTAGGATCGGTCGGTATCTACCGACCGATTAAAAAATGCTCCTAAAATCACAGAATTTATTTTACTTCGACACACATATTTTTTCTCGTAATTTTCTTTGTTTAGCAATTAAAGGACCACTTACAATATCGAAGCCAATTTGTGTAACTTCGTATGAAATGTTGTTTGATGGTCGACTCAAATATCCGAACGTTCCAATTGTGTATAAACGCAACGTATCGAAATGGAAGTGTTTACGACAAACAGATTTTGCTCGACTCCAAACACAATAGCGTCGGTGCTTGCTTTACTGAATCACCTCTGGCCTGATCACACAATACCAATATGCTGTGCTAGAGCGATGTGTTTTCCATCTCTTTGAGTAAGGTCGCAACATATATCTCCATATTTCATTCTTAGCATACAGAAACGAAATGGAAGTTTTTATTCACACATAATCGTCGCATACGTGGCTACATTTTTTTCCTAACCGTCTATTTTACATGAATAAATAAATAAATCCGATCTCAACGGCGCAGTGGTTTAGGTCTTGTGGCGGAAATTTCTGGGTTCGATTCCCGGTCCCGGTCCCGATTGTCTCGGGTCTGGGTGTACTGGACGATTACTAAGTAATATAAACTTTTAAACTTTCGCGTTGCATTATAAAATATCTAAAAACACGGGAAATTAACGCGATTACCTTATCGCGTAATCGCGTTACTTTCCTGTGTTTTTAAATACTAAGTAGTAGTCGTGTCTTAGTAGTCGTCTGGTTTTCATAGCACAAGAAATGCCCAGTTCGAGATCAGATGATCGATGTCTATTGTTTGGCGCATTTATAAATGTATTTATTATATAATTGTGTAACATACAAATATATAACACCAAACAAAACACGAGGCTTATACTGTACTGTATATGAAACAAGGAACTGAGGAAGAATATTATTATGTCAATGTTCGATATAGCCCCTTTTCATAAATACTAATTACTACATTATAAAGCGAACCTAGTGCGATCGTATCAGTACGAGGCTGTAGGTAAGGAGGGAGGAGGGAGTTTCGGGGGTTCATTTTTATGTTTTCTGACTACCCCGTTAGGGATACAGCGTGAAGATATGTATTAGGCTGATTAAAAAAAAAAGAATTTTTTTTTTCTTAAAAACAGGCTGAAAAGTTTCTTTCTGACATTTGAAAATTTGAGCCCTTAATATTAATATAATCCTCGTCGCATTTTTTTAATTCCCATAATAATAACATGGGAAAAGTTATTTTTGCTTCTAATTTTTATACCGTTCAAAAGACTTATTGGCTAATGAATCGCTTTATTGACCTTTATAGAAAATTAAACGCTCTACAAAAAAGGACTGATAACATTTTTTGATTAGTCCACGCGTTCAAAAGTTATTCAAGGTCAAAGTTCAATTTTTCAAAAATTTGATCGAATTTTGTATATTATACCGAAACTGTTGGTTTCATTGTCAAAATAGGGCTCAAATTTTTTATCAACCATGAAGTTGACCTCTGATAGATGTCGACCAATTATTTTTTTTGTTAAATCCAATGAATATAATGCTTTTAAAAATTTCTTTTGCAGAATTTGACTTAAAATATTTAAATTACCATCAAAATATCATATCGATTCTACTTTAAAGAGAGATCGTCTCAATTTTAGTTCTTACTCGAATGCACGCTTTCAGAATTATGTTCGTGAGTTTCTGCTCAAAAATTTCAGTCTTCTATCTTCAGTCTCTCTAAAAAAATTTTTATAATTTCAGATACAAATGGTGAACTTCTTCGTTCAACTTTTCAGTGAACAAAACGATTTAGCGAAATTTACTTCAAAATTCAATCAATTAACTCAGAACAGTGAAAGTGCTGCATTGAATGTGATTGCAAGAACACTAGTGTCTCATAACATTATAGGTTGACCTGTAATACCTCAAATCGCGCGTTATTTCCATCACATGTACATGCCGGGCCCAGGCACAGGACGAACCAGCGTCGATCAAACCAAGTTAAACAAAAAGACTGGCCATCCTATCTATATATCCCACAATATGCTTATTTTAAAATAAAGTTGTTGCTTATTGTATCTGATCAAGAACTTGACCTCCCCTGTCCTCCCCGAAGTGGATTCCTGACATAGCCTTGTGTCAGTAGAATTTGTTTTATTTCAAGAATAAACAATTAACAAAATAGCAACTTCGTAGTAAAACCTTTTGATCGTAAAAATGTACAATCAACAATTCAATTAACTGAACAATGAATACTTATTATAACAAAAACCAATAGTTAGGTGATCATTGTTCTGGTGCTGACTAAGATATTTTGAAAATTTAGCCATGTCATATGGTTTTACTTTGCCACATAAAACACGTGTACATTTTACGGTCCCAATTCCAATTCATCTTATCTTGGAGGTTTTATAGGTAGGGACCCAGTAATGGTGTTTGCCGAAGGGGGAGCCTTATTATCCGAGGGCTCACAGAGACACTTTTTATTTATTTATAAAGTACTTTATCATTTTGGCTCGCCGTTTATTTGCTTTTTGTTGTGGAAATATTATTTGATACTGTTCTTCAAAATGAGTCTTTCGATCTTATTGTTTTTTTTTACTTTATTTTATAGCAGTGTTAACAAGAAATGAAGAGTTCTTTGTTCAAATCTAAATTTTCCTGTTTTACTAATAAAATTTCGTATGCAGTATAAACATTGTATATTACATTTTGTTTACACATCTTTCATATAAATAAATAAAATGAAACGTCTGTACATGATTTCGAAATAAAGAATTATCTTTAATCTCATTCATACACTTACATCTTAGTTTGCACGTTGCCAAAATCCAAACATGCGTTTTTTTAATCTTTTTCTGTCTGTCCGTTTGTTTGACTTGATTTTCATTTCAGCGAGTAGAGATGTTTCATAAGTTAATCTATTCCACTTCTTGTCTCGGAAATATATCAATTCTCGCGCCGCGGCAGTGAAACTGCGTGGCGCACATCTAATTAATTATAAATAAGTTTGTTACTTATTATTTGTAAAACTGTTATTATAACTAGACGACGTGATAGTAAGTTGGAGATCACACGGGTTCGTTTCAGTGCTGGTTTTTTTACGAAGTAGGTTTTTTATGAGTGACTTAGAATTTGAATAGCGTGATGAAATTTTGAAACAAGTCACAATTATCTGATCCATATATTCTCAAAAGAGTGAGCTATCGGCACTGAATCTTCGAATTTCTAATTCGGATGATATACGTCAGAAGTCAAAGTCAAATCAATTTATTCTAGTAAACCCAATCATAAGGTATTTTTGAACGTCAAATCTACTTTAGTTCGGTTCAAAGAGAAGAGAAAAGAAAACCTGGACACTGAGAAGAACCGACAAGAAACTCAGTCAGGTATAATTTTTTCAACATCCTTTTACAAAAGGTTTATTAAAATACAATATTCAGAGAGCCAGTAAATGCATGTGCAGAGAAAATCATTTCCAGACTATTGTTTTATCTTCAACGAAATCGTTTATTTTATAGTATGATTGTCTAATCAATGTACGTTTTATAACTAATCTAAATATATTTTCTGTTAATTGAGTGACTTCTTGAGGAACTTTATTATAAAAACGAACGCAGTTACCCAAAAATGAAACATTTACCCTTATGTAATTTAAATTTTGGAGCAACCAATTTATCACGACCTCGGGTTTCCATACCACCAATATCGCCTTTTTTTGTAAATCGATCTATATTTTTCCTCGTATACGTAATAATTTCAAAGATGTATAAGGACGGCAAGGTCAGTACATCAATGTCTTTAAAACGATCTCTTAGTGATTCTCGTGCATTCATACTGTAAATAGCACGTATCGCTCTTTTTTGTAAAATAAAAATCGAGTTAATATGCGCCGCTGATCCCCACAGCAAAAGGCCATAGGACATTAGGCTATGAAAATATGCGAAGTACACCAGCCTAGCCGTATCCGCATCCGTCAATTGCCTAATGCGTCTAATGGAATATATCGCGGAACCGAGCTTACTAGCCAATGCCCCAATATGATCCGCCCATTGCAATTTACTATCTACTGTTAAACCAAGAAAACTGGCAGATCTAACTAATTCTAACTGTTTCCCACCCAATTCTATTTTATCATGGATTCTGGGTACATTAGAAAGGGAAAATTTAATACATTTGGTTTTTTGTGCATTCAGTAGTAAATTATTAACAGCAAACCACCCCGAGACGTCCGCCAGGATCCCGTTCACCCAGGTAATATCTAAGTTCTTTCTGTCCAGTTTAAATAGCAATGAAGTGTCATCAGCAAGTAATACTCATGATTCTGTTTTGCTTGCTATTTTGTTTGATTCTGCTAATTTATTTCTTTGAAACAATATTGAATAAAAACGCATGCATAAAATATAAATTATAAATATTATGTAGGTATATAGTACACCAATCACAAGCAATACGCTTTAAACATGTTAAGAATGTAAAGCAATCAATAATATTGAATCATTTGTGTGATTGAGTATAGTTAGTAGTTACACATGTATAACATACGCTCACAAATCACAAATATCTAAAAATATGAACCAAGGATGGACAACTGACGTGACTTTTAAGACTTACGTAGAAAAAGCAGCTGGCATTCTATTTCTCGTTCTTACTCAGACTTATATAGGACAATTCATTACGTGTTCCCGTTAAAATGAATGTAACATAATCGTTATGATTATTTGTCAATTTAATTTTATAATCGCCTTCGTTACACTGTGGTCAGCCGCAAACTGGAAAACAAGCTCGTAATATGCAAATAGGCGGTCGCTTAGAAGCTGTGCATTGTAAATACAGGAACGCTGACTTTGTAAACCAAATTGTTTTCCGTAGCTGCTTTGCAAGCTACCTCGTTATTGATGAGTTTGCCCTTACTTGCAAATTACGAGATAATTTGTCTTTGATCTTCAATTAGAATGAAAAAATAGATATAATGGATTACTCAAACGTTATCTCATCAATTTCCTTCAGGTATGTTTGAGTTTATATAGCTATAAAAATAAAAGCAGTTTGGTAAAATTGTGAGGTACTGAAAAGAAATCGAATGCAATATTAAATTGTAATATTTACAATAACAACAAATTTAAAAGCAGGTTACACTAGTATAATTTAGTGTTACAATAAGTCTAGGAGAAAAAGAAAAATATGTATGTAGTACATCAACTGCCTATCTTCCTGCAGCGCAGGAACTTGCGCAGGTACAGGCAACGGATTAGAAAATTATATTCTTTGGTTCCGCTTTGCTAAGTCCGAATACTTAATACTTAAGTATAAATAATACTTAATAATTACTAGGTGGCGTCAAGGTTTGATTTGTTACACCTTGACGTCCTCTCTACCCCGATTGGGAAACGGTGCAAAAATGTGCATATACGAGACAACACTGACAAGAAAAAATAGATTTTACTTTTGTTAAAAACCGGCGTTATTGTTGTCATAATCATCATTATATCATTGCAACTGATTACAACGATTTCTGAAATTGGACCGGGAGCCAGCACACTAGATTTCGCGGCAATGGGGCATTCGCCGCTATAGGAACCACACCACCATGTTTTGATCGCGCAAAAGGGTGGACACAAACCTTGACATAAATTTGTCTACAGGTGTCAATCGTGCAAGCGGGAGGACACGAGCACTGCACATAATTCGTCTTCACGCTGTGATAGCGCAGCGGGTGGACAGGAGCACTGTAGATATTCGTCTTCACGCTCCGATCGCGCAAGCGGGTGTACACGAGCACTGTACATCATTTGTCTCTCGAGCGGGTAAACACGTACACAATTTGTCTACACGCTTCGATTGTGCAAATGGATGGACACAAGCACTGTACAATGTACATAACTTGTCATCACGTTTCGTTCGTGCAAGAGGGTGAACATGAGCGTTTGGCAACCTAGAGCACAGTCTTTATTTCAAAAACTTATCTGTCGGCTGCTCTCACAATTTCTTGTAAATAATTTGTTAAATTACACATATACGTAGGTATTTTTATTTTTCGTTACATTAACTTTTATAATTTACCTGATATAATGCAATAAATTGAGAGATGTGTATTGTTTGCTCATCTTCGTCACATTTTATCGCCACTCTTTTCGTTTAAAGTAGGTGTATTATGTTTGCAATAAAAACAAATAGCACAAATAAATTAAAGATCAGTGTAAAGATTAGCTGATTAGTGAGTAAATAAAATGAAAGACAAGTGATCGCAATGGACTCTATTGGCTCTACGTAAACTCTCTTTCAAATCTAAAAACTCTTCATTAAGTCTTCAGTATCTATAATAAATTGTACTCCTACTCAAACATGCCGTAACCAAAATAGGTTACTCATCATAATTCACAAATTCAATCAATCAATAAGACTCAACACTGTATTCTTTGATTCATAACTGTTAAGTAGATATCGTTGCAGTAGCGTATGAAAAGATAAAGAAGAAGATTGAAATAAGTTTCTGGAGTAATAAAAATTGTAACCAATAATATTATATTGCCCCTCACTTAAAAAACAACTGCTGTACTTCAGTCTTTTTAACCACAAACTGGAGTAAAAATTAAACAACAAAATGTTTCATGCAACGTCCGTCCAAAACGAATAACAGAAATATTTTCTGCTCAGAAAAACCGTAACAATTTTTGAAACATTTCTGACGTAGGTATATGGTGCAGTAAGAAAACTGTGCCAACGAGTTTCTCTGACCGTTGTAAATAGCCAGTTTTCCTCTTAAATTCCCCACAGAACTGTATGCGCAGGTCTTTCAGAATTTCAATTTAACTTGTAATAAGTTGGGCAACTTGTCGAAATTAGCCCGAGGCTAAATTTACGAAGTTTACAAGAAACGAAAGGACGATATCCGCGATGCTGAATATTAGACAAGTTATTAATCCGGTTTTTATGGAACATCCGATCATGATGGAATTTGTAGAACTTTTATAATACATTGCAAAAACTCTTCGTAACAAATCCATTTCATATTGATTTAGATTCATACCCTATATGTCTATACACAAGTTATTGATCTGTGGTTGTGACATAATATATTAAGGTATGTACATTATGATCTTTAGTCTAGTCTAATGTAAGTGATTAGCAATCTGAGTGAAGGCTCCGTTCGTACGTCCATGCGATCCTAAGTAGTACGACTCGTGGCATTGTAAGGTTGCAGGGGGTTTCTGTCACTGAAACTCACAAGTGTATCGACACTGTGCGATAGGAGCCCCGATAAGTTCCATAAGAGATCTCAGAACCCTTCTCTTTATCTGTCACTGAAACGCTTATTACGGAAAAGCCCTTCATAACCTAGTCTCACGGACCTGGGTACACCTTTATTTTAGTTACATATCTGTGTAAGCACCCTAAAGAGGGGCTTCGAGGCTGTCGAGGGGCTCCAGGATCTCCTATGCAAAGCATCCGAGCTCTTCTCGCGCTGAACCAAAGCACTTCTTGGGGAGCAGTTAAAGAGCCCCCTTGTATCCTCGCAATGTCACGACAGTGCGGACTACACGCACTGTCGTCCTCATCGTGGTCACACGAATGGATGACTAGAGTATAGTTTGTCCACCCTGAAGTTATAGGTGACAATTGGGTATTTGTAACATAAATCGAAATTATTTTACGACATACCCCATGTTAATGGAAAAAACACGTAACCCATAACAATTAATTAATTCCTCGAAAAATAACTTCAAATTAAACTTCGTATGCTCTGTATACGTACATGTCATTTTGTAAGTGAAATGGGTTGCACACGCGCGTCCATTGTTTTTCCGTAGTGCTTCGGAATCTCCTATTTAAATTCTCTATTTTCTCGACTCTTTTTGCAGGCTTTATTTTCAAATAGGTAAATTTTAATTCGAATTACTTTTAAATTTAATTAGGAACTGTAATTGAAAAGTTCCTAATAAAATTACAATTTAATTCATTTTCCTCGAATTACAGATATACATTCAGTCAAGAAAGTATCGGGAATGGATAATTTGTTTATGGTTCCAAATTCAATTTTTTGTTTTTTTGTTGTTGTTAGATTGGCACAACTGTTTTCCATTTTGGCGCGGAGTTTGAGTTGCATCTGCATATGTGATTTAGATTAAATGTAGTGCTGTTTTTAGTTATATCATTCTAGTGTATATTGCGAATTTCATAATGGACAAAAACATCGAACAAAAACTTTGTCTTAAATTTTGCATCGCCAATGGAATTTCGTGTTCGGAGTCACTGAAAATGTTACAAAAGGCTTACGATGAATCGACTTTATCAAAAACACGTGCTTATGAGTGGTACAAAGCGTTCAAAAGTGGTCGAGATGTGATGGAAGATTTGCCGCGGTCTGGTAGGCCATCAACGTCTGCAACTGAAGTTAACATCGCAAAAGTGAAGGAAATCGTGACTGAAAATGCTCATTCAAGTTTGAGAGAGATAGCCGCCGAACTTTCTGTGTCTCGCAAGTCGATCCGTACCATTTTAAATAGTCATTTATGTATGTAACATGTTGCCGCTCGGCTAGTCCCAAAAAACCTGAATTTTCTTCAAAAACACAATCGCATAAGAGTCGCTGAGGACATGCTAGAACTAGTCAATTCCGACCCAACATTCATGAAACGTATTGTTACTGGTGATGAGACGTGGGGTTACGAGTTTGACATGCAAACTAGTCAACAAGCTTCGGAGTGGCGCCTTCTAACTGAACCGAAACCGAAAAAACCACGCCAAAGTCGTCAAAAGTCAAAGTCATGTCGACTGTTTTCTTTAACTACCGCGGTGTTGTGCACTCGGAATTCTTGCCGGAAGGTCAAACGGTAAATAAAGAATATTATTTAGGCGTTATGCGGCGTTTAAGAGAGCAAATTCGACGAAAAAGGCCAGATTTGTGGAAAGAAAATTCTTGGATTTTGCACCACGATAATGCGCCTTCGCACAAGGCCATCATTGTGAACAATTTTTTGACCAAAAACTCAGCAAATACTATCGAGCAACCACCTTATTCACCAGATATGGCTCCAGCCGACTTATTTCTTTTTCCTAAACTGAAATTACCACTTCGTGGAACCCGTTTTCATTCGGTAGAAGACATAAAGGAGAATTCGCGGCGAGCACTGAACTCTATTCCGGAAAAAGCGTTTAAAAAGGGTTTTGATGATTGGATTATTCGTTGGCGTAAGTGTATCGTTTCTGAAGGAGCATACTTTGAAGATGATAAAATAAATTTGGATGAATAACTAACATTTCGTGTATTATTGATCTTTTCCCGGTACTTTCTTGACAGAGTAGTATTATAATCCGTAATGATATATTTAAGTACAAATTTATTATAAACTTTACCTACGTAATTTATGTAAGTAGGTATTCTTATTAGCATCTACAAAGAAACAGAAGTGCTATTCGGACCCACATAATTGGTATTATATACCAACGGTTATAAGTAGATACTTAGACTTGCGTTTCACTAACTGGCCACCAATAAAGAAAAAACAACTGCGGATATTATTATTATGACGTTAAATTAATTATAATTGAATCAGCCAATTACAGATATGCTGTGAATTCTAGTGAACTCAGACTTCTTCTACTATAGTATCAATTGACATTCTAATAGTTCATATAGGTATAATCTAGATCTAGAGTATAACAATATCGTTCGTGACAAAAATCATATGTTTATTTGCTTGTTACCAAAATCCAAATACACATTTCTGTAACCAATTTACCAATTTTTCTTTGCATGTTTGTCTGTTTGTTTGTCCAGGCTAATCTTTTAAACGGCTGAACCGATTTTGACAAGACTTTGATTGTCAGGTAGAGAACTTTTCAGAAAGAAAGCTAAGCTTCTTTCTATTCCGGAAAACCGGAAGACACAGCTAGTATAACATAACAATAATAATAATCTCAACTGAAAAAAGCAGCCAAAAATATTTTAAAGAAGTTAAAGAAATCTATGAGTTACTGTCCTAAAGTAGATTGGGTACCGTCGTGAAGTAGATTCCCTGCTCAATTGTTAATCAAGTTAAATAACTGATAGTAACAAAGAAAATTAAAGAGTAGAAGCAATAGAACTACGCCCACCCCGTGTTCCCATTAGGTTGAATACATTACTACTACTCAGGTAATCACATTTCAAACTTTGTTCTTACTAATAACGCTTTGCTATTGACGGGCTTCTGTACAGCGAACTTAAAGGATGTACATTAAGGAACTATAAAGTTAGTTAATAATTGTTAGATTTTAGAGAAGCAATCATAGCTGCGAGTGGTCGATCTGTGAGGTAGTCAGTGCATCCGGCTTATAAGATGACAGCTCTAAGATCGATTACCGACCAAGTCAATTTAGTAAAAGAATTATTGTCTTTAAATCTAGGTATTACTGAGTGCTCTGTTCTTCACGCTAATTGCATAGTATTCATTGCAATTAGCCTGAAGAACGTTCACTTATACATCACTAATATTTACAAAAGTATCATTTCGTCTTCAACACTCATAGCACGAACTTAGTAACAATATAATTGGAAAAAAGATTATACGTAAGTTAAAAGAATAAATGGTACGTAATATCAAAATAACGAAAAATTGCTAACAAAAACAAAAAACTTTTAAGTTAATATATTTCTAGCTTTATAGAAAATAACGACTAATGTATTAAAGTGAAATAAAAATCCCATGTGATTCGAAACTTTCGACAGAAACAAAGACTTTCCATCCCTATTTTAGCATGTAAATTTACACAGTCTATACCTTCAAATAGAATTCCCAAGATAAAAGTCCGTATTCTCAAAGGATATTAGAGGATCATAAAATCTCAATTGAAAAACTGGAAGACGTCGCTTCATGTGCAGTAGCGTCAGCTGAGACCAATATAAATTTGCTTTCGCTCTATCGCTTTTTTGACAAATAAGTAAAAGATTCTACTTAGAATTTTCCTTGAGACGTTTCTACAAAATCTAATAAGTATCAGATTTTTTTTGAGATTTATAATTTATATCTCTAATATACTAAAGTGAATCGACTATTGAAGCTATTTGTGAGTTATCATAATCCCCACAAGATATTATTATGCTATATTATGCTATATTGATATTATAAAATGGAAACTTATGGAAATCATAAACTTATGAAAACCCAAATGAACATTAGGGACAAAATACATAATTTAGATACAACTGTATCTAAATTATGTTGATAAATCGCTTAAAATTTTTAGTCACATTTTAATTCTATCACTTCTTTTATTCATTTTCACGTTGTAGATATTTTTGTAACAGGCCGTGATCGAGTGCTTGGTACATTAGCGTAACCACACACTTACCAAAGTCACCTACTATTAATTGTACTTAAATTTTGAGGTAATACTAAATGTTATTCCCGTAGTATTATTTTTCATAGATGTGTTTTACGTCAGAATAAGTGTTTTACGTCAGAATGTTTGTTGCTAGCAAATCCAAGTTGGAGAAGTTTGGTGCCACCATTGCGGCGGGAACCAGGACATCGCACTATGAGAGGATCGAGTCATTTTTGTGTCATAAATCTATAACTTCTTTGTTTTTCAAGATATTGACATGATTTTTTTTTGAAACTCTTAAATATATATATGCTTTTAAATAATATACACTTATTTTAATTAGTTAAAAAAAATAATGAACACAAAAAAACGAAAATTAGAATAAACTTTTTTTCACTTTCACTTTCAAATACAATTTTTGAAAGTGAAAGTGGGCGAATTGCGCCATACCCCACGGGGATTAACTTCTGTGTGGGTACGCTGCCCCATGGAGGCAGCGAAAAAGGTGGCGAGCAGTCGCCTTTTGGTTGATTGGGTTTCGGCTAATGTCAAGATCCTCGAACCGAGACCACTCCGATGTTAAAAGTGCCTGAACATCGGGCACGTTCGGGCCAATTGTACATTGGCGGAGATTTTTACTGATTAGTGGCCATCCAAGTGACTTATCGCCTTCAGGCGACTAGAGCTCCGCCGACTCTTGTGGCGGAGCGCCCACCAGAGGCTCAGGGGTGATCTTAGGGGGGGGGGGTCACCCCGACTATAGCCACGAGATGGCGCGAGCGGTGTTCCCGCGCGCCGGTCTGTGTAGCGCAGGCAACAATGCTAAACGAGACGAGGCCGGTGGGGCTTAGCGCCGGCCGTTGCCTGCCGGGGTCGCGAACGAATGCGAAAACGTCCCCGTTGCCTTGCCATTAAGGCTCTCGAGGAACTCCGTCAGGTTTTAGTAGGTAGACTCGGCCTTGCACCCATCAGCCGAGGAGTCCCACATACCTACCCGCCAACCCTTATGGCGGGTGTAACGCATTTCCTGACGATAAAAAAAAAGTAAAAAAAGGAAGATAGTAACTAATAACAAAAGTAAAAAAAAATATTAATATGAAAAGTAAAATTTGAACAAACTTACAGCTATGTTATCTGAATTTTATATAATACTATAAAAAGGAAAATCTTAAAATGTAGAAAATGTGATGCGATAAGAGGTAAGTCATTAAACGACTTAAAAGTCACCTAAAAGTTCTACTCTACAGATTCATCTAGAAGTTCTACAGAATTCTTATAAAAGATATTAAAAAGGTTTCCTTAAACGCGATATATAAGGGTCCAAAGTATACAAAAGTGTGTGTAGAACGTCTTCGTTTGTGGCTATCCTGGAGCATTTCCTTGCATGGTGAAGTCTGAACTTTTATAATCTTTGTTTCGTGGCTCTTGGGCATCTTCAGAGAGTTGTTCAAGAGGCAACACATAATAATGTCGAATTACACTTTCTCCGTGAATTAAGACTTTATGTACATAAGGTAGCATGTAATACCACTTATATATATTAAGATATAGCCGTGCTGTGTCCAATGCGTAAAAACCAAATTTCGTGGTATTGATACTTCTTGCACTTGATACAGCTTGCAATAAAATATAAAATCGTTTTATCAGTTCCTCATCTACACCAGTGATTTCTGATGCACAATGACAATTTTGAAATAATCTTTTAGCTGTTTCCGTCATTAGTGTTACCACTGTCTTACTTAGGTTCATCTATATTTAAACCAAATTTTTCTCTGAACCTTCTTTGAACGTAAGTCTTCTTTTGCTTTGTCAATTCTTTGTTTTCTGTTGTTGTGGCAGACCTTTTTTTTGAAGCCTAGATTGTAAGATAAATCTAAAATAAGTTCCATAAACCTATTCCAACATTGCAAAGTCGAAAGTCCATGTTGATAACTACTTTCATCAATAGGTTTATTTTGAACGTTTTCCAAATTCAGCTATAAAATTTTTTTGCACACTTGTTATAATTTTTGCAATATTTGCATCAGAAGAATCGGCAAAGTTGTCTCGTAAATAGTTTGTGATAGATTCACCGTAATTACTATTAATTTACACGTGACTTAAATCGCGTCTAGTACAGAAGAACTCAAGAGCCACTGTAACAAGTTAATCAATAAAACTTAGTCACGACTATAATTAACAAATGGAGAACTGTTATTGTTACTACGAAAATATGCTATTTGATACTAAAATATTGTTTTGAGACGTGTGCAAAATGATTACATGAATACTATCAATCATGATGCAGTTATACAGTTTTTTTTTTATTTTTCTGCCATATTTTGTGTATGTGAACTTAAATATGGTGGGAAATATTCGAATATTTGTAGTGTATATTTATGTAGTTCATAATAAAGAACACATTTCACACTTTCTGAAATGGCGTAACAATTGTATGATACTCATAAGAATGGCTATAACGCTATAATGGCTATAACATATAACATGGCTAACTATAAAATCATACCTAATAAAGTTAAATTCAAGAATTATTTTTAACATTTTTTCATTTAGCTTTTTAAGTGCTTTTTGTTATAAAATAGAATATTTTACACACAAATGTAAATCATGTTTATAATAATAAATTATTCTTTTGGCTAAAATTTGAGGTATAATACAAGTACCTGTGTAGAATTTTCAAAAAAGCATTTATGGCATGGCTCTTTTAGGCGCTTACTAATAGTGCAGCGCGCAGCATAAGCTGGAGGAATAACCTGCGCGGGGTTCCGAGTGCCAAGTACTGGTCCTCCAGATCAGGCAAGATTTGTCCCTGCCAGCAGTAGTAGCAGATATGCTGGCGAAGAGACGTGAAAGGCTATGTCATACTTCTGTGAGACAGTTGTTGTTTTAGGAGGAGAGCGCTGCGCAGAAGTGAAAGGGGGTCGATCCCATTCGCATGATCACGACCGCCCGGTCTGTAGCCCGGGCCAGAACATAAGACTACGGTGTTTCCCGCCTGTCGTAAGAGGTGACTAAAAGAGGCCTTCGAAGATAGCCCTAATAGATTGCGGGCAGTCCAGTTTTCAGCAGTGCGTATGATCCGCGCTGTCCTGGCACTACGAGGGTGCTGGATCTGTAACTGCCGTCTCCGCTAAGTGCTTGGGCACAGCGAGAGAGGGACTTCGGTGCGTTCTGTATAGGAGACCCCAGATCCCCTCGACAACGCGCTTAGGACGACCATCGCAGTAGTTTTGGTGAGTAAAATCCCCATATAACCCAGTGTGAGACTGGGTTATATGGGGATTTTAGAGGGCTGGCTACCTATGTGTAGATTTCTCCTGCGTCATCAAAAAAAAAAAACAAGAAAACGTAATCGTCGTTTTTAATACACATCGATGTTGTCACACGTTTGTCGCAGAAGTTTGTCACGCGTGCAAGAAAGGGACTAAAAAAGGATTACAAACCACTTATTCCTGTTCTAGTACAGTGGCGGATCCAGGTCACGTCACGGTTCAAATCCGTGAAAGTAATCCGATTGTGTCAGTGAAGGACTGAGGACGCTTTGTAGCACGGCGGTCGCGTGAGTTGAACTAATCGAATTACGATCGCATGCGGTGACCTAACGAGGAGCGCGTTAACTGACCTAATGGGTGTAATGAACGATACAATGGAAACTAATTAGTATCCGTCACTGATGTTACAATGAGTGCCTCGAAAATTTAAAACTAACGTTTATTTTTTAATGTGTGACAAAATAATGCCGACGCTATAAGTCATGGACACCACACGACAGTGTGTCAAAGTCAAATTAATTTATATGAGTAAACCCAATTGCGAGGTGTTGTTGGACGTCAAATCTATTAAAGTTCGGTTCGAAAAGAAACCAGGGAAGAACCGACAAGAAATTCAGTCAAATATCATTTTTTCAACTTCATTTTACAATGGGTTTATTAAAATATGTTAAGAAAGCCGCTAAATGCATGTCTATTACATATAACTTGAAATATAGTTGGCTGTTCGCGTTCCCGACCGGTATACATGTATATCGTGATTGTATGGTCAAACAGAAGTTAGTTACAGAATACAAATATACTGCTTAATTATTTGTTTGATAAATATAATACACAGATAAAATTAAAAAACTACTGTAAATACAAAATATTTTTATTTTATTCAATGTCTAATTTTAAGATATTTTTGTATGTTATGTTCTTTAGACCATTGATGTAATTTCTAGTTACTTGCGCATGTTTACAATTATGTTTCAAAAAACGTATTTGAAGTTCAATTATTTTATTTATTTTATTTACCTAATTGAAAACATGATCGATCAATGTGAATTTTGATCGTAACGAAATGCGATATAGTTTTTTGGTTTGTCAAAAGCAGACATTTACCAATAGGTACAAAGAAACAATTTTACCTAAATCAATGGAGTTGTCACATACGTTAACATGGGAGTACAAAGAAATTCCATTTTGCTTTAGCAGTATAGGTGTAGCTATAAGATGGCGGTTTTATCGGGGGCTTTCATGGCTTTCTAGCGACGGCTCCCCGGTGGTAACGCTGCTCGCGATAATAAAGTGCGAATGTTCAATACTGCTTCTGACATACGCCCTTATAGCTAGAACCTAAACATACTTATTTGGTTTCAAGACCTGTCGTCTTTGTTCCAATTTTATTACCTTCTGAAGCAAAAACACAAAACAAAACCTCCCGGTTTACAAGTTTGACGTGACTGTTTGTGTAAGTTAAATTTCGACGCGGACTATTTTTGTTTCAAATATTATTGTACAGAACCGTTTACTTCTCAGATGAATTAGTTTTCTTAGTAAATCCATTCAATCCGAATAACAGTCTTTTGTTAAATTAAAAAAGAAATATTGTTCTCGAAATCGAAGAGAATATTTTTAACATGAAAAATGAAATAACGTTTTAAAAACGTTACAGCACGTACATAAAATATATATTTTCAGAAAGCTCTTTTATAGACTTCGAGTCATAAACTGTGAAATATTATTTCTGTTAGTAGGTAATATTTTTTCTAAGAAAGTTTACGGTCAGCCATTTGTGCTTCGGAAATGTCGGTCGTAGATGTTTAGCTTTTAAAATGAACTGTCTCGAAAACGAACATAAAAATATCAAGACCCTTTCAGAAAATTAAATAAAGAATCCTTAGATAAAGAACATAGAAGGAATATAGGTACATTTGAATACTACCTATCCACTCCGGCTTCGTGCGTGGATACTGTAACATTAATTTCTTCCGGGTGCAACCTTTGGTTGACCCTCGGTTGGAAAGAAAAAAAATTTTGGTCCTAATTAATAATTGCCAAAAAAAAACAAACTAGGGTTGTATTCAATTTATTACTAAATCTCTAAATTACAGGTTTGTGACGGTATATCTAACTTAATGTAACTAAATTACACTATTACTTTCTTTTCTATAAGGGGACAGGTGGCCCGTTTGGTCGATAACTAGAATTACTATTTGGAGTAAACATCACAAAAGAAAATGTTTAAGACATACTATGTGAAATTTAAGTATAAATATAATACAGGGAAGTATAGGGAAGAACAAACACCATTATGCATACAACCCAAAAAAATTAAGGTTATGCTTTAACACAAGCTTCTTGGCTTCGTTGAGGTCGGGGTGACCTTAACACCGGTGCCGGTCCTACGAAGCTTGTCCCCTTGGCGTCGTTGAGGTCTAAGTAACCCCAACACCTGTTCAGGTCCTACGGGGATGGCTTCTGACGACGGTTACAGCGTGGTTGGTAGTAAGATACAATTAGGGAGAATCAGGTTACCTTAATTCGCCGCAATTTATATGAACCTAAGCCGTAGTTCAAGTTCAGCAAACTTAACGCAATGAGCCGTAGATGCCAACCCGTGCAATGGAGACAGGTAATGATGATATGTATAAGACGTAAGGTAAAGAAAAAAGCAGACCAAAAATAACACGCAGGGCGTCCTTCAGGTAATAACTTGTTGATGGTTCGAAACGGATAGCGCACGGCCCTGTTTTACTTTTCGTGATAGTATTACTATCAAATTAAGGCAAACAGCAAATAAATAATGTAAAATTGATAAATCTCGAAGTTCATTCGAGCGGTAGAAAAGAAGTGACAACCCGCCAAGCCAAAATGTCACTTTGTTCGTTTTCTCGCGTCAATCTGTGACTAAGGAAAACAACACCGACAGCCCAAACCATACGAACATTACTCGTAAAAAAAACAATGTTACAATACAAATGTCTTAAATTCCTTTATTTTCTAATAACGTATGTAATGTGATCTTTGTAATCATGCACAGTACTTATCTAATGCTTAACGTTACAGTTAACGTCAAAAAAAACTTACGTTTTGAAATAATTCATAGTCATGTTAATTGCATAAGCATGTAAATGTGTACTCGTATAACGTTGAAATAAATAATGTACTGTTAGTTTACAATCTAGGCACAGCTGAGGAGGCAGTTTCACGAATTAAGTTTAGGAAGAATATTATAGAATAAAACCTCTTAGCTGCAGTATATTGGCAAGCCGCCAAGCCGATGCTAAGAGTCCAACGATTATACCCGTTTTGATATAACGAGTGTCTTTTTCCCGGTTCTATACAAAAGAATTTATTCCCAACTAGATTTTGCTTCTTGTTTCTTACGTTTTAAATGTATTATAATATAAAAAATTTGTTTAAAACATCAGCTTCTTAATGCATACGCTTCATGAACTGTATAATAGGAAGTTGATTTTTGATTTTCAGGGCTCTATATTTGAAATGTATAAAAATCGTTACCATTTTCAATTACAAAAACAGAACCCTTGTAAGAGCATGCGTCTGTCTGTCGGTTCGTCTGAGTGTCTGTTTCAACCGATTTTCTAGGAAAGTATTTAATGTAGAAACTTGAAAGGCTTGGCGATAACCCACATATTTTGCACTAGTTATCAGTTTAAAATACTCCTAGAAAAGAAGAACAAATTAGATGTTCGAATTAGATCTTTCCATCACTGAACCTATTGGACCTAGAATTTTAGAAATTTCAGAGAATATAAAGCCTTACCCAAAACTTTATAGGAAAATGTCTTACAGATATTCAGAAATCAAATTTAAAAATTTACTATTTTATAAATAGGTATCGCACGAAATCCTCTATGCAAATTACAAAAAAGAATTCCAACCAACTTTGAAACAATGTCACCATCACTTTATAATTTTTACTTTTTCGACTAGTTCGTTAGCGCACATTGTTCCGGAGAAATTTTTTAACTATGATGGCATAAGAAGCACAAAATCTTTATCTTCAAGGTTGTCAAATCATTTGCTAACGATAATGCTTTCTTAGCCTTCATATTATAATTGACCATTGGCCTCAGACCACTTATCGTCAGGTTCACTGTTGGCTCGTTTGTATTCTCCGGCGTCTAGTATAAAAAAAGTCATGGAGGCGTCGGTTCTTAATATCGCTATATGGAGACTGTCGTTCAACCAAGTTAAATTTTATATGAGAGAATCCCTGATAGAAGACTGGACACTACTCTATATCCCACTAATATCCACACTTGACCCTAGTGCGGATATTTTGAACTAGGTACAGTCCGTATAACATACGTAAGCGTAAGCTTACATCGTTGCAGGGTCTTTTACGTCTGCGCACTTGCGGTTATCTCCCTTCTATCGTACTACTTACATTTCTGTATGTACCGACTTAACAAATTTCTAAAGAACTCTAAAAACCTTTTAATGATTGTTGTGATTGATTGATTGTGTATGGCAAAAGTTAAATTGGTTGGTACAAGAAATTTAAGTGCTAAAGTGGCGACCCGAACCTCGAAAAATCTATTTTTTCTCATTTCATTGGTGAAAAGAGGCCTGTATCTAGCAGAGACACCTCTAGAAGTTGTATTGTTATGAAATAATAATAAATAAGACGCGATAGTGGAGTTGGAGATCCGGTCAGGTAAAAGGAAACTAATTTATCTACATTATTTTGGAGCCTTTATTTGTGTAACGCAGGAAAAAACTGAACTCAGGTAGCCTTCTACCCCCTGGGGGTGAAACGGGTTATGTGAGCTTCTGCATCTGGCTTTTACCCACTAAAACTCCTGCGGCGACCGTCCTCGGAGCATTGTTGAGGGGCTCCAGGGTCTCCTACGGAACGCGCCTTAGCCCCGCTCCCGCTGTGCCGCAGCACTTCTAAGGGGGACAATGATAGAGTTCTCTGCATCTTCGCAGTACCACAACAGCGCGGCCTTCTCCTCCTGAACTATTAAGGCCTCGCAGAAAGAGAACAGGCTTTCCACGATTCTTCACCTGCCAGCGCACCCGGTACTAGTACTGGAAGGGCAGATCTCGTCCGATCTGGCAGACCAATACTTGGCGCTTAGAGGTCCATGTGAGACACTTCTCCAATGTATGCTGGGCGCCGTCCTGGTCCTCGTTACATTAGTGAGACCGTGCTGTTTCGTGACACACGTATTGTATGCGCTTCAACCTGCTATAGTGCTTAGTTTTAAATGTCATAATTAGTACAATTGGCTGGAATGTTTATTAGTTTATACCTTTGTATTTTTCGTGAATTTAGATAAAACGATAATATTTGTATTCTATTTGAAGAATTTTATTTTCCGATATTTTCATAGTTCTACGTAATGGAACATTTTATGAAACCCAATGAAAGTTACAATTTTTTTACTATTGCAAACTTAATTCTTCAACTTCATTCATATTTAACTCAGGCCGTCTCAAAATTACTTTCCTAGCGGAGTCTCTAGATTGGAATGGCGGTTATTTATCTTATTACCAACGACACAGCGGCCATTATCCTTTGTTTATCGCATCGGGGGTTGGCATTGTGACCGACGTCATTAAAACTTAATAATGGTGGATTCAATCCGCCGTAGGCACCGTTTTATCGTCTGCTCGCTATGTGTTTATTGTCAGAGTGGGAGAAAAACTTGTGATTTTTGTCTACCGTTTTCGTTGCAACATGATTGCCAGAAATTCCAGCTCTCGTATCGGTCTCTCTTTGAAGAAAATGTTATTAATTTTTAGGGTTGCATTTTTCTTTTTTTAGACCGGAAGTGGACTTAAACCTAAACCCTAAAAAGGTTTATCCAACTGTCTGTCTGTTACAGTCGATTTTCTTAGCAATTATGTAACATACAGCAGATTTAGGCTTAGTGATTCACTTTGAAATGGTCGTAGTAAAATTACGGAGAGCAAATTGGGAATTCAGTTTGACCACCACTTCCCTTTTACTTTGAAACAAGTGGATCTAGAATTTTAAAAATTTCAGGGAATTTAAAGCTTACAAGAAAATATAACTTAAGTCCTAAGGCTTTTAATCTTCACGAAATATAACGCTGTATAAGCATCGTACAAATAACCTACAACAGAAAGTTTGGTAGACTGTGCACCGACTTCAGTAACTATCAAATTTAGTTTAATCATAATATTTGCATTTATGTAGTTACTTTTGTATTCAGTGTTTTAGTATTTTTATTATAACATAAAACATAACATAACATATCTTCACGCTGTATCCCCAACGGGGTAGTCAGAGAGGACGGAGCGCCAGGAGTCGCGTTCCTTACACACCTCTTTCGCTTCCTCAAAACTCATCATTCTCGTCACACATTTTCGCCTATTTTTATTATATTGTATAATAATAATAATAATGATGAAATTTCATGACCTTTTCTAATTTGAAAAATTTTCGTAAATTCGAATTTTACAGTAAATTTCAGATAAAATGTTATTTAATTGTATATGAATGTAGATTTTGTTATTGGATTATTTTTGTTATTATGTTGAAATCAATCTTTTCTAATTTTGTGATTGTTAAGTTAAAAAAAAATCTAATTGCATGGAATAAAAAAAGGCCTTATTATTATTGTTATACTATTCAATGTTTTTATTTAGAAGTCGGTATGAATACTAAGAGAGTGTCTATGAAAATACATCAAAACTGGTACAGGAGATATCATATTAAATCATTTTCGGTATTTTCCACCAAATTTACATTATGTTATCATCTTTATTTAAATTTTACTTGCAATTTTGTTTACATGTTATTTTTAAACAATAACCGAATTTAAACATTATAGTGTCTTATGTATCTACATTCAAGTTAAACGAGATTTCTTTTAAGATTTTTAAAATAACGAAGTAAGCAGTTACTGCTCTTTAGTTTTTAATTAAGTCAAATAAACAAACAGATAAAGAGGAAAATAACTCAACACAGTTCTTTTAAGCTATTTCTAACCGCTAATAAAAATATATAAAAAGCAGTACCATTACTGTTTTATAATAGCATAGATCAGATTCTATCACCTTTAGATAAATTAGTGAAACAAGGTCGGAGCAAATTAACGAACCACGAGATCTTATTAGCCACCTCACTCAAGCCATTAGCTCCTTCCACGTCGGAGCGGCATTGTGCTTTAGCTGTTCAAATTTAATAACACCCCGTTCAAAAGGAATAAATTGTGCTGGAAAGGTCAGATAAGTCAGGACAAGATTAACGTTTGACCGCTACTGGTGGTTATAACGGGTGAGAGAATTGTTTTATAAGACCGTTCGGAGTTGAAATTGCTCGAACGAATTGGACGTCCTACAACTATGATACGCGAACAATTGTTTAAATTTAAATTGTCGAAGTATAACTTTTTTATTATTTTCATGTTTTTATGGAAACGATACGCCATCCCTTTTTTTTCAATTTTCTTTTCGCGAAGACTATTGAAGCGATCTATCGGAAATTTCGCACACACAGTGGACATAGTCTCTAGTCAAAATGGACTCTTCTAATAACAAGCAAACAAAACCGCAGATTAAAGCTGTGTAAAAAAAACTTCGTAATATTCTAAACAAGCCGTGTCTGACCACTCATTGCTGTGGCTTAATAAAATTATTATTATTCGCGAGTTATGGTCTCGAGTTCATGCAAGAATCCCATAGAAAAAATTCAGGAATTAAATTCTTTAGCTGCAGTTTCCATTTTGTAAAAGGTGATGGTAACTGTTTGGTGATCACTTCGTGGTGTGATTCACTACAACTTCCTCAGATCTGGTCGAGCCATAACAGCAGATGTTATTGTGCAAAACTTCGAATAATGATGGCAAAACTCGCAGGAAAACAGCAC
Organism: Zeuzera pyrina; assembly: GCA_907165235.1. Lineage (NCBI taxonomy): Eukaryota > Metazoa > Arthropoda > Insecta > Lepidoptera > Cossidae > Zeuzera > Zeuzera pyrina. The sequence continues at coordinate 21,280,391 of OU015620.1, read as the reverse complement.
TGACTCATCATTTGATCTGTACCATTATTGATCCATGATAACGCAAGACCTCACACTGCTCGAGAAACAATTTCAATACTACAAGACTTGCAGTTAGAAACCGTCCGTCATCCTCCATACTCGCCGGACCTCGCCCTAACTGAATAGTGACTACCTACCAACCACGCTTTGGACAATTTTTTGCACAGAAAAAAAAATGTTCCCCAGGAAGCAGTACAAAAAGCCTTCACACAGTTTGTGCAGTACAGGTCCCCAAAGTTCTATCGTAAATATTTAAATGATCTTCCGATTAGATGGCAAAAATATATAGGCAACGAGGGTAAATGCTTTGATTAAATAAATATATTTCATTTTACAAATAAATGGTTTTAATTTTTCAATACGAAACGAAAATTTCATACTTTAACCACTAATGTCATATTATTTTGAATATATACAACTATACAAGTACAATCTATTGATTAGATAAGTTTTGTGATAATAATACAAGACGCAATAAATTGTTTTTGTACAAAATGTTACTAAATGCGCAAACATTTATCTCTACATAAAATAGATATAATCCAAGCTATAGCAGACTACGGTAAAAAAAGGGAAACGTTTCTTATTCGTCTTTATATATGTGTGTTATTATTACCTACAACCTAAACGGCTTACCCAATTTGAGTAAACGGGATATCAGGAAAGTGCCACAAAATATAAACCATTGCGTAAAATCTGTAATGGTGACCTGTATGTACTCTCATTTATCAGGTTAATCATTGGGTTTCATGTAGGTTACTTATTCCATTACTTACATACATAAATAACGGCACTTAATTTGCAGTAAACGTCGGTAATAGATTTAATTGTAAAAAAAACAGATAATTTAATGAAAAATACTCGTAATCGCTCCCAAAAATGCTTTCTCTAAATAAGATCTAGTCAATCGCATCTCGCAGTCAATTCACGATATAAAATTTTAAAAATAAGATAAAATGATAATGTAGGTACACACCAAGGCAATCAGACATTCAAGCTAATTTCAGTTCTTTCAACGTAACCACAAAACTAAAAGGATAGATGAAGTTGAAGTTAGTTTTTAATATCGCTCTATTCGTCGACAAAAGGTAGGTCAATGTTACAAATTTATTCCGTAATGTATACCAGATTGAAATTAGATACCTATATTATACGTTGAAATGTAAACAACTTCAAGAAATCCACATTTTAACTGAAATGAATGAATTATTTTTAAAACTGTATCAATTAGCTCATTAGATGTAAAGATGACGGAATAAATCGACTGTGACATACGGACAGGCAGACAAACATGACGTAACTATAAGGGTTTAGCCAAGTTTTACGGTGCCAATACGGTAACAACAATGAATGTAAAATTAGACCGCTACGAAACGGATCAAAATCCGTTTCGTAGCGGTCTAATTTTCATCCGTCAATTTATGGATGTATGGATTTAAACATCCATACATCCATAAATCCATACATCCATAAATCCATACATCCATACATCCATAGATCCACAGATCCATACATCCATGCATCCATACATCTATGCAGCCATCCTCACAAACTTTCACATTTATAATATTATTAGGATTATTAGGAATTTCCTCGCAACTCGGAGGAATACAATTACCTTTCACTGACGGATCAGCATAAAAATGTAATAATTATCAGCAGTAACAAGCAGTAAGTAACAGCAACGACGTTTTAATTTTATGTATAATAAAAAAAGTTAAATTTAAACATCTTTTTTAATTTTATATGATAATTTGGCAGTCTAATATCAAACTGAGCATCAATTACCTTTACAAGTGTTTTAAATAAGAAATGAAATAAAACGTGCCACGTTGTTCGCTGCACAAGCGTCGAATCGAAAGTGAGCTAGGTGTGGCCCCCGAGCCTCAGTTGAGTAGAACACAGCGATTGTTTCGAAACTCAAAATTCAATATAGTAGACACGACTTAGATATCGTTGACAGTAGGTATGATTAATATTTGTTACCAAAAATTTCTTCTTTATTACGACATGAGACTAGCCATAACTATACATTTAGCCATTACTAACTATACATAACTATACTTTATTTAATTAATAATATTTTTTCTTTTACTCGATTGATCATAAAACAAACATAGAGGGTCGCATCTGGGAATGAAGTCTACTATCCAGAAATTGTACTATGAATCGAATTGGGACAAAATCAATGTTCCCTCATTCCCAAACTCAATTATTATTACATTCCATGCTCTTGCTGAGAGCAGCCTCCCGACGTGATGTTATTAGTTCTGTCTTTGCACGGATTTAATATAAATTAGGAACCTTAATACATGTTGAAATGCAGGCGATATTTATAATTTGCTCTCTTGGTTTTATTTCATTATAACCATGCCATATTATATCAGTTAGTCTTAGACGTCATAACTTATTGTTAAACTGTATAGTCTCAAGTGCTGCTGAGTTGTTGCTGTTGTCGGTGATTGAAACATGTTTCGCTTGTTAATGAACCGTCCTCAAAAAATTGTGGAGCTCAGACTTAGTCAACTATCCAAAGTCAAAGTCAAATCCATTTATTCCGGTAAATCCAATTACAAGGTGTCATTGAACATCGTATCTACTTTAGTTCGGTTCGACAAGAAAACCTGGACACTGAGAAGAATCGACAAGGAACTCAGTCGGGTATCATTTTTTCAACATCATCTTGCAATCGGTAATCCAATACCAATCGAGATGGTTGAGAAGCGAAGCACGATATATGTATGTATATACCTCATAATGTACATAGGTATATATAATTGAATGATGTACTAATGCATTATTAATTAGTAATTTTGTAATGTATGTATATAGTAGCCGATAGAAAGAAAACGTAGCGACGTCTCTTTCCTTGTAAGTTTTCTAGACAGTAGTGCATCTGTTTTCTCCTGAAGGTCTCGGGTTCGAAACTCGGCCAAGTTAATTTGAAAAACAAACTTTTCTGGATTGCCTTGGATTCTAAGTTTCTGGGTATGGTAGTAAAGGCATAGTGCTTTGTTTGAGTTCACACAATTATCTGAAATATTATAATTACTATAATATTACAATTCTTATTAACTCTGACGACCCTTTTAGGGTTATAGCAAGAAGATAATATGTATGTGTTTATTATTTTTCTTTTATCCATGTAGAATATGGTAAAAAGTAGAAAATGGATTTTACACATAAGAGTCAATGTCAATTTATCGACTCGTTATGAGCTCTCCCATACAATCTCGAAAAGCATCGGGACAGGCAATTTAAAAAATGTCATTTGTCTTACCTTACCTCAGGTGTCTTACAGATTACCTAATAGCAAATATCTATCGATTCATCCATCTGTCCTTGACGTTTGAAGATCTATGAGCTCACCATTGAGGCATTTTGAAGATGAATCGGCGAAATCGCGTTAAGCTCCGGTGAGCATTTTCAATAAAAACTGTAGTAAGGAGGACCATTATTCTCTTCAACCAATCGCGGGTGGAAAAGTGAACCACGGGACGAATTCAGGTCGGGAGACATATTTACAAATACTAAAGTGTCTTATTGATAACAGTTTGCTCACATTCCGAAGTTAAATTCATACATTCTGGTATTTATATACCATATATTTATTGTTTGATAAATTAGGTATGTAATTAGAAATATAGATATTTTTAAGGTAAATTATGACTGATGCGGCGGGTGTGCTATAATTTAAAAGCAAAACGGCGGTTTAAAAACAGTGGACTGTATGTTTCAATCATTCAGGCGGAATAAAAAGGAAATAAGGAAAAACACGTCCACTAACCTTAGCCTTCGGCTGCCGGTCACTCGAGCGTCTGTTATCCAGGGCACAGGGAACCCTTCAGAGGACCTTGCGCTAAGTAATTTCCGTGCACGGACTTGTCCCCTTTATTTTATTGGTATCACAGCGTTCAAATAACACATACACTCGTCAGCAGGATAAACAATATACGCGTAAGAACCAAAACGGCTGCTGGTTCGCGCGACTGTCCAACTCGAACTTCTTTTTGTAGACGTGTTAAGGGAACAGGGAAAATGAGGGTAGGTAGGGAATTTTCTTACCCGACAAATGGACAGCACATACGACTTCACATACGAAGTTATAGATGGCGGTAACAATGACATAATAGGTTGTCTGAATCAAACTTGCCGTTACATTTGTAACTAGGCGGCTAGACAAGTGGCAAACGGCGGGGTTATTACCTAAACATTTGCAGACAGCGACAACCACGCGATCACTACGCGACCGGTGTCTAATTGTAATAAAAAAATTAGTATCATGTATGACGATTACGTATCTATTATTCTTAGACCGTAAAATGCACTTTTCACGGTAGATTTAACGCCACTATACAAATTACATTACACAAATTCTCGTTTTGACAGCAGATATCGCGCGATATTGGCAATCAAGGCGTTATTGCTCATCAAAAGTGCCATTTGGCTACGTTTTATACGGCGGTTTTCACACGACTTTAAGTTTCGTTTCATATACATTCAGTCAAGAAAGTATCGGGAAAGGATGATTTGTTTATAGTTCCAAATTCAATTTTTTGTTTTTTTTTTGTTGTTGTTAGATTGGCACAACTGTTTTTCACGGAGCTTGAGTTGCATCTGTTATTTAGATCAAATGCAGTGCTGTTTTTAGTTATATCATTCTAGTGTATATTGCGAATTTCATAATGGACAAAACATCCAACAAAGAGTTTGTCTTTTGTTGAGTTTGAATTTTGCATCATTAATGAAATTTCGTGTTCGGAGTCACTGAAAATGTTACAGAAGGCTTACGGTGAACCGACTTTGTCAAAAACACGTGCTTATGAGTGGTACAAAGCGTTCAAAAGTGGTCGAGATGTGATGGAAGATTTGCCGCGGTCTGGTAGGCCATCAACGTCTGCAACTGAAGTTAACATCGCAAAGGTGAAGGAAATAGTGACTGAAAATGCTCATTCAAGCTTGAGAGAGATAGCCGCCGAACTTTCTGTGTCTCACGAGTCGATCCGTACCATTTTAAATGATCACTTGGGTATGAAAGATGTTGCCGCTCGGCTAGTCCCAAAAAACCTGAATTTTCTTCAAAAACACAATCGCATAAGAGTCGCTGAAGACATGCTAGAACTAGTCAATTCCGACTCAACATTCATGAAACGCATTGTTACTGGTGACGAGACGTGGATTTACGAGTTTGACATGCAAACTAGCCAACAAGCTTCGGAGTGGCGCCTTCCAACTGAACCGAAACCGAAAAAACCACGCCAAAGTCGATCAAAAGTCAAAGTCATGTTGACTGTTTTCTTTAATTATCGCGGTGTTGTGCACTCGGAATTCTTGCCGGAAGGTCAAACGGTAAATAAAGAATATTATTTGGGCGTTATGCGGCGTTTAAGAGAGCAAATTCGACGAAAAGGCCAGATTTGTGGAAAGAAAATTCTTGGATTTTGCACCACGATAATGCGCCTTCGCACAAGGCCATCATCGTGAACGAATTTTTGACCAAAAACTCAACGAATACCATCGAGCAACAACCTTATTCACCATATATGGCTCCAGCCGACTTCTTTCTTTTTCCTAAACTCAAATTACCACTTCGTGGCACCCCTTTTCATTCGGTAGAAGACATAAAGGAGAATTCGCGACGAGCACTGAACTCAATTCCGGAACAAGCGTTTAAAAAATGTTTTGATGATTGGATTATTCGTTGGCGTAAGTGTATCGTTTCTGAAGGAGCATACTTTGAAGGTGATAAAATAAATTTGGATGAATAACTAACATTTCGTGTATTATTGATCTTTTCCCGGTACTTTCTTGATAGAGTGCATAAGAAATTTAATTGGGTTTGAATACTAATTTAAAATTAATTACGCTAGATTACGTGATATTTATCATTCTATTCTACTAGCGTTTATGAAAATTGAGCCACTTGCCTTGCCCTGGGGGCCTAGATAAAATGGTCAAACGTTACGTTTCTTATTTATCAAACGACACATAAAGTCGTGTGAAAATCGCTGTATAAACGTAGCTTCAAGTGGCACTTGTGACGAGCGATAATGTCAGCATGCGTTTGCATTGTAGGCAGCGTTTGCCACTTGTCTAGCCGCTTTGTTCTAGTTTGTAGCGACATGAAAGATGTCTACTGATTAATATTATTAGACTGGAGCTCTTGCGACTACAACTGTTTTCATCAACTGAAGCGCAATTTAGGTGGCGAGCGTAATGGATCATAGGCAGAGATTATAAGAGCCTTAGAAATTGGAATTACTAAAAGTTCACAAATTAGTAAATATCGAAGCTTGTAATTAACAAATAACTATAAAATACAAACACATTTTTTAGTTTTATTGGAATAATTGTATCGGCAAGTTTAATTCAGACAACCCATTGTAATCGGGTATCGATATTTTATAAGTATTAAACTAACATTTTATTGAAATAACCATACAATCATTTAATGTGTTATTATGGAACAACATATTTCCTTTGCGTTATTTAAAGTATTTGTAATAAGATTTTAAATGTCTTAATTCAGATCACAAAGAACAATGAATTAGTCTTTAGAAATATGCGTTCCTAATAGTATATACGGCAAAGCGGCCGGTAACAAGATTAACTGATTAACTGAATATATTGTACGCAACATGTCAAAAATAACGAGATTTAACAGCAGTACGCTTAGTACGCTGTCAAGTCATTATCAAGTTATACCTATATAATTATATATATTTGTCGTATAGATAAATAAATAAAGACAAATAATTAAAATCAGGAAATGATGATTCAGTTTCTATACAATTTGCCAAACATATTGAAATACATAGATAGTTTTGGACACAATTTTTATTATTATTAATAAATATGTAAATATTGCTGCGGTCTTAGGACGCGGGCTGAAGAACGAGTTTGCTTGCCCCGGGCTACTTAAGTAGGTTCTAAATTGAACATATACATATTACATATATCGATAGTCCGTAATATTACAACAACAACAAACCCCTTTCGTTAAAGTCGAGGCAATACTGGTGCTGGATTGGTAAACGAACGTTGACCTTTAAGTGTTTAAAATTTGCGAACAGCTTACTTCTAGCTGATATATAAATCTAGATAGTATGTACACTTACATACGTATAGAAAGTAAGACACAAAAGATATGGCGCGTTGTTAATCTTCGTTCGCACGACGCGCGACGATAATACACGAAACGCTAAATTCATTTTAAAATCAATTTTAAGTAACAGCCTTATGACTGGAAAAATTAGAGCAGTGCATTCACTTTCTATTTCGCTCACGCGATATTATACACTACGTCCAATTGGGTCACCTTTATTAAAGTTTACTTTATTAATAAAAAAATCGAGTTGATAATTTTTATCGCAAAAAACACAACTATCTTTTTGAATCATCATAATGAAGTTATAGCTATTTAGTCAATAATAAACTGTAAAAGCTTCTAAAATGAAAATTTCAAATGACAACAATTGTTTATTTTAATATACGATGTTTACGTGAAGACAAAAATAATAAATTATTTAAATTATGTCTTTATCTTTTTAAAGGATAGGATAGTATTTTTTTTAATGAGGACATAATTATTGTTATGAAATAGTAGGCTTAATTTGCACGTAGGTGTAACCTCAAAGAAATCACGTGCAGTCACAATAGCGTCTAACGGCTGACCGAAAGACGCGTCGTCAGCGCACAAGGTGCCAAATCTATCAAACAATGACGGCATAGATATTGACGCCCATTAATGTCGCCTCAGGACGTAGCTAACTGATTGGTTCATCCATTACATTGGTAAGCCATATAAAATGTGTACTAATTTAACTTCATGCCATTTTCTGTTCGGGGCGGATAAAGCATCATGGAGTAAAAACATCACAACTTAACACCATTATCAGCAATAAAATAATAATAATTTACTTTATAGGTATATAATCAGTGCTCTAGAATCGATTCATAAAGTAGAAAAGTATATCGAAACGAAATAGAACGCAATCATTACGCTTTGCTACTGTGATTCGGAAAAGTCAACTATTTCAATCAGATTTATAATAATAAGTATAAACTACTTGTTACCTAATGCAGGTCTTCCATATCACATCGAGTTTATATAAGATTTTGAGAGCCTCCTCTACAGTGAGCAGCACGATTTTAGGGCCAGATATTTATGATAGATAGCAAAATAATTTAACAGGAAAGTTGTTCAGCTGAGACTTCAGATAATATGAAAAGATAAATCAACAACAGAGCAACGCAACGCTCCACTTCCTCACGGAAGTTTTAATACAAACGCGACCGTAGCAATTTTTTTTTAAATATTTATTTGAGGGTATAATACTCATTATAATTACTTACTAAACATTGTATAAAAGTAGGTAAGCTTATTTTAATTTTTGGAAAACACAAATTATGCTTTTTCGGTAATACTTTAAAAAACATATACATAACTTTCTTTGTATTATTGTATTGCCTGATTTTCAAGAATTTTTTATATATTCGTAATGCTTAGTGAGTTCGTTTCTGATGTTTATACGATCATAATTTTTACTGCAAATATTAAAAAAATGTTAAACAAGTAAGCAGGTTCTTTATAATTTTTTGTTGTCTAATTTGTTATAAGCACATTTTTATTCGTACCTAAAAATCCTATAAAAAATTTAATTGTTAAAGCTTGACGTGAAACGCCATAATCATAGCTATAATAGGTAATATGCTTAGGTATATGAACTACTTTTATGAGCCCTTCGTATAACTTCATCACATTAAATAGTAGATGAAGTTACACTGAATAAAATATCATTTGATGAATTTGTTATACTTGTAATCGACGACTGAAAAGACACGAGTCATTAACGACAACAAACTTCAACTCAAAAAGGGAAAACGAATTTCCATTAAGTCCGCGTTCGTGTTTCCGCTCGAAATAGCTCCATGTACCGGTCCAGTGAATGCGGCGAAAACGGTCCACCTACGTACGGGTTTTTATTATTATCGTTACAAAATATTGCTTTAAAATTAATTTATAGAAGAAAAACTGAAATCTTATTTATTTACATGTATAAATCTGTATTTTGAAATTGTATAACACATAGGTATTAAATTAGTCTTACTCACTTACTTAATTAGTACTTTCCTCAAAGCAAAGTATATAAATAGGTAAAGTTTTTGTAAACAAATCGTATTTTAGGTTATATTTATATTATCGCCAAAGCTCACTCACAATTAAAAAGTAATACTTCAGACAATTACACCGCTTGTACGATAAACATACAATATATTCACGCTGTATCCCTAACGGGGTAGGCAGAGAGGACGGTGCGCCAAGCGTCGCGGTCCTTACATACCTCTTTGACTTCTTCAAATCTCATCATTCTCCCTACACATTTTCACCTAGGTACAGACTCCCAGTAACGATCATACATCACTATATATATATATATACAGAGTGTATATGAAAACGGGACAGTTACTTTAATGGATGAAAGGAAAAAACGTATCCGTTTAAGAGTTATGACCGTTTTAATTTTCAAGTGTTATCCCCACCATTTCTCGTAAAATTGGGTTGATCGTGTACAGTTACAGATTTTAAATCTTATGTTTTTTTTATTTTGTACTAATTTCATCCGTTACTGAAATACAGCCTGAAAACCCCCATTGGGGTGGGGTATACGCATTATTTTCGAAAGTGGTTTTCAGGCTGTATTTCAAAGTAACTGTCCCGTTTTCATATACACCCTGTATATATAGTGTTCTAAAGATGGATTCGATATTATTATGATTATATATATATATATATATATATATATATATATATGGGTAAGGCCGTAGATTTTGCCACTTTTTGAAAAAAAAAGTGTCTCTAATTTTGACTGCGTATAAAAAAAAGTACTTGATAAATTGTAATAAAGGTATCTGAAGTAGAATATATAATTCTTCTACTATTAAACTGTATTTTTAAAGAGAACGTAAGTCGTGTAGTTTAAAAAATACCGTGAGTTAAAATCCTTAGGACCCCCAAATTTAGCCAAAAACACGCTGTTTTTTTGTTCCGCCAAAGTAATTAGCATTATAAAACTTATATTTTTTACAACGAAAGTCTAATTAATTATGAATATCTGAAATGTCCCAAAGTTAAGCTGCTACATTATAGTTTTCGAGTCTTTAAATACTCGTTTTTTATTGAGTTATCATTGTTTAAAACTTTGTCTCCATTATTTTCGCTTATACATTATTTTGTATGTTACCAAATTCCGACTTCCATGTATTAAAAACAGTTCATGATAGTATTTTGAAATGGCACTGGCGACACGGAGTACCCAGGCAACATGTTAGAAAAAGAAAAAGCGCCATTTTGACGTCTCTGGTGTTTGTCAAAGGTGTACACGTGCGTTTTGGCTGTGAATTTTTTTTCAAATTTTAACGATTTCAAACGTAAATAACAGTTTTATTTACGCACATTTTAACTAATACTATGCACAAGGGATTAATAAGTGCGAACTAATGTATCTTACTCTGAAATTCCACTCGGTTTTGTAATTATAGCTATTTATAACCTCAATAATCACGCTTCTCCGTTACTTCTATGTAGCTTCTATGTTACTAGTAACGTTGATTATATGTTACGTAACGTTGAAGTGTTCTAAAGGTTCGTACATAATAGTATTATAATTTTTGTACTTAGTACTACTTTTCATACAATAATGAAACTTGAATTGATTTGAATTCGTACCTTACGGTTTTTAATTGCCGCATTGTACAAAATATGACGTAAACACACTTCCTAGCGAGATTAAATTTTTAGCTAAAATTAAATTACAGACCTTAACGCTTTACAAATAATTACAATTAAATTGATAACGAAAGGAAAATATTTTGTGGTAGCATTTAATTTTAGACCTTAATGCATCATGAATAAAATTTCAATCCAGTTATTTTTATGTATTTGTTAAATTGGGGGAATGTTGTCGAATTGTTTGTGTGTTCGTGGCGTGAGTAAGCGTCTATAAAATCATTGCATTTGAGTGCTCCCATTTACTTGTGGTAGTACCTCACCTCCCACGAAAAATGCCAAAGAGTGTTAAATGAGAAATAGCGCGAATGTCTCCTTCCGTTGTAGGTACTCAATGAAGTGATGTGGTCAGATTGCCGTGGTTGTGTACCTAATAACTCCAAACTATTAATACTTAGATTTAACATTTTTCCCTACTCTGCGCGCATTTCACTAATTTTTCTGCTATCATTGAATATAGTTTATACTAATACAGATTGGTATTAATTTTGTACCGAAGTTTATGGTCCAAGTATACATATCGTATAACTAAACTTTAACGCCAAAAATACCACATTATGTTCTCAGCTTTACAAACATTTTGCGTTACTTGTATGTTATCGTAACATAGAAGTTTCTATGTTACTCAATGTTACAAAGTGGCAAAATTTACGGCCTTACCCATATATATATATAATCATAATAATATCGAATCCATCTTTAGAAGATTTCGCACTATTAAATAAGCGATACTTGATAACTTAGAACGTCCTCCCAAACAAAATCCTATAATGGGCCGGCCAAAAGTTTCGAAGTATCTTTAGGTAATTAGGGCGATCTATTTCCGACGAGGTTCATTTTAATTCTTCAACATCACAAGTGATTGCCTAAACTAAGGCACGTCCTAAAGTCCTGAGCTTGGGCAATTTAAAATAAATAAATTAGTCAAATTGACTGGCTGTTGACACGGTGGCAGAGCATCTTCCTCTCAAGCTGGGGTCTCGGATTCGGTCTCCAGTCACATCAGTTTAGAAAACGAACTTTTATAAGTTGGCTTGAAGTTTGGGTTTTATTGGTCGCTGTTCCAGTTCGTTGTGTGGTACCAAGAATATAAGCTAGTGCTTAGTTCGGAGCCACACGATTTGTATAATTGTTTGGAATATTATTATTACTATTTAATGCGTAGAGTCTGTAAGAAGAATGATGAAGATAGAGGAGGCGAAAGAAGTATGTAAGGACCGTGACGTCCTCTCTGACTACACCGTTAAGGATACTGCGTGAGGATATGTATATGTATGTATTAAATGTGAGTTCAACTCGCTCGCGCAAAATTCTGTACGATGTTTATAAAATGGTTATGTAAAATTAATTTATGGAAATCTGTAAGGCATATAATATCTAAGGCTTTCAGTATTGTTCCTATAAACTTTAAGTAGGATTTTTTTCTTGAAATCTGAGTCCAACAGTTTTGAAAAAAAGGGAGGATTAGCGAAGTCGAATTTGAGTATTAAATTTACTACCTATTTACGTCACCTATGGATATTTCAGTGTTAACTAATGAGACATATGTAGATGGCAGATCTTGAGAAAATTTTCTTAGTTTTTGAGAAAATCTGCTTAATAGACTGAGAGACGGATGCACGCTTAAGAGTCTTTGCTGTTTTTTCTTTTATGATACACAACCCTTCAAATTCTAAATTAAATTTTCTTAGTATTTTGATTGTTTATCTTAAAGACCGACCGATGATTTGGTCTCGGATTCGATTTCGGCCAGTTTTAGCGGGTTCGAGCCACAAAATCGATACAGTTTCGGTTTCGGCCAGAAATCTGCCAAAAATTCAGTCGCGCCGAAACTCAGTGGTCATGAATTTATTGTCGCCCGTCGTTCGGCTAATTCTTGTGGTTTCGTGGCTCCGAGCTCGCCGGCCAACTAGTCAGGTCAGGTGTTAAATTCATTTGTTTTCTCAACGATTTTCTCTCGTTTTTTGTTGAGTTCTTTCGTTATATTTTTATTTATTACATACTTTAGTTATTGTTTTTGAATTCATTTAACACGAGTTAACTGTATGTATATGCGTGAAAATATGCTTATTTAATTACGCTTATACATACAAAAGAAAACTTAAAAAGTTAAAAACAAACAATTCAAGACAGTTCCTACCTATTCAAAGGTTATGGTGTAAGCTGAGGACTGAAGTAACACTGTCAAGAGCGTTAGGTTACATATTATGTAACATAATATTTACATATTACAAAAATAGTTCTACATAAAACTTCGTATCGCAGTTGGTAACAACTATGAGCAACACCCTAGACATTATCTACATACGACACAAGTAGGTAACTGTTGTTTTTAAACAAGTGTACAATTTTAAACAATACCTATAAATTATGTATTTTTCTTACATAAAATGTGAAAAATTGTATGGACCGCCCGCGTCTTTACTAAATGCATCTTATAAGGACGCCAATGATGCCACGCGCGTGGCCTACTTCGGGTATAGCTAGAAAATCAAATTTATCAAGTGACCACCGCTAAATATACTTTATCAACTCCAATACACAGGAACTTGTATATATTTAGTAACACCATTTCTAAATAAAAAAATTTTGAAGTGTATCCTATTTCGAATCAATAACTTGCTTACGCAAAAACGGGTTTAGTTAGAAGTTACGTCAAAAAAGCGCAATACCTACTCACCATACTAGGATAACATAATAGGATTTGACACTCTTTGTAAGGCATCAAATTTTACCGCCAGAATATTTGGTTAGAAAAGAATTGGTCAATCGAAACTTTAAATAAAAATGAAATAATATCATTACAGAACTATATGAAATTGCACACAGTATCACATAACGTTGGTAATGTTGTACTGAACACTGTCTACCTACTAATTTTGGTTTTATTTGTTTAATTTCCTGGTAGTACATTAATTTCTAAAGTACCTGCCACAACAAAAAAATAAAAAGATGGCGTTTACCCAGCCTAAGGCGAAACGTCAGCGCAGAGACGATGTTGATGTTTCGATATTGAACTATTTGTTGAAACCTGATATTTTTGTATTTGGATGTACCGTTATGATTACGAATTTTGACAATTGTTACGCAGTAATGACAAGAACCCCAGAAAATACTGTCTATTTTAACGATTAAAACATTTCTTATTAAGGTTCCAACTATTGAAGTATGAAAATACAGGATTTAAAATTATGATAGATGATATTTCTTTTTTTTTATTTTCTTAAGGTGTCAACTTCATAAGGAAATTTAAAGAGAAAGGAGAGTAGATGGCTGTTGCATTGATTTGGAAGTAATTCCAAAAATATTTTACTACCAGCGAAATTAGCAATAAATTAATATTTTCTTAGAATAATCTTGTTCTCAGTATTTTTCTTTATTCCTACGTACACTGTACATAGTGATGATCAGAAATAAAACACCTCCTTTCATAAAAATAAAATATGTTATGGATTCCACTAAGGCATCCTAAAATTATGTCAATACCTTCTTCAAGTAATACCAGAAATGTATTCAAAAAGAAGTTTAGCTTTATGTTGACAACTATTTTCATTAAAAAAACTCCTTTATAGAATTATCTTTTCTTTTATAATACTAGCTCCTAATCTTTATTATTACAGACGCTAAACAGATATATTAAGTAATAAGTAGGTAATGAGTAAACATTAATAAATATATCCGATTACTATAGCCCAACTCAGGTATTTGAGTAGTAATGTTTATCAAAGCTTTGAACTAACTGTACCCAATCAAAGCCTTATGGGAAGTTTCCACAAGGTATCGTAAGGATTTTCAAATAAAGCGTCGAAGTTGTATGTATTCTAATATCTAAGTCTCAGTATAAGTACATATCGAGGTCCAGGTCCAAACACATCAAAGTCTACATAGCTGGACTCTTATCAACTCCACAGTGTTACTGGAACATGCCGCTCGTGAGCTGTATCACGGACGGTAAAAGCGCCCGCAGACCTGCAATTTCAAGTTGGGCAACTATCGAGCAACTAAATCGCATACATCTCTAATTTAGTCGCGCAACTAACACGTATCGCTTGTTATGCCGCAGACTTTACCTATATAGTCGGTGACAGTGTTGCTAGCGCAGTGACGTGTACGTGAATATGTGGAGAAAGAACACTTTAATTGGATTAATGATAAAAAGGCGAATACAGAAGAGGACACCTTGGGTTCATCATTATATTAAGTAATAGTCACTATCTGCGAAATTTCGTACTTTGCATTCTAAGCTTTAATTTTAAATAAAAGAAGTACCCCAGATATTCTTTTTGCATTCTACGGAATGACTATTTCTTCCTTTGATGAATTTGGCTCATATATCAAGCTAATTATAATTAAATAGGAGGTAACAATTCCGCGGGCGGTGAGTGGCAAAATGTTGCGTGTGAATGTTACCTCCCTTCATGTTGCCCGGCGACTGACCAACTAAGTTGCATAGTGTGCGAGCTTGCACAGCTCTCCGTGCTAATCGGCAGGCGGCCGAAAGTTGGCCAACTTTTTAATGGCACGTCGGAAAGGTATCTCGAGTCTGATGCGATCGCAATGCAACTATTTAGTTGGATCGTAAGATGTGCGGGCTCTCATATATCGCCATACCTATTGCATACTTAGCGATTTAGTTGGGCAACTTAAAATAGCAGGTCTGCGAGCACTCAGTGATCCCACTCGGCGATAGACCGCCACGCGTCATCCAAGTGTGTGAATGCCACGCGCGTCGTTCTCGCGCTGCTCGCGCGTTGCTTTTGAACTTTCCGCAAGCCGTTTACGTAAGCTTTGGTAAGAAATTCTCGATAATTTCTTCACGATGTGACATCCTCTCGTTCGTTGCGTGGCGTCCACTTGTTAAAAGGCGTGATGTCGACTCATCGTCATTTCAGAGACAAAGGACATTTCAGAGATCAGATTCGGTCAGATAACAAGTACCACTCGGTGCTAGGTAGCTGTTCGAATTTCCTTGTTTCGTTGAGAGATGAAAACGTGTCAATTAACAAATTTAAGTGTTTTAGACGGAAGATACACAAAATTATAAGAATTCATCATACGGAAAGGATTTTTGCAAAATAGCACGGATCTGTACAGCTTTTACCTTCAGCTGTCGCCACGACATGTTAAAAAACTTAGTAAAAGGTAAAACGAAAAGTTAGAATGATACAACCAAATTACTTCACTGAAACTGATAGCAAATAGAAAAGAAATTACGAAATAACATTACATAAATTTGATTAATTTCGCCCCAAATTGGATAAAGGGATAACCTCAACATTTGTCATAGACATAAAACAATTTTGTCATAACTAACATTGAGAAAAACTAATTACTTGTTGTGAACAGTTGAAGTTTTTAAGTTAAGATCAGTGGTGACCTTAAGACAAATGGGAATTATGAATATTGAGTTTTGAATTGCGGGGCCTAGTTTTGGGGGCTAAAAAGTTAAGGAATAATTATTTTTGGGATCATCTCGTGGATATTCCATGAAAACGTTTTAATTGCGAATTCAAAAACGAATAACATGTTGGTTTGGGTGTATTTTTTGAGAAGAATTTATTAAAAAACGCTTGAAAATGCTATCACGTCTAAAAAAATGCACTTTATTCTGAAAATCTCGTAAAAAAAAAAATTGTAAAAAGATCATAAATTTATAGTAAGATGTACATTGAAGCAAAATAGTACTAAGCTATATACATATTTCAACAAAAAAAAAACACCTCTGACAAAATTGTTTTATGTATGCTTGTTAATAAATGACAGTATGATGTAGTACCTACTACTAGTAGGTTTGCGTAAGCACGACTTACACTTTTTTTTATTCGATGTAAATTACTATGCTGCTCTCACGAGATCTATATCATTGTGACCAACACTGATCTATTGCGATCACAACTATGTTAAGCCTGCAAAATTTGTTGGTTTGTTTAATATATGTTGATTAGCCAATGCAAGCACAGGCAATTAGTACAAAGCGAGTGTTACTATCCACACATTGGTCAAGTCAAAGTCAATGCAAAACGAGCAAAATACTTCTTCCAAACTAGACTAATATCATGTGTAGGAGATAAAAGATATATTTATGTATCACGACGCCTGGCTCTCCGTTCTCACTGTCTATATCGATAGGGATACAGAGTAAGTACATGTATATATGTACGAGTATATTACATTCCTCATCACATATTATGTAGATGAAACTGTTTCCATTAATATCTTCACGTTGTATCCCTACCATGGTAGTCAGAGGAGAAGGAGCGACAGGCGTCGCGGTCCTTACATACTTCCTTCGCTTCCTCAAACTATATACTATCTAAAAACAAGGTAAATTAAAATATAACAGTTTTTAAAATTTTCAGATTATATGGTCACTTGCACAGCCTATTTAGAATATTTATCGACGAAACACATAAAACTTACCTACAGCGAATCCTTGAATCGTAAAACCCAAACCTTTAAACGGACTTCATATAGAAAACACGATAAAACCGAATGAGTAATAAAATGTCTACTTCGAAAGAGTAATAAAACTTACGTGTACAGTGCCTTGGCTCGTCCGAGGAGTCGCCACAGTCGTTGATGCCGTCACAGTATCTATTCACTGGCACACACTTCTTATTGGTGCATTGGTACTCAGATATTCGACATTTTGAATCGTTCCCTTGTAAAACAGGCAGTAACTCTGGTCCTGGTATGTTATTAGTCACTGAATACGGATTATCCTTTTGGTAGCTGCGTGCTATATCCTTTCTTGGTTTTTCAGTAACTACGTCACAATCAGTTAATTGTATGAGTGTGAACAAAAATCCAATTCGTAAAGCAGCGTTACTGCAGCCTGTAACAAATTTGAATATGTATAATCTATCCATACCATTACAGAACAGTAATTGAGTCGTATTTGTACGTTGAAGATGTTTGGTAATGACTGTTCTATTGGAACTGTGGTAGGGTGTCTTAACTTTCAAGCCGAGATTCAGGGTTCGATTCCAAGTCACGTCAACTTAGAAAACGAATTGTTCTGAGATGCAGAATGTAGGTGTGACTGGTCTAGTTCGTTGTATGGCTCTTATAATACGAGACTAGTACTTAATGTGTTTACTGTAACCTAATGGACAGAATTGTCTAAAATATTAATTTATGAGAATCTAATATTTGAGATTTGAGGTTTATTAGGCTTAAGAGTGTCCTAAACATTTACAAAATTTTTGTTTGTCTGATTGTATGTAGGTACCTACTCAGTATGTGTTTGATCAATCTTTACTGAAAAAATATCAAATGTACGTTCAGTCAAGAAAGTATCGGGAATGGATGATTTGTTTATGGTTCCAAATTCAATTTTTTGTTTTTTTTTTTGTTGTTCTTAGTTCTTGTTATTTAGATTAAATGCAGTGCTGTTTTTAGTTATATCATTCTAGTGTATATTGCGAATTTCATAATGGACAAAAACATCGAACAAAGAATTTGTCTTAAATTTTGCATCGCCAATGGAATTTCGTGTTCGGAGTCACTGAAAATGTTACAGAAGGCTTACGGTGAATCGATTTTATCAAAAACACGTGCTTATGAGTGGTACAAAGCGTTCAAAAGCGGTCGAGATGTGATGAAAGATTTGCCTCGCTCTGTTAGGCCATCAACGTCTGCAACTGAAGTTAACATCGCAAAAGTGAAGGAAATAGTGACTGAAAATCCTCATTCAAGCTTGAGGGAGATAGCCGCCGAACTTTCTGTGTCTCACGAGTCGATCCGTACCATTTTAAGTAATCACTTGGGTATGAAACATGTTGCAGCTCGGCTAGTCCCAAAATACCTGAATTTTCTCCAAAAACTCAATCGCATAAGAGTCGCTGAGGACATGCTAGAACGAGTCAATTCCGATCCAACATTCATGAAACGCATTGTTACTGGTGACGAGACGTGGGTTTACGAGTTTGACATGCAAACTAGTCAACAAGCTTCGGAGTAGCGCCTTCCAACTGAACCGAAACCGAAAAAACCACGCCAAAGTCGATCAAAAATCAAAGTCATGTTGACTGTTTTCTTTAATTATCGCGGTATTGTGCACTCGGTGCACGGTAAATAAAGAATATTATTTGGACATTATGCGGCGTTTAAGAAAGCAAATTCGACGAAAAGGCCAGATTTGTGGAAAGAAAATTCTTGGATTTTGCACCACGATAATGCGCCTTCGCACAAGGCCATCATCGTGAACGAATTTTTGACCAAAAACTCAACAAATACCATCGAGCAACAACCTTATTTACCAGATATGGCTCCAGCCGACTTCTTTCTTTTTCCTAAACTCAAATTACCACTTTGTGGCACCCCTTTTCATTCGGTAGAAGACATAAAGGAGAATTCGCGACGAGCACTGAACTCAATCCGGAAAAAGCGTTTAAAAAATGTTTCGATGATTGGATTATTCGTTGGCATAAGTGTATCGTTTCTGAAGACTTTGAAGGAGATAAAATAAATTTGGATGAATAACTAACATTTCGTGTATTATTGATCTTTTCCCGGTACTTTCTTGACAGAGTAGTATTTCTATTCAGATGGCATTGATTGTAAAACCAGTAACTAAATAGATTATAAGTTATACCATTACGCTGTATTTTCAATAAGGGACAAAATACACATGAAGTTAGAAATATTAATAACGTAAAATTTTAAGTTCATCCGCACTAAGTTACCATTATTTATGGAGAGTACCATTACATTACATTACATATCTTCACGCTGTATCTCTAACGGGGTAGTCAGAGAGGACGTTACCATTATGTACGTGTATTTGCTTTTATTTATTAAAATTTAATGTTACTTAATAAGCAAGAAATATATGTATAAAAATTTACAGTTCATTAACATACAAATATTTAATGGTAATCAATTTTATTGCTTTCAATAAATATATTTGCTTGTTGTTCAATGGGAAATAAAAAAATAACACAATTGGAATTCGTAATAATAAATTGTACGTTTCAATTTGTTTTGGCTCCAGTTTCATTATCTCCTCCGTAAACTCCTTCTTTTTCTCGAAGGAATATATTCGTTAGCACTTTATTGCATTTCGTATTCAAACCATTTAAAATTAAATTTAGATACTGAAATACACTGAAATAATAATGTCAGTTTGAATCTCTGAATCAAAAATACTGAGAAAATTACTTGAAGTTAAATACTGATAGGTTCAGGTGTACTTACGTTACAAAAGATTTATTATATTTACTTTTAATTAAATTAGTATAATAAGATCCTTGAGTCAAATCTGAAGAGCGTTGGTATGTAATCGATGTCGACAGTTCTGCGTAAATTAATTGTATTTACTTCGTATCTTACTTAATTTAGGTAAATTTTATTGTAATATTATTTTAGACAGGGTCTACAAAATAATTTTCTTCTAGTGTTAGACAGTTTTAACTTGTGTGACTCACTCAACATCTCGTTCTCATGTCCCTCGCCAAAATGTATTAAAATTTACTGTCGTTTTATTTCCTATATTATGTTATTGTGAACGATACAAAAACTAACGTGTTACAAAAATGAGGTAGGTAAAACTAGAAATATTTTTAATTATAATCAATTATTTTTTTAAGAAAGAGGGGCAAACGAGTATACGAATCACCCAATGGAAAGTGATCTCCGCCGCCCATGGACATCTGCAACATCTGGGAAATCACGTGTGCGTTGTCGGTGTTTAAGGAAAGGAGGAGGAGGGGGAGATGAGCCGCGGGCACTCTTACTCACCGAACGAAACACAACAGCAATAGATGCTGTTATTTCACGCCGATATTGTGAGAGGGCTGCATTTCCCCAGGCGAGCCAGTGTAATTTGTGGTGCAATGCAGTATGGCTCTACGACAATCAATGAATACGTTTCTTAGTATTATTGAACCCGAACGTTTTGTAGCCTTGTATTTTTTGTCAATGTAAGAAGCTTTCATTGAATCGAAATGAACATAATAGTAGTTCATCCAGTAGGCGCTCCTGTTATAAAAAGGTATACTGATTGAGTTCAAAAATGAATGAGAATGAGTCAAAAATGTCAAATGAATTGAAAATTAATTAATAATTAATTTTCATCAATAGAACTTACGCAATTACAATGGTTCCACGTCGGGTTACAATTTTTATAAAACACTGCTTTATGAATAAAATGTAACTAACTATAAAATATACAAGCTTCAGGTCAGAAACGTTAGAATGAACTATTTAAGAAAGTGCAAGTTATTCGCATTTTCCTTCATAACTTTCTATAGTATATACCTATATCACAGAAATACATACCCAAAGGATACAGATAATCCTAAATCTAAATAGGGTCCTTTAGAAAATTCTATTTGTATTTCAAAGACAATTATAATTCTGTGGTGAAAGAAATCATAGAGATTTCAAGTCTATAAAAAATATATAGTCTGGCTAATGAAAGTAGACACTGAAAAAGTGCGCCAAAAAAATATCCGCATGGCCACCCCGAAATTTATATGAAATACCTGGAATAACCTAATGATTATTTAATTACCTAAGATTATTTATCAGTTGTATAGTTCTCCATAGCCTTATCTAGTTTTGGGCAAGATGAGCGTATATAAAATTTGTTCCCACATTTTTGTGGTAGCTAGTCTACCTAGATGATATCCATCAAAAGAAACCTACCACCCAGTTCATGACGTAAGTATAATCAAAACTTGAATCCGACATTTCCACATG
Organism: Zeuzera pyrina; assembly: GCA_907165235.1. Lineage (NCBI taxonomy): Eukaryota > Metazoa > Arthropoda > Insecta > Lepidoptera > Cossidae > Zeuzera > Zeuzera pyrina. Next base: position 21,258,877 of record OU015620.1, on the reverse strand, counting down.
AATAGATTCTTAAGAGTAACTGGTGTCACCGTTTCCCACATTGATTATAAAGCTTTCTAAATTTTTTTCAGTAATTCTATCTCTTACTTTGTATTTATTTTCAACGTGCATGGTGTGTTCTTTCAACTGACAAGTTCAAAAGTTGACGTTGACATTTGCATTGGCATTGCCATGTAAAAAGTTTACAAAAAAAACGAGTGTTTACTTTCATTAGCCAGACAATATGGTAATATGTTATTTAACAATCTTTCGTAAAATTATTCCGGCCATTAGATACACGATTTGTTTTATTGAATTCACTGCATCAAAAAAAAATCTCAAACAGTCGTTTAATTTGTAATCTAAATACCACACCATTCGAGTTGTACTAGGTGTGGGCTTGTGGGTACATGTAGGTTGTCTTATAACATATACTAAAATAATTGTCATTGAATTGGTAAGATTAATAATAACTTCGGCAATCATAATTTTGTTACTTAGAAATATATTTCTTCGGTTCTTTAATATCTACAGTAAACGCTCGCGGAGCCTATGCGACGATCCACGCTCTTTGATTGTTTCTACGCGTGGAAACGCTCTCCTTAACCCAAAACACCCACTTGTAGCCTATTGGTATTCAAAGCATTTCATAAATATAGATTTCCCACAACGCTCACAACATCAACACATTGTTTTGATTTATTTTTTACTTACATATGTATTATATATATATAATACATATGAACCGCGGTTCTTATTATATTGCGGTTCTTACATACTTATTTTGCCTCCTCAAATCTTTTCATTCTCCTCACACATTTTCGCCTAGGTATGTGAATTTCGGTAAGTATCCTTTACTTCGTTACCACAATTACAAAAATTGGTGAAGTGCCAATTCGACTCGTGAACAGATGATTCAATTCTATTTTTAAATTTAATTTCTGAAGAATTATGAAACCTAGAACTTTCATTCTATTTGTTATGTAAACATTAGGATTTATATTCCCTGAATTTTTTAAAAGATAGATCTCATAATTTTGGGGAAAAGAGTGGAAGGGTTGGTCAAGCCGAACTTAACTTAATAAGTATCCGGTGATTATCTATGTCTCTTTCTTACGAATATCTTAACATTAACTGTCCAAAATATGTGGGTTAACGAGATGTATTACCTTTGATAGATTTCGTTGCGTATCACTAACCGGATTACAGGTTTATACATCACTTAATTTTTGATGAGAAAATTTATTGTAATCGACACATAAGTGATTGCAGGACCTCATAAGGGTACCGTATTTTCTTTCTTTTAAGGTATGGTTTTCTAAAAGTAACAAGACCACTTAAGGATGAATCACATTGAGTTTTTTTGTCATGCTTTAACAATGTCTTATTTTAAATAGGTATATTGTAATAAATAAGGTCATAAACGGAAAAAAATACTTAAACCTGGATTAATTTCAATGTGTATTATGAGCATATGACAATAAAATCAATATCCATACGTAACATAATAAATATCTCTTTATATTTATTTACCCACAGCTCTAATAATCTTATTTCAGAGACAGAGAATAATCTTATTACAAAGACAATCATTTCCAAGACCACATAATAACGTTGAACGAGAGATCCATTGAAAAGATTTTATTATATTTATTTTATCTTTAACAAATGGCTACGCCATATAATTTACAATAATCGGTTATACCTACAATTTGACAGTACTTACTTCAATTACTTCGAACGTTATAAATAGGTATATACTTATTTTGAATAATAATATTCTAATTTCCAAATCTTGGAGCTTGGAAATACATAACATACACAACGACATAATTGGAACACTAATTGTATATGTTATGTAATAATCTATTTTACATTATTCTATATTAAGTTAATTATATTATAACCTAATATTTGCGATTTGAATTTCAATTATGTATTTTAGGGTTTCTTTCTAATAATGACAAAAACGGATTCTCTGTAGTTTCCTCATGGCTGTATGTTTGTCCGCTCGGTTGCTGTTCGGTATTAGAGTACTTCGATATTCGAGAACTAATCTGGTAACTTGAAACCAAAAAAGAGAATAAAACTGATCAATTATAGTTTTTAATCTTTTTATGTTATTTAACTGTTTGAAATTCTTTCAAATCTTTAAAGTTAATGAGCGTCCAACTAGCTTTTGACCGGTTTTTTTTCGTGTTGTGAACGAAATCTACACAATATCATTTGAAAAATGAAATAGAGGAAAAATTGTAACATAAAATTTCCTTTTTTTCTATTATATTATATTTCTTAAAGATTTCTAAGTAAGTTTCCATGAATTCGTATTTTTTATAAAATATTAAGCAAAAAGTCAAATTAACTCTCAAAAATTGTGGTACATGACTATGGTTCATAAATTACTGTCTCACTCGCATATTCTTGAAAAAAAAATAATGATGATTTATATTAAATGATAATTAAGCGTAGTAAATAAAACCAAGAAAGTTCAAAATTATTGAAAATAGACTTATCGCCGTAATCCGTTTCAAATAATATGTGAGTACATTACATTATCTCCAATGACTTTATATTTACAAAAGAGGATTATGTCAGTTACTTGTGAAACATAATCACGTAAATTTACTTGAAAAACTATTTCGATTATTCAATTACTTTTGATTATAAGTCTACAGCCAAAAATAATTTGACGAAACTTTGTCGTCGCCGAACAAAATTTAGATCTAACACTTATTCATTTATGAAAGATAATATCAAACGACCAATACAAAATCCGTACCAGTTGCTTTAATAATAATATACTCAAAGTTATAGCACAGATTAATTAGTTACTAACGTAAAGTTATAGTATTACAAAAGAGCGACATTGAAAAATATTCTCAGAAATATTAGCGCGATGTTTCCGGTTTCATCACTTAGAAATCATGAATATCATGTTACTGCCTGACATTAGCCAAGAAAGATAATTCCTTTTGTGAACAAGGAAACTTTCTATTTCGTCCCGTTTTAAAATGCGAATGAGGTTTTTGAGAGCGCAACTCTCATCAATCTTACTTGGGGTCTGAGTGACATCTATTCATGCTTTCATCGTTGAACTTGGATAAATAAGCTAATAGTATCTATGTCATCATAATAACTTTAAATACGAGTTTTAAATAGGTAATATTCATTTTATAAGGTTATACTTCAATTTATTTTTTAATAAACACCTGTAAGATCTACTCACTGTACAAAAAAAAGGTGACTTAATTTTTCTCGAAAAATATTTATTTATTGTTAACAAAAAAATACATACACACGTTAATATTTACAAAGTTAAAACTATACATTATCTTAAATAATAGACTTCCCCAAAGATACCGCTTAGAATGCTGTCATTGCTTAAGGTACCCAACAGACTGCCAGCATTGCCTCTTTATTATTATTTATCTATTTTGTCCCCTTCAAAGTAGTCTCCTCACATATGGTACACTTGTGCCAGCGCTTTTTCCAATGGTCGAAGTTCTTCTGTTAAGCGCTTTTTGGTATGGCTTTAAGCTCTTCCAACGACGCGGTCTTTATTTTCTCAATTGTGGCAAAACCCCGTCCTTTCATGGGTCTTTTCAGTTTTGGAAACAGGAAAAAGTCGCAGGGGGTCAAGTCCGGTGAATACGGTGGCTGAGGCGTGATTATGGGGTTGTTTTTGGCCAAAAAATCACGAACAAGCAGCGACGTGTGAGCAGGTGCATTATCGTGATGGAAAAGTTATTAATTGTCTTGCCACAAATCCAGGCGTTTTCTTCGTAATGCTTCACGCAAACGGCGCATAACTTGAAGGTAATATTCTTTATTGACCGCACTACCTTTCATCAAGAACTTATGATGCACCACGCCATTGTAATCAAAGAAAACATTAGCAAAACCTTCACATTTGACCCAACTTGGCGTGCTTTTTTTGGTCTTGGCTCTTATGGCTGCTTCCATAGGAATGACTGAGCTTTGGTTTCGACGTCATAACCATATACCCATGTTTCGTCACCAGTTATGACACTCTTGAGCAAATCTAGATCGTCATTGACGTCATTCAACAGCTCCTGAGCGATGCTCATGCGACGGTTCTTTTGGTCAAGATTTAGCAATTTCACGTATACTTGTGCTTTCTCACAAGAAGAATTTTCAATTATGAAATTGAAAATTTAGAAAGCATAAAAATGAATCTGAATTGATTTTCAACAAACAGCTAAAAACATTATCAACTACTGTTTTGAAACAAAAATCAAACACAGCTAAGAACATTCCCAAGTTCAACTTATAAACAAAAAACAAACACAGCCAAGAACGTACTCGACTGCAGTTTTTAAACAAAAGACAAACATATATAAGAACGTTCGCAACTGCAGCTTTCAAACAAAAATCAAACACAGCTAAGAACATTCCCAAGTTCAACTTATAAACAAAAAACAAACACAGCCAAGAACGTATCGACTGCAGCTTTTAAACAAAAGACAAACATATATAAGAACGTTCATAACTGCAGCTTTCAAACAAAAAACAAACATAGCTAAGAAAATTCTCAACTGCAGCATTCAAACAAAAAATGCAAATGTTTCTCTGTTCGAGAGCTATGTATCTACACACAAATACACAGATAGTCAGAGAGATAGGCAGACACACAGTTAGACACTGGCTTAAACTTATAAGTTTTCATTTTATTTTAATTGTGGTATTTTACCACCCTGCTCTTCCGTCGATGGTTAAAAATATCGTTTGTCTATAATATAAAGTATAATAAGTGTAATAAAAAGGAGTAGTACTTATCTTTATATGGACTGCAGCACTAACCTTTTAGTCGTAAAAAAGAAATGGAAAATGATACGAAAGCAAAAAAGCAGAGGCTGTTTTATATTCAACTGGTTAAGAATTCATCCACAACAAATTTTGTATATCGACCCCTATAGTAAGAAACTATAGTAAACCACAAAAATAGGTTTTAGTGTTTTTTTCATAAATCACCTTCACTGTATATTAACCCCTAGCAATAAAAATATTTATAAATATAATATGCATATTTATACAAATCAGCACATGTACACTATGGTATGTAAAAAAACAGCATGAAGTGAACTATTTCATAAGCCTTTACGACACTTCACTGCTAGGGGGGACCAAAGGGCAGGCGCCTCTCGCGTACCGTATGTACTACTTGCCACAGACTACGCCGCGGATACGATTCTGAAAGCATGTCCAGTTGTACTTCTGTCTAATGTTTTACTGACAAGCAAAGTATAACATATTTATCTTTAGGAAGCAAAATAAATGGACGCACAAGTTTTAGACTACAAAGTAGAGTCCAAATTCTTTATGATTTAGTTAGAAACGAAAACAAAAATAACCAGTACTTACATAGAAAAATCTAGCGAAATAAAATAATTTGATGTTGATGACATGAATAAAAACCTTTTCCTTGAATGTAACTCTAGAAGCATACAAGGTATGTTATGTAATTTCCGATTAATAGTTACTTTGTATCAATGTTGGTTTACAACTATTTAGAAAATCGTATCAATTACATACGACAGATTACGTCGCTAATATTGTATAGTATATAAACATACCATATTTTACGTGGGTAAAGAGGACACGACTTAGTATGGTAAGGTTACTTACGTCGCCAATTTATTTGACACAAATATCGTATGTATCACATAAGAAATAAAATTATACACATTTCGACACGAATATCGTATGTATAAGAAATAAGAATATACACATGGTCAATGCAGTGAACATACGATAATTTTTCATTTTGATTTTCTTTTTTAGTCTTCTCTATGAATAAATTTCAATAAAAGTGAGAAATGATTTAACTGATATAATAGGAGATAACATTCTCACTTTTGCGAATATATAATAGGTGCAAAAACTTCTCTTTTTGTGCGACTGTCGCAAACCTCAGAGGTAGATATCTCAGAGGTATCTGCTTATCACTGATTGCTAAGAGTTGCTTTTATTGACATTAGAGGCTTTTTTTTAAATATATTTCATACTTTTTTTAATATATGTGTGTAATGTATATAATGTATTTGTCGGTGGAAATAATAAAAGGCACTCATTTGACTATACTATGGCAAAGCGCGACTTCCGATGACGCGCTAACGGAACGTCGGGGCCGGCGCTGGAAGTCTGTTAGACTACGGCGGCCGGTGCGATAGCGTTTCTCCGACGGATCCTTTGCTATTATTAAATTTCCAATTACCTACGTAATAATTGTTACAAAGAGTTTTCTGTCGTTTGCACATTAACTTTGTCTTAACGTTGTATTTTATGGAGTAGTTCGCCTCTTATAAGATTAGGTACCAATTTTACATGGCCGAGTTGCAAAAGCACGAATTGCCCCGTGTCTTTTCCGACATATTTATATTTTTTTTAATTATATTTAATTAACAGTGTTACATACTTTTTAAATGTGATTAATCTTGAAAGCACGGAAAGAATTCAACGTATTACACTAATATACAAGACAGTGCAAAGGTAGTAAACTCGGACTATTTAGGTGATTAAGTGGCAATTTTATTAATTTTGGTCGTGGCTTCATCCGCGTAAGTTTTTCTATGATTATCATGTCCAAACTTTTTATACTTTATTACAGACAACTCGAGTTCCAAATTTGAAAACCCTGCTATTACTGTAACACCGCGCCTCTCACCAAATTGCAGTATAGACCATCTACATTATAACTGTGATAACGACTTCTTATTTCATAGAAAAGGAAAATCTAAATATATTAGAGCCTCTGTCGCAACAATCGTCTAATCAAGTTTCTGAATTGTCGTAACCTCAAACGAGCACTCCACTGTCGTGTAATTCTGATCTACAACAGTTACCAGAAAAGTTAGGTCTAGAAAAGACTAAGGAGACGTTAGGCAAAGACATATTAGTGAACGATTAGACGTAAAAGAAAACTGTTAGAAATTTAGAAAAAGAATATGTGATAAGAAAACTAAATTAAGACATTATAGGACCACTTCGTAGTAGTCGCTCTATGACCGCGAAGGCGAACCAATGGCACGCGTACAATTAATGGAATGTGACAAAATAATTGGGGCACGGCTGTAATTAGAGGTTTTAGGTACCTAATCGAAACAATTTATTTTTTCAAATACATTTGTTGTTTTATTTCATTAATCGCTAAGTCATGATTGTTTGATGGCACGTCATGGCCCGGTTAAATATTTCTTTAGAAAAAATAGCACATAGATAAATAGATGTTCGCTATCCCTGCTCTATGAGTTTCGACAAAATGAATGGTGGACAAAGAATGCAGATATTCATTAGTCGTTGGGATCTGGGTATCAGGAATAAATAATGAATTTTAACCACTTTATTGACTAAAATCAACAAACGAAGAGTATATACAGTATACACGGACATATCCTCGAAACGTCAGTACGCGCTTCAATACATGTTGCCAATTCTTGAGAACGATACCAGGAATTATCCGTCAGTGAACAATTTGTTTATATACCATCTTTGGTGATGTAGTTTAATGTAACAAAATAAAGGAGCCACAAGTCTGTGATGATCCGTATAGATTATAAGTATGAAACTGAACAGTCACGCTCGGTTCGGTGACGCTGAATCGGGTATATTCGACTTATGTCGACATCGAGTGCTCGTATATGTTATGTATATTTTAAAATTAGAATAACATAAATTTTAACTTCTATCGTGTGGTCATAAGTACAGACGTTTTTTTATTTGTCCACTTATTTATATAGACAATATTAAACAGATTCACAGACCCATTAAACGTCAGTAAATCAGTTAAGGTTCTTGCATCCAAGTATCACTTAGTTGAAAATTGACAGCCTTTGAATTCTCCTTAACTTTATCGTCTATTGTATACATTTGTTTACAGGAAAATTCCATAAATAGATTTAGGTTTTCATTCACACGTACTGTCGCTTATCGATCTAGGCGACTGAGAACACAGATACAAGATGTCAAATAAAGTCCTATTTAGAGACCCACGTCAAGCACGACATGATCTAGAGCCGATAAGTCATTCAACCACTGTCACCAAAAAGGAAAATCTATTCACGTGAGTACAAATAGAAATTTCTATTAACCAATGCTATAGATGTAGGTAAATAACTAGTGGCATCTATTTCTATACAAAGTTTCAAGTGAGTGAGGTAAATTATCCTAATTATAAATGTCACATTGTTAGTATTGAAGACACAGGATTTTTTTTTATTCTTTTTAACTATCCATTATAAAAAGTTCTCAATGCTTCGTTCCTATAACGAACGTCTTCTTTATCAATTTGTAACTTAGGAAAGCCGTCGTTGCATGAGCGATCCAATTTTTTTATATAAAATCGTTACAAATTTCATTGTCTGTAATTCGTTTATAAAATTAGTTTCAATGTCCCACGTCCTAATGCTCGTATAACAAATTTTAAGCCACTAGTAGTAAAATTTTCAAGACCAATTTCGGGTTTCAATAGTATATTTTTTAGAATGTGTCGTGAGCACGACGTCCTCATTAGGTCTACAAGTTCTTCCTTGGCCACTGTAACGTAACAATATTTTGTAGAAAGGTGATTGGAATTCGTGATTACGAATTAAATTTTTTAAGTGAAATAAAATATGTTTTCGAAAAATAATTAATTTGTTATCCTTGAAATGTTGTGTATAACTAATTAATAACAATATTAAAAGAAAATTACATTATTTACAAACATATAATATAAAAAATCGATATACAGACAGATTCTGAATTTATTAATAAAAGTTTTATATAGTGAGTTCGAACAATAGACGCACGGTAGCTACACCGCGATGCGTACGTAACATTCATTCTCGAAGAGAACGAATAACATTCATTCTGCTAAAATTGTTTTTTTCACTCACCAGCGCTCACTCGTCTTAGTTGTTCTAAGTACAAATATTAAAAGAAAAACTATTCAGCTATTATAATACGAGTATACCTAATATTTGTAATTTTCTCCAACGTACTACTACTACGTTTTTGAGACAATCTTTCTAAATTTATAATAGCGTAAAATTCTAAATAATATAATATAATTGTGAATCGAGTGTGATCCCGTACCGGGTAAGTTGTTGCAATGTGCATACCTACTTTTCACTATATTAATAATCATAGTTTGGCTTCATACATTGTAGGTTTGTTTTTTTAATATCTTCATGTTTATTGCTGTTTGATTTGAAACTTAAATGCTAAGTAAATGTATCTAGATTATATATAGAACTAGTTCATTCCGAATATCTCATATTTTTAAATTATTTAAATCATACTGGTTGCAAACCGTCATTTTGTTTTCACAACATTTTAAACTTGTGTAGTATCATTCACTGTTTATTCTTACATAACGCTTTGTATCTACTGCTGTAAATTAGTGCTAATTTTCATTATCTGGACTGCCGCATCACCCAGTTTGCTTCGTTGCTAATTGTAAACCTACCCCCTTGTATATATGATAATCGGCTATGGCAGTCCAGAACAAGGAAAGTATTTATTATAACTCGATCCACGCACGTTCCAGGAACTCCGTTGGGATTGGACTCTTACCCTTCTATCTACATCACAGCCACCAACATCAGTCGCCAACCAATAATCTACATACAGCGCGGCTGTACGGGTTGCAACATCCGGCCATACCCAGAAAAGGAGGACAAGGGGAGTACGGTGTCGCGAAAGGACGGTGACCACAGTAGATCTAAACTCATCGCTAGGCTGATCCACGAGCCGATTATTTTTTGTTTCCAAATTATGACTTAATTATTTCTTAAAATAAATGTAACTAATTTTTGTCTTGACTTAATTATTTTTTTAATTGAATTTTTTTAACTTTATTTTTCTTAATATACTTATTTTGCTCCCTCAAGCTCTCCTAAGGAGCTGGAGGTTTAAACATATGCTTTTCAATTAATTGTCGTTAAATAGTGTCTGAGCAGGTTGTTCCTGTTTTTAATTGTACCAAGTAACCTAAAAAAACCGTCACTACATTATTACGTATTTAGACTTCACGTTGTATCGTGTATCCTGTAAAGTACCCACATGTTGCGCTTACCTGTTATTGGGTTTATATATTTCGTCATAATTACATATAAATAATACTAATTTCTGGTGTAAAACCTGTTGGCAACCTTGTAATAAATAAATAAATAAATTATGTTGTCATTTATTTCTGTCGTGTGAACATTCACATTATCCAGACGCCATGGTCCAGCAACAATGGTGAGTCAAATCTGATAAGCCGACTCACTTGTACATACGACACACATCTATTATTTATCAGATAGCTGATCGGCCTTCATTTCATTAGAAAACAGCACCAATCTAACATTTTATTTGATTTTATTTGGCTCAATTCCAGGTACGGGACAGGGGGTCTGGAGTTACAAAGTATATGTTTGATAAATCAATGTCTTATTTTTTAAGGTGACGCAGTAATAAACAATAAACCCTCACATACCCCATACAAACGAGCAAGCTAGCTTCATACAATTATAAGTACACTAAAAAAAATTATGTGTGTCAGCTCCGGTGCAAGACTCGAGTGTACTCCCTACGAACGATTGTTATGATATATGTAGACTATAAATATATACACATACATATCTTCACGCTGTATCCCTAACGGGGTAGTAAGAGTGAAAGGTGTGGTGTGAAGGCCTCATTATTCTCTTCACTCATTTTCGCCTAGGTATGCGAGTGCTTCTAACATTTCCGTCTGCTAACACTCTGGCTATTTGATCTTCATAAGTCAGTCTTGGTCTTCCCTGTCCTCTTTTACCACTCGCTTTCGTTTTGTAGATTTTCTTCGTCAGTCTTTCATTACTCATACTTTCTATGTGGACGAACCATCCTAGTATTCCTTTCTTCTGTTTACAATAACACTGTCGTGTCATGCTGCGTATATCTCTATTGCTTATTTTGTCCGCAAGGGTGACACCGCACATATTTCTAAGAGATCGCGTTTCTACTGCATTTATCTTACTTTCACTCGATTTTGAGCATATCCAGGCCTTACTACCGTATAATAAAGTTGAAACCAAGACCGCATTCTGTATAGCTATTTTGGGTGAGTTAGATACATATACACTGCATACCAAAGCGGACAGTGTACCATTTATTGCCAGCTGCTACCTGTCTATCCACATCCAACTCACATCTTCCATCTCTCGAAAACTCACTCCAAATATATACAATTTCGTTCACTTATACATTGCATTCTGGGCATTTTCTATTTACCCATATTTCACGCTTTGTCTGTACATCTTCCCTTTCAAACACCAGAACCTTAGTTTTGTTCACATTCATATTCAATCCTTTCACTTCACAGTCTTTTTTTATGCTTGTAACTAGTGTCTGCAACTCTGCTTCTGATGGTGCTATAAGCACAGCGTCGTCAGCGTACAAAAGGCAGTTTACCACTGAAACATCACATATCATACCACTCATACTACCTTTCAATATCTGGATGCAACTGTCCAAGTACAGCACGAATAGCCAGGCAAACATAACGTAGCCCTGTCTGACGCCTGAACAGACTTCGAACCAGGGCGACAAGTCACCTTATCCCAAGGCTACCCTTACACAAGCTCTGTGGACTCGATATAATGACCTCACAGTCTGCAGTAAGGGGCCCTGCATGCCATATTCAGGCAGAAAACTCAATAATTTCTCTCGCACTACTTTAACGAATGCTTTTTCAAGATCCGCGAAAGCGCAGAAAACTTTCCGACCTATGACCAGAAACTTCCCTTCGATAATGCGGAGCGAAAAAATCTGATCCATACAACCCCTACCGTTCTTAAAACCACTTTGTGACTCCCACAAATATCTTTCATCAAAATATACATGTATATATAATACATATATACAATCAATCAAACATACATGCACTATTATCATATTATTAATGTCATATTATTCAAAAAATAATATTCGTCATCTTGGATTTGAAAGTGAACGTCATTTTCTTAATCAGCACCCCGAGAAACAAAATATGACACCCATGTCAATTTATCCCAGGAAGTGATATCCGCTATCTTGAATTTCAAAGTGTACGACATTTTCGTAATCGTGTTGATTTATCCAAAAAAGTATAATTCGCCATCTTGGATTTGAAAATGAACGCCATTTTCGTAATCAGCAACCCTGAGATCCTTAAAATATGACAGGAAACGTTATTTTTTTGGTCAATGCTGGAATTTACCCTTCATAAAATTTCCGTACCGCGGGCTACATATGAAAATTGATTAAACTGCGAAAACAGTTATTTTTATTGAAAACTGTAATTAATTTTTAAAAATCTAAATGACTTTTTGCGGTCTGTGTTTAGATTAATTATCGCAAAATGTAGATCTCTAATTTAGAAGTTTCTCTAAGTCAGAAGTTTCGTTTCCAATTTTTTTTAAGTTAACCAAACCAAAACATAACTGGCAAAATGATGACAATGAAATGAAGAATCAGGTTCCAAATATTACTTTCATATGTTTTGTAATCACTAAAAAACTGAGCTCCCTGCCGTCAAAATTTCTAGTTCGTCGCCTTAATAATGCGTTACATAGGTATACTTCTTAATCTCAATTATCAAAATGGTAAATATATAAACTAGTATACTCATCACATATTTTATTTTCTTCGCTGCAGTTTCTGGTTCGTATGATATCTCTATTTTTTTTTCTATCAGAACTATGACTATGTCTATAATGTAGTTACATTATAGACAAAGATTATATAAGTATTACTTGCGTGACTGTCCTTTGGACTTTAATTGGACTTTAACTGGACTTTAATTGTCCAAAAATATAAGCATAGATGAAATTTGTTAGTCAACATTGTACTTACTGAAAATTATAAATCCGCTTATTTATTAATTATTATTATTAGGTGCAAAATTAAACCCGTAGAATTGAGAGTAATTTATTGTTTCGTATGTCTTTTCTCCGACACCCATAGAAAGGTCAGTTTTTAGTACTGATTTAATATCAAAAGTTGTATTTTACTGAAACATTTCAGACATTTTACAAGTTGTAGTGATGGGCGGCATTATGCCGACAGTACAATAAACCGATGCTTAACTAACAATTGAAGCGTCGACAGCACTTTGAAGCGCCGTGATCGTAATGTTTGCGGTTTCCGAAGCAAAATTAACACATTATGTCGGCAGAATATAATATAATATGCTACGTAATGTGTTAAATTTGCTAACAACATACTTGCCTCTCTTGAAAGAGTAAATAATACAATTACTGAATTTCAACAGTATTATTTTATGTTATTAGTTATTTATTTCGTTTATTGAAATTAATTTATTAAATATTTTTACAACTGCTCTGTAATACTAGTATTTTATTACGGAAAGTATAGTAGGGACAGTAATCTGTTAAGATCAAAGGTAAAAAATTCCAACACCAAAATTGATTTACCAAGAATTCCAATAAGAATATGAAATAATAGAGACCACAGCAAAAGAATTTCACAAAGATTTCAGCTATGTACTTGGCAACGGCTATTTATAATACATACACGGTTATTTAAATACAGATCTATTTCAGAAGAGACACACATACTTTGTTAATATGTATGCTGTTATCAAGTTTTCCATTAATGATATGAATACTTACCCTTTGTACTCACTGTCTCAGTCTTAAATGTAACTCTTTAACATTCCCTAAAATTTCAAACCATGTAATGTATATACATTCAGTCAAGAAAGTATCGGGAATGGATGATTTGTTTATGGTTCCAAATTCTTTTTTTTTTTTGTTGTTGTTAGATTGGCACAACTGTTTTCCATTTTGGCGCGGAGTTTGAGTTGCATCTGTTATTTAGATTAAATACAGTGCTGTTTTTAGTTATATCATTCTAGTGTATTTTGCGAATTTCATAATGTACAAAAACATCGAACAAAGAGTATAATGTAACACTATTTTGTAGGAACGGTGTTTTGAATTCGTGATTGCGAATTAAATTTTTTATGTTAAATAAAATATGTTTTCGAAAAATAATTAATTTGTTATCCTTGAAATGTTGTCTATAACTAATTAATAACAATATTAAAACAAAATTACATTATTTACAAACATATAATATAAAAAATCGATATACAGACAGATTCTGAATTTATTAATAAAAGTTTTATATAGTGAGTTCGAACAATAGACGCACGGTAGCTACACCGCGATGCGTTCGTAACATTCATTCTCGAAGAGAATGAATAACATTCATTCTGCTAAAATTGTTTTTTTCACTCACCAGCGCTCACTCGTCTTAGTTGTTCTAAGTACAAATATTAAAAGAAAAACTATTCAGCTATTATAATACGAGTATACCTAATATTTGTAATTTTCTCCAACGTACTATCGTTTTGGTGACAATCTTTCTAAAGTAATAATAAGCGTAAAATTTTAAATAATACAATATAATTGTGAATCGAGTGTGATCCCGTACCGGGTAAGTTGTTGCAATGTGCATACCTACTTTTCACTATATTAATAATCATTGTTTGGCTTCATACATTGTAGGTTTGTTTTTTTAGTATCTTCATGTTTATTGCTGGTTGATTTGAAACTTAAATGCTAAGTAAATGTATCTAGATTATATATAGAACTAGTTCATTCCGAATATCTCATATTTTTAAATTATTTAAATCATACTGGTTGCAAACCGTCATTTTGTTTTCACAACATTTTAAACTTGTATAGTATCATTAACTGTTTATTCTTACATAACGCTTTGTAACTACTGCTGTAAATTAGTGCTAATTTTCATTACCTGGACTGCCGCATCACCCAGTTTGCTTCGTTGCTAATTGTAAACCTACCCCCTTGTATATATGATAATCGGCTATGGCAGTCCAGAACGAGGAAAGTACTTATCATAACTCGATCCACGCACGTTCCAGGAACTCCGTTGGGATTGGACTCTGACCCTTATATCTATATCGCAAACACCAACATCAGTCACCAACCAATAATCTACCTACAGCGCGGCTGTACGAGTTGCAACATCCGGCCATACCCAGAAAAGGAGGACAAGGGGAGTACGGTGTCGCGAAAGGACGGTGACCGCAGTAGATCTAAACTCATCGCTAGCCTGATCCACGACCCGCTTATTTTAATTTCTAAATTATGACTTAATTATTTCTTAAAATAAATGTAACTAATTTTTGTCTTGACTTAATTTTTTTTTTTTAATTGAATTTTTTTTAACTTCATTTTTCTTAATATACTTATTTTGCTCCCTCAAGCTCCCCTAAGGAGCTGGAGGTGACAAGAGTTTGTCTTAAATTTTGCATCGCCAATGGAATTTCGTGTTCGGAGTCACTGAAAATGTTACAGAAGGCTTACGGTGAATCAACTATCAAAAACGTTCTTATGAATGGTAGAAAGCGTTCAGAAGCGGTCGAGATGTGATGGAAGATTTGCCTCGCTCTGGTAGGCCATCAACTTCTGCAACTGAAGTTAACATCGCAAAAGTGAAGGAAATAGTGACTAAAAATGCTCATTCAAGTTTGAGAGTGATAGCCGCCGAACTTTCTGTGTTTCACGAGTCGATCCGTACCATTTTAAACAATCACTTGGGTATGAAAGATGTTGCCGCTCGGCTAGTCCCAAAAGACCTGAATTTTCTTCAAAAACACAATCGCATAAGAGTCGCTGAGGACATGCTAGAACGAGTCAATTCCGACCCAACATTCATGAAACGCATTGTTACTGGTGACGAGACGTGGGTTTCCGAGTTTGACATGCAAACTAGTCAACAAGCTTCCGAGTGGCGCCTTCCAACTGAACCGAAACCAAAAAAACCACGCCAAAGTCGATCAAAAGTCAAAATCATGTTGACTGTTTTCTTTAACTATCGCGGTGTTGTGCACTCGGAATTCTTGCCGGAAGGTCAAACGGTAAATAAAGAATATTATTTGGGCGTTTTGCGGCGTTTAAGAGAACAAATTCGACGAAAAAGGCCAGATTTGTGGAAAGAAAATTCTTGGATTTTGCACCACGATAATGCGCCTTCGCACAAAACCATCATTGTGAACGATTTTTTGACCAAAAACTCAACAAATACCATCGAGCAAGCACCTTATTCACCAGATAGGGCTCCAGCCGACTTCTTTCTTTTTCCTAAATTCAAATTACCACTTCGGTGATTCCGGATAAAGCGTTTAAAAAATATTTTGATGATTGGATTATTCGTTGGCGGAAGTGTATCGTTTCTGAAGGAGCATACTTTAAAGGTGATAAAATGAATTTGGATGAATAACTAACATTTCATGTATTATTGATCTTTTCTCGGTACTTTCTTGACAGAGTAGTACTAGTGATGTACCGGATATCCGTATCCGTATCCACGGATATCCGAGGGAGAAGAAAGATCCGGATCCGTATCCATATCCGTTACTTTTTGGCGGATCTTTTACAGATCATTTAGCTTATTAATTTTCAATAATAATAATAATAGAGCTTTATTCATTCCACACACAACAATCATTCTTGAAATAAAAATAATGAATAAAAAATAAAAAATATTTAAAAAGGTTTTTCTTTAATTTTCTATACATAGATGAAATTCTATATAAGTCGAAACATGTCCTGTCACGCAAAGCGTCAAGTGGCGTCAACTATCGTTTCAAGGTCACACGCACCGACACCGACAACGACACCGATCGAGTAAGAAAGTTAAGATCCGTATCCGTATCCGCAGATCTTGACACCAAATATCCGTATTCGATATACATTTTTAACGATCCGACACATCACTAGTATATACATAAAGGCAGTAGTCACAGATTCGTATCATAGAAATATATATATTATTTAAAGTAACAAAACACCAACTTGTGGGAAATGCTAATGTTTAACATTTAGGTGTCTAATATTTAAATGTCATGATCATCGTTCAATTCTAGTTACAGAAGTGCAATTAATTACTTAAAAACATCCGATAAAATAACCAATAAAATTTCACATGAAATTTGGAATAAAAATTCGGATGAAACTTCAAATGAAACATAAAATGACTTATCCGATGACTCATTATTTATCGGCAGATTGACGGTCGAGAATAAGAAATAATTAATTCACTCATGGATATGTATTTCATTCATTACAAGGATATTTGCGTTTCGTGAATAGCAATCTGAAGTTTAAACCTCTTCTTTGGACTGACAATGTCATGAATTTATTGAATAATTTATTCATCTTATTCCAGTATGGCCATACTTTAATGAATGAATTATTATGGAAATTAATATTGCTATCTATAATATTCTGTAAAACGATAGGGCTCAGAGTTAAAGTATTTTCTAAGTGTACATTGCACTCACTAATATAAATTTATTTCATCAGTACCCACTAAATGATATCTCTAAATTAAATCCGACCCAACAATTCTTTTCATTTATTTTATTATTAGGTTTTTCTTTAAATATCCTATAACAAATTCCTACGAAGTCAGTTAAAGTGTGTGTGTGTAATATGCAATCAATTCTTTTTTATATGAAGAAAGAAACGAAAAATTATGTTTAACGTCGATGAATTTCATTTGACTATCACAATATAAAACACGAGATGAGATTAAGTTTAAAGCAGTCAGAGCATTCACGTACCAAGTATAGCATTTAGCACATAACGCCAGGTTAAATAGATTGGATGCTAATTGAAAGGCTCTTTTGATTGTTTATGTACATGGAAGCCAAATCATATTAAGTTTTTTAAAATTATCATTTAAATTTTTGAGACATAATGGGTGTTATTTATTCAATAATTGCTAATATCTACATAAACTTAAATACGTTGTATGTAAACTGAAGAATCTAGTATCACATAAAAAGATTTTATCATCAAAATATAATTTTAAGATATTAACGCAGAATCTGGAGCTCGTAAGCGTATTACTCGGGCCAATAAAGAATTAAATTAGAATGGTGACATGTACTTACCTCTTACGGTACGTTATAATGGTACTGCTAGCAAAAAAGTATATGTTTTATTGCTTTTATATTTTTAAGTATAATATGAAAATTCCGGAAACTAACATAAAGCGGAACTAACACAACTGTTGTTAATATTACCTACGCTTAAAATATATATTTTAGAGTTTATTGTTTTTAATTTATTTACTCATGGGCATTGTAAAAGATGTTGTTGTAAACCAATCTGCTCTTCAATAAGTAAGCGAAATGAAACGTTCTTATTTTTTATCTTTGTTTATACCTTACGTGGCTAAACAGGGTAAGCGAGAGGAAAGGATATCAGTTGTTTTTTTCAATTTCATTCTTTATTGACGTGGGTAATACAAAAACTATTAACTCCAATTCTTGGATGTTTGTTAGCGAAAACTGGCGAAACATTCGTGAAATATCTAAGTACATAAATTAAATTACTGCATAACAAGTTGTACGTATTCAGTTTGAACAAGTATTGTGTATTTTCTAACAAAATAACGCAATTAATAACGTATGTAATTTTACATATATATTGGTACCTACTTAGCTACATTTTCTTTTACATCAATAATTCAGGGGACGAAATTATTACCGGACCTTCGTCAAATAGACGGCAGTTTTGATTTTCGTTAGCTCACCGAATGTTACCAAGTTATTGCAGATATTGGGATCAGTTCAATACAAGTTAACTTATTGGAAACTTGTCGAGTGATGTGACGGGTGCGGAAACGTCGTACTGTGAGACATCTGTCATAATCTTATAAGAGACCTATACAAACAGACATTTTGAAATAATCAAGTAATGATTACATTATTTTGATCAATCACAATACATTTCGACACGAAATCCAAAGTTTTACCGATACAAAGTTAAAGGAGTCATTTAAGTTTGTATCAGTAGAACTTTAATATTGCTTTAGTGTAATTTAAAATAGCACTAAAGCAATATTCGAGATTTCGAATAATTATTTTTGTCTTTTCAGGATTCTGTAGCCAACATGGCAAAAATTGAACTATTATATGTTAGCAACACCGACGAATAAAGAATAAGAGAACACTGGCACCCTCTAGCTAAACGCGACGGTGTTCGTGATGTCATCAAGAAGAACAACCGACAGATTGTTTCCACTACCGCTGCGGGATTATACAACGTGTTCACGACGTTTTCGGCAAATTACTATACTAATGGTATATATCTAAGAACTATATGATATACATATGTTAAAGAACATATATCCAAAAATTATTTTTTTAAATTCAATTTTTTTCATACGAAATTAAATAATTTCTAGGTGAAACACGCCTTACACAAGCGGTGACACGGCAGAAAGGGGAGTGGGCGGCGCGAGAGGGACGTGTCACTGAGCGAAGCGGCAATGTTGCATTATAAAGTGTTAGACACAGTTGAGAGATAAACAAATTTCATCTTTGTGAAATTAAGAAAATATCATTATCTAAGCATTTTTGGGTGTGTTCTTTGACAAGTTTTGATCTATATTAATAGTAGAATCTTTTGCCGAGGTTAACGGATTAACGTCATGAACACATTGTATAAACCAAAACTCGAGCGCGCCACGGCTCTCGTTCGGCTTTTTCGTATTTTCGACCGCACTATAAAATGTTTATTAAACACACATGAATTCAGTATTACGTCTGATAGAGCCATGCTACATTGCAGCACAAATTGGTCCGGCTCGCCCGGTGAAATACCGCCCTCTCACAGAATATCGGGGTGAAATAACAGCATCTGTTGCTGTTGTGTTGACGACCTCCGTGGCGCAACGGTTTAGCGCGTCGGAAAGTAAAACGGGGGTTGCGGGTTCGATTCCCGTCCCGAGTCTAGGTGTTTATGTATAATATGTATATATTTACAAAAGAAAAGTATATAAGTAGTATATCAGTTGTCTAGTACCCATAACACAAGCGCTATGCAGCTTACTTTGGGACTAGATGGCGCTGTGTGTGAAATGTCTGAGTATTATTATTAAATAGAGTATTATGTGTTTGGTTCGGTGAGTGAGTGCTGGTGACCCATCTGCCACCTCCCCCTCTTTTTCTTAAAGGCCAGCAAAGCACACGTCATTCCCCGGACGTCGCGGGTGTCCATGGGCGGCGGTGATGACTTTCCAATTTTCCATCAAGTGATTCACTTGCTCGTTTACCCTCACTTTAATAAAAAAAAAAATTAGTCAAGTTCTGGGTGTTCCATTCTTACAGGGAGCTAAAATATTTAATTTTGTCGTAGATATCATATAGTTTAGTCATGTCTGTCTGTCCATGTTAGCAGATTAATTCTATTAAACTTACAGCTATTAAGCTGAAAGTTGGTAGGGACATGTAAATTGGTAATCCAAATACAGAAATGAAAAATTAATAATTGTGTATTTTGGATGTCGTTTTTTTAACTTTGTTCATAACGCTGTTAGTCTTTTTTATTTTGTATACAGAAAAAAATAAAGCGTGAATGAAACCCAATTGATGGAAACAATTTATGCAATTCTGACTGGAATGTTGAATCTATCCTTTAAAGCTAAACCAAGCGCCCCGGTTTAATTCCCGGTCGGGTAACTTTTGTAAAAGATCTTGTGTCGGTCCCGGACGTAGGTACAGATATGTGCTAACGCTTTTACAAACGTTTTTGGAAAGGTTTAACATCAAAATCTGCAAAGATTGGTACACGTTTCTCAAATGTATATGGATCAGCTTTTGCAAAACAGAAAAAGTATTTTTGATATGACACATATCACGATATATTACACACGATAGCAAGTATCGTTCACCTCATCTAAATAAAAATGAAATATTTGTGAAAATTAAAGTATTCATACAAATATTTGCAAATGATCTTCCAAACATGGTTAATGCACACTTTATAAAGATTTTTAAACACGTATTATATACGTATTCATTTTATTTTGTTTAATATCTAATTAATATTGCATGCTCCATCAGTTCGATGGTACAAGTTTAAGCTGGTGACTAAATAATTTGTAGTACAAGCCTATAAGGCTTAATTTAGGATCACATAACGGTGTTTTTGTCTTTACTTAGTATTTATTATCATAACTATTTTGTCCTCTGTTTTTATATACAAAAATCAATGGTGCTCCTTCAAAAATTGCAAAAATAACACATCTAGAACGCTAAAAAAGACGCGAGTTCTTAATTTCAGTTAATAAATAAATAACATTATTTACGTGTTCATTATTTCAATACAGTAATAACGTTACATAGCTCTTTTTTATTAAACTCATAATCATATTTTTAAATAATGCTTGACAATATTTGTCTTATCCTTGTCACTTTCACGTAACCAATCAAAATTACATAAATAGCAACGCAAATAGATTATTTGAATTACATTTTATGCACGAGACGTAAGATTGCATTTGAAATGTTTTATTTAACAAACTTCATTTCAATGTCATGCAAGAATCCTTTACGAGCGTTTATAACCTTATGGTTAGACAGTAAGGTCTACTTTAGATTAACACAATATTACCGATAATACTTTACGATATTAAAAATATATATGTCAATTCGGACAATAATTTGTTTAAATTTTATAAGAGATTGTGAATCTAGTTCTTTATTTGTGACCGAAGAGCACAGGAAATTATTAGTATTTTATTTTATTTTTACATTGTTATTTTGTTACGTAGTACATTTTTTTTTCTAAAATAATTTACAATACGTATGCTCTAAATTATACTAATGACTTATGTGTGCGCGTTTCGGAGCGTATATTGTCGTTAGAAGGGATTTTGTATTTTATCTGTGGTGAATGGGTTTACGTTTGTCATTTTTATTCCGCCATCGGTTGTGTGTTCGCTATTCTCGGGAGTTTATGGTACTTGAATTCTAGTACGAGGTATAGCGATAAATGGAATTTAGTCGACATGTACACTTTTCGGGCACACGCGCCTTGTTTGTAGCCCAAATATGGGAAACTTCGTATTTGTTTTACACCTTCGGTGGAGTGTTCTTTACTCAGAATAAGTATTTGTAGCAAGCTACAAATGCGGAAGTCACTTTGCTGTAATTACCATGTATTTCGTTTTGGTGCTACTATCGCCTACTTTTTTCACAACCGTACCATACGTAGGTACTTGTACTTTTTATGTATCTTTATGTATATCCTAGTGTTTCTGAATAACCACTAACACAGCACTTTAGAGATACTGATATGGCGTACGATACGGAATTGATTATTTACATCAAACAAAAGAGGAGCATAGGAGTTTCAAGGTTCTCAACTCAAGCATGAAAGCGAGGAAAACACAAGATAAACCAAAACTCAACTCGAAATAGAAAAGTAGCCAGAGTCAGAATCACAGTATGAGCCAGACTGACAAGCAATTAATTGACTTTAGGTATATAGTCAAGACGGCAGAAGCGATTTCAGTCCAAATACATCTCTTCGGCACTAAAACTCACGAGTCTAGTTATTATCGAGCTCGGCCAGCGTCGGAGTGTCTGTTGGAGTTTGTTCGGGGTAAAATTTATAACGGTTGTACGAGAGTTTGCTATATTAAGTGTGTGCTGGTGGCCCGGACTTGATATTGGGCCCTATAAATTCCAGGTTTTATCCATTTTCCTCCTTTTTCGGTACTGGTTTGTGACGTGGACTCCGCCACAAATTCGCCACTTCTCGTCCAGCTGGGGCTTCCCGGTGACTGGGTTGGATAATTTTCGGCTACCTATCAACCAAATACTAAATTGTTATCTTTCGTAAACGTTTAATTTTTTCGGTCTGGCAGCCGTTGGCCAGTGGCGCCCTTTCTTTATCTTCATTTAGTTTTAAGCATTGTGGGATAGAACAAACGTTTGCCTCTTCGATCAAATATTTGCCTCAAGTGACCTTGAAACCCTGAGTCTAGCCGGCAACATATTTAACTTAAATACTATTTGAATGAAATTTATGTTGATCATGTTAAATATTATTTGGATGTTTGTGGAATTTAAATGGTCTGGTATTGAATTAATGAAATCACTATTTAATTACATTTAAATAATAAGATGTTGTAGAGGTTTAATATATTAAATGGATAGATTGTGTGAATTAAATTTAATATATTTGGATTAAATCGGGTTAGTTGTGATGTTCGTAAACTCAAGAAAATATAACAAGTACGAGTACAAACAGTTATTGATTTTATTAACATTTCACTTTAAGTAGGCAAAATTCCGAAAAAACCCAATTATTTTCTCCACCATCCCCGAACAATTTGCAAAAATATTTGCACTTTGCTTTTATGTTATTTACTTCTTTTTAAATGTTTCTATTGCACCATTTTACTGTCAGGTATTTCAGTTGTAAATTACACGTAACGTATCAACAATAGCAAACAGTAAAGTAACCCCCGTGGAATTTAATCAAACCCTTATATAGATCAATAGGCAAAGAATCGGCCAATTTAATCCAAATAAGTGAATTTCTAACCCAATAAACAAGATAAGAAGCAAAGGCTGGCAACATTTTAAGATTACAATGAGACCTACTAAGCTCTTTGGTGCTTATCGCCGCCCCTGCTGCTATAAATTTAACGGAGTTCTGCGTTTTCGCATACGAATCGGATGCGTACTAAAATTAACTGGTATGTATAAGTAGGTATTTATGTTATGCAAGGTTTTTAAATGAATAAGTATCAAAAAATGGACTAAGATTTTTCGTACTATTAACATTACAGTTTAGTAGAAATTCAGGATCAAAAGATTTTATATTTCAAAAGTTTGTATTAAAAATTTAATAAAAAATTAAACCGACTCAAAAAAAACACCGAAAACTATGAAAAATCCTTTACAAATCAAAACTTAAATACAAAAATAACTTTATAAATGCGATACAAATACCCATGTAATTAAACTAAACTAATGGACTTTCTGTTGTTGAACATTGATTTGGCACCGATTTCATTAACTGTAAATTTAATTATATAGGTTTTTGTATCGTATTTATAAAGTTATTTTTGTACTTATTATATATTAGTAATATATTATATTTTTGTACACCCTAGCAATATTCTTACGATCCGAAGACGGCAGCCACCAGCCGTATTCTCTGTCCGCCACAAGACTGACTTCTACTGACTGAATTTATTATAACATAGGCAATTTATATCTTCTTACTACCAGTATACCACGTGGTGATAACGATAGTTAACAAATGACGTACAAGAGAATCATCGATATAAATGAATAGAGCTTATAACCAGGTCACGTTATTTGGTGTATCTTCCAAATCAGAGCTCAAATATCAGTAAAATTTCAACAGATCTAATCTGGAAGTGCATCTTTTCCAACAAAAAAAGAATTTTCCAAATCGGTTCGTAAATGACAGAGTTATGAGGTAACAAACATAAAAAAACATACAACTGAATTGAGAACTTCCTCTTTTTTGTAAGAAAAAAGGTTAAAAATGTAACATGTTTATCAAACGTATATGATGTAAAATTTAAAAAACCGTGGCCAAGCTCCGTAGCATCATACTGTCATTTAAAAAAAGGATTTTCTTTCTTTCTATTATTTCTTTTTATTATTTGTCATTTCACTGTAGAGATTTACTATAATCTAATAAAATTCGACGTTTGTATGTATTACCGTTTTTACGATAGAGCAAAAGAAAACTTCTCGTATGGTGAACCCCTTTAATTTTTTACTTTTTGTTCTTTGATTTTATTTGTTAGGGTTATCTACCATAATAACACATATTCTACGAAATATCTACCAGATGCCTATAATATGGTTCAGAGATCAGATTTAGTGCCCTTTACAGATAAGACAGACTGACGGCGGACGGATGGACAGACCACAGACAACTTAGCCTACGAGACCTGAAATGTTTACGAGTTTCTAAGCAAACTATTCTGTCAAGGTCAACGGACTGGGATGTGAGTGGGAGGCACGGGTATAGCGTCGTGTACCAGAGGAAATAGAAATTATGCATGTCAATATTGGATATATAGACAAGTCATGCGTAAGAGAATTCTGTTCATGTTTCTAAAACAAGAAAAATTATAATAATCAAAACAAAATTATTTATTTTGAAAAAGAAGCATGTACGAATTTACTAGTCTAAATCATTAAATGTTTATTTTAAAATCATTCAAATAATGATTTAAATGAAAAATATATCTAATAAGTATCAAATAATTAAAAGCTTGTAATAGTAGGAAGGAAACAAGATAATTTAGAACTAGGTTTATAATTTCATAGAATGATAGTAATTATAAATTTTAAAAATTAAGATACGTTTTTCGCCATCTTTGCTTAAAACATGTATTGCTAGACAAGGACATACGCTGACTCGAGGCTTAGCAGCAACCAGTATCACTAGAACTCTACTCACTTCTGTTACAAATTTCTATTATTAAAGAACAATGACCATTTTTTACCTGTCAAATCCGTAAAAGCATTTGTTTGGTATAATAATGTGACCATATCTCAAAAAAGGTATTTTTTTGTTTATTTCGAAATTAAAACGGAAATGAAAAATTATTTATCCATCATTATATAAATTCTTTGTCCACAATTCATTTTGTCGAAACTCATAATAGAGCAGGGATGGCGAACCTCTATTTATCTATGTGCTATTTTTTCTAAAGAAATATTTAACGAGGCCAAGACGTGCCACCAAACAATCTTGACTTAGCGATTAATGAAAAAAACAAATGTATTTGAAAAGTGTATATTATGTAGACGTATAAAAGGAAAAACTATGACACAATTAATGGAAAATCTGCCAAAGCAACGTCTCACTCCTACTGTACCATTTGAAAATACAGGCGTTGATTTTGCAGGTCCTCTTTTAATCGCAGATAGAAAGGGTTGTGGTTGCAAAATAACTAAATATTATTTGTATATATTTGTATGTTTTGCGACTAAGGCACTCCACTTAGAGGTAGTGAGCGATTTGAGCAAAGAATCGTTTTTATTAACGTTAAGGAGATTTATTTCACGAAGAGGTAAGCCTGGTAATATTTTTTGTGACAATGGTACAAATTTTATCGGTACAAATAACGATTTAAATAGATTTTACCAAAGCAATCAAACTAATATTGATAATTTTGGATGCAATGAAAGTATTAAATTTAATTTTTCTTTTGCATATTCACCCTACTTCGGAGGTTTATGGAAGGCAGGGGTAAAATCGGCAAAGCATCACGTAAAAAGGGTTTTAGGCACTTGACTTTTGAAGAACTTTCGACCTTGTTTGCACAAATAGAGTCGATTTTGAACTCCAGACCTCTTTGTCCAATGTCGTCCAATCCTAACGATCTCAGTCCCCTGACCCCGGGGCATTTTCTAATAGGAAGACTTTAATACCGTCACCTCAGCCGATTGATATCAAATGTAATCGCCTTCACCGATACGAACAATTAGAACAAATGAGACAACATTTTTGGCATCATTGGCAGAATGAATATACACCAGAGTTGCGACAACGTACAAAATGGAAAAAACGTCAGGCAGAACTACGTGTAGGCGATGTAGTGGTGATAAGAGAGGACAGCTGTCCACCCCTGAAATGGCAAATAGGCCGCATCCACAGGTTATACCCTGGACCAGATGGTATCTCCAGAGTTCCTGATGTGACAACTACTAGAGGAAGAGTGCGTCACGCGATCACCCGTTTGTGTCCGCTGTTGCAGCCGGACCACGAGGATCGAACAGAACAGTTGAAGGATGAACCTCCAACGGGTGGAGGATATTAACGCACCTATTGCTTAAAAAAAACTTTTTATTGTCTATGACGACTGTAATGTCTAATTTTATCTACTCATATGTATAACGTATAACTCTGTACAAAATAATTTGCAACAGCTTTAAATATTGTAAATCTTAGAAACAAATCACAAAATAAAACAATGTAATAATCTCCAGACTATTTAAATATGTACTATTTAAATAGTCTCGAGGTTATTACATTTTATACCCACAACATCTCTCTAGATTTCGATTTTTTCATACTGTCCCAGTTAAAAAAAAAACACTGTAGAGAGCAGCTGGCATTTGTTTTAATTATTTACGAATTGTTTCTAGTGGATATTGTGACGTAAAATAAGCGTAGTGTTACGTCACAAGTATCTACGCTGTTGTGCGATATGTGAAATTCTAAAAAAAATCTTATTTAGTAGCGCGATACTGATATTTTTTAGTGGCTTAATCTGCCCCAGCGGATCCTACTAGAAAGGCTGCCTGAGTATATTTATCGCCAGTAACTCCAAAAGACATTCAAATGTATCACGTCGCACTTCAATGAAATAATATGAAGAATATTACAATATGTATTCATTATTGAAGACATTGGTTCTGTGGACATAGATCATTTTGGCGGTGGTCCATCACCCCCTTCCCCTCCTTTCTCTATTTCCCTAAAGGCCGGCAACGCCCCCGTGATCCTTCGTGTCTATGGGTGGCGGTTGGTTACTCTCCATCAGGTGACCTGCTTGCTCGTTTACACTCTCTGTTATAAAAAAAAAAAGATCCCTTTGCCTTACCTTTCAAGGAAGAATCGCACAAACAACAATAACAATATATACAATAGTCTGTAATGCACATCATAACTTCAAAATTGTTTTCAATAAAACTTCTTTTTCTCATTGTAAAATCAAACTACAATAATATCCTTGCTTTAGGAAATAGTAACAGCTGAAATAGGGCCTTACTAAATCGGTATACATCATCTAATAAAAAAAGCCAGTGACAGGTAAACGAATGTATGGAATGTAAGGTGGTCAATTGTTCTTTGTGCTTACCGATGAAATGTATTTGGAAACTATTTTTAAGAATGTTTGCTTCACATTACAGCGCAATTTGGCATTGTTTACATATGTTATTCTATACTTTTTTAATACCGCTTAGAGACAGGTCACGTATCTGCCTCTTGGTTACTACTAAATGAGCGCGCGTTTGTGTTTAAACTTTTACGAGCATTTGTGTACATGGATGGCAGAATACCGTGCTTTTCTATTTCAGGCCTCGTAGGCTAGGTTATCTGTGGGATAGACAAACTACCTATTTATTTCTCAAAAAATTGTCCTTCTTTGGGACAGCCAGGTAAAAAGTTAAATGATATTCATTTTCAAACAAAGCCAAGAATGTTTACGGAATAACGACATACAAACTAAAACGTAAATAGTCAGTATCGATTTAGCTATTTATTAATTTATTATTCGATTTTCTTAAAAATGTCGTTATGTATTACAATTGCCAGAAAAGTCTAAAATCGTTAAGTATGGTCACCAAATAACATGCCGTTTAAATTATCCCGCTCGATTACCATTGCGGGAGCAGAGTTAATAACTTGTTACTTTCTACCAAAATATTATATCTTTATATAAATAGACGTTACCCTTGTACACCGGAACATACTGTATCGTATTAATATGTTGTCTCACTGCTAAGCATATGAATGATGTCAAGAGGGAAATATATTAAGAGTCATTACACGTTCAGTTCAGATTGATTCGAGAAACTTATAGAGTAAAAAGCGTTTTCAATACATTTTTAGAAACCATTTTATGTTGTACTGTATGTCCGATATAATATCCCATCGACATCTAAGGAATCATCTGACTTTCCTCAATTGTACTATCTCAACTTTCCTCTTTAATCTGCTCTTTGTAATCGCTCATTTTTTTCCTTTTTTCGCCTTTTCGCGGCGAGAAACAGAAGCCTAAACACCAATTTCCATATTTCCAACTTCAAATATTAAAAAACTTTCGTACTAACTTTCATGCCCTTAACCAGTTTAGACGCATTTTCAAAAACCCTGCCTTAGTACTCTCCTATGTTACAATGTAAGGAACTCCAGTGCAATATTCCATACTTCTACACCCACCTGTTTAAGCTGTGCGTTTTCAATCAATTGGATTACGTAGATAATTCAAAATCATAAAATATATTTAAGTACGGTATCAATATTTCAATCAGTAATAGTATCTAATTGACAGGGATAATTGCAATCCGAAAAATCGGATTCGGTAATCCGGCAGATCTGGCATAATTAGATGTCTACCGGATCCGTTAAATTTAAGAAAAAAACATTAATCCAATTTTTTTAACAAATTCTAGTTTTGTTGCATGTAAGTAAATAAACATAATATACTAGTAAACCCGGCCCGGTTCACTAGGCGTTAGTTTCACTGGGCGTAAAAAACAAAAAAAAAGAATCTACTGATCCGATCGCTACCAAACTTTACAAGGTCACCCGCTAGGCCATTCTGATTCCCTGAAAATTACATCGAAATCGGTCCAGCCGTTTCGGAGTCCATAAGGAACATACATACATACATACATACATACATCGACTTTATGTATATAGAAGATAAACGTAAGTCAATAAACAATGTTATTGTTCAATTGATAGATTAATATAATGTTTATGTTGCATTTACAAGAAAGAAATGAATTGAGTGACGATCCGTATTTCTAATTTTTCTTTATTACATAACTTTCTTCATAAATAGCGATGACCTAACGGCTTAAAATCAAGTTTGTATCTAGTTGTATTGCATTGCAGGTACTAGTCTAAAAGTTCTAAAACGAGCATGTCGAACAAACACATTCGCTTGGTCATCTTTTATGTTATGTACTTTTGGAACGAAAAGAAAGTATACGTAGTTTAGGTAATTATGACCAATACGATGCAAACGGATCCGGCTGTATCGATGGGAATCCAGCCGAATCTGACTGGATAGATATTGGCACCGGATCGCAATCCTTACTAGTTAACTTCGTTTCTTCTTCCTTTTTAAATTATTACTTCATTAAATTAACTCGTCCCATCATTACTTTCTTAAATTGACTCAATTTCACTCAGTAAGGCGGCAAAAGATTGCATTGTTATAAAATTCTCCAGGAGCATATTGAACACGCATTAAAGTTAGGGTTCTACAGCCATTTCGGACAAAGTAGATGTTAAATTATGTTAAAATAGTACATTCTATTTATTATTGTATATTTTGTATTAAATAAATCAGAGGTTCTAACAAGTATCTCACTATATAATATGACTTAAATAGTAAAGTAATCTAATCTGAAATTACTCGATTGAGCCTTAGTTATAGCACCTAATCACCCATTTACAAGTATCGTTGAGATTATACAGTGCTTTTTCACAAACACTTTAAAAGGAGATACAAAACAACATCAAAGGAATTGCGTAACTTTGTCTGCCATGCTTATGCATTTATTTACATAAAACAAATGGAGGCTTCCGGACGGTCTACTAACGCAATTTCGCTGCTTTAATATCGGCTTTAAATACTCTGAAATAAATGTTCACTGTTTTTGTTACTGTTATGTCTTATCCCTTGAACGCACTTAAACTTAAGGCCTTAAAGGCGTATTTAATTTATCTCTATTTTTTATTTTACACTTTTCTTTAATGGGAAATAATGTTATTTCCCAGACAGAACATCGAAATGCAACAGTATCGGACCTTAACGCCATTATTAGCATAAAAGCTAGGGCCAAACAATATCAAGTTGCTAGCCTATTACTTATAAAAATCTGTCTTTTGGATGACTTTTAATTCTTGCGGCTATATGGTACATTCCATTTTTTTTTCATCATAAAAATATTTATTACAATATTTTGCAACCGGCTATCATTCGTTTTGTTTTTACTTCGCCAGTAACTCTTCACTAATTCCTTTTACAATCTTGACCCATTTCATACAATTCCTGCTATAATGTGTATCTCTTGTGAACATTTCAGTGGACTTAAAAACAATTGAAATGACAGGATCCTGTATTTACTACTCTGATGTAACCAGAGATGACACTTGAAGAAAAAATGTCAAAAACACGAAATGGGTTGTTATATATTTACCTAACATCGCAACAAAAAGACGATAAAGTAATATTATCAGCTTCTAGTAACTTTTAAGCGAGTGTGTGATGAGCGTTTTTTACGTAAGCACATTAACACTTTAATTGGCGGTTCAATTGCCTATTCTTTATTTGCTCTGTGAGGCTTGGAATGTAACAGCTTGAGAAAACAGATGCTGAATTGACTTGTTGGACTTTACGATATTTATCTTTATATATTACAAAGAAGAGTAAAATTTAACTAAATTTATAAACTATTTTTCAACATCATCCACGTTTCCCGAAAAGTATAGACAAATACTTTTATAATAAACTAATATTTTCACTGACTATACTGTTTGGTAAATTGTGCTGATTTCAAATTGTAATTGATAAATTAAGTTATTTGTGTGTCGTATAGAATCGAGTCTATTAAATTAATCAGGCCTAACTTATAGGATATAATTTTATATACTTTTTCTTATTACATAAGATAAAATATAAACAATATTTTCGATTGAAACGTAATCGTTCGTTGAGATTGTTCCACTCGTAACTTCTGAAAACGTATAGTCCTACTCCGGAGAATTGTTCGAAAATCCAATTCAGCGCACACGGGTTTGACCTTCCCGAAGGGCTTAAATTAAGACGGACCTTTAATGTTTGCCTTCCGAATTGGTCTCTAAGCCTAAAACACTATAACTATATACCGACGTATAAAAGCATATGGCTTTCTTAAATGATACTGGATTCTTAATATAGACTTGCATAAACAACTATTTACTTTTATTATATATTATCTGCTATAAATAGAAGTCACATAGGTACTGCTTTGACTTAACTGTGAGCATTATTTTAATTTCTTTTTTATGAAAGTTAATATCAGTATTGTCATATTGTAAAATATATTTTATTCAATTGTTAAAGTATCAATAATATTGTACCTATCATAACATATTACAAACTGAAATTGAAATAAAATAAAATAAAATAATTGAATACGAATTGAAATTAAAAGAAAATCGAATGTGTTGTGTAATACGAGCTGTCTCGTAAATCAACGTCAAGCCTGCGAGTGATAATAAGATGGCTAATAATGTAATCATTATTATACCAGATTCATTATACCAGAATGTCTAAATTTGACTTTAGTAAATAGAATAAATAGAGTAAATATCCTGAGATATCCGGAATCCATCTAGATCAAGCCTTTCCGTCGTTCTTTTGCAGCGGTTCCTTCCCTGCGGTCATTTGGTGCCTTTATCGTGACCCCCACCCACCTTCCGGTAGTAGCGGATGTTCGCGCGTTGCACCGTGACACATTTTTACCTCATTATAAACTCATAGTGTACCAGGCAGGAAATACCTGGAATCCGGATATCTCAGGAAAAATAATAGGTAGGTTTTATTGTTAGGTAAAGCTCTCTATTATTTGTTCCGTCTTCGATATCCGGAATCCATCTTGAGTGATGTGTTTGGTTTCTCCTGGTAACTCAAATTACGACGATACTATGATGTGTATGTATTTAAGGAAATAAACAAAGTTACAATTATCTGACAGCGACGAAAAATAAATTGTTACTAAACAACATCAAAATATCGAGATAAGGAAATGCATTCGTTACAATCATTTGATTTGATCTCTTTTTGATAATATGTTGGAAATGTATGATCTTGTCTCCAGTTGCCAGTATCAAGAATCTGGTCTACAGTAAAGTTTTCTACCCAATTCAATGAAGCAACTGCAGAACGTATTTAACCTGGAGAGGCCTGGAGAAAAACCAGTTTCTCGAAGAACTGACTTAATCCAGCTCGTAATAATGGCAGGCTTTGGATCTCCTCTAGTAGTTATGAAAAATTCAGAGCAGTTCCCTTCACGGTGACGTGGCTGTGAAGATGACGAAAGGCGACGACTTCAATATACACAATTTACATTAGCATCTGAATGTTCTCTTAGTTTCCAACCCGATTGGCTATGATTTACAGTGTCCGTTTTTGTACCAAAAGTAGGCCATAGAATAACCGTACTGCCTTCGTCAATGAGATCTTCTGGTCCTACCTTCAAAAGAGTAAGATCATGTACTCGGCGACCGAAGGCAAGCAAGAGCAGCATAGCGATGCGCTTAGACACTTTATAATGATTTTTATCATCCGGTGTATTAGTACTAAAATAGTTCAGAACTATTTTCGGGTCACATATAGGCGGTTTATCTTTTTCTATCTTTCGCAACTGAAATGGCTTTTGAAATATGTTTCGCGAAAAAGTGAGAAGACAAATTATAATCAGTTGATGTATTAGTAAAAGTAGCAATAACAGATTTATGTACCAAGATTGTTTTATATGCTAAACCAATGTCATTATGTAAGTAAGCTAAATAACGAGCTACTTGGGTAAGGTCTGAATTTTTGAAATTAATGCTATTTGAAATCCACCATTATTTCCATCTATACCAAATTGGCTGATAGGTGTTAAGGGTCGATTTTCTCCAGCTCGATAGAAGCAATGATTTTCACTATCATTCCAGTTTTGAATTAATTCCGCCCATCTAATATCAGCCAAGCTTACAATTTGAATGTATTGGATTTCTGGAATGGGAGGGTCCCCGTTCTCGTATCTATTAGGACTTCTGGGAGATTCTGGATGCGATAAGGTTGCCGAATCGGTCGATGCTGTAAGTCTGCCATCCAAAACAGTTTCCAGTTTGGCATTATGTACTGGTCTCATGCACTGTTCTGGTAGTACTTGCGAAATTAAGTTCGGTGGCGGAAACAACCAATCCAGACGGAACACCCATTGACGACAAATGGCGTTGTGATAGAATGCTTAACTATCCTGTGGGTCCATTGTACATATTTGGGCACCACATGAGCCGTCATCGATGCGAACAAATCGATGTCTGACGTTCCCAACATCTGGAAAAATAGCTTTGTTGCCACTGTGGTTAGATGCCATTCCGGGCATGTTTTTCCTCGAGAGAGGTCATCGACCTACCTCGACATTGAATCTGCCCGGCAGATATTGCGTCGTTAAGCAAATATTTAGGTGAGCTAATAAATGTAAGAGTTGACATGTCAAGTTCAGTAATTTCTTTGACTTGGTTCCTCCTTCCTTGTTGATATACGACAACCTTACGGTTGTCTATCTGTAAAAAAACATGAGCATTTTGCAGGGTTTTTCGTTCGTAGTGAACTGTTACATGAACCGCAAAAAGTTCTCTGAGATTCACATACGATGTGAATTTCAAAGAACTTTTACGGATAACGACTGTTTGTCCACTGACCGACCAGTTTCGTCGTACCCAGTTGAGCTCCCCAGCCGATGTCTGTGCCTGTTAGCACAGGTTCTGGCGGTGGCAGTTGCTTTTAAAGATATGCTTTGGGTAACTGTCGGGAATAAAATTGCATCGCTGACAGTGTAGTCTCTCTCTGAGTGTGACGAACGTGGCAAAGTTAAGTCTCCCCCTCTAAGAGACTGGGCCTGTCTGAGGGACCAACTGCCTTTCGACATCTGCTGTTGTAATGCCATGCTAGCGTTGGGCATTTCGGTTGCGACAGGAACTTTATATTGTTTTTTGTGTCCCATGTCATGCCTAGAAATTCTAGGCACCGAGTCGGAACCAGCACGGACTTGTCCAAATTGGTCGTCCAACCCAGCTACTCTAACAATGTCACCGTGAATCTCACTTGATCTTCTATCACCACGCGAGTCTTATTCGCCAAAAGGTAGTCGTAAAAATACACGACGCATCGAATTCCATGCTTTCTTAGGTACTCTACCACCCAATTTGTCACCGATACAAAAGTTCATGGGGCCGACGCAAGGGCAAAGGGTAGACATATCATTTACAACAGTTTTCCCTTGTAACTTAGCCCTAAGAATCTGCGGTGCTCTTGAGCAATCGGCAAATGGAAATAAGCCTGACTCAAGTCCTATTTTGATAACTAGCCTTTGTCCTACAGAAAGTTGCTTTGTTCAAGTTGAAATTGTTCAGACGCTTCAGGTTGAATATGGGTCTGTGCATACAGTCTGCTTTTGGCACTAAAAAGAAGGTGGATAGATAACTTGGAGAGGTCTCCGCTACTTCGAGTACCTGTGACTCCATCAAGTTGTTGATTTGGCGTGTCATCTGGGCGGTTTCTTCGTTTTCAAGCATTGCATAATGGCTAGACTGGGCCATATCAAAGGCGGCTTGAGTTTGAAAGGGATGCAGATACCATTCACTTTTCAAATGCCGTTCGGGGCGCCCATATTTCTTCATATATGCGGATATTGCGCTATACAGCCGCCCCGAAAGCATCTTGAGTCATGCTTGACGGTTTTTGTTCTTAGAAGGCTGCACTGCGTGATTTTTTACTTCCGTAACTCTGTTTATTTTTCGAAAGGGTGTTCTTGTTTTTAGTGACTATATGTTGGTAAACTGTTAGCATTGTGACAAAACGGCATATTGTTTGTCTGCCTATATGTAGAAGGTTTCAGAGTTCCATCGGACCTTATAGGATTATGATTGGAAGTTGTTGATACGAATT
The DNA here is from genome assembly GCA_907165235.1 of Zeuzera pyrina. NCBI lineage: Eukaryota > Metazoa > Arthropoda > Insecta > Lepidoptera > Cossidae > Zeuzera > Zeuzera pyrina. The sequence continues at coordinate 21,223,591 of OU015620.1, read as the reverse complement.
TCGATGTAGTCAACAGTTTCTCAGCCCTCCATTTTTTGAAGGCATTAAATTTCTCATTAACGAATAAAAATTCTACGCTAGGAGGCATTTATTTAAAGCACTACAGTAATATTCATCCAGGATCTGACGAAGCAATGACTTCCTTCTACAATGAATAGAATCTGCCCTTCTGCCGCACATTATTTGTAGAATGTCGTCGTAGCTTATTGAATGATTGCTGATTGAATAATTGTACTATTTTTTTCGAACAATGATGCGGGTGATAATGTAGTACCGTTATCACTTGATCAATCGATTACATTTTGTAAAGTGTTACGTAACTCATCTTTTTGTATAATAACAGCATTAGATAACGCCGCGAAGGTACGCTCTAACAAATATAAACGATGATCCTCGTTTGCATGCGATTCAAAATATTTAAATTTTTCATTTAAAGGTAATTCAACAAAACCGGGGGTAGTTACATATTTCTTTAATGTTGTAAAAAAGCGAATAGAAATAGAATAGAATTCCAATCATTAGTCTTAAATCTTTATAATTCTGCTAGCTTTTTCCAATATAATATATAAATAGCAATAATCATTTGAGTCAAAAAGATACTTGTTGCGACAAAAACTCAAATTGTGGATTACTCACGTGACGAGTCCGCTTCGATGTACTGGAATTTGACAAACTTGACGAACAATTACTAGTTTCGCTGATAGTTATTTTTCTGCTAGTTGGTGATTCTGGCTCGTGCACCGCATTATCGGTAGTACACTCTTCCTCAGCCTGTGCAATCTCATCCTGTTCTGCTAAATTATTCTCAATCATGAATGGAGGGTTATACACAATTAATTAATACTCTACATATTAACACTTTTTGGAATACAGATAAAACTCGACATTATATTGTACACACTGCACTTTAATGTTAATGTACAGAACAAAGTTAACATTAACAGTATTTATAACGCTTAACTTATACGTTTGAACGACATGAAAGACGACGCTATAATGAGGTAAAAATGTGTCACGGCGCGACGCGCCAACCATCCGCCGCTACCGGAAGCCGGGTGGAGGTCACGATAGAGGCGCCAAATAGGCCGAAGGGAGGGAAACACTGCAAAAGAACGATGGAAAGGCAGAGCTCGACTCAAGGTGGATTCCGGATATCGAAGACTTAAATTAAAAATTTAAAAAATCCCTGACTCAAAAAAAACCTCCACAAAGTAAAAAAATAATATATACCTCATAGCCCTTTAAATTTGTGATAAGTTTCAATAAAAATATCAGTTTAGTGGAGTTTAGTGGCCGAAGATTGATAGGAGTAGACGTGTACAAAGTTCTCTTAGCAGTTATTAATTTATTGTAGTCGTTTTAAGTTTTAATAAAATCGGTTTAAGTTTAATTTCAAATGTAATAGTGCTCATTATTAAGTGCTTTGTGTGTTGATGTAATAACAGCCGATCGGGATTATTTGCGGCAACTGCTCTTCACCCCCTTGGGTAAAAGAGAGCGTTGCGATTTTTCGTCGCCGATCAAACTCCTGCTCAGTATAAGTATCTGCTAGACTTACGAAATGACTTAACTCGCCGACTGAATAATGGAGAAAAAAGTCTCACTATAAAATATATTAGAGGATTACCAACAATAACAAAAACTATTCAAAAAAACTCTAAGCAACAATCATAAATAATTATTCAAAAGTTGTTCACCAATATGATGATAACGTGTCTTATCAAATATTAGATTTCTACCAAAGTTTAAAACTGGAAAATTCAAGCTTGTAATTTTTTTAAACTAACGTTAGAAGTATATTGAAACCTGGAAAATTTGACGAATTAAAATGCATTATTACAACATTAACATACATAGTTCATTTGATTTTATTAACAGAAACATGGATTAAGTCGGAATCTGATATTAAATTATTACAAATACCAAAATCTATACAGTTACAGAAATGACGGAGTTGGAGGTGGAGCGTCAATTTACAAACAAGTTTAAAAGCATACCGTCACTGAAGAAAAATATGTGAATGGATGTAATTATTTATGGATCTATTTACAAAAACATGCATTAAATGTAGGTTTAGTATATAGCCTACCTAATACTAACATAAATCAGTTCATAGAAGACTTTTCAATACAAATAGAGCCAAAAAAGAGAGCAATGGTATTTGGAGACTTTAACATCGACTTGCTCTGTACTAACACGTACTGTAAGAAATATAAAGAGCTGTTAAATAAGGCAGGTTACGACATATTAAACAAAATAGATATTAGATATAGTACCCGACACATCTAGTGACACTATTATTGACCATATTTTATCAAACTTAAAGAAAAATTATTTCGAACTAGCTTTAATTGATACAGAAATGTCAGATCACAAGCAAGTTTTTCTCGAACTAAAAAAATATAAACATAGTTTTCATACAAAAATAAAATATACAGCTGTTGATTATACTATGCTTTATAAAAAATAAAAAATACGAGAACTTGGAGAAATTTATAAATAGACATGTAAATATAAGTAAAATTACAAAATATAAAATTTTAAACACACCAAAAAAGATTGGATAAATAAAAACATCATGAACAGTATAAATAGAAGAAATAAAATGTGAAGAGATTTTAAGAGAGACTCGGAAAATCAAAGACTAAAAGAAGAATTTGCAAGAGAAAGAAATAAAGTGAACGAAATTATAAAGGTAGCAAAGAAACAATATTATGTTAATGCTTTTGGTAAATGTAAAAATAATCCTAAAATAATATGGAACCTAATTAATAGTATAGCAAATAACAGATTTAAAAATAGTTGTACTCCCCCAAAACTTATAATAAACTCTAGAATTGTTTCTGATGAATTGGAAGTCTGTAAGTGCTTCAATGAATATTTTTCATCTATTGGTAATGTTCTGGCTGATAAAATATCACAATCGTTGAACAAACACACTTGTATCACACCAATACACACTTAAACCTATTTACTATATAGAATATAAACCTATTTTCTATATACTATATAGAAAACTAAGCTTTCGAATTTTAAACAATGCACTATTGACGAAGTAAATAAAGTTATTGATGACTTAAAATTAAATACTAGTGCTGGGATTGATTGCATAAACACAAAAACTATTAAATGTATAAAACCACTTATTATTGACAACTTAGCAAATTGTATAAATAATTGTTTAATATTTGGCATTTTTCCGGATAGCCTTAAGGTTGCCAAGGTTAGTCCTATTTATAAATCAGTTACAAGAACCGATCCTGGCAATTACCGACCCATTTCAGTGTTGCCAGTTATGTCCAAAGTATTTGAAAGAATAATATATACACGTCTAAAATAATATATTGACAGTAACAGATTATTAAATGATAAACAGTATGGTTTTCGAGCTAAATCAAGTACACTGTCTGCGACTATTGATTTAATTACTGAAATTAAAAACAATATAGATAAAAAAAATGTTGCTGTTGATGTATTATTTGATTTAAAAAAAAGCTTTCGATACGACAGTCATAATCTACTGTTACAAAAACTTAATAATATAGGAGTGACAGAATCAGCATATAAGATTTTAGAATCTTATCTCACAAACGGACATCAAGTAGTCAAGATTGACAATCATGAAAGTAATCCAATAAAAGTTACTTGTGGAATATCTCAAGGTTCAATACTGGGACCTTTCCTATTTTTAATTTACGTTAATAATATATTTAACATCGAGCTTTCTGGGAAAATTGCTTCGTAAGCTGATGACACTTGCCTTTTTTACTTTGGTCATTCCATACGTGATATTATGATAGATGCACTACGAGATTTAAATAAATTACACGAATGGTTTCAGATTAATTTATTAACCGTCAATATTTCTAAAACATCTTATATGATCTTCGCTCCTAAAAATAAGAAAATTCTTCAACATAATTATTTCTCCATTAATAACGAAACCATTCGTTCGAAACAAGTCACAACAAGAAAAGTACTTGGGTCTAATACTTGACACTAAATTGACATGGAAGGCTCATATACAACTTTTACAAACGAAAATATATTCTCTTGATGGCATGATTCGTAGTATGGCCATTTGTATCCCATGAAATTTGAGTCTCACCATATATAATACTTTAGTAAAACCTCACCTGGAGTATTTATTAGAAATCTGGGGCTCGGCATCAAAAACAAATATAAAAGAACTGCAAAAACTGCAAAATAAAATAATAAAGACACTATATCATTATAATTACCTTACACCTACACACGTACTTCATAAAAATACAAGACCATTAAACATAAAGCAGATGTACACGTACAACATGTGCATTCTTATTAGAAAAATTCTCACGAATTCAATTCACACTCAGATACACTTTACTAAACTACACAGACAGACACACAGGCACACAGACACGTCAAACTTATAACACCCTTTCTTTGTGTCGGGGGTTAAAAACCCGAGACGGGAAATTTTCTGAAAATAAAACTGCTAATATCTCGTAAACTTTATCACTATCACTAAAGTCGAATTTAGATATTCCGAATAGTCGTGAGCCATATCACTTCGCAGGCTAGACGCCAGATATTGATTGATAGATGTATTAGCACATCGCTTTTACGAGTTTCTTATAACTAGCCCTAGATATACTCATATGAGCATAACATTCGTAGGTACATCACAATTGTCACATTGGTGGAGGGAATGTGATACAGACCTTCATATAAGATGCAATTATTCCAATAACGTACCGTAACATTCCGTATAGTAAACAACATAATGTTTCTCTTAAGACCTACCCGTCCGGTGTGTAACTCGTAAGTAACAACTTGGATAAATGGGTTTGTTTAGGTAATATTTCCACAGGCAAGAAATAAACTTCAACAGTTCTCAACTGAGAGAGAAAGGACTGGAAACTTTTACAAGTTGTAAATCGTGTAAGACACTATAGCAGAGCTTTGAATTTGGATCTGCTCCTATGTACCATAACTTAGAACTGTGAAACTTATAACAAAAGAGTAAACTTTATTTATTTATTTTTTTATATGTGGCTATTTTTGTTTTTTTTTGTATGTAGCCAGTACTGTTTTTTATTTTCATTCACTTCAAAGAAGTATAACTTCTTCTTTGGGAGTTTTAAAGTACAAAAGTGCTACCATATTGTGTTTCAGTCTTGTATAGGTGAAAAGAATGGAGTAGGTCTAAATGAACATGTGTAGCTGAAGTTCTCGCGCTTCCTTTATAACTTCATTAAAGCCTACTATCACTTTACTGGAGGAGTTTTACGATGAGAAGAAAAAACTAATTTACTTCGAATGTGCTTCATGTGTTCGTCGTGAATTATATCAATACTGTGATTTGTACATTACGTTGCCTAACTGTTTTAAATCAACGATTCTACTTATTATTACGTGACATCCGGCATATGCGCTAATCTGTGCGACATGACATGAAGAAAGAAAAAAACTTCTTACGTGCGTACAGGAGTAAACACATGCTTTTTTATCATGATTTGCTTCATGTAGGTTATAATGTGTATATTAATTTAGTATTAATTTAATATAGTAGGTATGTATATTAATTTTCTAGTACTCTAACACTCTAAACAAAAGAGTGTATTCCGTACTGTCACTTGCTAACCGCAAATCAAATTTCGTAGTAGAGTTTTCTTTTCTTTTGTATATATATATATACATATATACATATATATAATATATACATATTTTTACGATTATATAGCGATATAATATGTTAATTATTGCACTGGAAAACATACAAAAAAGTACTCGCATTTACTCTACTGTAGAAAGTTTTTATTTGAAATGAAAAGAAAACTCTACTACGAATATATATATATATATATATGTATATATATACATACATATATTGTAGATATATAGGTATATATGTGTGAGAGTGTGTATATAAGTATATATAAGTGGGTAGATATGTATGTACGTATGTATTTGTCTATGTGTAATATGTTCATAGATATAGTATAATATAATTACGTCTATTTAATTTTTATAATTTGTAATCCATCGCCTTCCGTATCAATTTTCAATGCTACTATGCACCCTATGGTTGTCTGGAAGAGATCGCTCTAAGCGATAAGACCGCCTATTGTTACACTTTTATTTTTATAAACGTTAATGTTGATTTTGTTTCTACCCTGATGTGTTGGCAATAAAGAGTTATCTATTTATCTATCTATTTGAAAAATACTTGTAAGTCTATGTGTGTGTGTTAAGTATGTGTACTTTGGCTACTATTATTCATAAAAATAAAACATGTCATATTCAACTGTGTATCGTTGTACTTCAAACATATTGATGTAGGCACAATTCCGTAGCAATAATGATTATAAAGAAAAATATTTGACCCTTATTTGAATCACACACATATGATTCATTCATGCATATTCTGATAACTTGACTTCAATCTCTGAATACTCTCGATGTTTATTTGATAACACAAACAAAAAAAAACAAAAAATTTACTCTCTATTTAAGTCTTCAGAACCTACCTACTTCCAAAGTAAAAATTCCACTTTAGAAATTACAACCAAATCACAACTTACTACAATAATTCCAAACAATCTTTTACGTCGAATAGTATCCGAGGAAAATATCTGTAACAGGCAGATAAACACAAACTAAGAATTTTTTTATTTATTGTGACTTTTGATCTTATATTTTATTGATAAAACGTCTTTTTCTTCGATTTTTAATCACCAATTAAATATAAAACTAATTTGCTGTATTTCGAACCAATTTCGCTGAAAACATGTTTCGCCTTTCAAAGACTCATCCGTATA